>JANDEH010000010.1:24470294-25670294 GCA_024610705.1 Tetragnatha versicolor
AACCATACCACATGATTCCGTGTTACGACGTGTAGTATAAAAATTGATATTCTACTCCATCTGTTTTGCATCTGGTAAACTTACTCGTGTTGTAAGTTGGCGGCCGCATGTCGTAAAATTGGCGATAAAAATAAGAAGCTGTGATTATTAACTAATCTGACTATTATAAGGTAGTTTCAATAATTATAACATATTTCATCAACTTAAAAACTCTTCAAACAATAAAAAAACTGATTTTGGTACAGAGAATATTGGTTAAAAATTAAATCATTATTTATTTCAATCAGCAGTCGTGCTGCCATCTGTAAATCAGAAAGCTAAATGAAATCCCTTCTGATTATTGGAACTCCAGCAGACTATTTTAAATACATTAATATAACCTTTAATCTTCTAAAAACACTTTTTTACAATGAAAGAAAAAACTACTTTCAACTGTTGCTTTATTGAAGCGATATCTGCTTTGGAAGTTGAATTCGTCCATTACATCCAGATCCTGTATTCTAGATGAATGAACAAGCCGAGACCGCCGATCGACGTAATCTAATAATTGTAAAAGAAAAAAATATCATCAATGTCATCTTCGATGTCAAACACGGAACTCCTAAAACGACTGAAATCCATTTAATTTTAATTTTAGACTCCGATAAGTTTAAAGATATTTTCAATTCCATTGCAAGCGCCTCCATTGAAGTTTACGGCTTCAACCAATGAGCGTCATTCTCGCCAAATATCGTCTTTATCACGCATGCCCAGGAACGTCGTAATTCAACTTACCGCCCGAATTTACGAGATTAGGTTTACCACCATGATTTGTGGTTTTATGGGAGGAGTAGAATACGAAAAAGTCCTAAAATCACATGAAACCACATGATATTGAGTTACGACGTTTGTGTAGAATACGGCCGCTAGACGAGTCAGAATCACATAGGATTTGGGGGTCCCAGACCAAATCCCAGGGAGTTAAAAATGAAGCGACATCCCAAAAAAATTATTCAAAAATTCAATTTGTAGAAGAACTACTATTGGTAAAAACTTAATTATGGTCTCAAAAATTGTGGTTTAATATGATCTTTAAAATTATTTCAAGAGTCTTCACTTTAAAATTTGTTTTATTATGAAAAAAGTTAAAAAAACCCAAAAAATTGTGAAAACTCCACCAAAACCTTTTTTGTATTTTGAAATCCTCTCTTTTGATTTGATAATCTGAAAGACCATAGTTGAAAACCCTTAACAGCTGTTCTGGAAACAGCTCTAGAAAACTGTTTGCGGGTTAAAACTCATAAAAGGCAGGAACGTTTTTGGAATTTATGCGGAACGTTACTATTTGTTTACAGTGAAAGTTAAGATGGGTAAAACTTTAAACAGCCATAAAATTTCATAAAAATCTGTGGTCGGTGGATTAACCACCTTGGATGATTTGACATGGAGTGACCCTAACCAGAAAGAATGCATTGTAAGAACACAATTCCCAATTGGCTAGATCAGCGATTCTTAAACTGTGGTCCGCGGACCCCTGGGGGGTCCTCGGCGCCTTCCTAGGGGGTCCTCGAGTTACCTTGAGGAATTCTCCCCTAATAGTTTCAAATTAGATGACACTAGTTTTAAGAGGCAAATTTCAAAAATTTTCTGGGGGAGAACCCCCAGCCCCCTCGAAATTTTGACTTCAATGCATAATTTTTTCCTTGAAATTTCTAGACCCTCACCTCCACCTCAGAGACTTGGAGTAATTCAGGGGCTTATATAAGGGTGGGTGAAGGGGCCTTGCCCCCCTCCTGAAATTTGGACTTGGTGTATCAAAACAAGTTAAAACCCTGTTTTTTTTTATCAAATCTCCAAAAATTTTCTGGGCGAGGATCCCCGAACTACCTTTAGTACTTGGTATTTTATTAATAAAAACTTTTTAAAAATAAGTTCATCAAAATTGAAATCCTACCTAAGAATACAGTCTGAAATTCGGACGAAATGTATCAAAACCAAGTTAAAACCATGAGTGTTTTAGGGACAAATTTATCTGAAACTATTCTGAGGATGACCCCCCCCCAGATACCTATTTGTTCTTAAAACTCTATTATTATAAACTATTTTTTACATTAAGTTAATGAAAATGTAAATCTTACATAAAAATTTATATTAAAAAAATTCTAACCAGAGGTATCAAAACTAATTAAAAACCTGTTTTTCTAGATGAATTTCCGAAAATTTTCTGGGGGAGGACCCCCAGACCCCCCTTTGGTAGGTAGAACTTCATTACCCATGACCTTTTAATATAAATGAAATATTTTTTATTTTACCTTAAAACTTCTATTTTTTTTACCTCAACCACCTTAACTGACACTTCCCTTAAAACAGTGTTTCCCAACCTTTTTCGGACATGCCCCACCAAAGCCTTTCTAAACTTTCCAAGCCCCCCCGGTCTCAGTGGCATATATAGAATTGTATTTTGAGAGGGAGCCAAAATTATTTCTTAACCCCTCCTTCCTATTTATATTTAATAAGTCTAATGAAGCTTTTTAGAACATTTTTAGGTAGAATTTGCATGATAAAGAACTAAATCAAGTTATGAGTAATTAAGTTCTAAGTACCAAGGGAGGGTCTGGGAGTCCTCCCCCACCAAATTTTCGGAAATTTGACTCTAGGAAGCAGGTTTTTAACTAGTTTGGTACCCTTAGTTGGTAAATTTTGGAATTTTTAGGTAAGATTTGTATTTTGATGAACTTAATGTAAATAAGTTTCAAATATAAGCGTTCTAAAAACAAAGATATCTTGGGTCATCCCCCAGAAAAAGTTTGGAAATTAGACTCTAAAAACAGGGTTTCAATTTGGTTTTGATACATACTGGTCCAGATTTCAGACATGCATTCTCAGATAGGATAATAGGATCAGATTTTGATAAACTTCTTTTAATTAAGTTTTTTAAAATTTTCCTCCTGGATTGTCCCACCCGGGAGGCAATTTGGTTGAAAATTTTCAAATTGCCCCCCTAGAAAATGATATTGCCCCCCGGTGGGGCGTGCGCCCCACGTTGGGAAACACTGCCTTAAAACAACCTATTTTTGCTTCCTTTCAAAATTACATTTTAAGATCACCACTAAAAATTTAAGTATACAAAAATATGTACAAAAAATTTTCCCAGTCATGTTATACTCCCTGAATTCAAAGTTATCATTGAAGGTACCTCACAAAAGTGTCGTGTATGATCACCGAACTTTTTGTTTAGTGATTAATATTGAATTAAGTATTTACTTATAACTACTTATAGCTAGTACTACGAAATTTTCGTGAAGCGGTTATGCGTGCTAAAATAAGATAGATTTTAAAAAGCACTTAGGAATAATGCGTGAATATGCGAGAAGTCAAGCCCCTTTTAGCACAGATCATTTAGCTAGTTTATAAAATCATCTAGATAGATTCTATAAGTAGACATCGGCGCTTATGTATTTGAATTCAGGAGGGGGCCAAGAAAAAGTTTTGCTAGTTAGCCAGACAAGCCTGTATCCAGACTTAAGTTTCTTTTTTTTGTGTGTGGGGGTTCATAATTATTTTTAAGGGCCCCTTCACGTGTTACTTAAAGGATCTCTCCTACGCCGAGCCACATAATTTCAAAAAACTAGTTTTCTTAAGTAGTGGTCAAAATTATTTGTAACATTTTACATTTTACTTTTCAATTAGCATACAATAAATTAATAATACAGTTCAAACTAAAACATTTGATAACTTATTTATTATGGTCAAATGAAGATTTTACGTAAACTTTTTCAATGCAAAGGGGGACCTAAGCCCCCTCTTGGGCTGTATAGTTCTGGTCAAGTTTATCTTCATCTCTCTTCTCATAGGTCAAACGAATTAAATTAAATTGGTGTTCTTTTTTACTTTCCTTATTTTTTTAGAACTTCTACCAATCATCGTCGAGATGCGAATGGCTCAACGAAGAATACAGAAACTTTTCACAGCAATACACAATAGGGATAATGTTTATCACAGATTATAAGTATGTGTGCCAAGTAATAAATAAACCTTATGAATGCAAAAATTGCAACAAAACGTCATTGTTGCTGCAAGCACCTTAATTTATTATCTACAATGGGCAATACGCAATACCAGCATTTTTTTTTTAAATTAAAAAAAAATGCATTTTTCCCAGCAAAGGAAATAGATCTAAATCCAAAAATCGATACGAAAAGTTTCAAAAAAATTTAGTTAATTAAATATTTAAAATTAACCCTCTGTCGGTCGCAACTGAACTTTTTCGCACACCTCCTACATTTTCGTTCGCCTTTCCGTTATTATGGGGGTTAGAAGTCTGAAATTTTTGCTAGTCTCCTATCTTTACCGGATGTGTGGCGCGTGGCGCCAACCAATTCATTAAATTCGCGCGCTTTGTTTAGTTTGGTTTTCATCATAATTTTACTATTTGACACATGACGCTCGATCGTGTAACTGGTCTTTAAGGTACGTAATATTATTTTTTGTAATCTCTGATGCTTTTTTATTAATTTTATGAGTGGTAACGCATAAATATTATTAAATTTTCCTCAATATGTATGTTATTTTTATAATTATTTTTGGGTTATTGCGGTTGAACATACACCTACAAAATCGTACCTGATACAATAAACTCTCCAAAAACAATGTTGTGCAATGTGCAAATCTACGTTAACTACCTGTAAGTTAACAGTTTAAAGCTAAAATATTGTATTTTGGAGTTATTTTACAATAGCTATAGGGACTGTCAGTAGTCAATTCGCCCAGCCTAGTATTACCTGTTAAAGTTTTGTTTGTGAATGGTTATTATGTGGACATGAGTTCAAAAACAATAATTTAGAATTAATATCCCTCAGGTTTCACATAATTAAGTATATTTTTTGACTAAGATATTGAATTATTTATCCCGCTGAAGTAAGCTTAATTTTATGCTATTTTTAATTTTTGTTCTTAATTATTTACAACAAATATCAAATTTTTTAACTGAATAATACTATGAACATCTTTTATTGTTTTTAAGACCTAATCATTGAAATTAAAAGGTAGAATATTGCGATTCTTTCGATTGTGCGTTTTGGCACATTGCGACCTAACACGTCAGTTTAATATTGCGACCGACGGAGGGTTAAAATCGACAAGCCATTTGTCTTTGTATAGGATTGAAATACGTCACCAAGTACGTCACACCTGATCGGCCTTACTTTAAAGCAGGGGTTCCCAAACTTTTTTGGCCCGTGGACCCCCTGAGGACATTTTTCGTACCCCGTGGACCCCCTGTCTTAGGGACCGTTCAAAAAGTAGCAAAAAATTTTATGTTTATTATATTTCGAAACCCATGCATAAATTTTGAAATTTTTTCATGTGTTTTTTCGTCCATTGATAAACATTTGATTTTACACTTTTTCATGTTTTTTAAAAAATCTTTTTTTTTAATTTTTGCCATTCATATGGTTACACGATACTTTTAAGGAAATTATAACAATCAAACATTTAAAAAATTTGAAATAAAAACAAATCTAAACTTTTAATATCGCTACATTCCAAGACTTAAAACTTTAAATTTTAACAATAAGTTTTGGTTGCAAGCTTATCAAAGTTAATATGAGTGAGTTATTCATTCACAAAATCATAAAATTTCAGAAATAATTACACTATAATATATGGCATGTTAACAAACAATATTGATTAAAATCAACTATGAAAAGAAATCAAATTGCCATTGAAATGGTTACACTACATCTTTAATGACATTGTAAAAATCAAACATTTAAAAAGTTTGAAACTAAAAACAAATCTAAACTTTTAATATCATTACATTTCAAGGTAAAAAACTTTTATTTAACAATAAAGTTTTGATCGCAAGCTTGTCAAAGTTAATGGATTATGAGTGAGTTATTCATTCACCAAATCATAAAATTTCAGAAATAATTACAATTAATATATGCAGGGGTAGAAGTCGTCTAATATTTTCAAAAAACATGAAAAAAGTGTCCTATATATCCTATATTTCAAAAAATAATCATATATTCCATCAAACAACCCTACCTTTGAGTTCAAGTATTCAAAACTTAAATTTGATGTCTTGAATATCCTTGAAAAATATTTTTGATACTTTACTAAACGCCTAAAATTCTAAATTTTAGATGGCTTTATAATTATTACATGATGTTTGATCATTCAGAAGTCTTAAAATAACATCACTGATTGGATTTCTTCTGAAAGTTAATGAGTTATCAATTATTCTTTGGGCTTTTGCCTATAAAGTTGTTTTTTTTTAGATTCGAAGAGGACACTTTATTCTCTTAAGATCAATATTTTCGTGTCTCATGTCGATATTCTGGACTTACAAACTTGGAAGAAGTGATTACATGTGTTCCAAATATGGACAGTTTTAGCAGGCATATTAAAAGATCTACCACTCTTAAACTGCTTGCTAGTATATAAGAAAGCAAAGTAGTTTGATATTATGATATATTGTTTAATGTTTTTTCATCAGGAAAAGGATCTTAAACAACTTTTCATAATACTAAAATTTGATTATAAAAAATACAATATTTTTGAAATGCATCAAAATTTTTCATTTTAATGAAATTTTTCCTATTGACCTCTGAAAGTAGCTGTGGACCCCCTAGAAGTCTCTGTGGACCCCCAATTTTAATTTTCTTGCCCGTGGACCCCCTGGAAATCGCTGTGGACCCCTGGGGGTCCATATGGACCACTTTGGGAACCGCTGCTTTAAAGTGAAAATCAACGATCGCTTTGAACTGCTTTGAACCCTGATAGGTTGAAAATAAAAATGTACATACAGGATTGAAGTACGTCACAATTTGACATTTGACGTTTTGCGCCTCTTTTCTAAAGTCAAACTAAATAAAAAAATAATCGAATTAAAAAAATTTTGCACGAATATTCCTCTCCAGGAGACTTTTATCCACAGAGTACTAGACCATAGAGTCCGTGGCCATAGACGCTAATGGAAATTGAAAAGTTGGATGGATGAGGGGTTATTTTGGCACTGGGATCTCATAAACGCAAGACCCTCTATATAACAGGCCATCCAACTCTGTGCGGTGACGTCAAACGTGACGTGAGCGAAAATCGGTGAATTTACCATGTTAAGTCTATGGAGCATAAAACTTACTTTCTTGACTTCTCCCGTTATGTATCTCTTCAAGGCTGATATCACTGTTCTTGAAACTCAAAAATCTTTTGTTTAGAATAAAAATTTTGTCCCTTTTGTACAGATTTCTTGTATTTTCATTCAGTTTTTTGGCTTAAGACTAACATGGATGTTTGTTTTGAACTGTAGCAACAGTAAATAATTTATTTGACCCCATTAGATTCTTTAATTTATTATAAGGATTTAAACTGACGATAATTAAACCTTCTATTTATAGTAAGGAAAATGAATGCAGATGGCATCACGTTTTTGTTTGTTGTTCCATCAATTTTTTTGAATTAAAAGACATTTTTGTTTTTTTATGTTTATTTCAAATTTCTACTTATTAGACTGATTTTAATAGCGATAGCCATTAAAAATTATTACAGCGTTAATTTTAACATTGTTAAATTAATGTTAAATAACAAAAACACGGATATTCCTTGTTCACTGTTAACAATTCAGAAAGTTTAAAACATGGCGTCGTGATGATAGTGACGTCAAAGGTGAGTGAAATTGATGACGTTGCACGGACGAGTTGGGAGGCCTTTATATAGAGCAGGGGTCGGCAACTGGCGGACCGCGGTCCGCATCCGGACCGTTTGAGGTTATTTCCTGGACCGCCAAAACGTTTTGAAAATCATAAGTATGTATTTTTACACTACAAAAATTAGTTCAACCCGCTTTTAAGGGTCAAATTTCCAAAACTTTCCTGGGGGAAACCCCCAGACCCCCATTTTTCATGTAAAAACTTCTAATAATATTAAATATAACAACATAATAAAACAAATGCGTACTCAAATTACATCTTTGTAAAAATATATGTGTATTTGAAGAAAATAATTTAAAGTAGTAATAGTAACCTATTTTTTCTCCGGACCTCGATGAAAATTTTTTAAATTATTTGGACCCCAAGTAAAATTACTTGCCGACCCCTGATATAGAGGGTCTTGATAAACGTCACAGGAGGCGAGAAAAAATCCTGACTGAAATGACGAAAGTGATTCCAGATTGAATATGGAACTTCTATCAGACGGCATTTTAATTTCATTGGCGAGGCGCCGCTCTTTTCCCTCTCTGCCGATTACGAAAGAGAGTGGCAGTGAGTGACGTAGCAGGAGTGAGATCAAGCTATTATATGCTGTCTAGGAGCTAGGAGGCGTCGCAAGTCAAATTTTGCTCCGTCGCGTCTACTAAACGAAGTGTATATTTGGACGGCCAAAACGGCCAGTGGCGCATGCGCTGTAGGTCTCGTGATGACGTAGCAGTCTCGGCGCTTAGTGATGGAACCAATGGTACGCCTAGCCGTGGAAGTTAGAGTAGAGTTTAGTTGAAAAATGGCCGTGCAAATATACAGTGCCTCGACTAAAATGTTCTTTTACATTTCGAAGTGTATATTTGGACGGCCAAAACGGCCAGTGACGCATGCGCTGTAGGTCTCGTGATTACGTAGCAGTCTCGGCGCTTAGTGATGGAACCAATGGAACGCCGAGCCGTGGAAATTAGAGTAGAGTTTAGTTGAAAAAAGGCCGTCCAAATATACAGTGCCTTTACATTTTTTGATAAACTTTTGGAACTTGAAATATTTTTTAGAAAAATCTTCTCTGTGACATTTTATGAATCTGATTTCCGGTCACATGGTTTCTGTTTTCTTCTCCTATCTCTCTCAACTCAACATCAAAATCAAAACATAAGCCCAATATCTTTATTTACGATCCAGGAAGAATTTTAATGCTTAAAATTGTTATCTGTCATGGTAAAATATTTATTTTACTTTAATATATAGTAAGTATTAATATAGTATTTCTTAATTTCTGTGTTTGTATTCCCGTGCATTAATGTTATAGAATTTCATTCATAAAATTAGTAATCTAATTAATGTTTTGGGAGTGGCTTTCTACACTCAAGAAAGTATTGACAAATAAATTGATAAAAATGTGATTCTTAACTTTCATTGACTACTCTGACTACTAAGGATCAAATTAAGTTCACTAACCTTATTATAATGTTGTATTTAGAAGGTGCCAATGAATTTTTAATTTGTATTTAATTGATTCTCCTGATCTCAAGATTGTGAATAACAATATATTTTATACTTAAGTAATATTATATGATTATATGATACTCAAACTCACATTACAACATGGATGCTGAAAGGAAAAATATTGAATGCCTATTATAAGTAGGGGAGAGGAGGGAGGAATGGGACAATTTTCACTAAATATTTTTTTATTCATTATCCCCTGCTTATTCATAGATGCAAATGGTTGGATAATAAACTTTAATGTTTTAACTTAATTTTTTAAAAATGTACAGTTCTTAAATGTTGTTTAATTTTATCACTTTTGATCATTCAAATTAACAAGAATTTTGTCCCATTCCTCCCTCATGGGTGGGAGGAGTGGGACATGAGTATGGGAGGAATGGGACACTTTTGAAAAGTAAAGAAAATTAGTAAAATGTAATAATGAGAAAGGGCCTAGTATTTTACCTACTATTCTTTTAACCTTTGCCCACATTTTTAAACAGCTTTCAATTTTATATCTATTATAGAATAATTTTTAAAAAATATTTAGTACACTTGAACTCTTTCCCATGGTGTTAAGAATCAAAAATTGAAATACAATGTAATACTTGGAATTGTTTATTCAAGAAATGAAAAGCATTTCAATTGAAGCGATAGAAAGCTATCAGAAATTAATATTTTCAAATTTTGTTTAAATTTTTGCAGATTTTGTTTACATTTTTCAGAGTGTCCCATTCCTCCCTCCACACATTGTTTTTAAAATATAACTTTTCACATAAACTATGCTGGTGTTAGGCTTTATGAAATTGCAGATTAGCATAAATTATATCTTTTAGATTACAATGGCATTATATAATGTTTGTTCTACAAATTACATGAGAAATGAAATAAAACTCAAGATAGACTGGATATTAACTTTGGAAGTGGGAAAATCAAATTTTTACAACTATAAACAGAAACTTGCTGCTGGATAAACTAAATGAAGGAAATAACAAGAAGCTATAAGAAGGCCATCTAATGACCAAATTGGAAATAAAATAAACTGATTTATTTTTCCAGAATTTCAGCTGTCCCACTCCTCCCACTGTCCCATTCCTCCCTCCTCTCCCCTACAGTAACGCTCCGTTTTTCTCGTTTATACAACTGATTTATACGTCATTTCTGCGAAGTCCCAATACATTCCTATTCATTTTCATGCGAAAATTCCTCGGTTATATGATGCTCAATATCGGCTGTACGTCGTTTCCCACGTCTTAATAAAGGATTTTTTTAAATGCAATAAATTGATTTGATATTCATATACAATGCATTGTAATTGGATATGGTGTTAAGGATATAGTTCTGAAAATATGAAAAATAAAATAAATATTTTAGATAAACTATGAAGGTATGGATTAAAACCTTAAAAACAACAACGGATAGCACAAAAGTGTTTTTAAGGTTTTTATCTAACTCCAGTCACAAGATTTTATCTGACTCCAGTCACAAGATTTTATCTTTGATATAAAAGTATTAGGAGAATTAGAAACCTAATAAATAATCAAATATGTTTTCAATTAAATGTCTTTTAATTTTAACGTCGGTCCCTTGAAAGACGCTTAAACAGTGCTTTACTGTACATTTTTATTTTGAACTGCTTCTCTACTAGCTGTCTCTTTCAGGTTAATATTTTAAAGTAATTGCGAAAGTTAAAGAAATCTCTACCCAGGACATGGCTAATTTGAGACGGCATTTCAACTTTAGTACCAAATCATCTGTTCAACAAGATCGAGAAATGTCATATTCATCTTCATCTAACAAATCATTTTATCAACAATTTGATAAGGCCAGTCTAATGAATGATATTTGTGACTGTTTGAAGTTGTGCAGCTCTTATATACAAGTAAGTATTTCTTTCAATAACTTTTAGGGATCATCCAAAGAATACGGGCCTGGTGCAAAGTATAGTGATAAAATAGTGGATTTGGGCAATCCAGTATTATATTAGAAGTTCATAGCTGCCAACTTTTATGGATTGTCCGTAAAATTTACCAAGTTTTATGAATTGACCCAAAATTACTACGAAATTTGCATTTTTCCTCTGCAAAACGCTAGGCAATTGGAAATGGGGAGATCGCAGAAGTTTCATTTTGTTTGCATAGTGTTCTGTTCCTTATGTGACTGTTTTCTTAGACAAGTTAAAGTCTGCTTCTTCTCATGTCAGCATTAGGATGTAGGAAAAACTACTCTAACGTGGTCAAAAGCCAACATGTCCGATGTTCTGAATCACAATCTATAAAAGCTGAAAAATAGCAATTTTTTGTGAAAGTTCCATTTTATACGAGACTGCTTCCTGCTCCTATTTGAAGTTGGCTTCTTCTCACATTGTAAATGCATTGAATGAAAAACAACTTTACTATGGTCAGAACTAATCACTAAGGTGAAAATCACTAGACCTAATATACTCAGGTAAATTAAAAGGCACTGTATATTTGCACGGCTATTTTTCAACTAAACTCTACTATGACTTCCACGGCTAGGCGTACCATTGGTTCCATCACTAAGCGCCGAGACTGCTACGTCATCACGAGACCTACAGCGCATGCGCCACTGGCCGTTTTGGCCGTCCAAATATACACTTCGAAATTAAAATTGATAAGGTTTAGAAATTTGATAAAAACTAGTCTGTTTATTTAGAATAGGCGGCTGAAAAAAACTGGATCAAAAAAGCTCATCACACTACCTCAGTGACCGATTATTTTAACTACTTCTGTTTAGGCTGCCTAGTAATTGCACAAGAAATTTTTTTTCAAGGATAAATATAATAGTTACTTCTTCTAATACATTACGTCTCAGCCACCTATTCTAAATGAACAGAATAAGAGAATAGAGGTTTCAGTTAAGTATTTATGTATTGACTCTACACACATTATTTGTGGTAATCAAAATGATGGTTTTCATGTCGCATGAAAAGTTTTATTGTTGCAAGTTTTCAAAAGTTTACAACTATAGAAGTTGAATTGCTTACCTGCTAATAAGTGGCATTGGCAACACCAAGTTTTGCCAAACATGTTGCCTAGGCCTGGATTCTTTGGATTTACCACTTTTAGTATAGTTGTAGTTAGGACTGGGCCATATATAAATTTATTAAATCGATTGAATAGTTCATCATTAAATCAATATTATTCAGGTACAAAATCTTTTTATTAGAAATATATAAAACGTACTTTAGATCATTATACCACTTGTTTTCCCTCATTTTAAAATTAATATTAATTACTAATTTATTAATTATTTAGAATATCTATTTTTCAAATATTATCTTGTTTTCATTGATTTTTTATCCATTTTTCACTAGATAATCAATTTTGATGGAAATCAAAACTCTTCAAGTCCAAAAGAATAATCAATTTAATTATCAATGATTGAAATTTGTTCTTAAGTTTTAACACTACTTTTTCATAGCTCATTCGTCAAAGCAATGATTCAAATCAATTCCCCGTCAAACCGGTTTTACCGATATCCGATCCCGCTGGTGTCAATCTAAAAAACATTACGAAATCTTTTAGACTGTGCTGCTAGATCTGATGGTTGTTAAACGGTCAACAAAGTAATAAACCGCTGATTGTAACCTGTTTAGTTTGAAATAGTTATTTCAAGTTTTCTTTTTTTTTTCAGACTTTGAATTCTCTGTGTGGTGCTGGATCATCCTTAGCAAGAAATCTTTTTCATGCTGTTCGTGAAATTCCTGCATTTCATCAAGTATCATTGCAGTTTCTTTACATATGGGAAGAGGCTAGTAAAGCAACCGCTGGAGCTAGTGCTGCTGTTAAAACTGAAACCTTAATGATGTTGCAAGAAATACTGAACTCTCTTGAAATTAGAAAAAATGATGAGGATGCAGATGCTACTATTGCTGAAAGTTTTCAAGTATGTGATGCTTTGTTTCTAAAAAAATCATTGGAAAATTGTAGAACAATGATGTTTTATATCGCTGACATCAGATGATAACGTAGTATATTTAATTTGGGGCATATATCATGCAGAAGTGCTGCTTTTGTTTCTGTGTCAAACTGATTTTCTTATATTTCTGTTTGATTTTTATTTGGAATTCTTTTACTTTTACCACTCCTTATCAATTCAAGAGATGATGTTTCAGAATACTTTCACTAGAGCAATAAAATTAACGGTTATTATGTGTTATCCTGTCGTCTGTGTGCTGCTGAATTATAAGACAAAACTTAATAACTAAGTACCAAAATAATTTTTGGAGATCTAGGAAATAAAAAAGTAAAACTGGAAATTAGAATATTTCTGGCCCCTGTGTTATTGAGGTTTGCAAGGAAACTGCAGAGCAATCCTTTTTTGCTTTCAATGTTTTGTGTTTCAGTCATTGTGAATACGCTTTTTCTAATCTCGAATACTGTAGATTTCCTTGATACAAAGTTATCCTCTGATGCCAGAGTGGTATTAGTCCACTGAAAATAGAGTTGAACCTCAAACAAATTGCAATAGAAGGTTTCTCAACGGTTTTCACTTAGAAATGACCTCAATAATAACATACTAAAAATCGGCCAAAATCGGCCGGGGGGAAGTTTAATTTTTTTCAAATTTTTAAAAAATGGCCGAAAAAAAATTTAAAAAAAAACCAAAACAATAATATAGACATGTGATACATGTTTATAGGTTATTTTTGAGTGCTGAAACCGAATATTGCATTTAGTTTGGAAAAAAAATTGAAATTTCAATTTTTAAAATTAATTTGAATAATTAGCTATATGAAAAAATTAAAAAAACCCTAAAAACCTAACAAAAACATCCAAAGAGATAAATCCAACGGTTTTCATTTAGAAATGACCTAAATATTAACATACTAAAATTTAAAATTTTCACGAGTTAAAGAAGTTAAATTTTTTTTCAAATTTCCATTTTTTTTGGCGAAAAATGCATTTTTTTTTCAAATTTGTGCAAAAAACTTTAGAGGCTTTTGAAAAGGTCATTTTTCAGTGGATATTGTCCACAGATAGTTATATAATGGAAAACCGGTGGAATTGACCCTCAATGAATTAGTTAATTATTTTATTTAAAATTTTGAAATTGGTAAAATGTAGTAAAAAGTGAAAAAAAGGTAATACTTTGGCATATTTACATCAGAATTTAAAATAATTAACTAATTCATTGAGGGTCAATACCACCGGTTTTCCATTATATAACTATCTGTGGACAATATCCACCGAAAAATGACCTTTTCAAAAGCCTCTAAAGTTTTTTGCACAAATTTGAAAAAAAAATGCATTTTTCGCAAAAAAAATGGAAATTTGAAAAAAAATTTAACTTCTTTAACTCGTAAAAATTTTAAATTTTAGTATGTTAATATTTAGGTCATTTCTAAATGAAAACCGTTGGATTTATCTCTTTGGATGTTTTTGTTAGGTTTTTAGGGGTTTTTTAATTTTTTCATATAGCTAATTATTCAAATTAATTTTAAAAATTGAAATTTCAATTTTTTTTCCAAACTAAATGCAATATTCGGTTTCAGCACTCAAAAATAACCTATAAACATGTATCACATGTCTATATTATTGTTTTGGTTTTTTTTTAAATTTTTTTTCGGCCATTTTTCAAAAATTTGAAAAAAATTAAACTTCCCCCCGGCCGATTTTTAGTATGTTATTATTGAGGTCATTTCTAAGTGAAAACCGTTGAGAAACCTTCTATTGCAATTTGTTTGAGGTTCGGCCCTATTTTTCGCTATTTTCAGTGGACTATATGATTTATGGTCAAGCTCATTTCCTTAATTTTCACAAGCTTCAGATAAGTTTTAAAATAACTTTGTAAAGTGAAGTTGATAAAATTTTAAATTTTTTTAACATAACCATGTACAATTTTGGATGTAAGAAGATTATTACTGTTTCATTTTCTTATTAGTTGAACTTGATTATTGCTTGAGCATTTTACTCTCTACCTTAATACTAATTAAAATTCCCATTCTTTAATTATAGGTTATTGGTACCTGTTTGTGTTCATTTATAGAACTGCAAGCACAGTTTTCTCTGAGTACTTGGAAATCCTTATCGAAGCTATCAAAGCATTTTACTAGTGATTCAGTTAGGCATGGTCTACAGAAAAAGTCATTAGAACGGACACCTTCTAAAATTGTAGTGAATACCGATTTAAATGCAACAATTAAGAAGCATTTTTCTCAACTTTTTTCTAAGGTTGAAATATCAAAAGTAAATGAACATATTGAACATATTCAAAGTCAGGCTACTACACCTCCTCAGCCACCTTCTGATGTTCCAATGTACTCTCATTTTGGTAACCAAAATATTCCGGACAGTTCACCCCAAGAATCTGTTTGGGGACCACAACCTGCATTGTGGAATTCTGGCAGTGGAAGTAACACCCCATATCCAAAGAATACAGTCACTTCAGAACAAGGTATGAATTGCTATAAATGTTAAGTCTATTTAAGCTACCAATTTAAAATTTTTGTGTATGCATTTTGAACTATAACATTTTTCCAATTTTTTATATTTTAAACCCCCAAAACTTCGTATTCAAGTCCTTGAATGTTTTTAATAAACTGCTTAAGGGTCCTTAAAGTAGAATAAATGCTAAATATTTAAAAACAGTAATTTCTATCTTAATGTATGGTGTTTCTCAAAAGTATTGCATACTTCTTGTAGAATTGATCATTCTAAAACAATTCTGAATCATTGGGAGTAATTGGTCCTAAATGATATCCTGATATGCTGGAATGTTAACAAAAGTTGCCAGGAGCACTATAAAATTATGCTATTTTAGGATGATTGTATTTTTGAAGTACCCCGGATTTCACAGAGAGCTACTTATCTGCGGTAGCACTGGAAATCTGTTATTTTAGCATCATGTATTCTGGGTTATAATGAAAATTCCAATTTTACCAAGAAAGTGAAAAATTAGGTTCAACTATAATATAAGTGCAGGGCTGCAGCATTAATTCTTTATGGAGAATCTGATCCCACTATTAGTTCTAAGCACAAGTACCTATGTCATTTAAATATAATTTTTTTCGCCACCACAACTACAATCAAGTCATGCTTACGTACTGCTGTAGTTAAAACATTTTTGACTGTTCTGTCTAATTGGTTTGTTGGGTGCACCGTAAGTTTTGTGGGAAGTATCTTCAGAACAATTCTTTTTTTAAATCTGTAAACGTTCCAGATTTTGGAGCAATATGGAGTTAGGGGTTTTGGATAAAAGGTTTGTTACTGTAATAATTTTCCAATATTATAAGTTGAAGTCAGTAGTACCCCTGATGTCTTATTTTTTCAATTTACCCTTCTGGTTTTTATGTATCTACTTTTTTGTATATTCTAGTTCCTTTGTTAATATTTTCACATTAACTTCTCACATTGCCAAAGTAATGCTTTTTAATAAGTATTATTTAAACTTCATTGATTCACATACCAATAACATTTACCTCTTTATTCTCAGAAATTCAAAATTCCCCTGCCACCAGTTCGGACTTAGATGAAGTCATCAATTTATTATCTTGTGTTCCATCCCAATCTTCAACAAGACAGCTGAATTCTGCAAATCAAAACTATTTTCAATATGGTTCAAATAATGAACAGATGTATCATCATTTACCCAAAGTCTCCATGCATGCAGTATCCAGACAATTGAGCAACCAAAGAGCTTGGAGAAAAGATAATTTTGATCCATGGCTTTGGAGAGCAGATAATATGAATTGTACTGGATTACCTGGAAATACAGATGTTATAAAACTTCAAGCACAAACAAATGGGGATCCACCATCTCAATGGGAAATAAAAGAGCTCCAAAAGTAGGATTTAAAATTTTTTTTACTTTATATTTTTCTTTGAACCTCTTGAACATTTTTTAATATACATATTATATGTTGGAACCATATTCATGAAATACATGTATTTCATGAATATGGTTCCAACATAAAATACACCAGCAATTCATTTTATATACAATTTTAGTAGATATATAGCATATAATCACAGCTGCTTATGCTTGGTGGTATTGAATTTTTTAGCCTCACTAAGCTTATTTCTCGTAAACATAGCCATGTTTGTTAGGATAAAAAATCAGGAAAAATATTAATTTATCTTACATCTGTTAATTATATGTAACAGTAAAAATTAAAATTAAATCATGGAAAGGGCTTTTGATTTTATTTGTCTGAAGTTTCATTAAATTTGTTCAAATCCTTATATTCTGTTTGATTATTTTGACTAATTTTTTATCTAATACATTTTTATTGGCTAATAATGTTGCTTTACATCAGGTGGAATAACACAATGTATGAAACTGGGAGTTCCAGTGATGATGGATCTTCTGCACATGGGTCTGATATTGAGTATTACTCTAACGCATTTAATGGTTCATATGGAAAACGATCCATGAGCCCCTTTACTAATAGGTAAGAATACTTAATAAAATTCAAAAGGTACCTTTTGAATCCCACATCTATTTGCTTAAAAATAATCTCATTGATTTTTTTTCTAAGAACCCTTATATTTGAGTTACAGTTGTGTGATTAGCATGTATTTCTCTTTTAGTTAGTAATTAATATATTGCGCAAATAGTTAAGTTTTCTGTGTTATATTATAAATTTGTTTATTTTCAAATTCCATAAAATATTAGAAACACAACAATTATAACAAAATTGTTTTTTGAATTTTAATTAAATTTTAACAATTTTATGTTCAATAATTTTAAATTAAAAAGTTGAGATTAATTTACCAAGAACTAAAGAGCTTGTAATAAATTATTTTTACCATTAATAGGAAGCACAATAATGGGGAAAGTATGCCAGGAGGCTTAGAAAATATATCAGAGTCAAAAGAAGAATACCTTTGGGTAAATGTGATTTTATATTCTATTCAAATCTAAACTATGTATGGATTTTTAATTTAGATAAGTGTAGGATTGTTGATTTGGCGAATGTTAGATATAGTTTTTTTAAAGAATGATTTGGGTGTTGATGACTAACTGCGTTACTGTGTACAGAATTATTTTTTATTTTAAACGATAGATCAATCATATTTAAGAATCATAACTCACATACTTTTAATTTTTATACTGCTGAATTTTCATCATGAAAGAAAGTAATATTGTGTTTTCTTACAAGGGCAGACCTGCCAACTCTCTGGCTTTTGGCCGGAGTTTCTGGCTTTTATTTTGAATCGCTAAACTCTATTTTTACTGGGAGTTTTATTAGGCGGTTTTTTATCCTGCTCCCGATCAAAACAACGAGAAAAGGAAGTTGAATTATAGGCAGGAAAATTAAGTCCAAAAGCAGGAGAGTTGGCAGGTCTGCAAGGGGTAATGTATTTAGGATAAAGATGCAGTTACAAAAGCTAAATTTGAATTCACAACTAATTGGATCTGGTAGAAGCAAAGGCAACTGAAATAGCAATTAGTAGCAAACTAGAAAATGTTAGGTTCTTACATCTGTGCTGTGAAAAACCAACAAGCAATTAATATAAATTTATTGGTAATGTTTCTAAATAGATAGGTAACTTATACTAGATTACAACATTTCTTGTCAGTGATGTCACCAGTGGGCGTAATATCATGCCACACTTTCTAGGTACCTAATTAGCGAGTCTCACTCACTCTGTCTTTTTTGCCAATCAGGTAGCTAGAAAGTAGGGCGTGTTCTTACGTCAATCAATGACATCACTGACAGGAAACATTGTAACATAGTATATTGGGTTTTGCAAAAAAAAATGCTGTTATTTTTAAAATGCATTTTGGTTTTTGTTTTACTGATGTTCATACCTATCAATAGAAAAAGCGTAAATCTTAAATATTCCCTATGAATATTTTTATATGTAAATGAAAGCATTTAAAAGTATGCCTGTTAATTTTTTTGTGGAAAAGGGGGATTTTCAATGCTGTGTAATGCCATTAAATAATTTTTAAAGCTTTGGTATTTTCTTTCAGACTCACTCAAAAATAAGCACCTGGCCTTTGAAGCAATCATCCTATAGGATGTCAGATAGTGATTGCCCTGATAGCTCTGAGTGTTCTGAATATTCACCTCATTTTATGTCTTGATAGGAATTATCAAGTTTCATTCAAAAGAGGAGAGTCAATATTTTAACATTTAGTCATGTACATGTGAAAGTATTGATATAATCAGGGATGTTGCATTTACTTGAAATTTGCTCCATTTTTAAGTACTTTTATATACTATTTGAAACATACTTAGTCATATAGAACTGAGAGCTAACTTTAGTCATGAAAGAGTGTTGCCTCTTATAAATGAAATAATGAGATTTAGTGATTTATAAAGTTCAGTTTAAATATATTATAATTTGATGGGAATCACTTAAGCTTTTGTGGTTGTTTTAAAATTGCATTATGAGTAATTTGCAAGATATGAGTGATACATTTATCATCTGTGTTTGCCTTATGAACATGCATTATACCATGCTAGAATTTCTTCTGAAATTTTCTTATTTTTTACCCATTCTTCAACATATTTTACTTCCAAACACGTGTATTTCAGTTGTAGTTTTTATTGATTTAATCCAAAGCATGGTTTTTAATGGTTGAATTAGAGCTTTATGGTTTTTTTAGTTTATAAGAAATATAACTAATAATAAATTATTGTATAATACAGTAAAACTGAGCAAGCACCTTAAACTTTTAGCATAAAGTTTAAGGAAATGAAATAATAAGATTTAGTGATTTATAAAGTTCAGTTTAAATATATTATAATTTGATGGGAATCACTTAAGCTTTTGTGGTTGTTTTAAAATTGCATTATGAGTAATTTGCAAGATATGAGTGATACATTTATCATCTGTGTTTGCCTTATGAACATGCATTATACCATGCTAGAATTTCTTCTGAAATTTTCTTATTTTTTACCCATTCTTCAACATATTTTACTTCCAAACACGTGTATTTCAGTTGTAATTTTTATTGATTTAATCCAAAGCATGGTTTTTAATGGTTGAATTAGAGCTTTATGGTTTTTTTAGTTTATAAGAAATATAACTAATAATAAATTATTGTATAATACAGTAAAACTGAGCAAGCACCTTAAACTTTTAGCATAAAGTTTTATAACTTAAACAGAGCTTATGAATAAGTAGTAAGTCACCCCCTCCTTCCAAAGAAATCCAATCTTCTGATGTGTTTTATGTTGTGTTAACAGTTTTAAATTGTTAAAATTTTAATGATCCTTTATTAGATTTTCAGCTGTTATGTTCTGGATTCTTTAAGAGCATTTAGTTTGAAAATAAAGCATTTTTTCAACTGCATCTACTAAAAATCCATTGAGGATCTTTTCATTCTGTTGTGCCTCGAAGATATAGCTCTCTCTGCATGTGATCAGTTTAGAAACCTATTTGTACTTCCTCTCTGCTGCTTTTTCTGTTTGCCATTTAATATGCATTATTCGAAACCTGTTGCTGTAATTCCTGTGACATTATCACTTTTTATTCCTTCATTACCTAAAACTTAATTTGTCAACTGTTGTTCACCTGGAAAAAAATAAAACCAACTCTTCTTGGACTCGTAAAAAGGTTATTATGGCATAGTAGAGGTTTTGTCTGGTTAATTTAGTAAAAATAGAAGCGAGAGTCATCATTACTAACCTTAATCTTAAATTATACTTAATTTCTTTTGATATTTTTCCATGCATATGTGCTTTTAAGTAAAAAATACATAAGATATTTCTTTGGATAATGGTTTAAATAGACATATACACTAGCGGAAATAAAAATCCCAACACTAAGAAGGAACGGAGATATCAAAGTCAAATTTATTTCTATGATTGCACATAGTATCAATGTGAATTGCTTAAAAAATCAGCCTTCCTAGATATTAGGGGGCCGAGAAAAACAGGGAGGAGTGTTGTCTCCATAGGTGTCCATTACAGCCGTCACACGTCATGGTATTGAGTGACAGGGGATCTAAATGACTTTTGAGGGATTGGAGGACCATGTTGCCTCCTCAGGTAGTCCAAATTCATATGGTGCACCAGCGGACGTTGCATATCGAGCAAGGTGATTTCTCTCTTTCTCCGGACATGTTTTGTGAGCGTTATTTCTTACGAACGGATAGGCCAAGGTAAAAATTCAACATAGGGGGTTAAGAAGAAAGCTTGGACAATGCATGAAACATGTGTTTGTGTATTTTTCTATTGAAATTTGTCCCCAGGACAGGTCTGAAGGTAAGGACGGACAACAGGCTAAAAAAACTCAATGAAGCAGCTCTGGTTGGCCAAAGTACCGGTAGATCATACTGAGGACAAGTGGCAGTAGGATGGATGTCGTTTGCAGTACTGCAGATTGTCCGTTTTGTCCGCATAGCCTCTTACATCTTTGCCTATAAACAAGGGGCTGAAAATGTGCCTTTCTTTTTCCAATAGTACACGAAATAAGGAAATGAAAATCCCAATTTCATGACATTGTGTTTATGAGAGAATCCTGCTTCGGTTTGGAGCACCACGAGGGTTGGGTATGAGTTTGAAGAGACAATGGAGAGAGCGCACTCAGCTGATGATTTTCTAATCATTCCACGAAGTGGTGATGCAGGGTAACAGAGTGGGGATGCATTGGATTCCATTTCTGCAACTCCTGGGTATGATTCACCAGTACTTTTTCCAATCAGAGCTGCGTCATTGAAATTTTGCAGCCGGTAGACCGTCCTTACCTTCAGACCTGTCTTGGGGAAAAATTTCAAGAGAAACATGCACAACCACATGTTGTATGCAATGTCCAAGCTTTTTTCTTAACCCCCTAGGTTGCATTTTTACCCCGTCTTTCCCGTTCTCTAGAACCAACACCCACAAAACAAGTCCGGTCAATGAGGAGAAATCACCTAGCCCGGTATGCAACGTCCACTGGTGCACCATATGAATATGGACTACCTGAGGAGGCAGCATGGTCCTCCAATCCCTCAAAAGTCATTTAGAGCCCCTGTCATTAAATACCATGACGTGTGACAGCGGTAATGGACACCTATGGAGACAACACTCCTCCTTAGCTTTCTCGGCCTCCTAACATCCAGGAAGGCTGATTTTTTAATCAATTCACATTGATACTATGTGCAATCATAGACATAAATTTCACTTTGATATCTCCTTTCCTTCTTGGTGTTGGGATTTTTATTTCCGCTAGTGTATGAAAGCAGAATTAAAAGGATCCAAGGGTCTTAAGTTAAATGTTGAAATTGAAGTTCACATTCAATAACTGCTTAGTTTTTAAGCGCTTTAAAGAAATATTAATGAAACAATTTTAGAAACTGCTTTAAAAAACAGTTTACACTCAAAAATTTAAAATGCTATCAAAACTATATGTTTGATTGTCAAGAAATTAAATTAAATAACAGTCGCCTTATCTCAAAGAAGCCAAATAAAATAATTTGCTAAAATATTTTTTTAATCTTTTTCCCAAGATTGTTTGTGATAAATTCTTAGGATTATGAAGCAGTTATCTCAATTCAGCGATATTTTTCCTTTTAAGGATCCTTAAACTTTCAATAAATATTCCAGTATTAATTTACAAAATTTCCATGCATTATTTTTCAAATAAAAATGTTAATGAAATTCTGCTTCTAAATCCTAACACTATTAAATGTGTTGAAATAAAGAAAAGGAAAATTAAGCATCAGAATTAAAGGGAGTGTCAACTGGATCTGCACACAAGAACCCATAAAATACCTTTTCTTTTCAATGATCCAGCAATGTTCTTTAACAATACAAGACAATAGAGAAAAATTGTTAATCCCCTAAGGGGAAAATATTACCATTTGTTTTTAAAGAAACATATAAATCTTATGATACAGTAGCTCATACAAATAGCTGAGACTGACAGCAAAGTTGATAGCATGCACTTTGATTACAACCTCTTGACTTTAATTCTTCAGAATGAATGTTGTCATGTGGAATGCTTAATGAAAGAAAAAAATGAATAGGTTGTGAATCTGGAAGTGCATATTATCCTGCTGTTGAAAATTTTTCCAATTGCCAGGTCTTTACCCATTGCTATCAGAATGGAAAGAATTTGCTTTAGCATTTAAGTTTATCTTTTGCTTTTTTTGCAAATTAATTTTATTGGAGCTTTAACTATCCATTGATTATGTTATAAGTTCTTTATCGAGTTAAATTGCTTATTTAAAAATCTTTTCAACAACCTTGATTGGTAGCATATTAAGGTAATCAAGTTTTTCATTTCATTAGATTACTAATTTTTCAAGATTTTATCCTTAAACAGGAAAAACTACATCTACTGAACATAAGGAGTGAGAAGTATTTGTGCCATTAGTGATCTCTGAATTAAAAAGATTCATTTTTATTTCCCTCCAATTCATGTCATCATATCAATGTTGTTTATGGCTGTATTCAATGATCCTGACCGACAGTTGACTGTCAGTCAAACCTTTTCTCTCTGATTTTGGTGGGAAATTAGTTTTTCCTTTTTGTAACTGCCTGTCAGAGGTTTGACCCTCTGTCTTCTCCTGTCCAGGTTTGTGGTAATACAGCTACTGCTGAACCAACGATAGCAAAAGGGTCATGTGATTTTGACAACGCTGGAACTAGTATTTTGGAGGGGAGACAGGTGGAAGTTGAGGGGCAGTTGATCGAAAGAAGAAGAGACAATTGCTTGTACATAAAAGCAAGACCCCAACTATCACCGGTTACCCAACTATCGGCCGTGCAAAGTCTGCAAAAATCACGTGACCCTTTTACTATCGTTGGCTGATCAGTATACTTGTCTTGTTTTTTAACCATGTGTTCAGTTCATCAAATTAATCAGTATGATCAAAGCTTCTGCTAATCTTATTTTATTGCATTGTATAAAATTGTATCTGTAATTTGCTTATCTAAACACTTGATAATTATTCTGTTAGGGATACAATGTTATAATTCAAGTAATTTTTATGTCTCGCAACGAAAAACACTAGAAAAAATCATGCTAGTTTATAAGAGCTTTTAAATTCAGTAATAGTTGTGTGTAAAAATTAAATTTGTTGTTAGTATGAGCTTTTTCATTTGAATTAGAAGAAGTTTTCTGAGTATAATTTTGTTGATGGGATATCTAACAGTTAAAGCAAATAAATTTTTAAGTTGATTTTTAAAATATTGTTAATGTTTAAATGAATTATTGTTTTTTATGATTGTAAATATTAATCTAGAACAGGGGTTTCCAACTTCTAAGTACTCGCGGGCCGCAATTGAAATCACAAGTCGAGTGGCGGGCCGCAAAGTAATCTGGCTCCCTTTTAACGATGATAATTTTTTTGGAGTGAGAGTCTTCAATATAAAATTTTTCCAGCAAAAGAGGGACGAAGGTTGTTTACATATTTTGAATGTATGCACTACACTGTATTTTCCAAAATTCCAGAGGATATATGAATTTTTTTCACTCTTATATAACTCGTAGAAATACTGAATTTATTAAATATTCTAAATATTACTTAGATAAAAAGGTCTTCCTTAAGAAAATGTTTGTAAATTTTCCTTAGATGATTGTTTTACCTAATTTTTTGATACTCCATTTTGTCCCTTCTCATGATAAAGGTTATAAAAGCCTTCATATCCCCTTTCTACGCTCAGGGGGAATTTCAGATTTTACAAATGACCTCTCGAAACTTTAAACTTTTAATTCTTGCACCATAGAAAACGATCGAAGCTAGTCCATAATCTAAGAGGTCGGGGGGTTCACTCCCGAAAAAATTTTGAATTTTAGTGTGCTAAAAAGTGCTTTGAAGCTACTTTAAGGAGGGCTTTCAGTGAGCTTTGCGAGCCGCACAAAATGACCCGGCAGGCCCCCAGTTGGAAACCCCTGATCTAGAACTTTACAGAGAATAAGTCCAAAAGTACTTATCTTAATTCCTTAAATTATTATTTCACTATCTTTTCAATATTCCACCTATTAATTTTACACAACTTTAATGTACAATACATACAAAATTAGTACATTTTAACCTTACTATTATCTGAAAATATCTTATTATGACACTATTCTTCATTTTAATTTGCATATGTTTTGATAATTTTTTATTAGTTAGTTTTCATCCAGTCAACAGTTGAATTCAAGGAATTTATTTCATAGAATTTATTTCATAAGCTTGTGATTAAATGACCATCCAAGTTTTGTTTATAGAAGTTAGTTTGCAGAGTTGTATTTTTTGGAATTTTTTTTATATGCAACATAGTTTTTCTGCCATCTTCCAGAATTTAGTGTTTAAGAGTAAGACTAAAGCAGTATGTTACATTTTGAAAGTGTTTTTTTCTAACAAGAACATTACTGTAAAGCTTATGGATGTAACTTTATTTCTATTGAAAGAGAATGTTAGATCTTTTTTTTAAAGTCAACTTTAAAGAAAAATCCACCCTTAAAAGTTGTTCAAATACCCCATATCATAAAACATATTAAAACACAGGGTGTTTCAAAAGTTCGTTTCGCGGCTTTTATTTGGAACCAACGTGTCCTACTACTACCCCTAGGTAAGTGACCCTGGAGAATCCATTGAGATGACTTACAGCGCCTCTAGCGGCGAAATTAAAAAAAAGTTTTAAAAATTAATTTAAAAACTAAAGGAGATAGAGCAAAAACCTCAGTGAGAGTATTGTTGCTAACGTCATGAAGAACTTAGTGAAAAAAAAATTCATGAAAATTTCTTAATATTCGCCGAGATATTAGCATGTGAAAATAGCACTATTTTAAGGCTCAAAAAATGAAAAAGTTAAAAATTTTCAAATTTTTTTGATTAAATTTTGTGTTCTTTCAACTTAAAAAACACAAAACTACACAGTAACGCTGAAAAATTTCCAAATATGCGAACTTTTTCTTTTTGGAGCCCTGAAAAAGTGCTAATTTCACATGCTAATATCTCTGCGAATATTCAAGATATTTTGATCAATTTTTTTTCAGTGAGTTCTTCATGACGTTGGCAACAATACTCTCACTGAAGTTTTTGCTCTTTGAGCCCTGAAAAAGTGCTAATTTCACATGCTAATATCTCCGCGAATATTCAAGATATTTTGATCAAATTTTTTTCAGTGAGTTCTTCATGACGTTGGCAACAATACTCTCACTGAAGTTTTTGCTCTATCTCCTTTAGTTTTTAAATTAACTTTTTGAACTTTTTAATTTCTCCGCTAGGGGTGCTGTAAGTCCTCTCAATGGATTCTCCAGGGTCATTTACCTAGGGGTAGATCTTGCTTCCGTGACCCTAGGACACGTTGGTTCCAAATAAAAGCCGCGAAACGGACTTGTGAAACACCCTGTATGAACTTTTCAAGGAACCAAAAAGTTTAGTGTGTGTTTTAGAAATATTTGTATTATTGATTTAAATGTTATTTGTGTTGAAGATTTGTGTATTTTATATTTTTATTTCCTTATATTTTAATAAAAAATATTTTTACATTTTTTGATGACTTGATTGTTTTTCTGTCAAACTGGTAAATAAATGTTTTTTATAGTAAGGTTTTTACACAGAATTATAGGGAAGATCATGTACCCAATCCCTATTTAAGTTTTCTCTTTAAATTGTAGTAATCTCGTTCTCAGGAATGTTTTTAAAATATTACAACCTTTTTTGTTCGGTTTCATGGTGTCTTGCCTGATTGTAGCAATTGATTTTCACTTTGTTTTTACTACATTTGTCATACTCCATTCCGAAAAGGTCATATCTTATATCGTCACCTTAGAATCAAAAACTACTATCTCCATTCGGCAAACTTCGGGAATCCCGATTCTTGGCGTTTAGATCGTTGTAGAAAATAATTTGATGGGTTTTGATCTTTTCTACTCGATCATGTCAGCTCTTACAAAACAAAAAACGAGCTTCTCCACCGATCTGGTCGCCAAGGATCGGGATTTCCGAAGGTTGCCGAATGGAGATAGTAGTTTTTGATTCTAAGGTGACGATATGAATCGTCAGTTTGAAGAATCGCCCCTTGAAGTTGTGAAATCGATGTCCATTCATTGTACTTTTCAAGTTAATTTGGAGTTAAAGTTAATTTGTCTTTCTTTTCTTATTCTTTGAGCTGTAAACGAAGTTAAAAAGAAATTTTCTTTTAATTTAAAATTTTTTCAAACTTTTTTTATGCAGGGAATGTTTAACTCCATTCATATTCACTCACTCCATTGATACTGCTCTAATAACTCAGTTTCACTATAGTTTTGAATTTCATTTGTCTTATTCCTTTTATTTCACCCTTTTGTGGTGTAAACTAAGGAGAAATATAATTTAAATGTGAATTTAAGGGTTTTTTAAGATTTTTTCATCAGAAAAATTTCATAAGGTTGAAGAAGGGAATAAGTCCATCAACTTATTTTGACTGTAAAATATTTTTGAATATACTTATATTTGTTTTGATGGTTGCTCTGTTTTCTAAATAGGGTTGTGAACTTCCAGTAAAAATTTGATGATTATACAATGAAAATTCTATTACTTATACAGTTTTTTTCGATTTTCTCAAAACTTGGTTTTTGGACTTATTCCCTTCTTCCAACTGACGATTCATATGTTAATGGTAAAATTTTTCTGATATTTGGAGGTGTTTCCAAAAGTCCAAGTTTTTATTACTCTTTCACCCCATGTTGATTGCCCCTTAAAATAAATTATGGAAAAGATCTGGAACTTCCTTCGTTTTGAAATATTACATGATGAGCAATAGATGTATATCTTGTGGGTTTTAATTAGTTGCATTGATTGGTACTATGGGGGATATGATTTCATTTCATTTCTACTTAACTTGGAAATGCGTACCGGCACGCAAGCGCAGGACGTTGAAACAAATTAAAAATCATCGATGTAAGACTTATAATTAACTTATGCTATTATTAAATTGATTTTAAGTTTATTTTATAAAAATAAAATTAATCTGTGAAACAGCCTAACTTTCATTATTTAACGATTTAACCGAAAAAAAAATTCTGTAATTATTCGTGGGGTGTGTTTTCACCAACTTAGTTATTAAGTTTCATTTCCTCAATTCTTCGGCATCTAAAGACGTGCTGCTAGTCCACGCTACTAAAATTTTATGTCACCTTTGTTAAGCATGTTTTGTTCTGTACTTGAGTGAATATTTTTAATCGTGGGGCACGCGTGAGGGACGATGAGTTAAATAAAATTGGAAACTGCTCCCCATAGTAAGAAATAAGTCCAGGACTTAACTTCCTTGGTTTGTATCTTTCCTTGTAAATATTCAAAATATAGTGATAGTGTGTTGGGATGGGATCCCCGAACTACGGACCGCGGCGAATATCCGGCCTTTCCGAGGTTTTCGTTTCTAATAAATTCCCCTCCTTCCAATTAAGATAGTTTTAATGTTTTGTCCAATTTCGTAGATGTTCAGGTATTTTAAACTATGTTTCTCAGTTTAAAAAAATACATTTTTCCTGTATTACGGATAACTAATATTTAAAAATTTTGGGGTTAAGAGATTTTCAAGGTATAGTTCTTTTTCAAAAATTTAGTTTTTTTTATTTTTACACAGTTTTGAGTTTTCCTTATCAAGATTGTTGGGAAAAATTCTTATAAGGTATAAAACGTATTTTATTCTGTTAGGTATAAAAACGTATTCAATTACTTTACGATTTTGAGAAAAAATCCGAGTTGCCAATCATATTTTTTGTTGCACTTATCAAATCAGACAAAAATTTCTATGCATTCGTGGCCCTAAAGATTGAGTTATGAGACACTCTTATGGCCTAGACCAGCGGTTCTCAAACTGAGCTCCGCGGAGCCCTTAGGGCTCCGCCAAGCATTTCCAGGGGCTCCGCGAAGAAATTTGAAATAAATACATTTTTTGATAATTTCTAATTTGCTTTTCTCTGAAATGTTTTATAAATAACTTTCTGTAAGGTGTTGGTAAGGTCTGTTGGTTTTTGCCTTTTTCAGGTCTTTTTTGGTTTACCAAAACAAGTTAAAACCCAGTTTTTAGGGTCAAATTTCCAAAACTTTTCTGGGGGAGGCACCCCCAGGATGGGACGGTTTGGCGCTGACCGTTTGGGCGCCGCGCCGTTTCCGTTTCGGCACCAAATTTTTCTTCTTCCAATTTTTAGAAGAATTATTAGAGTTCTATTTACTTTCATTTTATTTCTGCCGCTGAAACGGCCGCGCCGAATAGTAGCACACCAAGGAACCCCCTTCCCCCACCTCTCAAATTGATTACTCTGCACCTTTTTTATAAAGTTCACCAAAACCAAGGGAAACCCTGTTTTTAGTAGAATCAAATTTCCAACACCCCCTTTATAGCATTTGGAACTTACACAAAACGCTTCTTGTATTAAGTTCTTTAAGATGCAAATTCTGCCAAAAATGTGTAAAAAGCTAACATTGATCCTAGGGGATAAGGAATGATTTTGGGCCCATGTGTAAGTAAATTTCGATATGTACCTCTGACGTATGGTCTAACAGCCCCTCAAAACAGGTCTCGATTTCAAAAGAAGTAACTTTTAGGAAAACAAAATTTACAGATGTATAGATTTCCGTATGAATCCTTTGTTCATGCATCTCCGGCATAATGATTAAAAAGTGATAGCTTTAGTATTCAGAAATTTAAAATAAAGATTTACATTGTATCCAATGATAAAATTTAATCGGTAAACAAAATATTCCACATATCCCGGGGTGTATATCAAAGGGGCGATGGGGCCCTGCCTCTCCCCCGGAAAATCGGACTACGTATAACAAAACAAGTTAAAACCATGTTATTTAGGGTCAAATTTCCGAAATTCTTTTGGGGGAGGACCCCCAAATCCTCCTATTGTACTTGAAACTTTATTATTGTCAATTTTTATAATAAGTTCGTTAAAATTAAAATCCTACCTAAAAATGAATGTCCAAAATTTGGACAATGATGTACCTAAAACCATGGGCGCAGCCTGGGTTCAACTTAGGGGGGGCAAGGAGGGCCGACTTTTTTATGTTTGTGGAGAACGAATTTAAAGCCCCGTGAGAGAGGGCCGTCAAGTTTCAACGAGGGGTCTGGGGGTCCTCCCCCAGAAAATTTACGAAATTTGCCCCTAAGAACAGGGTTGTAAACTGCTTTTTGGTACGCGTAAACCCAAATTTGGACTTACATTTTTAGGTAGAATTTTGATTTTAATGAAGTTATTTAAAAAAGTGTGAATAATAAAGATTTAAATACTACAGGGGGGTCAGGGGCTCCTCCCTCAGAAAATTGTTTAATGTTTGACCCTAAAATACTGGGTTTTCACTAACTAAAAGTAAAGTAAAAGTTAATTATTCGAGACTTGGGGGGGGCAGCTGCCTCTCCCTGCCCCTCCTTGGCTACGCCCATGCCTAAAACGAGTTGAAAAACTGTTTTTAAGGATCACATTTTACAAAATCTTCTGGGGAGAAAGGAACCCCAGACCCTTCTATTGTACTTGGATCTTAATTCGTCACAATTTTTCTTACAAATAAATTATCTTAAGGGGAGGATCCCAACGTGTCATCACCGATTCGGTTCATTTTTGGTGTGTAAGTAGTGCATGACTAGGACATCAATTTGTGAAAATATTAAGAAGCAACTCTCAAAAATTTAGGAGAAAATCGCGATTAAAAATTTTAACACGTAGTTATATATCTGAGAAAATTCGTATCTTGCAAGCAGATCGTGGCAAAGAGGTAAGAGCTGCGACTCCCAATTCAAAGGTCCCGGGTTCTAGCCTCGGTGGGTACTATAATTTTTATTTCAATTTTCCACACAATTAAGAGCACAGATACGAAGTTAAGTAGTACATACATATTTATATTTATAATTATCAATTTTAAAACATTTTTTAAATATTTTTTTCTGGGAAAAAATAAAATATTTTGCTATTTATACAATTTTTATAACTGGATAATATGGAATCTTATTTATAAATATGCAATTATATTTATAACGAAGGTGTGGAACGAAAAGGGTAAACACCAAAAAAATCCACTTGTTCATATTTTTAAATAATTTTATTTACAATTAATTTATTTTATTTGCACACAAAAAATTCATTTGCCTTATTTTTCCCTTGGATTTCACAGCAATCAACAGAATTCAAGAAGCTAAATGTTTATTTTAACAATCAAATCAGACACATAACAAAACCTTTTAGCATAACAAAATTGCGTACTTTCTTTTGAATAGTTAGTGTTGTGAATTGTATGAGTTTCTGCCTGGCCGCTAATGAGAAGGGCGCTGCAATCGCAGTATCTATGTGATTAGTGTTTTTGTAATTGAGAAGTGAGGAGGCAGGAGGATGCTCCCGCAACAATAAAGTGATGTGAAAACTACAGTCTGCTAATTTGTGTGAGTTGAGTAATTATTATTTATAAGAGTGAGGAGTTATCGATGGGCCAAAACATGGTCCTTAGTAGCCGGAGTCGGCTTGACGCTTTGGAGTAGTTAATTGTGATAATGAGAATTAATTGGTCTTGTGGTCTCTGGTCTCGATATTGACAGCAGCCCAATAACCTTAACAAGGTAAGAGCAATGTTTCCCCTTGAGTAATGAGTAATTAATTTCTTGAGTTGAAGTTAGTTTTGTTATGAGTTAGTTTATATTTTGGTGGGTTACTTTGTTTTGTACCTTTTGAGTAAAACTATAATTCCCAGAGTTGAGTTAGAGTTTTTAAGTATAGTGTGTTCTTAAATAATATAGTGTGTCTTTTGAGTTAACAGTATAGAGGTTGTTTAATTAGGTTGAATTATTGTTTGTTGTATTAGTGTTGATTAGGTCGAGAAAAAGTATCGGTTGTGAATACGGTTTTTATTTTTGTGTTGCTTAGTTTTAAGTAATTGAGATGGCAACTTCTATCAATTCTTTAAATAAGGACGAGTTAATAAAGTTAGCGTCGGAGTTAGGATTGACGTTAAAAGGGGATAAAATGATTGATATTAGAGACGCAATAGAAAAGAGTGAAGTTTTTAAAAAAGAAACGGAACTGGTTGCAAACATTATTAAATCTATACAGGAATCTACGGAAGTAGAAAAGAGGGAGAAAGCAGAAAAATTAATGTTAGAACGCGAGAGATTAGAGATAGAAAAAATGAAAATTCCTAACGCGGAAGTTGAGGCCCTGAAACTAAAACGAATCGAGAGGGAATTAGAGTTGGAGGATTTACGTAGGAGGGCACTTGAAAGTAAACAGGAATATGTAGGTGATATTGAGACATTAATTAAAAGCGTAAAAACGTTAACGATTCCAGTGCCTACAAAGGCAGAGTCCTTTAATCTTTTCTTCCAATCAATTGAGCGGGCCTTTAAAACAAAAAATGTACCTGATAAATTTAGGGCAGAAATCCTATTGAATATTTTGGGCGAAAAAGTTAGTAATATTATGATTTATGTAAAGGATGATGATATTGAGGATTATGAGAAACTTAAGTCAATGATTTTAACAGAGTTTCAGACAACACCTCAGGAAAGTTTAAATGTTTTCCGTTTTGCTCAAAAAAGGCCATATGAGAACTTTGTACAGTTTGCGTCTAGATTAAGTGCAAATTTTGAATATTACTGTCAATTAAGGAAGGTTAATGATTTCAAATCATTATGTGAGCTTATGGTTTCGGATAAAATATTCTCTGAGCTGGATCGCGAATTGAAGTCCCACATTGCTGTTAAACAGGGAGAGAAATGGTTTGAACCTCAAATCTTAGGTCGGGAATGTGATATCTATATGTCATCAAAAGGTAAACCAAAATCAGAATCACCTTTTGTTAAATCAATTTTGAGTAATGAGCATAGGAGAAATGAGCAGAAAGGGTTTAATAATAAATTTAGACCTAATTCTAATTCCAGAGTGTTTTTCAGTGAAGTAAGGGGTAAAACCTGTGATTTATGTTCTAATGAGTATCACCCGCTTTATGCTTGTCCGGAATTTAAGAGGCTTTCGGTTTATGAAAGAGTGGAAATAGTGAAAAATAAAAACGTGTGTTTTAAATGCTTGTCCCCAGATCACAGCGTGAAAAAATGCTCCTTTAGAAAATGCAGTATATGCAATAAGGATCATAATAAATTAATCCACTTCCCAAAAGATTCTAGGTCATTTTCCTCTACTAATGTAAATAACATTGGGCCAGGCGCCTCTCAATCATTGAATCATTCATACGTGGGGGGAGGAATTGAGAATACATCCTTATCGTCTGCTCAAGAGAACGCGTTTGTGGCTACTAATATAGCTGAGCCTGAGCATAACCACATTGCTATTTTGTCTACTGTTAGAGGGCTTATTAGAGATAAACATTCGCGATGGCATGAGGTACGAGTTTTACTGGATAATGGGAGCAACGTTAACTTAATAAGTTTATCGTGTCTCAAAAGATTGCAATTAAAAAGTGAGAAAATAAATCTTTCTATTTCTTGTATTAATGATGCCTCAATGATAGTAAATAAGAGAGTAAGGGCAACTATCGCGAATAAAAACAGAAGTTATGAGAGACACATGACTATGTTAATAGTGGATAAGATAACTGATTTAGTGCCATTTAAAACAATTGAAACACGTGTTCCTATACCAAAGAACATTAATTTGGCTGATCCAACTTTTGATGTCCCGGGTAGTATTGACTTATTGATCGGTTCGGAATACTTCTTTGAAATATTAAAACCAAACCAATTAAGTTTAACTGGTGTGAATATAATGTTACAGGATTCTGTTTTTGGATTCATTGTTGGGGGGAGCGTTCCCAGCTTGAATTCAAGTTCTAGTTATTGTGGGTTGACTAATGCGTCGGAGGAATTAAATTCAAATTTGAAAAAATTTTGGGAAATTGAGGAGATAGGAACAGAGTTACCAAAAGATAAAGAGCTTTCTATCTGTGAGGAACATTATGCACGTACGCATAGGAGGGATGAAACGGGAGAATATACGGTGGCCATACCCTTTAAAGAGCATTATTCATGTTTGGGAAAATCGAGGGACATTGCTCTAAAAAGACTTAATTCACTTTGGGTTCGTTTGTCTAGAGACCATGAGTACCTTAAATTGTATAGAGAATTTTTAAAAGAGTATGAGGCACTAGGACATATGACGGAGATCAAGGAGGCTAAGGAACCTGAATGTGCTTATTACATGCCTCATCATGGCATTTATAGGCCTCAAAAGAGCAGTACCAAATTAAGAACTGTGTTTAATGCCTCATCCTTAACTACGAGTGGAAAGTCACTCAATTGCATCCAGTTTAGTGGAGGTGTAATTCAAGATGACTTGTTTTCATTATTAGTGCGATTCCGTAAACACATCTTCGCCTTTAGCACGGACATTCGCATGATGTATCGCTGCATTAAGATCGACGAAATCCAACGTCCCCTACAAAGAATTCTATGGAAGGATGGACCAAACGAATCCGTTAAGGTCTTCCAACTCAACACCGTTACCTACGGAACTGCTAGCGCTCCGTACTTAGCTACACGTACGTTGAAGCAAATTTCCATTGATGAGGAGAAAAACTTTCCTATTGCTGCTCCTGTGCTACGCGAAGACACCTATATGGACGATATCCTGAGTGGTGAAACCACTTTAGAGGCTGCAAAGACTTTGCAACATCAGCTGATTGACATGCTAAAAACTGCAGGTATGTCTTTGCACAAGTGGTGTGGGAACACCTCTGAGCTTATCCCAACCACTGAGAGAGAGTACAACTTTTCTTCTGCTGATGAGAGTAAAACTCTTGGTGTTTCCTGGAAGGCTCGCATTGACTGTTTCAACTTCAAAGTGAATGTGGAGCAAAATACTCACCCAACTAAAAGGTCAGTGCTTTCAATCATCGCAAGACTCTTTGATCCCCTGGGATTAATGGGACCGGTGATAACAAGGGCCAAGATATTCATGCAACAATTATGGCTGCTAAAAATTGACTGGAACGACAGACTTCCGGACAAAGCAGCGAGAGAGTGGCAAGAATTTGTGAGAACATTAGTGAACTTGAATGAAATTAACATTGAACGCTGTATCGTGTTGCAAAACGCCGTGGTAACTGAGCTCCATGGATTTTGTGACGCCTCCGAGAAGGCCTACGGTACTGCAATCTACGCCAGATCAATTACCTCAGATGGAGAGGTAAAGGTGAAACTTGTGGCGAGCAAATCTCGTGTTTCTCCATTAAAACAATTAACCATACCTCGGCTGGAATTGTGTAGTGCTGTCTTACTTGCCAAACTGATGAAAAAAGTTCGAAATTCTTTAAAAATGGAGATTTCATCAGTTCAGTACTACACCGATTCTACAATTGTGCTAGCACGGATGCAAAAAGAGTCGCGAGACTTAAAAACTTTCGTATCTAATCGTGTGGTGCGAATTCAAGAACTTACCGAGGTTACTCAGTGGCATCATGTGTCTTCAGAGCAAAATGCTGCTGACCTAATTTCGAGAGGTCTGAACCCTGAGAAAATACAAGAGAGTGATTTGTGGTGGTTCGGCCCCTCCTTTCTTCATGAGCGAGTAGTGAATCTTTCCAGTGAGTGTTGTGAAGTGAATAATGACTTATTCCAACGAGAACTAAAGGATAAAAACCAGTGCAATTCTACGTGTTTCTCGATACAAGATATCGAAGTACTCCCCATTATTCATAAGTGTTCTTCATTTATTAAAGTGAAAAGAATCATTGCGTGGTGCTTGCGTTTTATACATAACGCGAGAAATCCCTTGCATAAAATCAGTGGCAGTTTAACTGCATCGGAATTAGCAAATTCCTTAATTTGTCTGGTAAAAAATGTGCAAGCGATATATTTTGCTAAGGAAATTGAGTGTATCAAGAAGGGACAACAATTACCCAATTCTAGTAACATATTAAATCTTTCCCCATTTATAGATGACAAAAATCTACTTCGTGTTGGGGGACGGTTGAGACATTCTGACTTACCTGAAGAGCAGAAACATCCTATGTTAATTCCAAACCATAATCCTATTTGTGAATTGATTATTAATCATTATCATGTTCTTTATTTGCATACAGGTACAGAAGCAACCTTGGCGAATATTCGCACCCAATTTTGGATCATAAATGGAAGAACCACCGTAAAAAAGGTGATTAAAAAATGTTTAAAATGCCTTAAGGTAAGTGCGAAAGGTAAAAATCAAATGATGGCAGATTTACCTTGTTCAAGAGTAAATATTGCAAGAATATTCGCTAAGGTAGGTCTTGATTTTTGCGGTGCCTTTAATATCAAAATAATGCCAGGAAAAGGTAAAAAGGTGTATAAGTGTTATATTTGCATTTTTGTATGTTTTGTGGTAAGAGCCATTCATTTAGAGATTGTTAACAATTTGAGTACTGAGGCGTTTATTGGTGCTTTAAAAAGATTTATTGCACGTAGAGGCAGACCAAATGAGCTGCACAGTGATAATGGTACCAACTTTGTTGGCGCCAATAATGAGTTCAAAAGAATACTTAGAGAATTGTTTAAGAAGGAAAATTCTGATAAAATAGAGGATTTTCTTGCTTCAGAGGGTATAAATTGGCATTTTAACCCTCCTGCCACTCCCCATTTTGGAGGTTTGTGGGAAGCAGGGGTCAAGTCGTTGAAAAGCCATCTTAAGAGGGTTGTGGGAGATACCATTCTTACACATGAGGAGTTTTTTACACTTGTTACGCAAGTGGAGGCAGTGCTAAATTCTCGTCCTCTGTGTCCTCTCTCGGAGGATCCCAACGATGATTTGGCTCTAACTCCAGCCCACTTTTTAGTTGGCTCACCTTTAACATCATTGCCTGAACTAAATTTTCTGGAGACTCCTAGGAATAGGCTCAGCAGATGGGAATTAGTACAAAAATTATCTCAAACATTTTGGAGCAAATGGGGTAAAGACTATTTAAATCGCCTTCAAGCACGGCCTAAGTGGTTCAAGGGAGCTAGAGAATTTAAGGAAAATGATGTAGTTCTTGTGAAAGGTGAGGATAATTCTAAAATGCTGGGATGGAATCTTGCAAAAATAATTAAGATTCATCCTGGAAAGGATAATATAATAAGAGTTGTAACTTTAAAAACAAGTAAAGGAATTTATAAACGGCCTGTGCATAAAATTGTAAAATTGCCATTTGATTCTAATGTAACTAATTAATAATTGAGCTGTAGTTGTGTTTGAACTGCTATATAAGTCCACGATATAATTTGAAGTGTTATTTGAGTATTGTCTTATTGTTTATAATTGTGCAGAAATTATGTAGCATATTCAGGATTTAATAGTAACTGTGTGTTGTGTAACGTATTATCACTATAAGTATTAATTAATGTTGAAAATTTAAAAAATTTGTCAAGGCGGGCGGAATGTTGTGAATTGTATGAGTTTCTGCCTGGCCGCTAATGAGAAGGGCGCTGCAATCGCAGTATCTATGTGATTAGTGTTTTTGTAATTGAGAAGTGAGGAGGCAGGAGGATGCTCCCGCAACAATAAAGTGATGTGAAAACTACAGTCTGCTAATTTGTGTGAGTTGAGTAATTATTATTTATAAGAGTGAGGAGTTATCGATGGGCCAAAACAGTTAGGGATAAATTAAGGTTAAACTTCATCTATAAAAATTAAAACCATTTTTTTAATATTTTCATTCCTTGTTTCCCCAAAAAATAATAATTAAATTGAATTTTTTATGATCGTATTGTAAATATTATATATTTACCAAAAAATTATTCATAAACAAGAAAAAAATTTTAAAATTAGTAATTAAATATTATTCTACTTTTATTTCGTATCTGTACTCTTAATTGTATGGAAAATTAAAATAAAAATTATGGCACCCACCGAGGACCAAACCCGGGACCTTTGGATTGGGAGTCGCAGCTCTTACCTCTTTGCCACGATCTGCGTGCACGATATGAATCTTTTCAGATATATAACTACATGTTAAAATTTTAAATCGCGATATTCTCCTAAACTTTTGAGAGTTGCTTCTTAATATTTTCACAAATTGATGTCCTAGTCATGCACTACTTGCACACCAAAAATGAACCGAATCGGTGATGACACGTTGGGATCCTCCCCTTAGATGCAAATTATACCTAAAAATTTTTTTAAAAGCTACGTTAAACTGTTAAATATGCATGGGAGGGGCTGAGGAATAATTTTGGACCCCTCCCGAAATAAATTTATATTATGCTTTTTTATTTCTAGAAGCAATGGGTTTTATGTGTAATTTGTTTTTATACCTTGAAAAATTTATTTCGGAAAAGGGCTCCGCGAATAATTTGTCTCTTGAAAAGGGCTCCGCGACATAAAAAGTTTGAGAACCCCTGGCCTAGACCGTTGTAACGAATCTTATTTATCAGTTATATCTTCCGTTAAATATCTTTTTAGAATTATGAGCAATCATGTTGGTTTTATTTAAAACTGAACTTAAACGTCAAGCAATCCGTAACAGCTGGTTTTTCCCTCACAGTTCTGAGAAAACCGTATTGCTCTAAGCTTAGTACAATTTATCAGTGGATTCGTGGGACCTTTGGCCCCTATTTGCGATATGAGACTCAATTTAAATGGCTTCTTGAAAATTTCTTTACTACAATTGTAAACTGGTAAGTAGTATTTTTTTCAATGCTAGAAAATATTTCTATAGTAAATTCTGTAATACTTTTTAAGGATTTTTAACCATTTGATTTATTTCTAAAACTTTGATAAAGTTCTCGGTGTGTAGAATAAGGCAATCAATGTAGGTGAACTGGAATTAAAATAGTACATGACATTTCTTGGTATTATTTTTGAAAAGTTTTAAGAATGGGAATTGTCTGTTAATTAATAATTAATGTCATTTTAAAATAAATTATTCGTATTAATTTTTAATTTTTAATGATCTTCTATGCATAAAAACTATTGTTTCATAAAGGCGTTTTTTTAGTTTTGTCAAACCTCAATGGCAGGGATGTTGCAGCTGCACCAATTGCGCCAAACTGCGCCAAATCCTAATTCATGTGCTAAACTGCTACAAATACCGCATTTTGAGTAAAATTGCGCCAAAACTGCGCCAATTAACGATTTTCCTGAAATGAAATTATCAAACTCTCCTCTCACGCGACGAATTACTTTCATCCTCAGGAAAAAAAACTCAAATCGTCTATGTATGGAATCTTTTCCACATTTCTACCACTTGAAGTCAAAACCGATGACGTCAGCCATCGAAACCAGATATAACATTTTTTATTGTAAATTTATCTCCTTTATAAAATAGGTTTCAATTCGCTGCGTTTAGTCCGTTAAAAAGTCGAAAAAATCGCAATTTTTCGCGGAAGTTTCGTTTTTTTTTGCGGAGTGTACCGTTCTTCCCGCGACTTTTGTGGATGGCCGCGCGGGTGCCGATTCAAGTTGGCTTCTTGCGTCATTCTTGCGATATAAACAAAACAATATTACCGTGGTCAGAAGCCAACAAGTCTGGTGTACCCGAAATGGGGAAAATAGTGATTTTCCGCGACAGTTCCGTTTTTTCCGCGACTGCTTTTTCCTACGGGCTTATGTATAGTTAGCTTCAACGGTGGTCCAGAAAAAAACAACTTTACTTTGGTCAGAGCAGCCTGAGAAGTCTAATAAGATGATTTTTTCTCTATTTTTTTAGTAATTTCAACTTAGTGGATTTTCTGAAAGGTCGCTTTATAGAAACCTAATTTAAATTAGAAGATTATAGTGTTTTTTATCTGATTTAAGATTCTAAAAATACCTTTAAAAATACTTATTTCTTACTTTTTTGCTCTACTTAACTAAAAATTCTTGACAATATCGTTTTTGCAATTTAATTATTTCTTAAATAATTCTGTTAACTAAATTTCTTTTAATTTTTTATTTCATTTTAGTTACATTTTGACTTTTAAAGTGGTTTTAAAATCTGATTCAGGAATATAATTGGCATAGTGTGTGTTTAAAGCTGTGTAAAAATTTTTTCCCACTTAAGTTATGTAAAAAGTTACTCCTTGAATTTTTTAAAAATACTCCTTGAAAACTCCTGGAATACTCTTTTATTTTGATTTCTGAAAATTTGTATGAACCCTGCATTTGGCATTTTTGTTATTAAAATTAAAAATTTTATTAAAAACAATAATCTTTAACAATTACTTTGTTTTAAAAACATCATAAATTAATTAAAGTTTGTTCAGAATTACCATTTAACCTTTAATTTAAGATAAAATGGCTTATCAGAGGTTTTTAAATCTATTTTGTGATGGTACTTTTCCCCCTTTTTTGAATTTGTCGAAGGTACCTTTAAAAAGTTGCAATTTTGCTTACAGATCTCTAGCTGTTCAAACACCTGTTTTGCGTAGTTCGTTATCAACTTTTAATAGTTAATTAACTTAATCATGCATAGTTTTAAGGTTAATAGTTGGGATAAATTATCAGTATATTTTAGTAACAAGAACTATTAACCCTGCTATGGATTTTAATTTTGATTTTTGATTGCTGCAAAAAATTGATTCGACTTGCTACAAAAATGGTTTATTCTGCTATAAATTTTAAATTTAGCTGCTACAAAAACTGCTACAAAATGCTCAATGTGGTGCAACATCCCTGCTCAATGGTAGCCACTCCGACAAATTTTTTAGTCTTATAAGTTGAAAAAAATTAATAAAAAATATTCAATAACAAAGTAATAAAAGTATTTATTGATAATAAGGGAATTCAAAGCTACAACGATGACATAATTCAAAATATAAAGCGGAGCACCATTTAGCTAGATAGAAAATTTATGGGATAACGATAGCTTATAATTTCAGTAATTGAAATTGGTACATTAGGAAATAATGTTATGCTTTAGTTAATAGAAATTTCAAAACTTAATTGCTAAACATTATGCCTTCAAAATTTAAAAAAAAAACAATTAAAAAATCAAGAAGTACTTTTTATTTATAAATATAGTTTTCTTGAACAAATGTTTATTAAAATACAATAAATAAAAAAAACTAATAAAAATTTTTTTATGAATATTAATGTACGAGGTTTATAATCTTGCTTTCTTTCTGTCTACGAATGCTTCCAAGTAAGTTATAAGAGTAAAACTTAAACTTCGCTGAGTAAAATTGGAAACAGTTTTTAGTTCTTTTATATTTTTTTTTCATATTTTTACCCGCCTTCTTTATAATACCTTATATATTTAAGATTATTGAAAGTATAATGGAATTCAATCGTTCTGAGTGATTAATGCATCAAAAATTATTACAGTGCTATAATTTCCTACTATAAAAATAAAGTAAATGATTCCAAATATTAAAATTACTTTTCCTTTTGTAACTTATTTAGGGGAAGGAGTTCTATTACTTAAAGATTATTAAAATAAACAAAGCCCTGTTATTATATTTTTAATAAAATATGACCTGAATCTCACTGAGCTGAATCTCATGTAATAAAACGCTGTTTTAAGCAATAAAATGATAATGATTAAAAACACTTTAAATTTTTAAAAATAAATTCTTATCCTTTTTTATCATCTTTTACAGATTTTGCTTGAAAATGTGGTCTAAGGTGTTCTGTTTCTTGGTTCTTATTGGTATGTAAAATTTAGTTTCATTTTTGCCTTATGCTAAACTTATTGTATAGATACATATGATCCATCTCTTAATTTTTGTTTATAACAATTATTTTAGAGAGTTGTTTATTTGTAATGTTATACTGAATTAGATGAAGCTGTAAAATTTTAATTTTAAAAATTGATTGTTATACAAATACAAATACAAATTTTGTCGACCAGCTACAGGCTCGAAGCCCAAGGGTTGAGAGGTTGAAAATAAGAATACCAAAATAACCCCCGTGATAAGGTACAACTTTGGAATTCTGCTTATAAAATATATGCGCATTATATTTCATAGTAAAGGAAATAAAACAAATTTCAATGATCCCACTTTCAAGTTTAATGTGTTAATGTTGTCAGTTTCTTTGTGTACTTTGTTCACATTCTTTATTGGGGTAGAGGTTGATTTGTTCTACATGAAAACATGGAATCCAATACGGCTCGATGGAATGATACCCGAAAAAAAGTTCAGTAAAACCAGAGGTTCATTACATAATATTTTTTTGTAAAGTTGATTGCTTCAAAAGAGTGGTAAAAGGGTCCTATGGAGGAAAACTTATTATATCCTTGTTCACAATAGCAGTTTCGACTGCATTGTTATTAAAGTGAAATAAGAGAAATAATTTCTCTAATTATTTTTAGAACATCATTAAGCCAAATTACTATAATGAATTCTTTGATAGTTTATATGATAGTTTTATGTTTGCAAATAAAGTATCTATAAAAAAATTGAAATTTTTTGTATGTTTGTTATGTGTGGCTAAACATATTCTTTTCCACGAGTAAACAGAATAATTATAGAGTAAAGAAAGCTTTAGTTATTGGAGTAGTCAAATACATTTTTTATATGATTGGTTTTGGAGTTAGATATTAAGTATTTTTTGTTACTTTTGAAAAATAAAAGTGGAGAAATTCTCAGGTGTATAAGATAATTAAATTCCTTCTATTCTCTTGATTTTTAAGATAAAAAAATTATTATTAAATCACCTATAAAACAAGTATGCATAATTTATACTTTCGTTATGATAAAAGTAAATTTTTTTCAGGAGGATCTTTGAGTCTTCCATCCGCCAACCAGTACGTAGATACTGTAATTCACACCACCCTCCAAAATGTCATCCGAAATGAGAAACTGGACCCCACCCACCTCTCTGACTTCACTCAGAACTACAAAGACAAGACATTCTTGGGCTATGTGAATGGAAAAGCCGATTACACTGAAGGTAGCCTGAGCGGGTTGTCCCAAGTAGCCCGAGTGGAAGATTGCCAAGGACCCATGAACACTTCCTCTGCCACTGTGATCAATTGCACTTTGAGCCTCAACTACATGAAAACCAGCTACAAGGGAAAGGTCAAGTATGGCGTTCTTCCCAAAGTTTCCGTGGAAGCTACTGCTGAAGTTACCTCAACAGTCGTGAGCATCGGCATCTCTCAAGGCTTCCGTGATCAACAAGCTAAGCTGGGAGGCCTTAGTATCCGACAATACGGATTTGTCCACCCCCACTTCTCTGGACTAGGGCCCTTGAACAAGCACATGAAGGTACTCGAAGAATACTACAGAAATCAGGTTGGTATGGAGGTGAATAACGTGGTTGCCAATCGTTTTCAATATGCTTTGAATCTGGCTGTTCAACAAGTTCCTATGCCTCGTCGCTAAGCGTGTGACTTAGTAGAAGCAGTGTTGTAATGCACGATGTATTTCTGCTAGTTTTCAGCAAATATCAATTTTAAATAAAAATAATCTTATTATAATTGTTTGTGTTGTTGTATATCTTTAAGTTGTTTTGTTCGTAAATATATATTCAGATACAAATTGTGGAATTTTTTTTAAAAGTTGGGAAAAAAATTATTTGTAGAAAAAATCGTAAAGAGTCATAAGCGTAAAAATATGGTATTTGGTAATCAGAATGTTCAATTGCAATCAAATACAAACTATTCAAATAAAAAAATGTATTGTGTTAGCTAAGGTGAAGCGTGAGAAGGAAACACAAGGTAGCACGCTTCACAAAATACTCTTGCACGAATATTTCTATAAACTAGTCTAAAACTTCTTTCAAAACGATTTTTGTACGATTACGATCATCTACTTTTGCATCCCATGGTCATTCTTCTCATACCATTTGTAACACGACATTCAAAGATATATCATATTCAGAAAAATAAATTGTTTTAGGTTAAATGGAAGTTAAATATTACTTTCAATAATAGGATAGTACAGATTTGCTCTTTAAAATCATATAGATTAAAAAGTGACCTTTGATAATTTATTTGAAGGGAAGCAAACATTTAAAATAGAACGTTTTTATTCAAAGTATTGGTTCAGAAATTATTAACAGAGAGAAATTTTTGTTCGGAGAGATATAAATTTGCAGCGCACGTTTTCATTTTCATATTTGTAAAAATAATTTGTGTCCTACATAATTTTATGAAAGAAGTATATATGATAATGAGGTTTAAGTAGATTATCAATTACTATTTACCGTGAGAAATTAGGCATTTATGATAAAAAGCATTAGAGATTTTCATTATACTGAAACAAAGAACAAAAAAAAACTTTCTAAAATATAGATATGTAAAAATATTTTTAAAAAATTACAATTTAGTTTATAAATTTCGTCTTTTTCATGACAAAACAGTATTTTTTTGTTATGTTTTCTTCTATTTTTTTAAATAAAGGGTTTCTCAAAATGTATACTTAAAAAGTAATTTTGAAAAAAAAATTACGTTTGTATTAAACATGGTAATATTTTGACTTATTCGTAAAGTGTGTTGAAGTATGGTAATGTGTATGGGATAATTTTGACCTCCACGACATGCTGAGACATGCACATTGCACACCCATTTATTAAAATTTTAATGATTGTTTGCATACATTGGGTTTCGTTGCAACAGTGTTCAATTGTTTTTTTAACGCATGGCTGGTCTTAGGCTTGTTGGCAAAAGCATTTTTACAGAGTGAAACTAATTTATCTTATTGTTTTTATTTTCATATAATTTAGGTAGCTCCTAGATTCTTTAACTCTTTTGATAGGTTACCAACATGCTAGAAAAAACTCAGATTCATTGATAAAATATTTACAAGAAATTATCACAAACCTGATAGAATTTGTTCCTTTGACCATAAAAGATTTAGAAATCCTTAACTTAGAAGTTTAAGATATAAGTGTTACAGGCCTGTAACTTTAGAAACATGTTGGAATAGTAAATAAAATTTAGTTAAATTCTCAATTTTTTCAAAGAAAAAGTGAAATCTAAATCTTTTTAAGGAAAAATCTAATGTTCAATTGTTATTCCTTCAAATTAACACAGTAATCATACCCTGTTAGATAATTATAAAAAAATGAGATTGCTCCAACATTTGGAGTATCATAATAACCAATTCTTTAAAAAAATTATGTAATACGGGGTAATTTGATACAAAGGGCACATTGATACAATTTCAATATCTCAAAAACTATCAAGGTTATTTAGGTCGTGTTTTTACGAAAAGTTGTAAGCAATATGAAACCGTTAAGCTGTGTAATAATTCTATAAATTTTAGTAAAGGGAACTAAATTTTCCAACTTTTTTAAATAAAGGTTTTTGTTCAAAAACAACAAATGGGGCAAATTAATACACTTAGACGTGGGGTATTTTGGTACACATAAAAGTTTCCATATTTTGCGTTTGGAGATAATATATCGTAGTAGTTTTTAAAAAAATCAGTTAAGGATAAGTTAGATCTACAGTGAAGGATATTTATGTCAATTTTTGAGTCTTTGAGTTCTATTAAGCGTTTGAGATTAGAAACTGCTTGCATTCTAGCTACGTGTAAACTTTCTAAAAGAAAATGCAGTTGATAAATACATAAACAAACGATGGAATCAGGGATTCTGAAATAACTGAGAAGTTCTTATTTTTACAGGTAACAAAGAACTGTATTAAATAACATTAACAAACTAACTAACCAGTTAATAAGCGTCGTATTTTTTAAATTTCTGGATGACTTTCGACAAATATACCTTTGAATTTTATTCAACTAATTCAAGAGCAACTATACCTATGAAATTTAGCATCTCATTTCCCTAATTAGATACTTGTTAAAAATGACTATTCGTCAAATTTTAGATTTTTTTATCCTTGAATGTTGAGTGGAAAATTGTGATTTATATTCAAATAACGGTGATGTAAAAGGGCTTGGGATATCTTTTACTAAAATAACTTTCATTATTTTCCAAAATTTTTGTTATTAATTACTATTTTTGAGCAAATTAATCACTGAATCAAAATGCCCCAAGCAATGTATCCATCTGCCCCACCGCACCGGTGGGGCACTTAGAACTTAGATACAGAATTAAATATTTACAAGAGTTGTTATATTTTAATTTTCATTAAACTTATATTGATTTCATAAAATTGAGTCTTTCTTAGATATTTTTAGGAAAAAAGTATCTGAATAAGTAATTTTTTCTACTTAAAATGGACCCACTTTCCCCTATTAAAATATGACGATGACTATAGAATGTATATTTTATAAAAATTCATTAAAAATAAAGAATAATTTCAGAAATAAAGAGTGATCGTGGTAACAAGGAAGTTGACTAAGTCGTGTCAGTTTTACCAAAACCAATTGCAATATGCTTTCATATTTCTGAATCCTTAAGAATTATGATAAGTTCTATAGGTGAGAGATAAAGAAGGAAAGTTCAATTGGATACTTGTTTTTATAGCTTGAGAATCTTACAAACATTACCACGCCACTCAGAAAATTGATATATCATATCTGCAGTTTTGATATCTAAAAATACAAGCGATTAAATTCGTAGAATTTCAAATAAGATTACCTGAGGCCTTTGAAATCAGGATATACATTCTTATCAAGGAATTTTTTGTTCCGGAGCGCTGTTAAATAAAAGCACGTTGCATTGTTGTAAATCTCACACCACACTCTGATAGAAATCTATCTCAAGTAAGTTTGCTTTTTTTTCTTTGCAAAAATGTTCATGCATTATTCCTTTGAAGTAAGTGAAAAATTTTTAAAGAAATATATTTTAAATATTTTGATTTAATCATAAGGATCGAGAGCTAAGGTTTTTTTAGTTATTTTTGTTTCTTAATTTGTTGTTAACTGTTAAGTAAAATGGCAATTACTTAAAATAGAAACGCTTTTAATGGTATCTTAATAGTTAAATAAATGATGAGCGTTCCTCAGAATTGTAAAAATTCATACAGAATGTTTGTGAACTTTAATCTTCGTACTGTACTTTGATTTTAAAAATTAATTGAAGGTTTTATACCATGCATTCTTAGCTTTTTTAAATCAAAGTATTATTTATTCTAGTACATTATTTACAGGTTTTCATTAATATTACTTAGAATTACTTTTTCTTGACCTTTTTCTTCACTTTATTTTTTATTAAAACATACTTAAAACTTATTGGAATCGCTTGATAAAACTTTATATTTTAAAATACAAGTTTGTGAACGTAAAAGAGCTCATTGATGTTTAACTATTAACATTTTTAAATAATGACTGATTTAACTTATGTTTAAAACTGATTGAAGTAATGAAATTTAACCTTTGTTAAATAAAAATAAGAAGATGATTTGAAACCAAAGTAAAAAAGTAGTTATATCTCACACATTATTAAGTTTTGTTGTATCTGTCTCACGGTTAGCATTAATGTTTTTAATATGTTATAGTAGTTACAAATAAAAGTTGAACTAGTTGTAACTTTTTTTTTCATTTTAACACACTTTTAGAACCTCATATTAAAAAATAAATTTAAATAAGAAATTAGTTTAGAGTGGTGTTGCATATGGCAAATACACTATACGTTTTTATATTTGTGTTTCAGAAAGGGTATCACAATGCTTCCAGTAATAGTTTTCCTGGTTTTCCTAGCAGGTAAGTATACTAAAATTAAGTTTATGTTATTAAAAACTTCCTGGAATATTAAGTTTTCAGTTATTGCTTTGGTTAAACGCTATACCGTATGCATTTCTATAAATTCATTAATGTCGTTATAAATTAAAATAAAATATCCTTTCATTTTTAATGTGAAATATATTTTCAAACATGTACTTTATTTTCAATGATTCTTTGAAAAAGTGGAAGGGTCCAAATAGTGGTGTTAAATTAATTTAGTTTTCAAAAGCGATTTTATTATACAAGTTGAAGTTTAAAAGAATAACGGGTTATACAAAAAAAGATTAATGTGTGGCTTAAAGCAATGGACTCTTAACTTTAAATTTAACTTTTTAACTGAACAACATTAGTATAATTACTCTTTTTACATTACAGGAAATGCCCTTGCATCTCCCCTTGCTAACCAGTACATAGAAAACGTCCTAAACAATGCTTTGAGAAACGAAGTACGATACTCCAACCTCGATCCAGCTCCTCTGTCAGACTTTACCACTGAATTCGAAGATAAAGTTGCCATCGTAGGAAAAGTGAAAGGAAAGGCAGATTTTACCAAAGGCAACCTCACCGGTATGTCTGAAGCCCGCCGCCTCACAGAATGCCAGGGTCCCTTTTACAACTACGGAGCACGCACAGTAAACTGCAGTATCAACTTTGTCAACTTGAGAATAGCGTACGAGGGGAAACTGAAGTACGGAAAGATGCCAAAAGTTAGCATCAAGGGTAAAGCCAATGTAACCAATACCGTTGTGTTCATCGATATTATTAGTCAAAATCCATCCTTGCCCGCCACTGTGAAGACCTTCCTTTTTCAACAAATTGGGCAGTTGAACATTAAATTTACAGGTCTAGGACCTTTGAACAAGTTCACTAAATTCTTAGAAAATGGTTTCAGATCTCATGTTGAAGCTCAGGTGTTCAATTCTATGAGTCAAAAATTTCAATACGCTTTGAATAGAGCGGTTGGAATGGTACCAATGCCCAACTAAGAATTGTTTAAGTATGAACTTTAACTTTTAAAACTCATTTTAAAAACATCAGTATGTGTTATACTACATTTCATGAAATAAAATATAAATAATTCTAGTGATCTCTTTCTAACTCTGATAATTAATACTTCTGTATTGTACTGAAATATTATTTGCTTCATTCATAGCTGCATGCCACTTTCAGCCCTTAGAAATTCTGATTACCGCAGAACAAAATATTTCATTCATTAATATCCCTTTGTTCTTCGAAGAACTGCTGTTCTGAGAAGTACAATCTGTTGTGTTTTTCGATTCTATTTACAATGAAAGCGTGCTTGAGACCAACATCCTTATATTTAAGTCCAGCAAAGATTTTATAGTTCTTTTTAGAAGTTTCGCTGAATTTCAAGGTGAAGAAAATTGCATGGGAGAAAGTCATGCAGGCTTGAATTGTTTTTTAAAAGAAAATTAAAAGAAAAAATTTCCTTTAGCATTAATTATATATAAGGGAATAAATATCTAAAGGTTGCAATTAAATTTTCATTAAAAACCCATAAGTATTTTAAATATCTGATACTCATTGCAAGAAATTACTGTGAATAAATTAATTATTAGTCTCTTAAATGCAGTTGTGGTAAAATGAATAATAATATGAAAAAACTAAATTTTATTCCCTTTTAAAGGATTTCTGTGTTATAGAAAACATATAGTTACTAAGGGTAGATTAGAGTACAAGCCGAAGGATGCTATCACTTTTAAACCCTTTATTTTTTGTGAAAGTTTTATACATATAATTACTTAAAACATTTCTTTCTTTATTAATTGGAATACTTCCCATTTTTTCTATAATTTAAATATTCCTTTTTACGTAATTAAAACAAGTGTTCAATGTAACAAATACCCAGGGGTTCCTTATATAGTGAACAATTTGAAGATATTTAAGATCTCTTTAAAAATTTTAATCCCCAAATCTATCCTCTTCACAAACTTTTTTATTCTTAAAAACTGATCCTATCCCAAAGTTTGAAAATCCACAAAATACCACGAGAACCCTTTCAAAAAACTAAAATATAATAAGGGACATAACAAAAAAAAGTATTTTTAAGTATTATATGTTTCAAAATATTGTTTTAGTTTGTGTAATGTGAAATTATTGTTATTAAGTATGAAATATAGGGGTCTTTGAAAGCAAACACATAATAGCGAAAATCAATTGAAATATCAAAAACTCATTTGTTTTTTTAGAGATGTGGTTCATTACACTTTGTATTTATTTAGATAATTTCCATATGTTGTCTACATATGGAAGTGTTCTAATGTTACTGATGCTATAGACCAGAGTTAAATAACCACCTATTTAATTTTTAAAATAAATGTTAGAAAAATTTAAAAAAATATTCTTTTAAATTTTTAATTTCTATAATAACTACATTAATCATTTAAAAATTTTAAACTACGAATTTTTAAACAGAAAATATATCTATTCTAAAAAAAGTTTTTTGGTAAACGGTTTTCAAAAAAATTTATTTAATTACCTATACTGATCCGTATGAAGGGCACATTTTTGATATGAAAGTATCCGGATTTTTTTAGAGTAAGCTGTTGAATTTTTCAGAAAAAAAAACCTAACTGATAAAGTCGCAGTTACTAAGCAAGAAACTATGAATTTTGAAACTTTAGAAAACATACGAAACTGTTTTTTTAAACATTTCAAACATAGAGATTAATTTTCTTTTTATGTATATAATTTGAACTTAAAAAGTGTTAGATTTTTTAAAGTTTTTTTTATATTCTTGTTCAAACGATTTGAATTATATAAAAAACTCTTTTAAACTATGTTGAGGAATAATTAATTAATATTTATTTTAAGTATGTTGATATTTATCTTTTTTGTTGTGGCAACCCTAATCATTACGATAAAATAAATATATAACTACTGTCGAACCAACGATATTAAAAGGGTCACGTGATTTTGACATACGCGGAGGGGAGAGAGGTAGAAGCTGAGGGGTAGTTGATCGAAAGAGGAAGATACATTTACTCCCTCTAACCTTAGTTATACCCTCTATACACATAAAAAGTCAGTATATTTTAAATAAAATAAAAAATACTGAAGCAAAAAATCACGTGACCCTTTTACTATAGTTGGTTCAACAGTACTTACTTACTAACAGAAAGAACTATTTCTTTAAGCATCCAAATAATTCCTTGAATGCATTAGAGTATGTTTTTTAAATCTCTCTTATTCTAAGATTCCCCCTAGGAAGGCTCAGAGAACCACACACACAGGGCGGACTGCAGTTTAAGAACCGCTAAAGTTAAAATAACAAAACGAAATGCATTTTCAAATGGACTTTCCTATTAGAATTTAGTTTTTACCTATTCTTTCTCATCACAAAAATTTCACTTTTAAATATTAATGTAAAAGTGAAAGAGTATCTTTTTATGAGGAGAATCTAATGTTTGTTCATAGAGATAAAAAGTCAAAACTTCAAATTCTCGGTTAAGTATTGCTCATTGTGCTTTAAATCTCATTGCTCCTTATTACTGTTTCCAAGAACCTTACCTTGGAAACATAGCTCCTCACGAAGTTACGTCTTTCGGTCAGAGAACAATAAATTAAGACTGAATTTCTATGTTTGTCTGTTGAATAATCTCGATGTGTGTTGCTTCTTATAAAAGACAAGACTCAAACGGTCTTATCTAAAGCAAAAGGAGTGGTCAACATACTGAGACGCTTAAAAGTAGGTAAAATCTGCTTTCTGATATTCCAAAGAAAATGCAAATTTATATATTTTTATTTAACAAGTTTCTATGAAAAGCGGATGTTTGTTTGTAAAATTATAAAACATAAAAACGTAGATAGATAAGTAGAGTTTAAAGCGAAAAATATCAATTTTCAAATTATTGCTTGAAGTTCAGCTTATTGTCGGTAACTTCAAGATGGAGAATATAACATAAATTTAAAATAATATTTTTTATTTGTTTTGAAGGAAATTTTAACTTATCAAAACGAAAATTTAAACAATAAAAATATTAAAATATTATTTTACCATAGATTAAGTTTTGGAATACTGAAAGTTATACCAGACTAAGGACTAAGTTATATTACTAAAAACATAGAGCTGCACTCACACTTAGTAGTTCAGCATAAGAAGAGTAGCAAGAGATATTTGCAGTAGTTTTTTTAAATACGTGTTTTTAAAGCTCTATTATTAGGTGGATAAATAGTTTCTGTTTTTAATATTTTCAAGGAGATTCAGGTATTCTTTCTTAAAAATAATTTTTATTATGATTTTTAAGCAGTCTATTTTTAGGTAGAAAATGAAGTCTTTACTTATATTTCCAGTTTTATTGCTTTTTCCAGGTAGGACATCTTACTATATTGATACTTGAACTTTGTATTCCTGTTAAATATTGTAAAAACATTAAATTAACATTAAAATATCTTATTTTTAATAATTTCCATAAGAATGTGCTATTATCTTTCTAGATAAATTAAAAAAAATTACCATACAATAAGAAAAACTCGTTGAATGAAAGTTTTAATTACATAGTTCAATTCATTATTTTTTGAGTTTTGTCTCCTTTCAAATAAATTGAGAGTAAATTTTACCGCTTATCATAAAAATAAATGTTGATTTTTATCCATTTTAATAGTCTTAAAGTTTGAGGTATGCAAATAACTTAAAATTAAGTGTATAATAGCAATATTTATCCATCATAATATGCTATTTAGATGCGAGTAGTTCCTTGACCTCTCTGACCATTTTATATTCACCCTTAGTCTCATATTTCACAGGACCTTTGAAATTAATTATACGTTTTTCATTTATTTGTGTTTGGTAATGACTTAAAACCTGACCGACAAGTTTAACTTATTTGCCATACAAAGGTGGTATTAGAAGGTTATTACCGAGGCAAATATCACACTTGAACTTCTTTTAGAAGACACTTTTTATGCTTTTCACATTATCTAATCTATTTAGGAGAATATATTACTCAATAAAATAACTAGATATTTCGAGAAGGACTTAATTACATTTAGGACTCATATTACATCAAGTTATTATGTTTGAAAGTTTAAAGAACAAATTAAAACATTTTAGGAGAATAAATAACGTTTTAAATGTTCGTTCAGTCTTTCATGTATTTAAAATGTTTGAACTTGAGTTGAGTTCTTCAAAAAGGAAATCTTTTTATCTCACTTTTACTATAGCCTCCCTCAGTTTCATTAAAATTTTGTTACAAAAATATATAAGATTCATAAAAAGCTTTTACTTTTGCGACTTTAAAATCTTTTATCTTTCCAAACAAAAATTTTGTAGATCAATTCTTTAAAGTTAATTAAATTAAATCAACCAAACAAAATACATAGATCCGTACATTCTTATAAAATTTCGTTTAAATAATATATTTTTACAGGAAGTTTTAGATGTATGAAACCGTTCAACGACTACATGGATACAGTTCTCAATACAGCTCTACAAGTTGAAATTAGAGCTATGAAACTGAACCCATTGACCCTTCCAGATTTCAAAGTAGATTTTGAAGATAGAATTAAGATTATTGGAAAAGTTCGTGGTTCTACAGAGTACACAAATGGGGAATTGTACGGACTCGACTCTGCTAAAAGAACAGGAGACTGTACTAGTCTTTATTACGGATACTCCACACCCTTTTTCAACTGTTCTATAGTGTTAGAAAATCTGAGTATGGTGTTTTCTGGAAAACTGAAATATGGAAAACTCCCATCAGTTCGCATCACCTCCAAAGCTAATATGTCTTCCACTGTGTTAGGCATCGGTGTGTTCAGTTACCTTCCAAATGTAAATCATTTGAGGTATTTTTCATTTTTGAAGATAGGACACGTTGAAACAAAATTCACGGGATTGGGTGGACCTTTGAATAGTTATATGTCAATTTTGAAAAATGGTTTCTTGGAGCATGCTTGGCCAGCTTTTTTCAATTCTATTGGACAATCCTTTCAGATTGCTTTAGGAAGATCCATAGAAAGTGTTCCATTTGTGTGGTATTAAATCTGTAAAAATAAAATATGGAATGTTGAATAAAAATCATTTTATATTAATGCTTGGTATGTTTTGCACACATCATTTTTAAACTAATTGGGTATTTATAGTAAGCTTGTAGGTATTTCAAAACAATAAAGCAATTGAATATGCTTTTTAATAAAAATGTGTGACTGCTCAGGTATAGGGGTAATTGAGGTCCAAACTAATGCTAAAGTAAAAAAATAAAACCCTAATATTTTATGTATTTCAATGTTATTTTTTTCATTCAGACCTTCATTAGTTTCTCATACTACATTCCTTTATTCGCATCCCAGTTAAAAATTATCCACCCTTCTCTAAGGAGTAGGTAAGTGAAAAGTATTTTAAATTGGTATGTAATTTTGATAATTAGCTTATTATTAAATAAGAAAAAAATCGAAGAACTTCGTTGAATGAGGGAAGATCTTCTTTTCATCTTCATAGTTTTAACAGATGAATTTAACAAGTGGAACAAGTCCAAAAATTCAAAGCGTCAAAACCTCATTCATGCAGAGGAGTTTTGTTTAGTATTGGCCTGACAATCAGCTGAGTTAAAAATGTTTTTTTATTTAAACTAAATATATCTTTTAACGTATGCAAACATTAAGATTTAAATTCATCTTCATTAATACCAGTGGGAAAGTCTTCTTTCAAAACCGATGACAAAATTTTAATTGGAATTCGGGCTCTTTGGCATCCTGACTATAAATTAAATATTTTATGTAATTTAATGGTGGTATATAGAGATGATAATTCGAATTCATTTGATTTAATTCCTTTATTATAATAATAAACATTTTAAAAGCTAGTTTCATGACATCAAATGGTATATAACGCCGTAACAACTCATGAGAAATACTTCCCTGAAAGGCCATTTTTACAAAAAAAAGAAGGCAAATGTTACTGTTCTCATAATGGCCTGCTTGAGGAAGTGTTTTTATCGCCGTGTTTTTTTACGGTTCCCTTCTGCACGAAAGAAGCTGGAGAATCAGTTCCATCATAGAGTCATTGAAGAATATGACTTGAGGGTAGGATGAAGTTTCCTTCCACAATAGTGCTGCAAAAAATCCATTTTCTGCTCAGATATTTTAGCTTTGAATTTCGTAGCTACTGACCGAAACCGGTTAGCGATGGTTCACTGAACTCTCAGGTAAACATCGCAAACATCCTCACGCAATATCGCGATGTAGTACAATACTCCTACTGAAACTCTATTTTCTTTAACGATATTTTCATGAACATTACTTTCATGAAACTATATTTTTTAAACGAGGGCAGGAGAGAAACTAAGTTAAGAGAAAGACTTCAAGGAAAATCTTTTCCTCATTAGCGCATTTTTCCTTTAATGATTAACTATTCTTATTGCGCTTAAAACCTGTTCATCTTAAAAGATATTATTTGTTTCATATTTATGAACACTAATTTTAAAGACCACTAAGTACCATTAACTTATTGAATATACTGGAACGATTGTGTATTCTAGGTTTCGTATGGTAAGTCTACGAGTTAATCGATTAGTTTTCATTAATTACAGAAAACGTAGTATCAAAATTTTCTTTCCAGAAACGAATGATTTTTATCAAAAACCGCCAGTCCTTCACTAAACACTAATGATATATAATGCGATGAATTTAGAGTTTATATCCCTTTGCCTAACAATCTTTGGCAATTGATAGAAAAAGAAAGCAACCATATTACTCATAATGTCCCTGACTAATGAATGAAATTAAAATGATTTTTAAGTGATTTTTACAATATGTTAGTGTGTTTTACTATTCCATTAACTTTTAAAAGAGATTCTATAAAATTCTGCAAGATTAAGGTGATGGGTAAAGCGAATTTCTAGTTACATCTATTTTTAAGTTTTACTTGTATAGCTTAGGCTTCGAGCCTGTAGCTGGTCGACAATATTTTTATTTGTATAGTGTGGCAGCCACGAGAAAACTTTGAAAAGAAATTCAAAACTAAATAATAGCCATGGCCACCCAGATTTGGTTCAAAACGGTTTTTTAGCGTTAATGAATTACCACTACCAGACAAAATTGAATGAAATAACCCGTTTATATAACCGCCACATTATTGTACGACGTCAAAATATTATTTCATAAAAATTTCTACATTCAAGAACTAATTAGATAGAAGAACTTGAATTTAAATACATACATACTATAAAACTTTATTTTACTGAAGCATAACCAAACATTTTACTTTTTATTCAAATCAAAATTTTAATAACATAGCATACATTCCAAATTCAAGAAGATAATACTATCCACCTTCAGGGGACATAATTACGAAACCAAGTTCAAAATAATGGCGATTCAAAACCATGCCTGTCCTCCAAAATCCGTAAGTGTAACAAACACGTGGATAGCACGGCTGGTTAGGTATGGGTCCTGACACAGTTGATTTAACTGTGGTCGGCAGAGGCAGAGTGTGTTAACCTCTTGGGAGATTCATCGAGATAGATACGTGAGCCGAATGGACGACAATGCCTTCTAGAATGCGCTCTTCCTGCAGTGCTTTATACCCTGGGGGGACTATTTGGCGAAACTAGTCTTCAGGTTCAGGATCTATTAGGAGTTTTGGAGGAATATTGGGTCAATGTCGTATTATTTTCAAGACCGAAAGAGTACAAATATGCTCTGGACTGTTGGGCTGCTGGGTTAATTTTAGGCTAGAAACGTAAGACTGGAAGGTTTTATTATACCCGTAAGAAAAGAAAGGTCATTTTTGGAAGTAAACTCCTGAAAGGTTGATTGTGTTTTTAAGTGAATAGTAGTCATTCTCTCTTGTTTGCTCAAATTAAACTGTGTATGGTGTGTAAAACTCTAATTTCTGATTTTTATTTTTAAAGGCGTTCTATAAAAGAAAACTCTTTATAAAACAATTAAAAAAACTTTAAGGAAGTTGTTTGAAAAGTCGATATAATTTAGTTTTCACTGAATTTTCTATTCAAATATCGCATTTTATCTTTTAGTCAAAGATACTCGGAGTTATCACTTCGCCTGGGAATTTTACGAATAATATTTAACCCAGTATTAGTTGTAGTGATGTTCAATGAATCGCATTTTTATATCACTTAACTTTGAAATAAATAACATATATACCTTTTTTTTTCTCATGTTTAAAGATCTATGTCAACAATGTTGTTACTGGGGTCATATTGACAACCAAAACATTATGAAAATACAAATATTAATTGGTAGTGATGTTGTAAGGAAATATCGAATTAATTGGAAGTAATATTTTTGACCAGTTAACTAAATCACCGCATATTATAAACAAAAAGTTTTTATCTTAGTACTCCCAACACACTCCCAAATTGGTAGCAAAAGAACCTATTGAATCCAATGAATATTTTTTGAAAATATGCTTCTGTTTCAGGAATGCAATCAAAATTACTTAAACAACTCAATTAACTTACCAATAACCGATTCGCTTTCATAATCCGACACTTTTGACACACAAAAGCTTCCTTCCCACATGAATTAACCGTGTGAATGCATCAGAGAGAAAGAGCAGGAAAGCGTGAGAACACTTTCCACGGTCCCGTTCTCTCTCCATCCGATGCTTCCGATTGTTACGAGTGGGCAAGCTGGAACTTGTTTCCTAGATGCTTCATTCAATATTATGCGAGAATTATCTTAATTATGAGTGGTCAGTGATTCAACTGGTTAGGAACTCACTAAAACTGTTTTATGGATGTTTAGTTTTCACTTTCATTTTATCTCACTTTATCCTTCCCACTTTTTGCTCCTTCATTTTTTCTCCTTCTCACTTTCTCTCATTCATGCTTTCTTTTAAATTTTCTTTCTTATTTCATTTTATCCACACATAGTGACTTTTTTTATCTCAAAGAAACGTATAAGAATATTAAGGAAGTATTATTTTGAAGCCTATAGTTTCAATATGCACTATCTATCGAGTTTTCCCTTTTTTCAATTTTCAAATTGAATTACCTACCTATTTTTTGTTTTTATTAAATATAAGTAATTATCTATAAACTTAAGAATCATCATGAAAAACTAATTTTAGATTAAGAGAAACGATCATGCAGCCCCTTTTAACTCAGGAAGTTTCATAAAGTCTTTTCTAAAGAGGACATACTTGAAAATTTTGTGGCCCTAGTAATAGGCGGACAACCACGGGTAATACCCAAATACTCATAAATGTTCAAAAACCTGATAAAACACCACTTTAAAATGTCAATTTTCAAAATTTTCATGAGAAGAGTTTCTGGATACCCTTTCTTAGAATATAAATAACAAAAATATTTTAAAGTTCAATGAAGTTTTAACCAATTACGTGCTATTAAATGGCAGATGTACTTCATTACATCATTTCCCCCGAAGCTAAAGTCCAGTTACGACCCACTAATGTGTTTGTATGACCTGAGAGTTGAACTTCAAAACAATCCTATTGTTTCTGTGCTGCTTTATTTATTTTTGACAACTCTCACCTAGAAAGGCAACAACGTTTTGGCACAAATTGTAGCATCTTGTAATGAACTACCATGTAAAGTAATCTGCAATAGACACGCCATCACCGAATTACGCTGGTATATTCTGTGACTTGCTTAATGTGCTATTGAAACTATGTTCACCGAAGCGTGAATTTTATACATTTGATAGACTGACCCTTCCTGGGGAATGCGGAAGAATAAGCTTCTTTTGGGCTAATTGCTTCTTTTATGATAAAATGAAAATTTGTGATTGTATATTAAAAAGTAGTAGTGACGTTAATAAAAACACTCATGCTGACTAGTGTATTGATTTTATTGTAACTTCATTGGCTCATAAAAAAGAAATAGAACAGTTGTTGCTTTTTTATAATACATATGCTCCAAGTAATTGTTTACTAGTTTTAAACAGTAATCGATCTGTTTTAATTGCATTTTAAAACTTACCGGCTTATAGGTCAAATTGAAAGATTTTCCAAAACTTTTTTAAGCGTTACAAAACCGTATTACGTATTTCTTGAATACTTTGGTTTGTAACCCCTTTCTTATCAGTTTAAAATATTCCTTATTATTTAAACTTTCTATAAAAAATAGTAATTTGCTTAGCCATCACTCGTTACGAAACGTCCACCATTGTTATAATTGAATCAAAGAAAACCATTAAACGTGTATCTGGTCTAATTGGTTTAGGATTAAAGAGTTGATTAAGGAAGTGATACTTGAATGAAGCAACCAAGCAACAAACACGCTTTTGTTTACAATTCCTGTTTCATTTAGCTGTAAATAAAAACTAAATAATCCCACTCACATAAAAGTTAGAAACTGTTGTTACTTATTAGCTATTAAAGAATTAAATGTAAATACTATTTATATTTGAAATGTGTTAATAGGAGAGTTAAATACATTTATTAAATATAAAGTGTGTTTTAAGTAGGCAATCCCATTAAAGGTAGAGATTCACATAAAATATTTTCCAATTTAAAGAGATCGCTGATAAAGTTCTTTTTAATACTTAAGGTTCCTCTAAATTAAATTAAATGAAAAATAAAATAGATTTATTCTATTTCCCATGTTTAAATAATCGAATAACAGAACAATTATTAAAGTACATTTTGTTTTGTAAGAAAACCCGCCGATTATGACTAACATTTAGCATATTACAAAAATTATGAAAAGTAAAATGTGTTATAACGAGCACACTCTGGGTTTTTTAACATCTTTTTTAAATGCAAATTCCTTGTAAAGTCATTCTTTCTGTGATAAATGCTTTTTGTCTGTGTAAAAAATAAAGGTTATAAAGAGATAAATATTAGTTATTACATTTTGTAAAGTTGAAATTTTGGAGTAGAAATTTGAATGTAAATTTTGTCACAAGAATTAAAATGAGGACATTTTCGAATTAACCTAAATATTTTTTGCGTTCTTTCAAATTTATTTCCATAAAAGCATGTATTAAACCTTTGGCGTCATTTAAGGAGCAGGAGGGTATTTGGCACCTATATCTTACTTTAAATGACATTTTTGTCTAGAATGTGTAAGTATTACGTACTTTCCATCTCTCTAGATACACAAACAGGTGGAAAGGATCATATCCTTCAATTTTTATGATGAGGGATAGGCACCCCCTTATTATTCAATATAGTTTCTAAAAGAGTTTTTAAGACTCAATGTTCACAATATATTTTAAAAAAATTTTCGGGAAAAAGCTCCTGTATTTCTCTTTTTATGAAGTAGCGCATTAAACAGCCACAATAACTTCATCAAGAGAAGTTTTGAAAATCTTTAATGGCTAATTTTCAGAGAATAACCCACGAAACTATCCACTTATAATTTACATCTATATCAAGGACCAACACAAGAAGTTATATATTCATTAATTTAGATTCATTAACTAAATTATTGATGAATGAAGCTCAGAAATATTTACTTTTAACTAAACTCAAAGACTAATTAAATAATTAAAACATAAATACTAACACAATTTACTAAGGGTGAGTTATCCTTGCTTCCCCCCCACAAAAACGGAAATAACACCCCTGGATAAAGTAAACAACCATATAATAAAACTGATAATGAACTTGCCATCTGCAAAATGGGCTACTTCAAGTTCAGAACGCAAGATGTCGCTCTTGAGGATTGTTTGGAGAAGAAAAAAAAGACTCGATCTTCTTCTCTTTAAGTAGCTTCCTTCAGTATCCCTTTAGTTTCTTTCAGGTTCTCAGCGGGAAATCGCGGTTTATTTGAAGGATCCAAAACAAAGGTAAACAATGAGGAGCTAATTTACAATATTGGTTTCATTTTTTATTGAGCTTTTGAACATTTTAATCTTTCTACTCCCTTTTGTTGTTTTTTTTGTTGCATGCATGTTTATTTATATTTCTTCTTTATGGCTACATGGAAACTGAATTTTCTATTTGATAAGATGCGGTTAAGTAATCGATTTTCTGATTTTATGTTTTCAAAACCGAATACAGCTAAAGGGCTATAAATTTACTAGTTCATATATTTAAAATTGGTTATTTTAAATATGTTTGTGTGATAATAATTAATATCTTGTCCTCTTTAGTATTTTCTACATGTTATATGTGTTTAGTAACTTTAGTTTATTGTTTAAATTTAAATTAATACCAAGCTTAATCTTCAAAATAAATGTCTAATTAAATTTATTTTTGCATACTTAAAATTCAAGCCATTTGTCGTCTTGAATGAGCAGATTTTTTTTTCAATCTGTCTGTTTCTAGGCTGTGAAAATTCATAGCCTTGGAAAAAAATAAGACTATTTGACTATTATTGATATAATAACACATAATGCTCACTTAGTTACATTGAAAGGACAATTTAAATATGCATCGGTAAAAAATGAGTATTCAATACTTAATATTTTTTAACATCTTAATCCGAAAAAACTTGATCAGCCATCAACAAAAATAATCTCAAATATTTTATCTCAAAATAGAATCAAATCTTAAAAAATCATGCAGTATAACTGAAAAATTATAATAAAACTTGTATTGCTTAAAAATTGGAAATTTTTTTACGATTAAAAGTTAAAAATGTGTTTTACTTAAATATGCATAGTATATTATTTAGCATATCTACATGTGAAAAAATGAGTTACTACTTTTGTGAGAAAGTTCAATTGTTACATCAATTATTAAAAACAAAACAAATTATTACAAAACCAAAATTCAAGTTTTCCAGAAATTAGAAGTAATAGGTTTTTCGTTTAAAAAAAGTAAGATTGAGAAAAAAAAATTTTCCCACAAACTAAGCAATAAACAGTTCGCAGAATCTTAGTCACGCGTAAATTGCGTGTTAGAAAAGTAATTTTCTACGCTGCAACTTTTCGTGAGGAAGTTCTATTAATTACAAGAAATTCCAAAACATATTTAACCATTGCAGGAGATGATATTCATAATAGTTTTTATTGAAATGTATTTGAATAATACCTTTATTTGTTTTGTAAAAGACTATCGAATGACTGAAAATGATCTTTTATGTCATAATAGTTTCTAACTTTAACAAAAGTTGGAAATAATACGTAATGTCAGTGTTGTAACCACAAATAAGTATGTAACCTCTCTCAATAGCAATGGTTACCAGGTTTTTTGAGTTACCAAAATTATAAGCTAGATTAAAATTGGTCTAGATAGCAAGTGGCGCGTTTCAAATGGACATGACTTTTCTGAACTGAATAAAACTAACTCAAACGGAATAACCCTTGTGAGTGAATTAAACAACATTGATCCCTCCCGGACTACAGATGGTAAGCTAAGCTATTTAAGGGTTTTCCCAGTCCTCCATAATAAGGATGTTTTATTTATTATTTAGTATGATGCCCAAAGTAGTGTGGTTTTCGTTAGGTGAAATTAACGCATGAGATTTTATATGTAACCTTACTAATGACATCGGACATCAATCTGAATATACTTTCACTGTTTTTGAGCACACCTGGATGTTACTTCTTTTGTATCTCTATTTTCATACGTTGGAGTAAAACAATCAAATGCATTTTTATAAAATTTTTACTTGCTTGATGTTTTGCAAAATATTTTTTTTTTATTTACCTATTTGAAAGTTTAGATAACCACTGTTCTAAAGCTAAACTTGTTTTTAGAACTCCGGTTTATAGCAATAAGATAATGCTAATAGTTTTTTTGTTTCCAGAAAAACATGTGCCGAGGAAAGAAGAAGAAACGCGTTGCCATCATTGGTGGAGGGGTTTGTGGCATTTGTAGCGTAAAATCTCTAAAAGAAGAGGGAGTAGAACCTATTTGTTTCGAAAAGACTGGATTCTATGGTGGCACATGGCGGTACCACGAAGATGATGTTGAAGGTAAGCTAACAAACAAATGTTATTGCTTTTTAAAGTTTTAAAACTGCTGACCATCCACGAAAGTTGTTTTAATTTCAAAAATAAAACAGTTAACAGTTAAACCCGGTTTTATGTGGGAAAAAGGATCCACCTAAGGAAATTTGGTAAATCAAATTCAAAATTTAAAATCTTAATAAAATTTCCTGCTTAATTTCAAATATTATAAAAGACATTAACTGATAATTGAACTTTAAAAAAAAATTTTAAGAGGTAAATACTTGCTACAGAATGTTGAAGATTGCATTTCTTTATTACCAGGTCTTGCCGCCGTCACCACAGCTACGGTAGCGAATAACAGCAAAGAAATGTCCGCCATCAGTGACTTCCCTCCACCAAAAGATGTCCCCAACTATCTATCCCACAAAAAAGTGTACGAACTGGTACGGTTATATGCCAACCAGTTCGACGTCTTACCCCACATGCACTTCAACCACGAAGTCATCAGTGTAAGACGCACGGAGGATTACGACGCTACTGGAAAATGGACGGTAACTGTCAAGAATTTAATGACAGGGAAGATCATGACGGACACCTACGATGGAGTCTTCATGTGTACTGGGCAGTTCGGATACCCTAACATGCCCCGGTTCCCTGGTCAGGATAAGTTCAAGGGACGCATCATGCATTCCAGTCAGTTGAGAACATTTGAAGGGTTCAAAAACCATAGAGTGGTCGTGGTTGGTCTGGGATGTTCTGCTGTTGATGCGGCTACTGAGACGAGTAACGTTGCTGAACAAGTAAGTCTGCTTCGTTCATAGAAATTACTGGGTTCTCTCTTTTTTTTGCCTTTTAAAGTCCATTTATTTTGTTTTATTTACAGCTTTCTAACTGATTATAAACATACAAAAGAACATAAACAATTCTAATTTCAACCAGTATGAACTAGTGATTTGGTAGGTATCGATACCAAATACTTAAGCATTCGATACCTAAAAGTATCGATACTTTTTTACTCTTGTCAATCTTTTTAAAATTGTGCTCTTCGAAACCCTCCAAGTGCTCCTTGATGATTTGCTTCCCTAAATATAAGTGCTCTGTGAGACATTTTCTTCAATGATTTCAAAAGTAAGAACAGACCATAGAGGATAAATAGGAGTAGAGTGAGCATTGCTATTGAATCGACTCCGAAAAAGAGTGCCCGTCATTAGCAGAGCGTCTGGCGATGAGTTGGCTCGTTATATCTCTTGCTTAGCATTTTCAAAACTATTACAGGCATGCTCTAGCTAAAGCTTGTCGACAAAACACGACGCAAAGAATGCATGTATTAGCCAAACAGCACGGCATAAAAGTTCGGCAGTGAAAACAATTTCCAATAAAACCTCCATCATGTCATGGTAGGCGGTTTGAGATATGACCATAGCCTTCTAGTACGAGAACCCCCTTGTTCTGGAAGGCTATGATTTGACGGTTTTTCTGATAACTATTTTAGCCAATCTTTAGGGTTACTATATTGGTCACTCCACTACTATGTCTCCTCTATGGAACAGACAGTTTTAGCAAATCAGTGTAGACTTTTTGAGACTCTATCATGCCTTTAAAGTTTATACTATATTATATTTATATTTGTTTATGTAGACTAGAGAAGGATGACTTGGAATAACCTTGAGTAGTTCATATTATGAGTGAACTTAGTCGTGTTATGCACATTCAGCCTTTTAAGACTGAAATATCCTGTTTCATTTTTTTCCGAGTATATATGTGAAAATTCAGTTTGAAGAAGAGTAAAGATCAAAATCCCAGTTCATTGAAAATTAGGAAAAAAAGTACTTTAAAATTATAAAATTTTTTAATATTCAAGCCCAAAATATTTACTGGAACTTGAAAATCCTATTCTGAGTGCAGAGTAGTTATTGGGAAAAAATAAAATTGCATCCAAAAACTTCTAGAGATGAAAGATGTTGGATTTATTTCCTTATCCAAACTTAAGTTCCAGTTTAGTAAAAATAAAATCCGTTTAAAAGGATAAAAATTAACAGAAGTGTGGGGTGCAAACAGGGGAAAAGCTGGAAGCTGATATATATCCAAATTTGATTTTAACGTAATATTAGTATTTTACAGTTTTAATCCGAATTTGGTAATTTCAAAAGATATTAGAAGATGCAAGTATGATTTTGTTAAATCTTGATTTCTCAAAATTCTAGAAACGGTTAAAATTTGGAACATGTGTTTATGTAGCGTTTCTCCAGTTAAAACTCACGCTTCGCCACTGATAAAGATAAATTATAATTTCACTTAGCTTAACCTTCCTACCCTCTTGAAAAAATAGTCACATATTCCCCCTCGTGGGGTCTATCTAGACCCCATGCGTAAAACTTGTATTTTACACATTTAAGAGGGTAATTATATCTTAAATTGCAAATATTATCATTATTTACTTCAAAAATGATCCTTCTGAATAATTTGTCAAGTTTTTATTGAATTTGTCAATTTTTGTTCATTTTTTGCGATTTTGTCTTTTTAAAACTTTATGATGTAAGTTTCTTTATAACGTCTGAAACTTAAAAAAATTAAATAAAAAGGAAAGAACAATGACAATTCAGTAATATACTTAAAATGTTTTATAATTACAGTACTTAAGGGTAAACTACTTGATAACCCCGGTTTCTCACGGGAATAATTTATTAGTTTATTTTTAAAATGATTTTTAAATATTTTGTTTATTTTTTATATGAAGGTGCAGGTATGTTTAGCATCTTTATATAAATTTGTATAATTATTTTATCACATTTTAAATACGGACTATCTCTTTAAAATTCAAATAACTAAGCGAAAAATGATCCGCTCAGTAATGTTTTGAAAGAGCTTCTCCACGTTATTTAAGACTGCCACACAAAAAATTGTCTTTTCTTTTAATATTTCTTCGAAATAACATTCTGAACGTCAATAAATACTCTTAAATCTTTTCAAACATTCTTATTTTTCCAAGAAAACCGAATGAAAATGCTATAAATTTATGTACTTTTGGTAACGAACCAACTCACAGGAAATAGTGGTGCCCAGTTGTCTAAAGGTTTTTTTTGTTTCCCCTATCAGTTCCTGTAAAAATAATTATAAAAATGGCCCATTTTCTCAGAATATGAAAGAAAAAATTAAGAAATAAGGCGAAATTCAATGCGCTTTCTCCAAATCTTTATACTCTAACAAAAATCAAAATATAAACACATTGTGACCTTCCAAGAAATCTCTATACAACTAAAACGAAAGCAGGAACCTTGATTTATCAAGAATATGACAAAAATATGAAACATCTCCATTAATTGTTATTAATTTACCATATTCGTGTCTGAGGAGACCCCAGATGGGAAATATGTGTCTCTTTCTTCCATGATGCTTCAAAATTGAATTATAGCCCCAAAATTTTTACCCATTGTAAAACTTCACGCATTGTGCCTTTGGGGTCGCCTCATACCCCATACGGGGTAGGAAGGTTAAAGTTAAAAAATGAAAGTTTAAAATGAGACTTTAAAAGCAGAATGCAGTTGGAAGTAGTTAATGCAGTTTAGTTAACATTAATGGAGTCAAACATACACTGAAGAAATGTTAAACTTTTTAGATTGAAAATTAAAATAATATTCTATTTAGTTTTCAGCAAAAAAATGAGAACAGACAATTAAATTAAATATAAAATAAAATGTATGATAATACTTGGCCAATTAATTGAATTTTAATTGAGTTCATCATTCTCTGACTGAAGTTGTCTGACTAGCTCTAGCCAACATCTCAACGTAAAATTGAGTTTATCCGGAAGGGTTAACTCCGGTTATGAAGAATTTTTTCTTACACCTTACGCTCAATTCCGCTTATTTCAAGAGGTACTAACTCCCTATAGAAGGCAGTGATTTTCTCACTGTCACCTTATATGCACCGAATCTCTAAGTATTGATTCAGTTTTTCTTTAAAGTCCTTTTTTTAAATCTTACATCTAACTGGCGCGGCAATTCAATAATCGAATGCATATGCGAGGGTAAAATAAAAATCATTCAATAGTCATACAAGTAGGAACCCTTTTTGTCTTCCGCTAATTATAAATTTGTTTAAAATGCATGCAATGTCCCACTGGCCTAGTGGCCTGGACGGACAATGCTTGATTAGAGAAGGTTAGCTGAAATTGTAGATGTAGAGGTAAAAAGACTAATGCGTCCTGTTAAAATAAGCTTGTTTATAAAAGTGGTGACTATCACAAAGGTTGACTACGATTCAAAGAGGATTTTTACATAAACCGAGATAGAAATTTCATTTAATTTTAAACTATAATATTTACTTTACCTAATTGGAAATCCAGGGAAACTGGGCTGTATTTATGGGAAGTTAAATTGTTATTCGCCATCCCCTAAAATATTTGGTGATAATTTATGAGCTGCTTTTTTTCGTGTTTTTATGGCGTTAAAGGGACGGTTCATTCCGAATGTCAATGAAAAGATCTCAGATATCAAAAATATTAGTAAAACACTAGTGTTCAGAGTCAATATTCTAAAAGATTGTGTTTCCAACACTGTATTACATACAGGGTGTCCCAAAAGAGACTGAGACATTTTAAAAATCAATAACTAATAACTCAAAAACTAAAAAAGATAAAAACACGCGGTTTGTTGCATCCTACTCCTAAGACTCCGAGGAATAGGATGTAACAAACCGCGTATTTTTATCTATTTAGTGTTTGAGTTATTAGTTATGGATTTTTAAAATGTGTCAGTCTTTTTTGGGACACCCTGTACTTATTGTTCTAATTTAGTAAATTAGATTCAAATCAACCTGAAAATATTCTAAACAGGATTATAAGAAATTTAAGATTTAATATAAACGAGAATTAGTGGTGAAAACACCTTTAAAATTTTTTAAACTTAAACAAATAAAAGTATAAACAGGGTGGTCCTTAATTCATGGTACAAACTTCTAGGGGTGTTAGAGTACACCTAGACGAACAAGAATTGGATTGGTATAGGAAGGGGGGTCGCAGTTACACCGTTAAAGAGCTAGGTCCTAATGTAGTGCGAGAGCGTTACAAAAGGACGTTTTGCCAAGGCCCGTTTAACGAAAAAAAAACATAATGAAATGAAAAAATTTATTGCATGATGTACAGCAGTATCCGTACTACTTACATCATAAATTTGATAGAAATTGAACCACTTTCTAAACCGCGGAGTTAGTTTCAAAAGTGCAATATTAATATTTTAGTCAAAGAATCACATTCCTTAATGGTATTTAGAAAAATGATGATCGGGGAAGGAATTTTCAATGATCGTAACATGGATCATTGAAACTGTTTGATCATTGAAAATTCCTTCCCCGATCATCATTTTTCTAAATACCATTAATGGAACTCCATTGTTTGACTAAGAGCACGTTTTAAAACTCACCCCACGGTTTAGAAAGTGGTCCAATTTCTATCAAATTTATGATGTAAGTAATACGGATACTGCTGTACCTCATGCAATAATTTTTTTCATTTCATTATGTTTTTTTTCGTTAAACGGGCCTTGGCAAAACGTCCTTTTGTGACGCTCTCGCACTACATTAGGACCTAGCTCTTTAACAGTGTAACTGCGACCCCCCTTCCTACACCAATTCTTGTTCGTCTAGGTGTACTCTAACACCCCTAGAAGTTTGTACCATGAATTAAGGACCACCCTGTATATTTGAACTGAAACAAAAGTCTTGTTACATTAAGAATGTCTAATGGCATTATTCACTGCCACCTAATTAGCTGTTGACCATCGGTTAAAGAAGGATTCCACCAATCAGAGTCAGCTAAAAGTACCTTTTCTTTCTTTAGCTGTTGGTTAACTGCTTTCTTTAGCTGCTGGTTTCTTCAGCTGCTGGTGACAGTGAATAATACCATAAAACCTTTAGATGATGGCAATTGCTAGCTAAAAGTATTTTTTATGGTTTCATGACAGCTATCCCTTTATCCTTGGTCCGGTACAGTTGCTAATACATATTACTTGCACCATAGCAATCATCTCGAGAGTAGTTTTTATAGGGTAATAACAAATTCATTTTAAAAACTTTTAGGGAGTATGACAAATGTTATTTCATGGCGGACAAACATGACCACTAGAAATGAGAGATGCTCTTGTGGACAAACAACCACTAGATGGTAGAGGAAAAAATCCAGGATTAATTTAATAACTTAAATACTTCTTAAGGACTGCGTAAAAGTTTTAATTTATAAGAACCTTTAGTGTACTTCCTTTTTCAAATACTAAATTGTAAATGGGCGTTTCCTTAAAAACTGAGAACTATCCTTCGAAATAGTGTTGTTTTGTAGGGAGCAAAGAGATGATAATTTAGCAAGCGTTTGTATAGCATCAAAGATTTATAAAAGCGATGGTTTTAATTTAATTACCTATCACCAATATAAATCAAACTTAATGCAATTTTAATTTTTATCATTTTTGAATATTTTGCATTAGAATGATTTTTTATCTTGCTTTTAATTGCGCGTAACGCTAGTGAAAACAAGAAGTATGTAGGAAAATTTTAAATAAAATAAAATTGAACAGTTACAATTTAGTTTTAAGTAAAAAATGTTTTTAACTTTGTACCAATTAGGATCTTTTTATTTACTTGCTAATATCCCTTTACATAATTTTGAAACTAAGGTTAAATCTACCTGAGCAACAGTGCCATTTATTTATTTTTAGCTCGGAGCCTCCATGTTTGCTAAGGAAAATATCTGATTTTGAGGAATACATCAGACTCTGTCATGACATAAATATGAAACTTCTATAAAACTTCTAATCTAGTAATACCATAATATAATCTTGCCATCCCAACTTCTGGTGATTCCACTGATTATTCTTTACATTTTCCTAATTTTTTCCTTTCTCTACTCTTTGGTAAACTGCTGACGCCGCTAACTACCCTTCCTAAAAGTTAATACTTAAAAAATGGAATATTTAGGTTAATCCGTGTACCGGATTTCAATGCCCGATCTACTATTATACATCATAACCCCTCGCATGGTATCCTAAAAAATGGAAAAGGGGCTCATTCAATGGTTCCTCTCCATGGTAACGCGTGATAGAATGGAAACCAAATTTTTATAAGTTGAAACCAGATAGTTTATTATGCTTGCTATAGAAATTTGCTACTTTTTAAAAACGGTGGCTGTCACTAAAGTTTGAAATGGAATTGGAATTGATTGTTCTCTTCATACTTTCCATAGTCTATACTCGTAATTTTAAATTCAAATCCCCTGTTCTATTAGTATTTTTGGCTTATAAATTCAGCAAAAAGTATAATTTTATGTAAAAGTATTAAAATTAGAGCATTTATTTCCTATCTTGTTCTTCTTTTAAAAAAAACGCATGGAATTTTAAGTGAAAATAGCATTTCATAACTTTTTAAGAAAAAAAAAAGAAATACGCTTATTTGTTCGTGTTTTCATTACGGATATCCTAGTTTGATATTCTGAGAAAATATTATAAATTGTACGATTAGTTCAAGCCACACATTCCCTTGTTAAAACTTAAATGATCTGTCCGTGTGTTTATTTGCTCACCTGCTGTCGCTAGAATAATCTGAGTTTGAAAGTAAAATAGGGGTTTTTAATTTTAATTATTTACCTGTGATGAATCCTTCGTAATATCAATTATTCTTCAAACTAATTCTTTACACCGCAAATTGCATTGGAATAAGTGGTAGATTTGAAAACGTTCATCTATTACATTTAATTTTTGCTTACATTCATTAAATCTTAACCCTACAGTGCATACTGATGCCATTTGGCAACACGACATTTTTCCCCATTTCCTACTCGAACTTTCATTTTCAAACGGCAACACCAAGCAATAAGTACAATAGATATAACATTTCGTTGTATTAGCACTTAAGACTGCCAGTAGATCACAGCAGGGGTACTATTTTAAGACATTTGTTAGTAGCTAGTGAGAAGAAAGCCAAGACACAGAAAACGCCAAAATAAAAGGACCATATAAATTAAAATAAAAAAAATTTCAGCTTGAAAAAAAAAAGGTTTTGAAAAGATAAGTTGTTTTTTATATTTTTAGAGCATTTGGTTTTATTTCACTTCACAAATAATTTCACAGGAGACACAAATTAATTTCACAAGGACAAAGTATTTTGCCAATAAAAAGTAGAAAAAAATTAAATTAAATTTTTTTAGTATTTTTTTACTAATTTACACCATAATAGAAGTCACATAAATGATTTTCAAGTGAATTTAAAAAATCATGCATTGTAGGGTTAAATCCAAAATTCAGATTTCTAATGCCATTCACCCACACGTTTAACGTATGAAGTTATTTTGGAAAAGAAAATCCGAAGCAATCGCGTGTTCTTTCAAATAACGCGCGATCAAAATCCCTCTGGTGATTTTCAAACAGATATTTGTTAAAAATATGCAATTTCTTCAAGTCAACCGTATAGACCAGACTGCAAAAGTGGATGTGTCTGCATATGGGATACATCACCCTTAAAACATCCCTCAAAGCCACTAAGCTAATTCGGTGACGGTTCACGTAACAGCATTTTGTTGTATCCATTCTGTTCGGCCAGCTCAATTGTTTTTTTAGGGTTAATCTTTATCGTGATGAAAAAATACTAAAAATACCCATGCAATTGTTGTTACCGTTATTTTATTTTTTGTAAGTTTTTTTGTAATGTGTCATTAGGGCCTTGGATGAAACTGGTTATCACAAAAGAAACCAGTAATGGGTTTAGACAGTGATTTACTTTTTTAGGGCTTTGCTGAAAAGTTGTGTGTGTTTCGGAGTTTCATTGACCTTTGACTTCTTTAAAGAGTAACATTTCAATTGTTTAAGAACTGTCGGGAGACTCCTTTTCCCTCAAAACTTTTGTAAAAATCAGGTTTATTTGTTGTTTGTAAATAATTTTTACCATATAACTGGGCTGATAATTTCTTTAATCAAACATGTATGTTTTAAAATCGGTCAAATGATGATTTAGGTCATTTTTGTTTTACCTAAATAAGAATGGTGATAATTTTCAGTGAAAAGTACATTGTCAAGGAAGCCTGGGTTTTACTATTTCCTAAAAAATTGCAATTTTTTTAAACCAAAATACTATTCTAGTTTAGTAATTCTTTGAAATCAATACTTTTACGTTTTGAGTTTTGAGTATAATTGAATTTGCATCTATTAAGGACACAAAAATTGTTGTTCCTTTGATTTCGGACTAGTATTAGTCCAGGATCCACGGTACACTTTTTGCACTTGATTACTATCAAGCTAATTTTCCGTGAGTAGCTTCATTTTGATGAGACGCCCAACAACTTCCATTACGAAACTCTGGATTGTGGTAGCTAAAAGAGGTAGCAAGGATACAATATGTCGATTTGATGATTATCAAATATTTATTACTAACTGGATTATTTTTTATTAAATCTCAAGATAATTATCTAAATTATTAGAAAATATATTTGTCCTACAAAATGTAGGGTTTTATCAACAACAATCTTTATTGTTATCTTTCAACATGTATCGATAACAAGGACAACATAAATTATTACTAACCAGCTGATTTTTTTTGTCTTACTTAGGTAAAATTTATATAATTTAACAGTTATATTGTCCTACAAATTGCGTGGTACGTTATACCGGTCCTACGCTCAGAAATTGTTAATACCACAAGACCATTTTTCTCATTACTAACTGTAGGACAAAAATATTACATAATAGGTTAGTGTGTTCTCTCCCCAAATGAAACAATGTCCTACAAGAAAACAGGTATTTTATCACTAGTCCGAAAAGAATTGTCATTTTTTTCATTTTCCTATTTGCAACATAAGATGCAGTTCAATTATTGCGGAATTTTATTAGTGAACTTTTAAGGAGGTTAACGGGCTATATAATTCACCTTTTGTTCTTCGATTTAGGGTTGTGGATCATTCTTAAAAGTGCCCTGTTTCTTATTTCCTCATTTAATCAAAATTATGGGGTAATAAGGAACACTAGCATTTTATGCATGAAAATTAATTTATCGAAATCTTCTCTTTATTATATTAATATTTTATTGTTCTTATTTCATTTATAAAGTTAAAAGTTTAGATTCAATTAATTTTATTTCTACTTAAATTTCCCGAAATAGTTTAAAAGAAGAATAGGGTTGACTTTTACTCACCACTTTAAAGTTGGTTAAAAAATCATTAAGTAATTTGATCGACAGTGTATATAAATTTTACGATTTAATTTAAATTTCGGTGAGTATATTAAAATATTAAGTTGGGGGTTTTTTATATTTAGTTTTCCGTGATATTAATTAAAAACAATATTTAAACGCAGGGGGTGGGGGAATAGGTTCAAGGGTCTTCGTAAACTTCCTGAACCATTCAAACTTGAAGAAATGGGGTAGCGCTAAGCTTATACAGAGGAAGTGGAACCAACCTTAAAAAATCTGAGCTTGCAAAAAAATTGAGTTGATTTTGGGGGATGATAACCAATCAGTATCACAAAATGAATGAAAAAAGAGAAACACCATTTGATTAATTTTGTCATGATTTTCAAATATTTTGTATAAAAATATAGCGTTGCTTATAACTTTCAACTTGTACTTTACTTAAGACTAATTTTTAACTAGGCATATATCGAAAGGTTTTAATGAAATTTTTTGGAGTTATAAAATGATTATATTAATACCTTCACTTGATTTTTAATTGTTTTATTTAGCAAAATAACTGGCTTGTTTCCTATTACCCCAAACGGGGTAATAAGATACAGTCGCTTGGGGTAATAAGAAACAAGTAAAAACTCCCCTTACCTTTTTACTTAAGAGGTTCATTATTTTTTCAAAGAAAGCTACAAATGGTGCAAAAAATTCTGTAAAAAAATTAGCTTCATAAACTTAAAGGATAAACTTGTGGAATTTTTAATGTTTCTGATTACCCCATTTGAATCTTATAACCTCACCCTCCCCTAACGAAGTAAAAAAAATCAGCTGGTTAGTAATCATTTTTAATGACTTCATTATCGATACATATTGGAAGGACTCTTTGATCAAACCATACATTTTGTAGGACAAATATTTTTTCGAATAGTTTAGATATTTATCTTGAGATCCAACAAAAAAAAATCCAGTTAGTAATAAATATTTGAGAATCATCAAATCGACATATTGTATCCTTACTACCTCTGTTAGCTTCCACAATCGATAATTTCGTAAAGGAAATTGTTGGGCGTCTCATCAAAATGAAGCTCTTCACGAAGATTCAGCTTGATAGTAATTATTTTTACATCAAGGATATATACTACTACTTTTGAGCGTAGGACCGGGATAACGTGCCACGCAATTTGTAGGACAATATGACTGTTAAATTATATAAATTTTACCTAAGTTAAACAAAAAAAATCAGCTGGTTAGTAATAATTTATAATGTCCTTGTTATTGATACATGTTGAAAGGAGGGGACTCTTTGATCAAACCTTACATTTTGTAGGACAAATATATTTTCTAATAATTTAGATAATTATCTTGAGATATAATAAAAAAGAATCCAGTTAGTAATAAATATTTGAGAATCATCAAATCGACATATTGTATCCTTGCTACCTCTGTTAGCTACCACAATGGAGAATTTCGTAAAGGAAATTGTTGGGCGTCTCATCAAAATGAAGCTCTTCACGAATATTCAGCTTGATAGTAATTATTTTTACATCAAGGGTATGTACTACTATTTTTGAGCGTAGGACCGGGATAACGTACCACGCAATTTGTAGGACAATATGACTGTTAAATTATATAAATTTTACCTTAGTTAAACAAAAAAAATCAGCTGGTTAGTAATAATTTATAATGTCCTTGTTATTGATACATGTTGAAAGGAGGGGACTCTTTGATCAAACCATACATTTTATAGGACAAATATATTTTCTAATAATTTTGATAATTATCTTGAGATATAATAAAAAAGAATCCAGTTAGTAATAAATATTTGAGAATCATCAAATCGACATATTGTATCCTTGCTACCTCTGTTAGCTACCACAATCCAGATTTTCGTAATGGAAGTTGTTGGGCGTCTCATCAAAATGAAGCTACTCACTTAAAATTAGCTTGATAGTAATCAAGTGCAAAAAATGTACCGTGGATCCTGGACTATATTCTTCATGTTTTGGCAATATTTTCCCCCAGCTACTTAATGATCTGGCCAGAATTTAGGGGTTGGCTGTTACACCAATGGTAGTCCAAGTTCAAATGTTAAATGCATGATACCTAAAATAATAAACATATCACTAATCGGTATCTGGTAGAATCTGGTCGATAATGCGGTTTTTATTACCGAATGTGTCTATTTAATAAATCTAGATAGAAACTGCAGTGGTACCATAAATGTTTTTTGTGTTAAATTAAATGAAATCATTTGTTTTTTCATAGGTGTACCTCAGCACCCGTAATGGAGGATGGGTATTTCCACGAATGGGCCCGTACGGCCTTCCCTTCGATATGTGCTACTTGAGACGATGGTCTGATTTCATGTACCGGTTGCTGTTTCCTCTCTCCTGGAGTAGTTGGCTTTTCCAAAGGAATCTGGAGCGATTGAAGTTCAACCATTCGCTGTACGGTCTGAATCCATCAACTCACCTATGGGCTCAGGATCCTGTCCTCACCGACATTCTCCCGTCGAGGATTCTCTCGGGGCATGTTCTGGTGAGGAATAACATCAAAACCTTCACCGAATCCGGAGTCATCTTCGAAGGAGAGACGAAGGTTACGGAGATCGACGATGTCATCTTCGCCACTGGTTACGAATGGAAGTTCCCATTCCTTGAAGAAGGGGTTTTGACGAAAGATGGCGATTGCCTCAATCTGTACAAGTGCATGTATCCAGCTCAACTGCCTTATCCTACCTTGGCTATCTTAGGGTTCTTGCTGCCGCTTGGGCCAGGCTTCCCTCTTGGGGAGTCTCAGTGCAGATGGGCTTCTCAGCTGATCAACGATAAGGTCAAGTTCCCGACTCCTCAGGAGATGATGGCTGAAGTACGCAAGACGTATGAGACGAATCTCAAGCGGTACAAACGGTCGGATAGATTGACCACTAGGGTGGACTACATTGAATACATGGATGACATAACGTCGCAATTTGGAGCGAAGCCGAATTTGTTTAAGATGTTTTTCACGGATCCGAAACTGTTCTGGGCTCTGTGGCTGGGTCCTTCTTTGCCATACCAGTACCGATTGCAGGGGCCGCATAAGTGGGAGGGGGCGAGGGAGGCTATCTTGACCTATAAAGAAAGGATGGAGTATCCTTTGAGAAAGAGTGGGTTTAGGAAAACGAAAAGGAAGTTCCAGGGATTTCCCATTAAGCTCATCATGGCGTTCATAGTATTTTGGTTTTGGTTGTCTGTTTTGACAGAAGTTAGCGAGTTTTGATAGAATATGAGCAAATAAAGATATTTTTTTCTTTTGATCTTTGGAACAGGCTTGGAAAACGGATTAGGACAATGTACGATATTAATGCTTATTATAATGCCAATGAATATTAGAAGATTATTATTGTTGAAGGAATAAGCAAAATATTTTAATATTCCAATCCTGTTCCCTGGAAAAAGTATTTTATGAACAACTACCTCTACTTTTGTATAAATATTGGTTTGGTATTTTTTAGATATGGTGTATACATGTTATAATACACAATCCTTTAAAATATCATTTTGTTGATTTAACTTTTTAGAATTCGACTTACTACTACAAATAAAGTTTATTTTAACAATAAATATGTGTGGATGGAATTATTTTCACTTACATCTTAAGTTTAATAAAATTGGGTTTCAAAGCTCTAAAATTTGTTTGGTGTTTTGCTTAATTTAATTTTTGATACAGGAGATATTTTTTATTAAACTGTGAGCATAACTTTTTTAAATTTTAAATGCATTTTAAAAAATTAAATTTTGGATTGTCCAGTCAAAATTTCTTTTTTAAAAGACATACTTTGAGAGTGTGTGGATAAGATGACAACTAAGACTATTTTGCCCAAATTTTGTGAAAAATTATTAACGATTAGTAATAAGTTATGCCGTATTGTTTTTCATGATTAAAGTTTATGGTAAGTATAAGATAATTTTTTACTAGAACTATTATTGACAAACAACTAATCGTCATTTAACAATAACAAAGCTGCCAATCTTCCGGTTTTGTTGAGATTTTCTTATGCTTTTATAGTTTAAATGAGCTACAAAATCATCCTAATTGTTTTTACACAAATTACATTTTGCATAAAATGTTATATTAAAACATTTGATTAACTTTACAGCTTATTTTAGACTAGAAAAGTTGAATAAAGGGTCTATAAAAACCGTAAGATTGGCAGCTATGAAAAAATCTTCTCCTTGATCGCACTTAACTTCAAAGATATATTTTAAAATCAATCTCTCTAGCTAAAATCTAAAACAATACATTTTTGTCCCCGTATTGACCATTTTTTATCATTATTAAATCCTTTGAAAATATAACAGGATAATCTGCATTTTATACTTCACCAAACAAAAAAACTAATTGTTTTAAAATCCCTCAACAACATTTTTACAATTTCATTAGACTTTAAAAAAATTTACCTATAATATTATCAAGTTTTTTTAAAGGGGGTAAAAAGTGTAGGCAGCTGCAAGATTAATCTTGATTAAATGAAGAAAAATATGACAGGTTTAACCTGAAAAAAACCATATTTTAATTAAATTAAAATTATATGTATATAGTTATATAGTAATAAAATTAAATTTAAAAATATTTATTAAGAAAATATATGATTACATAATTTTTCCATTATATTTACGTATATTTTTCAGTTTTTATCAGAGACTATTTTTACATTACTCTTAACATAGCTACTTATTTTAAGCTCTACAAATTGCATGCACATAACATAGCTTAGACTTATATGATACACTACCTCCATAGTTCTTTGAAAACCTACAGATGAGTGTCACCAAATCTAATAGAATATGTGAAGTTAAGACATTTATTTCTTAATACGGAAAAATCAATAAAAAAATCTCTACAATACAATACAATCTCTGTTTACTCTGAATGTTAAAGATAGGAATTTCTAACATGGAAAATATCTTACTCGTGGAGTCACAGAAGGATCTAAAAAAAACAATGTAAAAAATGCAATAAATTGGGATGATAGAAAAAAAATTGAATCGTCAGTTTGAAGAAGGGAATAAGTCCAAAAATCAAGTTTTGAGAAAATCGAAAAAAAAACTGTATAAGTAATGGAATTTTCATTGTATAACCGCCAAATTTTTACTGGAATTTCAGAACCCTATTTAGAAAACAGAGCAATCATCAAAACAAATATAAGTGTATTCAAAAATATTTTACAGCCAAAATAAGTTGATGGACTTATTCCCTTCTTCCACCTTATGAAATTTTTCTGATGAAAAAATCTTTAAAAACCCTTAAAATCACATTTAAATTATATTTCTCCTTAGTTTACACCACAAAAGGGTGAAATAAAAAGAATAAGACAAATGAAATTCAAAGCTATAGTGAAACTGGGTTATTAAAGCAGTATCAATGGAGTGAGTGAATATGAATGGAGTCAAACATTCCCTACATAAAAAAAGTTTGAAAAACATTGAAATTAAGAGAAAATTTTATTTTAACTTAGTTTACAGCACAAAGAATATGAGGAGAAAGAAAAATTAACTTTAATTCCAAATTAGCTTAAAAAATACAATGAATGGACATCGATTTCACAACTTCAAAGGGGCGATATCTCCCTATAGGGGTTAGTTATTGTTCCCCTCTTTTCACCCATGTGTAGAGCAAAGCTTAGAGATTGTTTTGAGCACAAAAAGTCAATTTGTCATTTTTTGGACTTATTCCCTTCTTCAAACTGACGATTCAATTAAGACACTATTCTTTGTAACAGGAAAATATCTTTGTGATACAAAAGAACCTCGAAAAAAGCAGAATATTATGCTTATTATTTTAGGTATTGGATTAACATAAAAATTCTAAAGAATTAGGGGAGGGTGGGGTAATAAGGAACATTAAAAATTCCACAGGATTCTTCTTTAAGTTTATGAAGCTGATTTTTTACAGAATGTTTATATCATTAACAGCTTTCTTTGAAAAAAATAATGCACTTCCTAAGTAAGAGGGGAAGGGGGTTTATCACTTGTTTCTTATTACCCCGAGCAACTGAATCTTATTACCCCACAAGGGGTAATAAGAAAACAAGCCGGTTATTTTGCTAACTAAAACAATTAAATATCAAATGAAGGTATTAATATAATATCGAAAGAGTATTTTATAACCCCAGTAATTTTCACAAATTTTCATTAAAAATCTTTTGATATATGCCTAGTTAAAAATTAGTCTTAAGAAAAGCACAAGTTGAAAGTATTAAGCAACCCCTTGTTTCACCCATAAAATATTTGAAAATCATGACAAAACTAATCAAATGATGTTTCTCTTATTTCATTTTGTGATGCTAATTTGAAGAATTTCGGAAGGAGGGGAAGTCCCCATCCCATCCCCCTAGGATTCGCCTCTGCTCTTTTGAGTACAATTCACTAGGACCGTAACAAGACTTTATTTTCAGTGGGGGAGGTTGACTCAACATTATTTTACTTCTAAGGTACCCCCAAGTACATTTTTATACATAAAGTATTAGTTTTATTCAAAGAAGAAATTAGCTTAAATGAATTTTAAATGACTTTTGAGTTTAAAATTTAAATTTTTTAAATGAAACTATAACTTTACCGAAACTTTAAATTAAACACTAAATAAACCCTAATTTTATGCCCAAGTAAAAATATCACATAAACCTGTACGAAGCGTGCCTCAGCATTCAAATTAAGTTGCACATGATGGCTATATTCTTCAATTTGATCTTCAAGTAAAATTAAGGTTAGGGGGTCACCCCCAGAAAATTTTTTAATATTTGCTCTTGAAAGAAAAGTTTTAGTTGATTTCAAGACCTTGTAAACTACAGAATTTTTAAGGGGAAAATTATAAGCATGCACCTAATTTTCTAGGGGGATGGAGGTCCTCCTTCAGAAAAATATTGAACTATGCCCCTTTAAACTATACAGGGTGATAGGAATGGGGGGCTCAGCCGCATTGTTAACCTAATGTAGTGAGAGAGCGTTACAAAAGGACGTTTTGCCAAGGCCCGTGTAACGAAACAAAACATAATAGGTATGAAAAGGGAGTATTTTACCACTACCTCTGGTTAGAGGAATATGTGAGAAAACTCCAGCTCTCATGCGTCACCTCCAACCGTGGACCGGTTTCGCCCTTGTTAAGGCTCATCAGCACGGCATAGGAAGGTAACGCAAGAGAGCGGAGGGAGAGCTTTTAGTCTAGCCGACTATAACGGAAAAAGTGGTGACTATTGACTAGTCCTCCACTATCTGCCGGTCTTTTCATACCTGTGTCCTTTCGGGAATTAAATCTGTTCTATGGAATGCGCAGTTCATTCCGGCAGATAGTGGAGGACTAGTCAATAGTCACCACTTTTTCCGTTATAGTCGGCTAGACTAAAAGCTCTCCCTCCGCTCTCTTGCGTTACCGTCCTATACCGTGCTGATGAGCCCTAACAAGGGCGAAACCGGTCCACGGTCGGAGGTGACGCATGAGAGCTGGAGTTTTCTCACAAAACATAATAGAATGAAAAAATTTATTGCATGAGGTAAAGCCGGTAAAGCAGTATCCGTACTACTTACACCATAAATTCGATAGAAATTGGACCACTTGCTAAACCGTGGGGTGAGTTTTAAAAACGTGCAATAATTAATCTTTTAGCCAAAGAATGGAGTTCCCTTAATGTAATGGTATTTAGAAAAATGATGATCGAGGAAGGAATTTTCAATGATCATGCAAGATCCCTTATTTGTTTAAAAACTGTATAATCATTTAAAATTTCTTTTTAAATACCATTACACTAAGAGGGAACTCAATTCTTTGGCTAAAAGATTAATACTGCGCGTTTTAAAACTTACCCAACGGTTTAGCAAGTGGTCCAATTTCTATCAAATTTATGGTGTAAGTAGTACTACGGATACTTCTGTTCATCATGCAATATATATTTTTTCAATTTATTTTGTTTTGTTTCTTTAAACGGGCCTTGGTAAAACGTCCTTTTTGTAACGCCCTCGCACTACGTTAGGTCCTAGCTCTTTAAAGGTGCGGCTGCGCCCCCCCCCCATTCCTATTCGAAATATGCTTGTCTAGGTCCCCTCTACCTCCCCCAAAATATTGATGATGAATTCAGAATCACCCTGGATATTGGTTTACATATTTTGAAACTCTCAGTGGAACACCCTAAAGAAGACTGCTTTTTCCAAGACTCAAAATTTCCAAGGTAAAAGCACAATTAAACAGGAACCTACAGGGGGGTTTGGGGGTTCTCCCCTAAGAAAATTTTTTAAATTTTAGCATAAAAAAGTGGTTCTTGAGCAATTTGTGAGGGTATCTCGGGGGCCAGGGCCCCCGTGGCCATTCCCCAGGACCCGCCCATGAAGAGAGAGGTCTTTCTGATAGTCATCTGTTTTTGTTTATAATTTTGATAGACATATGTTTTGAATAAATTGTGAAGTTTTAAAAGAAGGACAAAAAGTGTAGCTAGCAGTAGGATTGATCTTGATTGAATGAACAAAATTATTACATGTTTAACCTAACTTAACCAAATTAAATTTATTTGATTAATTTATAATATAAAATAAAATTAATTTATACCTATATTTGTACTAGTAAATTAAATTTATTTTATTAAACTTAACTTAATTAATTACAATTTAGAGCAATTAATGTTGTGAAATGGCCAAAATTTCATTGTTATATGTGTTTCTGTGGTAGTTCTATAAGTCTTTAAAATCTGTCACAAAAGTTTCTGGGTAATCTTTTAATATTAAATTTAATAGTTTTATTACCAGATAGAGCCACGTTTTAATTTCAAAAGATCATTGTTGAGAAATAGTTGCAACTATTTGCCATAGATGGCAGCATATGCATTCATCATCAAAAAAGTAAACATTCCAGATCAGTTGTTTTCAACTCCTTCTTACGGTCACATCGCAATACCAAATTGACCTACCTGTTTAAACGGTGGATGCTGGTAAGTTATACTTCGCATGTTTCTAAAGTTTTCTGATTTGTTTAGTTCATTTCATGATTTCTTTAGTTGTTTTTCGGATTTGCTTTATAATAATGAAACATTTGATGAGCGAATTATGTTAGTTTCAAGTTTGTCGTCTTATACAAATCCAAAAGTTTTGATTAAAGTCGACCATCTACTTGGCTGTCAGATTGTCAACTGCTGGCCGATGCTGTCACGTCTCCTTCAAGGAAATAATTGTTGTTTTATATATTTAAGTTTTATATTGTTAAAAAGGATCAAAAAGAACCATGTGAGATCATAATATCTTTTCAAGTTTTAGATCGTTTTAAAAACTTTCCAATAAGAATATTAGGATTAGTTTTAAGTTTGTCTTTTCATCCTGAAATTTCTGAGAATAAGACTATCTAGTGTGTATTTGGTTAACATGAAAACTTAGACTCAAGACTTTGTTAATTGTCCTTATTCTTAGAATTTATGCATGTGTGTGTCATGAAACGGGAAACACTAAAACTTGCCCAATCAAATAGAATATATTTTTAACTAAGATTTATTTCAACTATATATTTTTAATATGATAATCTCGTACACTCGATGTAGATCAATGATGAAGATACCTACTTAAGTTTAAAACTAGAATTTTAAAGTGGTGTGCAGTGGTCAAAAAGAGTATTTTTAAAAGGATAACATTTATTCCTTTAGGGTGAAAAACATGAAACATTTGCTTCCTTTAGAACAATTGAGTATTCAAATTAAAGGTACACAAAAACCAGTGCATAGGAAGTTAGAAGAAAAATTTTATTCTTTAGTTTTATTGAACAAAAAATAAACTTTGAATATTTAGTGATCATCAGTTGAATCTTAATTTTTATTCCTATGAATTGAATTATAGAACATAAAATTTTTTAAAAACAAAATCTTGATTATAAGGTATCCAGAAAATCATTTAACAATTCAATCATTCATTGTGACTTCCAAATGCGCATATTCAATTATACTTTGGCGTGTGATAACGGATATAATAAATTTCTCTGTTTAGGATGATGAAACAGGAAATTAAAAGTTTTGGGCAGGTCGGATATTAAGAAACTAATCAATAGATCTTAATGAGTCATTAACAAACTTATGAGCGTGGACCTAGTGCTATTGAACCGAAACCAGCTCCGAGTTTAAGTAGAGACGATAAAGTATGCTCGTGTTTATTCAATTGACATTTACAAATTTTGCAAACAAACGTAAAAAATTGTTTGTAAAAAAATCTGTTCGTTTTAATTAACAAATTTTGACAACAAAATAAAATAATGATTCTTGCGTACTATTCCGTTGACCGTGCCGCTGATTTTGAAAACGTTGTCAAAACTCAAAACCCATTGACTGTTCTATGGGTGTGCCACTGAATTTAACGGCTGCTAATACGTAAGTACCAAATAATCTTTTTGTTATCTACACTTAATAAAAAACGAATCCAGTTAGACATTTATAAGGTATTTTTTAACATCGGGAAGTGAACGTATTTGTTCATGAGAGAAGCGACTTTTCTCTCAGTATCTTTTGTCTATGTGAGGTAAAATTATAATCCCCTTTTCTCTTGCTACGTCAAATTCTATTTCGCCACTTTAATATTGGATTTTAAAAAATTCTGATTTTACAACAGCATTAATATCATAACTTCTAACTAACTTCTTATTCCTACTTAAAATAGGATGCGACTTCTTGGCTTGTAAATTACTTTAATGTTTTTCTCGTGATTGATTCTGCAAGGTTCGATCTTCAACTATAGATTGAACCAAGTCAAACCAGTTGTGCGAAAAGTGAATCTAGTAATAACCAAAAATTGGTTATTAAATTTGAGATAAAAAGGAATATAATTTACTTATTTAGTGTATTGTATAGGTAGCCTTGCATGGTTTTAAAGTAATTAACCAGTGAATAAATTATGATTGTCTTAAATACCTTATTTAAATACCTATGTAACTTTTTTTGACCTTGGTTGGTTGCTTTTGTCCATTTCAAATCACTTTCCTTCTCCCTTGCTTCTTCGGAACATTTGTAATAATACCGGTTTCCTGACTCAAATTACTTTAGTGACGCAACTATAGTATCAGATCGCGTGCCCAAAAGTTATCTTAATATCATTTTATTTGTATACATCCTGTCATATATTTTGAATTTCATATGTGAAATGCATACATTGTTTTTCATACATTGATATATTGAAATCCTTCAGATTATAGTAAACATACAATATACAGGGTGTTTCAGATAAGTGTTCCATAACTTTTGGGGGAGGTAGGGTACATTAAGACTAGCAGGAATTAGTATAGGGTTAGGGGGGTCACAAGTAGGGTTTAAGGGGTGAACATCACGGGTGAAAATTAGCAAAAATCCTCGCATATCTGGCCAAAAAGAGCATATATTGTTCGATTCCGGCATTTATTACATTCAACCAATTCAATTTGTTCGTGTAAAAATGAGATTTAATGGTTTATTCTAATCAAAAACAGACCAATAAAGGAAACAGGCATGTGTTGTAGGTAGATATACTGTAATAGAAAGTGTCACGACAGAAACATTTTATTACAAGAATCTTGTTGGTTGGTTTTTTGGAGTTATATGGCGCAAGAAACTAGTCTCTGGAAAAGGGACAATTGTAATTTTAATCTACCTACAACGCATGCCTGATTCATTTGTCTGTTTTTAATTAGAATAAACACTTAAAACTCATTTTTACATGAAAAATTTAAATGGGTTGAATGTAATAAATTCCGGAATCATCTCATTTTGCCCAGATATGCGAGGTTTTTTGCTAATTTTGACCCCTGATTTTCACCCCTTTAACCACACTTGTGACCCCCTAACCTATACCAAATCTTGTTCATCTTGATGTTCCCTACCTAGAAGTTATGAAACACTTATCCGAAGCATAACCTCTTATCTCGAACTTTGGTAACACGAAAAAATATGGAACAGCTTTAGAAAGAGTCCCCAACCGACATGTTTACGCACAGCTTCCACAGCAACATGATTAAGTGTTGCCATCATATTGTTCTAATAGTAATATATTAGATCTCTAATAATAATATTAGGTCATCCCGAAAGTTTTGTCGCTCTTGGGAGCATCTGTATCTAAGATATTTTTGACACTTTTCCATTATGTGATACCAATATAAGCTGTAACTTTATATACAGTCAACTTGGCATCTTGGCTTGATTTTGGGGACTGATCGACAACTAGTATTTCTTTAAATCCATGATAACATGTTACTTCATTTCTTTTCTGCTCAAAATTTTGCATTTTTCCTAAAGTTAAGGTTTTAAAATTAAATTTAACTGGCTACTTCCATAAAACAATTAAAGTTTTAAGTATTTTTAACGAATGTGAAACTTAACTAACGAATGTTAACTTAGATTTAAATTTTTTCTGAGGCATCCGGAGAGTGATCACAATCCTTCATTTTAAATTGCTGGATTGCTACCCCTAACCCTCTATTAGGAAAGATCTGGATGATCATTGGCAGGAATCTAGATCGCTGGAAATTCTACCGCCGCTCCTTAAAAGTAGTATAAAATGAGTTTCAATTTATGAAATAAATAAGATCTTCCGTACAATCTTAATATGACTTAAAATTAAAGTTTAATTCCTTTGAATTTTAATTTTGAAAGTTTTCAATTAACGGCAACTTGAAGTAAACAAAATCTTATTAATCGTAGAAACTAGGAAAGCTGGAAAAGTGAGCCATCAAAAAAAGAGCCAAAATTCGCCAAATTGGATTTAGATAGAAGTAGAAGTACTTTACTGGTTCACCGTAATGGAAAAGTACCAAAAAATACATTGTATATATACAGATGCTCCCAAGAGCGACAAAACTTTCGGGATGACCTAATAGGTCCTTACGTATTATACCGTCGACCGTGCCGCTTAATCTAAAACGTTATCCCGATTGACTTTTGACTTTTCTATTGATGTACCGCTGAATTAGGCGGCCACTGAACGGTCGACGGGATAATACGTAAGAACCCAATTTTTGTGCTTCCTTGTTGGTGATATTATTGGATAACGTGGGAAGTTTCGTAACTTTATGTGAAATAGAAGTAATGAACAGTTTAATCTAGTTAACTCGACGGAAACAAAGCGGATACGGAAACGGTTCGGATGCGATTTTTAACTTGACTGATTTTGAAAAAGATTTATTTTTTATGACTTAAAACGGAACTGAAACTTCCAGTATAAAAGATTGTGGTGTTAGCTCTGATGAATATACATGCATAAAGATCGGAATTTCTGACTTGGAATCTAGTTGGCTTAAAAGGTATTATAAGGTATTCCTTTCTTCTAAAATTATCCCATATCATTTTTAAATTCATTCACCTAACATAAAACTTACCATTTGATTCTATTGTCAAATCTGAGAAGAGATACTGGTAATCTTAATTTAAATCAAGACCACTTAAAAACTCGAGCGAAATATAGATCAAAGAGGAAATTAAAGGTATAGCTCTAAATTTTCTTTTCCTTCTTTAGAGGGGTCATTCCTTTATATTTATTATCAGACAGCAGTATTCTAGATCACATAAATTTGTTCCGTAGATAACAAAATTTTTAAAAAAAAAGGCTTTCCTATTTCCTTGATCTAACTTGTGTTATTTACAAGGTCAAGGGGGTGATAAAAAACTGGTTTTGTCGGACTTCATAATTTGGGGAGAATATCCTCCCAAAATATCAAATATAAAATTATGGACCTTTTTCGTTAGAACAAGTTAATTTCAACCCAGTTTAGTTGATAGTTTCTAGCTTTTGTTCCTTTGAAAAAAGTGTAACGGGAAGCGCTAACTTGTTTTTCGTAAGTATTCTTTAGCTTAACAGTAATTTTCTGTTTTGTACGAATAAAACTCGTATTTACATGTTGGAATTTATTTTTAATTTTCTTTGAGGTGGGCAATCTAAGCTTATAAAAATTTTTAGTATTTGTGTGCAGAAAATTTTGTTACGTCTGTTTTAGAAAGTTTTTAAGTTTATGATGATAAATAAAAGTTTAATGGGAAACATTTAAGATTTAAAAAGTAAAAGATTATAGGTTTTAAACAAACATTAATTTGCAATAAGATAATGTTTATGCTATTTTATTTTGGACCAATGTAACCTACTAAAATTGTAAGTATTCAATCCAAATGCGAGTTCTACGCTATGATTAATGCTTAGTTGCAATTTGAAAAGCTATTTTTTTCTGAATTATTCCGTATTTTTGTGGTATCAGTGTCATAAAACACTTTTTAAAGATTAATAAAAAGTACAAGTATTACGTATTTACTTTTCTGTCGCTAAATATTTTCGAGTTTAGCCCATTAACAGATACGTAGATAATGACTCTGCAGTTATAAGTGTTACTTTCTGCTTGTCATTAAAGTGTGAAAATGTAAATTGTTTGCAACTCTCCATTGTTATGTTATCTTCAGTTTTATTAGGGTTTTTACCAACAATAAGATATTAATGATAGAAAATGTTGCCCTTGACTTCAATTTCTATTACTAAAAAATAGAAGTTATAAATATAGAAATTGTTTACTCATACAAGTCGTTTGATTAAATTCTGACGTTTTTCAATGATTATCAGATAACAATCAAATTGCTTAGCTAATCAATATTAACTACGGTTATCTCTTTAAAATGAAGAACTAGTCTATTTCTATATAAAGTTTATCAAAAAAGCTTCTGTTACAGCTTATATGGTAAGTTTCTGTTCAAGTATTTTTTATTTTACATGATATGTCTATTGCTTTGGGGGGATATAGTTATGGTTCTTTAATTTTTACGAAACCGCCTGTATCTAATTTGAAATTCAGTATTGAGTCGCATGCACCTTAAACAACCCGTATAAAATAACCACTTTGCTACCGACATTTTAAAGATTGTTTTTATCATTAATGTAAAAAGAGTTAAACCCTTCCAAAAATTCTTTTTCAAAAAAGAGTTATTGGTTTTTTGGGTTTTTGGTAAATCTTGAAACCTAAATTTATTCAAAATATATAAATTAAAAAACTTTCTACCTACTTAAATTGAATTAAGCGGGACTTCAGGAAAATTTGAAAAGCTCTTAAAGACGAGGAGAACATATAAATCATGTATATATTTCGAATTGATAAAGGATTTACATAGAAGTAATCCATTTTAAAGTATAAATAATTTTTATATGCTATTATATTCTTACCTATCATGCAAACTATTGTACAGAAAATTATTCTAAATGTTTCAAAAAGCGTCCGTATTTATAAAAAAAATTCTGTGTAGAATACTCTTTGCACGTGCCTTTAACAGTTAACTATCTCGGAGTTTGAAAAGTCAAGGATGTTTTAAGACAAAAAGTAACCGCCTTAGGCTGACTCTGTAATGATGTCAAAGTCACCGGACAGTGTGGCGTAAGACAGAAAAAACTCTTTTCATTGTTTTTCAGTAGCTCCTTCATCCTCTACTTACAGTGACCAGACATCCCTTGTGTTCAAATATATCCTCCTGTTAAAACGGCGTATAGAGTACGCCAGACTACGGCTTTCACACCTATTTATATTTTTTTCTCTGAATGTACTTCTTGGCACAATATAATCAATTTTTGCGCCATAAAACAAATATATAACAATCAAACTTCCTTTTCAAAACCTTTGTTAGTCAACAGTATTTACATTTTTGAAAAACTTCATGTAAATTTCATTTGAAGTAGTTTCTAGATTTTTTTGTAAGTATATGTTCAATTCTAATTTTGACATTTTAATTATTATAGTTATTTGATTTAGTATCAATTACATATTTTATTTCTAATATTTGATCAAATATATTTTAAATGCGATATTATAATGCATTTTTTATACTTGAGAAATAATTGTTACTTTAATTGATTATATGCATATAACTTAAACTTAAATTAGTAATTAAAGTGATATTTCAATTTTAGTGAAACCAACTGTCCAGAAATGTCCAATACATTTAATACGACATTTTATTTTTTATTAAATTTTTAAACCTTCTTTGTCTTTATTTATGATGGACGAAAATTGATATGTACTAGTAAGTTACAAAATAACTATGATTCAGCTGTACTTTGAATTAGCATTTTCCTATAAATTGAATGAAAGATCAACGTCATTGATTTTTACAATCCATTAATTTACTCGTAGTTACGTTTTAAAATTCAAGTTGCATGGTTAAATATACAATTACTTGATTGTTTTTTTAGTCAGGCGCGGATCCAAGGAGGTCAATCTGGACAGTGTCCCCCCTTGGACCCAATATGTTCTCAAAATGAGTTAAAACCCTACTTTTACTAGTCAAATTTCAAAATTTTTCTGAGGGAGGATTCCCATGTATTTTACGAGTGGAACATAAAACGAGCTAAATTCTCTCTGTAAACCTTTTTCTTTGTCGTTGTATTTAAAACAAGGACTTCGTTTGTGCAAATAGCATATCTTAATGATAATAGTATATCGTAAATTTACATCAATTAAAAGTTATGGGGAAAGAGTGGAATTTGAGTTGTTTGGACGCATAATGGGTTAAATCCTCCTAACGTAGTCTTGAGTAATTGATGGTTTTCTGTAACAGTGCCAGTGTTTCTATAGGAGGTTTTTGTTCGGCTCTTATAGGAAAATTGAACGTGAAATCCCGTTACACTGAATACCGATACAATGAAAAATCTCATTATTACGAATGTCTAGAAAGAGTCCCACATCGTTTTTATTTGATTTATCGAAATTCTGTTACAACGGAGAAATTTAACGGTCCCCCATGAAGTTCGTTATAACGGGGTTTTACTATTGAACTTTTGACTTGAAAGCTATCAGATACGATAAAAGATTTAAAATGAAACACACATCATACTTATCTCAATTTTTGTATCTTTAAGCTTTAACTCTTTATCTACCACGGAGTCATCTTTTTTTTATCGAATCGACTGTTACCTAATACGAATGAAAATTAAGAGATAGTAATCCGTAGTGGTCTGTGAAATTTATTTAAGAGCAAATGGGGGTTGCCGTAGGGTTAAAAACTTTGGATACCCCTGACATAAGCCATTCGTCAGTTTAAGCGGATCATTTATTCATAGAAATCTCTACAAAGCTATCAAAACATACAAAAAATCTACTCTTCTTGCATATTATCCTCTCAACCATTCAGAGACAATCAGATTCAGCGGTACAGTCTATGCTGAGATTGAGTTTACCCATGACTAATCCTTTTTAATTGGTCTCTTCCAGACAGTCCATAATGTCCGAAAAGAAGCGGGTGGCAGTGATAGGTGCAGGGCCCTGCGGCATGGGGGCGGTCAAAGCCCTCAAAGACGAGGGACTGGAGCCCGTGTGCTTCGAACGGTCAGGGGACCTTGGAGGTCTCTGGCGATACCATGAAGACGACGTGGATGGCATGGCGTCCGTCATGAAGACGACTATCATCAACACTAGCAAGGAGTTAGGGGCCTGCAGCGAGTGCCCACCCCCGCCCGAGTACCCCAACTATATGCACCACACGCTCATGTACAAGTACATCAGGTTGCTGGCCGAGAAGGGAGACTGTGTGAAACATGTGCGGTTTTACCATCAGACGGTGTCTATTGAGATGGCCGAGGATTACGAGGTGAGCTATTTTGAAGTTGTCGTTAATGAATTAAAAGGGAAAGGTTCTAGTCATGAGCTCGATAATCGATAGCTTCAAATAGTATTTTTGCAATCATTGGAAATTTTCTTTTTTTTTCAGAAAACAGGCCGGTGGTGGGTGACGAACCGCAACACCCAGACGGGTGAAACAGTCCGAGAACTCTATGACTGCGTCTGCATCTGCATAGGCCACCATGTTTACCCCAACGAACCCACGTTTCCTCGCCAGGAGGAGTTCGAAGGCAAGATCATGCACACGCACAGCCTCAAGAAGGTGGATGGATTCGAGGACCAGCGAGTGGTGGTTGTAGGAGTTGGTAACTCTGGGATGGATGCTGCGGTCGAGCTGAGCGCCGTCACGAAGCAGGTAGCCTATCTTATGCCTTGAATTCGTCTTCAAGGTCTTTGGGACCCTCTAAAGGCCGCACCAAACTAAGCTGTGCTTGAAGACGCAAAAGCAATAAAAAACTAAATAAGATCTTTTCAAGAGAGGGGCGAAAGCATGGAGTTTAGCCTCAGTCTCCCCTCTTTTGATAAGATCTTAACGAGTTTTTTATTCTTTCGCGTCTTCAAGCAGCTTAGTTTGGTGCGGCCCTAATGATGCTAGACGTGTTCCATAAGGTTGAAGTGAAAATGGGTTTTGAAAATTTGTGTACTCACTGACTTGGCTTAACAGAAGCTGTCTTTAACAGTCGTGTTCACCACTAACCTAACTTAAGGTTAACCTGGAATCAAAACTTTTGATTGGTATTTGAAAAAGGGAATTCTGAGCACTCGGTGACCCTCGGGGTTGAGTTGCTCCGTTGACCCTCCCCATCAAGTCTTCATAGAACACCGGATATTGTGGACTTCGGTCACACGCCTCAAGAACAGCTCAGCACAGATGTCCGCTCAGCAGAGATAGGCTCCACAGAAGCTTGAAGATCAACACCAACACATCTACGTGCTTCTCCAATGTGTCCCCCTCGGCAGAAAAAGGGAAACAAGTTTTAAGCCAACCAAAGTGCTTGATTCCAGGGTAACCTTGGTCAAGTTAGGGGTGAATAATACAGCCGCAAGCCTCCAATGAAATATTGCTTAATAAAATGCAAATACGTATTACTAAATAACTATCATGACAATTAATGATACAATTAAAGACCTTTGGGGAAATATCGAGCTAAATTCTAATTGAAACAACTTAGCAAAAAAACCACTTAAGTGGCACTATCAGTTGTATCCAAGTGAATTCCTACATTCTAGTAAAGCTGTCTCAATTTTAAGATGGTTCGTTGCGGTGCCAAGGTCTTTAATCTTAGTTAAAGGGGATAAACGATTGAGATTCATACCAACTTATGCTATCCAAGGAGCCTTATTGGGCACAAATTCAGTTTAAAATAATTATTTACAGCGTTAACAAACTACTAAACACTCTCTAGTGAAAATTGGAAACAATATTGCATTTATTGCTTCACTGAAATCAACAAAAATTTAAAATTTCTAACAAAATCTCTTTGTAACTTATAGTGCAAGCAGACAATTTTAATGACGTTTTAGAAACTAAATTGTATTTTGTTTCAGGTTTATTTGAGCAGTAGACGAGGTGCTTGGGTTCTTCCCAGAGTGGGCCCCAAAGGTCATCCATTCGATGCTGTCTTCGTCCGAAGGTACACGAATTTGCTGCAACGCTACCTGCCTTACAATTTGGTGTGCTACTTTTCGGAGAAACAAATCAACGAGAGGTTCAACCACAGCATGTACAACCTGAAACCCAAACACAGAATTTGGAGTCAGCATCCCACTGTCAGCGATACGTTGCCGATCAAGTTGCTGAGCGGAACAGTCGTGACTCGAGGAGCAATCAAGCACTTCACGAAGAAGGGAGTTGTTTTTGAAGGGGAAACGGTAAACGTCACCTTTGTTCTTGAATGAGTTTTTGAGATCTCGTATCGTTTTTAAGTACACTATCAAACACTATGTATATGGAAAAATACAACAAACAATGCTAGTTAGGGTCATAGGAGCTAAAGTATGACCATTTGGGACATTTTCTCCTAAATTCCTAATTTGTAGTACAGTTGAGAATATCTAGCTGTATCTGAGATGAATCTTCTCTCAGATACAGCTTGTATCTGAGATACTGAGATACTCTTCTATTGTTAAAAGCAAGTTTATTCATCTTTTTATACGTTGAACCCAATGGTCGAATTCGTCATTTTCTGCTTGGAAAAGATTGAGGTAAAGGGAAACTAATCCACAGTGGCGGCTCGAAAGTAAAATTATAAGGGGTGCTGCTCCGGCGGTACCAAGTTCACAACGCATTTTAAGTGATATAATGTCAAATAGTATTTCTATTAAAAACGTGGAAAAAATCAAATAGAGGAGATGGGAATAATATAAAATTTTGATTTCACACTTAATAAGCATTAAAAAACTGTCTCTTACCTTTATTTAGCTGATTATTATGAAGATGAAGTTTATCAAGCGAAGATAAACTAATATCTACATTTCAAATTCAATTTGTTCATTATAAAAAGAAATAAAAACCTGGCTACAAAAAAGTAAACATAAATCTTAAACTTGCCGAAACATCCGTCCGAAAATATTTTTTTCACTCTGTTGAAAAGAAAAAAAGAAGCTATAAATAAAAAAATTATAAACAGTGTTGGAGTGAGAAAAGCTAAAAAGCCGTGATTTATTAGTAGTAGAAATCCTTCCCGCAGTTTTTTTTCACAGCTCTCTCAAGAGAAAGAGCTATCATTCTTTTGGTCAGGGCTGCTGAAAAGCAGCCCCTTTTCTCCTACCAGATTCGCATGCTAAATTCTTGATATTTTGATATGATAGAGCTAGGGTTTTATACCACGATTGGTATATCTGCGGGGGCTGATCGACCCGGAAAGAAATCTGTTGGTGAGACGGCATAGCAGAGAATTATTAATTGAAAAAGGATTATTAAGGACAAAGATTAAAGGTGGAAATGGATATTTTTTTAATATTGTAAAGCAAATAAAAATTGGAATTTCGGGAAATTTTGGTTGGGGGTGCAGCAGCCCCGCAGCCCCTATGGACGAGCCGCCACTGCTAATCCACCTACATTTGATTTACTCAGTCAAAAAATATTTTTGTAAAAATATATTAAATATGGTATATTATTTAATCGGGAATGCAACACTTGTTGAAATTCAAGATTTCGACTATAGGAATATATCATTGATGGGGTAATAAAACGCATTTCTTCAATTTTTTTATCATTTTTTTAAAATTTTCAAAAATTACTCTCGCTAGAATTGGAGGTGTGGCTTACGTGACGTCACAACTACTTTCTCTCGAACCTTCAACCAATCAATACTTTCAAAGGAAAGGATTTAACTATTGCTTAAAGGGTTTAATCATTGGATTTAATCATTGCTCATGCGCCAAAGGCAGTAGTGACTTCATACGCCAAACCTCGCTTTTTTTTCTCAAACCCTTCTGCGCATTGTAGTTTTTAATTTTTTTAAAAATAACTTAGGATCGGATTTCAAAAATTTCTTTTCCAGTCATATTTTCTTATGAAGCTTTATTAAAAGAAAAAAAACTTTGAAAAATCGTTGCATTCCCTAGTCTCTAAAACAATTTGTCTTTTTCAGGAGGAAACCGAGGTTGACACCGTTGTTCTGGCTACGGGTTACAAAGTGAAATTTCCATTCCTGACTGAAGATGTACTCAAAGTGATCGACAATAGGGTCCAGCTCTACAAATTTATCTACCCACCCCATCTTCCTCATCCAACCTTGGCTATTCTCGGTCTGGTTCAACCTTCTGGCCCTGGTTTTCCAGTCGGGGAAATGCAATGCCGGTGGACAGCAAGAATAATGAGTGGAAACCACCACCTTCCTTCCAAAGAAGTTATGATTGAAGACATCAAGAAAAAAGAGGAGTTCATGCGACAGCGGTTCGTCGATTCTCCAAGGCATACCTTCCAAGTCGATTTTATTGGCTACCAAGACGAGCTTGGTGCAGAAATCGGAGCAAAGCCGAATCTGTTGCAGCTGGCTATAACTGACCCCAAACTCTTTTGGGCTGTATTCACTGGACCTTCTCTTCCATATCAGTATCGTCTTCAGGGTCCACATCCTTGGCCTGGAGCGAGAGATGCTATATTGACTTATAAGGAACGGGTCTTCGTGCCTTTGCAAAGACCTGGCCAAGAATACAAATTCCAGAAAAGTATGCTCAGTGCAAAGAATATAATGTCATTTTTGTATTTGCTGCCCTTGTTATGGCTGATTTATACCTTTTTTGGGTTTTAATTAAGGAAACTCAACTTTTGTGCTATATTTACAAATGTATTTTTTTAATCTGAATCTTATGTTTCTGAAATTTCCAAATGAAATTTTTAAGTTTTTATATCATGAACGAGTAACCTGTGAATAATATCTTTATATAAGAGTGTATATTGGAAATTGCTACTTAAAATACCATCTTAAAGTTATTCAATAAATATTTTATAAAATGTAGTGTTTTTCTTTTAATCCTCCATGTTTATATCTGGAAATATCATGCCGAATGAAAAATACTTATGAGTGGCTCGAATTCAGTAGTTATGTTAAAAGCTAGAAATTTACGTATACAGGAGGGTGTTTCAAAAGTCCTTTTCGCGGCTTTTATTTGGAACCAACTTTTCCTAGGGTCACGGAAGTAAGGTCTACCCTTAGGTAAAAGATCCTGGAAAATCTATTTAGATGACTTACATCGCCCCTAGCGGCAAAACAAAAAAGCTAAAAAAATTAATTTAAAAACTAAAGGACATAGAGCAAAAACCTCAGTGAGAGCATTGTTTCCAATATTATGAAGAACACACTGAAAAGATTTCATGAAAATATCGGGAATATTCGCGGAGATATTAGCATCTAAAAATAGCCCTTTTTCAGCCGTAAAAAAGAAAGAGTTAGTAAATTTGCAACTTTTTGATTAAATTTTGTCTTCATTCAACTAAAAAAACACAATACTAAGCCCCAAAAAACATTTTCTTGATTAAAAGGGTGTAAAAGTGCACTTTACTTCACACGTGCACTTTTTTTAGTGCGTTCTCACTTTAAATTTTTTTTAAAAAGCAGGTGGGAAAAAATCCATCCAGTTCAATCGTTTTTTTTTCTACTGCTGAGCTCAATTTGAATGCTTATTTTAATTTTAGTTTTCACTTTTTGTGCAGCACCGCTCCATACATTATTTTTTTCAGTTTTCATAAGTAAGTTTTTGAATTTCTGCGGGTTTTAAATTTGTTTATGTGGTCCAATGAGGTATTAAACTTGGTTTCTTAGGTTTAATAGGAGTGCTTTTACAGAAGAATATTAATTTATAATTGGGAGATGCCACAGATCAAAATTACAGTGTGCGTTGTATATATACGAGGTAGAGGTCCTCTTGAAGAATAAACTACAGTTTCTCTACATTGAATTTTGGTATAGTTAAACATAAATCCTATTCCTGACCAATATATTCCTTCAAAATCACTTCTTCGGTTTTCCACTTAACTGTACCTATTATTAGATCCTAACGTATATAAAATGTTTATCATTAATCAAAGGTTTATATTTTTCCTTGTTTTGAGTTATCTTAACATTAAAAGGAAAAGAAGTATGATTTATTGCGTCATAACTGCGCTTATTTGGTTATTACTGCTTATTGATTAACATCGATTATTATATAATGACCGTTCTCACTAGTTGAATAATTACTACAATTAATACTCATACTCATTTTAATCAGCAGACTCTACAAAGCAAGTACTGATGTGTGTAATACCTATGGCTCGAAATATTAATATCTCGATCCCTTTGTTTTAGTATGTAGAAAATTTTTACCACTATAAGAAAGAATAATACTTTATATGAACATTTAAATTTTTGAAAGTTCATGTTTTCAATATGTTATAAAGTTTGTTTTATAAGTTGAGTTTAAAATTTACTTCTTTAGTTTTCATTCCTTAATAGAGGAGTTTTATTTAAGGAATGGAATGAAATGTTTAGTGTAGGAAGGGGGTGTGAAGAGGAATTGGTCTTTTACTACTTATATTATTTATTTAACTGAAATATTCTAGAAGAGTTTCTGAATAATTGATTAAATGTTTCATATTTAACTTATACAACGATCAAAATGCTGGGGGTTATATTTACTGATAAAAATATTTTTCATGTTAAAAAACCTTAGTTAAATTTTATGTTTACTTTGTTAATTTTTTGTAAATAACGTCTCTAAGACAGAAATTCAGCAGTGAGAACTTTTTTAGAGGATAGATATTTAATATACGTAGTACAGTACCTACACATTTTGACTTCGAGTTGATTTACACCCAGTCTTTATTATTTTGGTGCTGCCATCTAGATATATCTCAGAGATATCATTTTCATAGCTATATTTTTTTAGAAAATAAAAACAGCACTGTAGGACAGAATACTGCAATCAGTGAATCAGTGATTCCCACTGTCTACTGTCTCATAAGATCTTGTATGGCATTATTAACTGCTACCTGACCAGCGGGTTATCTTTAGCTGCTCGTTAACCTCTGGTTAAATGGCAGTGAATAGAATTAATATTTCAAAATATATTTCTTAGTTCTTACAATAATGCCAGTGTTAGATTTGCTGCAACCGAAAATATTTCTTGACTCTTTATCCAGAAAGGAAAGGCGTAAAATATGCGTATTTTTTATGAAATTTTTAAAAGAACACGGACTTCTTTAGTCTATTTCGAAAAAGGAAGACTTCTTTAGAATAGGGGAGAGTGTTGTACCTTTGGACAAAAATCACGTTTGGATTTTTCTAAGACAGGTAAAATGGTAAAATCCCATTTTTACCACTTAAAGTGCAACCTTAGCAATAAAGAGGGTAATATTTTTTATTAGCTAAAATCTTCAAAATTGGATTTTTAATTCATTTTAATAACTTGACGAAATTTGTGTCCATAGGTACAACAACGTGCTCTCCCTATGGCCAGACCCAGATGTACCTGTGGACCCCCTTAAAAAGGAAAGTTTTAACTGAAAAGAGCTTAAATCAACATTTTTATTGATGTATTACCTTTTTATAAACTATTTCAAGCATTTTTAAAATTGGAAATAGATTTTTTTAAAGTAATGTAGTTTTAGATCGTAAAATGATCATTAAAACGAATTTGATTGATAAAAGTCTTGATTTTTTACCAAAAATACATAAATCACATGGGATTTTCAGATCGAAATTTTAGGTAATATATAGTTTCATCTATCATGCTGATTGATCTGATAACTTCACTGATCCAAAAAAACAATTCGATCGACACTTAGTTCTTAGTTGTGCAAGCATTTGGAGGCAAACACTATCGCAAATCTTCTTCGGTGGAAATTTTAAGTTTTTTAATCATCATACTTAAATGCGATAGTGTGCTTAAGGTTTTATACCATATTTTACATTAAATGCAAAGTAAAATCAAAAATTTTAAAAAGTAGTTTAGATCACAAAATATTTGATTTTTCATCTAAAATCACTTGAAAATAATCACCGACAAATAGATAACCATTTAGAATTAATTTGATATGCATTGCAATGTATTCACTTTAATGAAACCTGATTCAAAAACGCCGATTAGCTACAGACACCCACAAGAACGTATCCGTAGGTACAACACTTATGGTGTCCGAAGGTACAGTCGGAGTCAAAAAAATCGTTCCAAAAGTTAAGCAACGGGATTGCAGGATTTGAAATTTCAACGAATCGCTGAATATAGGAAAAGATTGGCGAGAACAATTTTCTAATATCTAATTTAAGGAAACATATTTGGCTGGTTATCCATGATTTGGCGCAGTTTTTTTTTTCGAATAAAAATGCTTTAAAATAGTAGTATGGTGGTTAGAGTAACGTCTTAGTAATCGGAAGTTCGCGGGTTCGATCCTCAATGCGGATCATTCTCAAAGTCATTACGATTGATGTTGAAGTTTATTTACGGATGATCCAATCTCTGTGGAGGAGTATTCTTACCTGATTTTTTATTCAAAGCACTCAATCGTATTTCTCAGCAGCCGTTAAAGTTTCTTCCTAAATCTTAAAATAATTATTTATGAAATTTACTTGGAACTCTGGATCTTCCACTATGATCATTAAAAAATCCAACTCCGATAAGTAAGTAATTTTTTAAAGGTATTTTTAACTTCACACTGGAAAAAATATTTTATTTAAAGAAATTTTTTAATCAGAGAAATTTCTTAAGAATTTTTTTACCAAGCTTATTCAGGCGAATACAAGTTTAAACATAATTCTTTGTACTATTTCAGAAAATAATTCTATTTTAACTATTTTTAAAGTTATTTTAAATAAATAATAATTATAAATTCTTTTAAATCGTGGGGTAACGCGTTGCCTGAAACAATTGTAAATTCAAGAGGGGTAAACGAGTTCAAGAGGAAAATTGACAGATACTGGGATTCCGGTAGTTTGAGTTAAAAAGACTGGACCAACCTTGCTGGGCTTAAACCTGTAGTTGGTCGACTTAATTTGTATTTGTATTTGTAACGGAATTTTAATTATATGACTTAATAATGGGAACTCTACGGATTTAGTAAAAGTTAGTAGTAGTAGTTTTGTTAAGAAATTAAAAAATAATTTGCTTTGGAGACTATTGAAATTGTACTAAGCAGTCTCGGGGGTGGGGAACAAGCTATATTTCTAATATACAGATATTTGGTTGAGTTGCATAAGCGTACCCAGGATTCTGCTCAGGGCGAAGCAAGCATAGTCGATCTTTCTCGTGCTTGTGGAGAACCATTTTAAAACCCGGGATGATGGGCCAGAGTTTTGCTTCGAGATGGGATTTGGACCTTTTGTGAATATAATGCAAAAGTTTTTAAGATAATATACTTAGCCCCAAACAAAGGGGGTCTGGGGTCCATCTCCAAAATGTTTTGTAATTTGACCCTAAAGAGTAGCTTTGTGAATTGTTCTGGGACATTGGGGAATATTTAGGTAACACCCCGGATCGATCACTCGTATAATCTCTAGAATTTTCAAGGGAAAATGCCTATAAATAGACATAAGAACTCTATAGAGGGTTCAACTCCCTAACCGCCTCCTAGATACTGCCCGGGGAGATCTCTTATTTTTGATTTTTAATCCTCTTTGACATAGGTGAACCCAAGTGATCCCAGTTTTCATAATTTAAATTTTTGAAAATTAATTACTTAAGACTAAAGTTTAAGTAATTTACTCTCATGATTTAGAGGGTAGCTACCCCTCCCTGTATCCCCTGGAGTTGAGGGACAGTTCCATAGACTTATGAGAACTAGAAAGGAGGACACAATTTCCCCCCTCTATAATGTCTCTCAATTCATTCTCTCTTACCTCCCCTCTTCCCGAATTCCAGTTAAAATGTTCGGCTTCTAAAATTTCTAAAAAGCATTACACAAACACATGCGAGTTCAATCCAATGTAGCCATCCCTCATTCGTGATACATGATCATGAATGAACAGCTACAGATTGATCCAGCCAATGAAAGGGTAGGTTTATTGCTTTACCTATTCAAGAAAGTTTTGTTTAAAGATTGGTGAGAGATTTAATAAAGAGAGAAAGATTTAATAATATTTTTAGTTACTAGGTCACCACTAAATTATTAAAAATTATTTTAATGATTCCAGTCTATATCTCACGACAGACATCCTCGTCCTGGGCTCAAGCTGCATCCAGATGCGGTAACCATTTATACTCGGGGTGAAAGAGGCATTCGGACACTTCCATGCTGCTTCCCTAACTCTTCCATGTTGTATAGATGGTAGGAGCAGGCGCGGATCCAGCACGGCTCCAAGGGGGGCATTTTTCTATATAAGATCCCCTTGTGTTACCATTAGAGGTATAGGGGCACTTTTCAACACTATTACCTTTACTTTTTTTTCCCAAATGTCAAAATATTGGGGATTTCCTAAAAATAATCACTGAAGATCCCCTTGTGGTACTAAAAGGGTCTACTAAGGGGTGGTACTAAAAGGGTATCGGGGTCCTCCCCCAGAACACTATTTTGAAATTAGACCTGTTAAAAGTAGGGTTTTTACTCATTTTAAAACTTTTTGGGTTCCCAAGGGGGGTCATATTCCAGAGTGCCATCCCCCTGAATCCGCACGGGGTGGAGTCACTGGAGGGAAATAAGCTCCCCCCAGAAAATTCCCGATCCCGAAGGTTTACAGTGTGCCCCCAGATTTCACTCTCTGTACTTTGTATCCCTCCATGGTTGTATACCAAAACTAGATTTAAGTATAACTGTCCTTCACGACAAATTGTTTTTTGATAGAAGGGAATAAGGAAAGTTATGATATTCTACTTGAAAATAAATCTATTTCGAAGTTAAATTAAAATATCTTTGCTTCATTTTATTTTTCTTTATTATAAGGCGTTCATCAGAATCGTTTACTCCGCAATTGTATATGTATAATTTTCTGGGGGAATTTTTTAAAATTTATTTTAACAACGAATTGAGAAAAATTGGGATCGAATTGGATGAAAAATAAAGAGTATTTCTAAAAACTTCTACTAAATGAATCCAAACATCAAACATTAAAAAACAACAAAGCTAAAATAAGAATAGCTTTTGAAAATACATTTTTATTAAGTTTAAAAAAATACAAAAATAAAAGATCCCCTAATGTCAAAAATAAAAAATATTTGTTGGACGATTGTAAAAAAGGTTACCCCAATAGAAAATAAGATTAAAAAAAGCTTTTAAATATCCAATAAAAACTAAATATAATTTATAATCACTTATTAATAACTTCTAACTCTTAAAAATTATAAAATCAGCACAAGAAGTTGCAGAAAACGTTCAAATTCGACTTAACTCATACAACACCAGCGCTCTAACCGTTACGCTACCGGGATCTACATTGAGAGACGCAAATATTACAAATAACTAAAGGATTGGCTTAGTTTTGTGGGTTATTGTAATTTTAACAAGTGGCAAACCTTTGGCGATCGGGACTGGCGAAATATTTCAAACCTATTTTCCTATACCATGCGTACGGGGTTAAGGTCTAGATTCCTCTTAACAGTCCTTGGAACGTTTTTTTTGACTCCGACTGTACAACACCAGGTGTTTTTGCATTTAAAATTCTATAAGAAATTAAAGAATAGAGATCTGACTATTTCTAATATTAAAACTAAAATTTCAAAATCTCGGGGATTCACCCCGTATATCCCATTTTATCATGTTATAATTAAAATGGAAGAAAAATATTTAAGTAGTGATGCACTAAAAAAAACTTTGAGCACCTAAAAACAGTAAATTTATTATATTAAATTTAAATATTATTTGAAAGAGTTAATTTCACGTTAGCAACTAGATAGCATCTGTTTACATTCAAAATCAACCATAAATTCAAATTTACATTTTTTCCCGAATTTTAAAACGCGGTGGCTGAAGGTACAACCGTCCTTAGGTACAGCCCATTCTCCCCTATATAAGAATAAAAAATATAGAGAATAAAAAAGAAAAAAATCTCCTTAGAATAAAAAAATATATAGAACATTAGGAGGAACATCATCTGGAGACTTTGGGGATTATATACTGTCCCGGTGGATTATAAAAATACCCGCTATCATAAAAGAAAAAATTTAACCGTCCCCCATGACCCCCATAATTCGCCCATCCCTCCACTGATACTTTTTGTTACGTTTAATATGAAGATTTCAAGTTTTTTGTTAATCTGTGTAACTTAAAATTCTTAAAAAATTTTCTTAAAAATATGGGTCCTTTAATCCTTAATTTTATGTCTCAATATTCTTATTATTTATTCCGTCTTTATTAACATCTTCTCTTAAAATCTCATTGTAGATGCAAATTCATTTATAGCTGTTATGTAATAATTCTACAGAGGTTGATCTATACATTTTACAAACAAAAACACAACGGGATTTAAATGTATTTAAAATTTATTAAATTATTAACAAGGGGGATTTTTTTAGTCTTAGAATTTTTTCATTTTAACTTAAGATTTTTCTTTGCTGCACATGGTTTGGCGAATTATAATTTCACTCGATTTTTACGACATAGAAATATAACCAAACCTATCTCAGATTCACACGATTCCTTAACTTTTCGATAGTCAAAAGAAATATTCACAACTTTAAAACACTATGAACTGCTTAGTTATTTCAATAAATAAAGCTACTGCAGAATAACTTAGTCCATGGGAACTTAATTAATGTCAATGAACTGCGATTTCCGAGATCAAGAAGGAAAATAAATTAAAAACTTGCCGCACGCCTTTTTTGTTGATGGAACAACGCAGGAGTTCAAAGTAAAACAATTGCTTGTCTCTTGCTATTCTTATTTCGATACTAATATAAGAGTTCTTAAAAACAACACTTCTATGTAACATGATCATTGTACTAATATGTTTGGTTTTGAGAGTATTTTTTGTTTAGTTTTCTTTCCTTCCCATTGAATTCGGGGAGTGTTCTTTTCAAATTAGTAACCGCAGAATACTTGACCACAAGATACGACGGATCAGCTATTGATCCATTTCAAAAGATTTTGTTTTTGTCTCATGAATACGTTGAAAGATGTAGAAGTCAGATGTACTTGGTCACTAATTTCCTTTGAGTTTCGTAATTTCAAATTATTTTTATCTCCTTGATTTTAAACTTTACAAACACTCAGAAGAACGTAAATTTTGTTAATCAATTTTCAATTTGGCGATTTTATACAGGATAAAAAATTATTGATGAAATAGTTAGATATGAGTAAAATAAATCTACATGACATATCAGTTAGAGTGATAAAAGATTATTATATTAATCCTAATTCCATTCCTGTCAGATTATACTTTTAATTATTTTCTAGCTTTGTGACAAGATAAATAAAATTCTGACACCTTGGATGATTTTTTTCGTTTCTTGTAATGATTTATTTATAAACCACTTAGTTTTGTTAACTTATTACCATTTAAAATAGAATTTTTAAATACATGTGTGTATATAATTTTGACATGACTGCTTGGCTAGACATTTACATAGAATTAAAATCTATTCATCTCCCAACTGTGTTTTATGAGGGAGCGACTTTGCCATGGACGCATCACACCTTTCAGAATGCCCTGCTGTGTCGGGTAACATCTATAACAGATATTGGCAAGCCAGGGAGATGCTTCAGGACCTCTAGACTCTTTGACCCTTTTTGACTTTTTGATGTTCTTTCTCGTTATCTTGTTTGGCTGTTTTACGCTAGTTTGTCTTTGTCTTTCTTGTTTTTCTGTGTTGTGTGTGGCCAAGACCACACACTAGTCAATGATGTATATCAAGTGCTACTGCTAAAAAAAAAAAACAAAAAAATATAATTTTGATGACATGAGATTTTTATAACATTTAAAAAACCTAAATAACAATTCTTTCAATCCTTTTTTAGTTATACAGATATTATCTATGTAATTAAATTTGTAGTTATATAAATATCTTTATTAAAATTTGAAAGATATTTTATATAAATATTTTAAAAAGAAAAAAATCAAATCACTTTTTAAATACTTTGTAACATATTCCAATGTAATGAAAGAATATTTTAAATGAAGTAAACATTTTAAAAATATAAATAATCTATTTCTGTTTCATTATTTATTGAGATGCATTAGAAAAGAGTTTAAGAACTGCTTTTTTAATCGAGATGATATAAGCATAAAAAGGACAAGTAAACTTTATGGTATTTTCACGCGAAAATGTCTTTAAGTAAAGTTGTATCATGTCATCGACATAGATAAAGTACTATAAAGGACGTGAAAAAAAACTCAAATAAATGCACATTTTGTAGATTTATAAAATATGTGAAAAAGATTAAAAGCTGTTTTTCACAAAAGGCTACTTAAAATAAATTTAATTTTTCAATAATTTTTACAAGAAATAAAAAATATCATAATTTTTAAACATGCATACATTTATTTAACGCGAGGAATTTTATAAACTTTACTATAGATAAAATAAATTATAACAAAAAAATTAAATATTAGTAAACATTATAAATTTCTTTTCGATCGTTCAATAAAAAGGTTAAGCTTAAAACCTAATTCAAGAAAACTATTTATTAACGGAAGTACTCCTTTGTAAGAGCTATTACAAAATGTTTCATAAACCGACAGAAAGTTTTAAAACCATTGCGCATTAAAACAGATCATGCCAAAAGGGGCCTAAATACAGTTTCGATTTCTGTTAGGTTGGCAAGAAAATACGAGACATTTTATAGGCTTCGAATTTTGGCATCAGAGCTTACGTATCAACTCGTAATATTTTACCTCGTTACGTAGACTTTACGTCATTTTCTTTTCGTTTGAACGTGTTGTACTTCGTAGTGTTAATACTGTTACATTTTGTTTGTGTGTGTGTTTAATGTTGCATGGTGTTTTACCTATGTTGTTTACTAGAGGAATGGCTCCAAATAAAGGTTTGGTTTTACTGATTTTTTTATAATATTTTTATATAAAAATAGAGCCTATCTTAATTAAGTATTGAAATTATATTTTTACTTTTACGATTTTGTAAATGTTTCATGATTTGTTTCTTTTATTCAAATATTTTTATTTCCTAAATTTGTTAAGAGTTAGATTAAAGAGCTATATGCTTATGGATATTTGTTTTATGAGTATTTGTGTATTTGAATCTTTAATTTTGAATTTAAAAATTTTTATCATCTATTATTTACTTTGTTTTTCTACGATTTGAGGATATTTCTAAAGACTAAAGAAATGTATTTCCATGTTTAAAAGTTCTGTTTTAAGACAAATAGTAATATTTGATCGATACAATTATTGAAGAATAAAATAGGATACTCCTTTTAACTTTAAGAAAATTTCTTCCCAAACAAATAAGTGGATAACCTTTTTAAGTTAACTTACCTGAAAATTAATCTTTTAAAGAGAGGGTATTTAATTTGATATTCAGAAAAATTTTACTTAACTCTATATGTGAATAATATTAGTGTATATTAAATTAAATTAATATTAGTCAATTTACTTTGGGGATTTAACACTTGATAACTAGGGTCAGCATAAATAAGGGAAACAAGAGCAATTACACTAAGAAATTTAAAAGACATGGTATTAAAAAGAGCAGTTGACTGTCCGTTTCTATAAAATCTAATTTTTCATAATATTTTCCTTGATCATGATTTTAAGATTGTATATCCTTACCTCCTTGTTTACATTTACCCCCATCCTTCATCAATCCCACATGCCAATTGCCAATACCTTCCTTTTTTAACTATGAAGTAATTTTGATGAGTTCAGTTCATTTGAAAATTGTAAGCCCTGAGAACTTGTGTTTTTAAGGAACTATTTTAAACTTTCAATACTTGAAGAAGATGTATATCCATCCCATACCGTTATTATCTTAACGCAGTATATTTTAAGATGCCGTATTAAAGGATAGAGAAATCACTCGCTCAACTAATAGTGTTCATTAACTCATTTTGAAACAAATTTATAATGTGTGAACAATATGGGTCCCTAAAATTAAAACTTCCCCAGTGTAAAGTATTTTTTTCATTAAAGCATTGCTGTAACCAGAAATTTTTTTTTAGGGTACTCCTCTTTTTATTGGTAAGCGCCAGAAACCAAAGATATGGGGACCTATACATTTTCGGAGAAATTCTGGGCAGGGTTCAAATATTTCAGGGGACAGCGTCCCACTTCATCCTCCTCCAATCCCAGCACTACAGGTATATACGTGAATCCAATTCTCCTGCGAATTTATTCTTTAATTTTAGGTATTTATATAATTAAAACGTGTTCTAAACATTTAGTTCAAGACTCTTTTTTTTAAAAGAAACATGCTACTAACTTTAAAATAGAACTAAACTACAGTAGAACCTTGTAAGAACGTTCCTTAAAGAGATCAATAATCTACGGTCGGTAATTTTAACGAAAGGATGTTATAACGAACAAAATTAGAACTATGGTAAAACAATCCGTACTTTTCTTACGGCCGTTGTAACGCAAGAGTGGCTGTATCGGGAGGATCGTTGTATAAAGAGATTCTACTGTATATCCTATTCTATTTCTATTCCTAAGTAGATGTGATGGGCTTTTCCAAACAAGAAAACGTTCCAGTATCTTTATCATAATTCGATAATAAAAAACTTTTGTCACCGAACCCTTGACATTTGTCGGGTTTGTCCCCTTTTATGGACAGCCCTGAGTGGCAATCCAAACTTTTAATCCCTCTACCTCAATGATTCAGTGATATTTTTTCAAATTAATAAAATGACTTAACTTCATGAACAATCTCCAATCTGAGAAATAAACTTATCTCAGACCACAAATGCATCCAAAACAAATGTTTCATTCCCGACATGACCCCACCATGCAGACCGTCCTTATCCTTACCTCACCAACTCCATATATTCGCATTCCGCTCCTTCGTATCACAAGCAGTAAACATTCCCCATACCACTCTCTCACCTATAGCCACAGTTTTTTCTTCAAAGAAAAGTCCGTTCAGGTGGACGTAAATATCCCGCCTTTCCGGGTTCACCCATCCCGCTCGTTTTTCCGCGGAAAACCTGAACCTCCCTATCTGCACTCAAGAAAGAATGCTGGGGGTGGCACGAGCCCCCTCGGACAAGGTGGAGTAAACTAGGGGGGATTGCCCCATCCATCTTAAATACCGGTAACAACAGAAAGAATACCGGTCGAACAGATACCTTGTGCCAGAGGGCGCTGGAAGCGACTTAAACTCGGATGTAAACAGGGCACAGATGAGAGCGGATCCGGTCTCACACGCGTGTGTCAAATCCGTCCTCTCGGTGAGTTTCTTTTTTTATTTTTGTTATTGCGATGGGTTTTTTTTCATATTCGCTCGTGGTGTTATCAAAGACAGTATTGGCTTCGAAATTAATGATGTCCGCAGTTGTTGCGTTTCGATTCGTGGCTTGTTTTCTTTGCGGGTTTGTTTTTGTTGTCATGCGGATGAGGCGCATGTTGTTGTGTCTGCTGGTGTGCCCCGTGACCGTTGTGATGGGAAAATTAAGGCCCGAGTGTTTTGGACATCTTCGTTTTGAAGTTTGCACATTTTAGGCATTATATTCCTTTGGAAAATTTTTTAACTGTGTATAGGGGTTTCGAAAAATAATATGAACTCTAAATACTGGGAATTGTATTCTCAACACATTTCTATCAAACCTTGAAATGGGTAGGAAATCACTCGATTAATATGCATTGCTAATTAAAAAGAATAGAAAGAAAGAATTGTTAAATTTCCTTGCAGTGCACTTGCTCACTTTCAAAAAAATTAATACAATATTATGACGTAAGCCTTATAAATCAATCGATGAAAGATCCTGATGTGACGAGCATAATTACGAGACAAAAAGAATTTTACCTAGCAAAAATTTTTTTTTAATCTACCCGTTTTGAAATGCAGAAAAAGTAAACGTATTCTTAAAGACATAAAATTCCAGTTACAACCCAGTGTGAATTTTTATGGTATTGCCAAAGTTAAGATTTTGGCATTTGTCATATACCCGTCAAAGATATTTCAGATCTCCTCTTTTCCCGCCAAATCATGAAGATGATATGATGCAGGAAGCAGGCTTTAGATATTTTGAAGTGAATACTGTTTTTCTTTTATGGAGGAATACTGTTAGAAAACAGTTTGAATATGTGCCAAACATAGTTTTTGGTTTTTATTTTCTAAATTTTTTAATGAAGAAAGTTCTCATGAAGAAAAAATCTCATGAAGAAACCTTATTCCATTTTTTAATGCATCGTGGGCAATACGATACAAGGGGCACATTGATACATTTTTATTACCTCAAAAACTATCAAGGTTATTAAGGTCGTGTTTTTACGAAAAGTTACCTTTATATGCCTTCGTTAAGCTCTGTAAAAAGTCTATAAATTTATGTAAATAAACTAAATTTTTTTCTTTAAAAATTTCCAAAAAGTAAAATTCTAAGTAAAATGTAAAATCTTCCTGAAGCTATTATACTTAGAATACAGGGATCTGCAAATTCAAAAGCAAGTTTATCCTTGTTACTAATAGGGGGTATACTTAAATTTTAAATAACCTTTGGCAATTTTTTTTGAATAATGGTTTTTGTTCAAAAACAACAAATGGGGCAAATTGATACATGTGGGGTACTTAGACACACTCGTGGGCACATTGATACACATAAATGTTCCAAAAAAACATAAATGTTGAGTAGTTCTTAGCACTTTTACAGGTAACAAAGAACTGTATTTTTAAAAGAACAGTGACTAAGTAGTACTTTAAATGGCCAAAAACCACCCAGTTAATTAGTGTCGTATTTTTTTTTATTTCTGGATGTTTTTCGACAAAAATAACTGTGAATTTTTTAAAACTAATTCAGGAGCAACTATACTTATGAAAATTAGCATCATATTTCCCTAATTAGATATTTGTAAAAAATTAATTTGTTAAATTTTAGATTTTTCTGATCCTTGAATGTTGAATTTAAAATTTGTGATTTATAAAACGAACGCGGTAATGTAAAAGGGCTGATAATCTCTCTTAGTAAAATAATGCTAATTATTTTATTAAATTTTTTATTAATTAATTTTTGACCAAATTATTCACTGTATCAACCAAGCAATGTATCCAACTGCCCCACTGGTGGGTCACTTAAATACAAAATTGGTTTTTTTACAAAGGTCTTTATATTTTAATTTTTATTAAACTTATATTTTTTCTAATTGATTTCATAAAATTGAGTCATTCTTAGATATTTTTAGAAAAAAAAGTATCTGAAGTATCTTTTTACTCAAAAAATTTATTTGAATTTGGCTGTATCGAATTGCCCCAGTTTCCCCTATTTGAAGTTCTTCATCTCGAAACTTTAAGATTTATTGAAGTGCAAGAGAAGGTATGTTTTTCCATATTAAATAGATACTGGGACTCATTGAATAATGTGGATGCTATAGAGTTATTTAAAATATAATACTCGGGTCTAGGAAAAAGGGAGATGCAGCCAAATAACATCCTTAAGTCTAGATTTTCCCATAAATACATTCAAGTTCCTAACATGCCTTACTAGATGAAGGTTTTACATTGTACATTAGTGAAATTTAGATACATAAATTTTCCTTCTTTGTCAATTTCAATTAAATTATGCACTTATTGACATTCAAAACTAAATAATAAAACTTAAGTTAGAATATCAAAATCTTCTTAGCTATGAGGGTTTTAGGTCACTAATGGAGGGTATTACTCGTAATCAATCTAACTCTTGCATTGATCATTTGTTTTTTCGTAATTTCAATATGAGTTCCAAGTCAGCTATTTTTACCAATAATCTGACGGATCATTATCCGATTGTGTGTCTGCTAGAATATTGTGCCCCAAACAAAGCTAATGTTCTTCATGTTCCTAAAATCTCAAGAGTAAACTATGATAAAATTAATAATTTTCTATTAAACTATGTATTTTCTTTTAACTCAAACTGCAATGATGTTGATACTTTATATGATAATTTTGCAAACGTACTAAGAAATATACTGTTCAACTATACTTACTATTTCAAGTTATCTAACTCTAAAACAAATAAAAACTGGATTAACGATGAAATATTGAAATTGGTTAAAAGAAAAACGTATCTTTATAAAAAACATAAAAAATATCCCTTTGATATTATTCACGAGCAAAATTATAGAGCTATACAAAAGGAATTAAAGGTCAAAATAAAAAACACTAAGCATAATTATTTCAAGTCTGAATTTTTAAAATGTACAAGCATAAAAAAGCAATGGAATTTTGTAAATCAAATCACTAACTCTCGCTCAAGAGACAAAAAGCCTTTATCCAACAATCATGGGCTATTAGCAGAAAACATCAACCAGTTTTTTATAAATATGGGATCAAGCGCTTCATTTACAGAAAATTGTAATTACAAAACGTATTTAGCTAGTCAATTAAACACTTTCTTTCTTACTGAGACAACTGACCTGGAAACCTACAAAATAATACACTCCTTGGATGATAAAAAATCTCCTGGTTATGACAGAATCTCGTCAAAACTACTTAAAATAGTGGCTAACCATCATATCTCTGTCATTACAAAAATAATTAACGTATCCCTTTTAGAAGGTAGCTTCCCTTCATCTCTAAAAACTGCAATAGTTGTCCCTGTTCATAAATCTGGAGATATTAATGATTTTTCAAACTATCGACCAATTTCTCTTCTACCAGTTTTCTCTAAGGTTTTAGAAAAAATAGTGCACACCAGACTCTACGACTATTTGAAAACTTTCAAAATCATTTCTGAAAACCAATTCGGATTCATACCAGGCCTTAGTACTGAAAACGCACTATTAGCATTTACAAAATATAACTATAACAGTATAGACAAAAACTGTAAATCGGCTGCTGTATTCTTGGACATCTCTAAAGCTTTTGACAGCGTAGATCACGATATATTAATTGATAAACTATATTCTATTGGAATTCGCGGTGCTGGAATAAATTGGTTCACTTCTTATCTAAAAAATCGAAAACAGTTTGTAAGTTTTGGTGATTACAAAAGTAAACTTTTAAATATAAAATCTGGTGTACCACAAGGCTCAATCCTTGGACCATTATTATTTATCATATACATTAATGATTTCTGTAAATTAAAAATAAAGGGCAAAATCATAACTTATGCTGATGACACAGTAATTTTATATTCATGTTCTAACTATGAAGATTTGCAAAATCATATCAACGAAGATCTTTTAGTAATCAAAAAATGGTTTAACGCTAACAAACTGTCTATCAACACAAATAAAACTAAATTTATTAACTTTAGCATCTATGGACCATCTAAATCACTAAGTCTCTGTTTTCATCTCAATGAGTGTAAAGTTTTTGATTGTAAATGCCCCTCTCTCCAACAAGTAACAACTATTAGATACCTTGGATTATTCGTAGACTCAACTTTAAAATGGAAATCACATGTGAGCTATTTAACAAATAAACTTCGTTATGTTCTTTATAAATTTTATCACATAAAAAAAATCATAAATAGGAATTTTTTGTTGCAATTGTATCATTCTTGGGTAAACTCAATCTTAAGTTACGGTCTAATTGTCTGGGGAGGTGACTACTTAGAAAACATAAAACCTATAATAAAAATTCAAAATAAAATAATAAAGTTTTTGAATGGTAGTAACCAGTCAACAATAATAGATTTATACCGAAAATTGAATATATTACCGATTCGACATCTTTTTTTCTTTAAAACCATAATATGTTTTGTAAAATATGACCATGGTTCTGATTTACGAGATATTGGTTATGATTTACGATCAAAAAACCTATATTCCGTTCCTAAATCAAATAAAGAGATCTTTCATAAAAATTTTGTTTATCTATCACCTAAATTCTATAATTCTTTACCCGATGACTTGAAATCAGAGGGATCCCCAATTAAATTCAAAAAACAACTTAAACATTTTGTAATGACAATAGATAAAATTGAAGATTTCTTCTGATTTTTTTTTCCTCACGAACGCTCTTTTTTAACCTAAATTTATCATACTGAAGCTCACCTTGCGGTGGTTCACTTGTATTTCAGTGTAATTTATTTACTTTTTCTTTTTTTTTTTGTATTAAATATCTTCAAATATAATTTTCAAATGTAATATAATATACTTAAAATTATTTTAATTTTTACCTTTTATTAGTTACTCATATGGGTCACTGCGTTGACCCCTGAGTAACCCAAACAACTGTAATAATCTTTTTCTCCTTTTATTTCTTTATAGTATATGTGTTTTTTTTTTGTAATGTATATTTTGCCGTGTTTCTTGAAAACAAATAAATGTTCTTGTTCTTGTTCTTAAGTTTTTTAAATTTTTTGTTGAATTTTCCCTCATGAATGTATTTTAGACCCAATTTAAAATAACTTTGCTGGTGTTATGGTAACATTTTTTCTAATTCTTTAAACAAATTTATTTTTTTCTTTTAATAAATTTTATTCTAGACACACAAAAAAGGGGTATGCCCGCTTCATGTTTTGAAAGTTTATATTTAACAAATTAGATCTGTTTTTAAAGTAAATTTCAAATTTTTAAAGTAATAAAATTTTAAAGTAAATTTCTGCGTCAGTTTTTCACATGAAATACACTACATAACTGGCGTACAATAAAATCACCATGCTGCATTTAGTATTGAGTGGAAAACTGGGAGGTATTCGGACACGTCAGTACTACAATGCAGTTTCATGAGTTGTCGAAACATTGTACAACCTTTCAAGAAAAAGAGTAAAAAAATCTTCGCCTCGGGCCTCCATGAGCCTTAGGCCAGGTATGTTAGATCAAACCTGGCCTAAACTGATGACTCAACCAAGTTCACGACTTGACCATTGCACAATGAAAGCTTGAGCTTCATAGCCCCAGAGCGTGAGATGCCGCAATCGAAAAGAATCCCAACTATAAGAGAGAGATGAGAGAGAAGATAGATCTTTTTTGAGTCAGAGAGAGGTACTCGGACTTCTTAATTTGAAGAAATTGGTGCGTAAAAATTCCTAACGGGCAGGACAAATTCAAAATTTTTAAAATTACAGTCCTCTCTAAAAGTGTTGAGTAGTAATTTTATGTATCACAAATATATCAGGGCCGTAGTCATATTTTTGTTTAGGGGGAGTTGACTCAATGTGATTTCTAAGGTACCCCCATAACGAGTAGGTGTATACTTAAGTTTTAGATAACTTAAAAGTAATATTTAAATTATTTTGCCCATTAGTCAAAATTTTACAATTACTCCAAGTGAAAAGGGGGGTCTGTGGGTCGGGTACTCCCCATAAAAGTTTTGTAAATTTGCCTCTGAAAGTAGTGTTTCAGCTAATTTTGAGACACTTAAGGTTGCATCCGAAAAGAACAGCTCCATGAAAGTTGCACCTAACTCCTAAAGACTCTTAAAACCTTATCTTGTAAACCTAATCTTTTTTAGAATTTTTTAACAATCTCTGTAAAACTGTTTAGGTCGAAAAATAATTTAGATTATTCTTCACCAAACATATTTTTTGAATGAAACTAGAATATTAATAATAAGTGATGCAAATTCGTTTACCGAACGAGGTCCTAAATTCCTAAGAAAGTTGAAATTATGCGTTTGCAAGTTATTGCATAACACAAGTCCGTTAGTCGTTAGGACTGTTTTGAAAGCAGACTGAGGATTAAAACTCCAATCAATAATTTCCTTTTGGAACAACGAATGATTTTTGTCATAGCAGATCAAAAAGAGAATATGATGTTCTTTGACCACTAAGTTTATTTAACTATTTAAGGCATGCATTGATCGCAGATAATTTGTAATCATAACCTGATAAGGATATTTTACATTTCGGAAGAGTCGGCTTTATAATTTAATAGATGAATGTTTTTGATAAAATTTGCACCTGGAATAACTTAGTTTGTTCACATAAATAAATCGAAATGAATGCCTCAAAAAATTCCAGTTTCAAGGCAAAACCGTTTCGCTGGAACTCTTATCGGTTAGTTTTTTAATAGCATTTAATCTATTCACATAGCTGTCTTACCACCGAAAATGAGGGTAATTATTTATGTTGCTGCTCTGTTATTGAGAATCGATACAGCAAATCACAGACAATAAGAGACAGACCGGTCAATAGGCGGGGCTTATCCAGAGAGCTCAAGTGGCGCCTGCGACAAGCGGTACCGGCATTAATCGATTAATTTAATATTTTTTAATCGAAATCCTTATAAATTTTTTTTGTTGACGAAACTTGCAATATTCGATTTCGAAAGTAAACACGAAGTTTGTGTAAATCGTTTAATCGTACTCTTTTAAATTGTTTGCAAGATTTATAAATCATTTTAACAGTGTCTTATTGCATTAAGGCACATTTTATCTCGTTTCTTCTCAATTTTGCAATCCATTGGAAAATCTGTGTTGCATTCTTGAACTTGATTTTTAAGCCTGATAGAATTCAGTATAATTCGCGTTAATTATAGGCGTATGTATTTAATTCAGATGAAAATGTATACTAGTATTATATATTTTTATTGTCAAGAATTCATTTCAAATGTGCCTGGGATCTGGGATTCGTATTTGCAAAAGATGTGTTCGTTTAGTTTAGATTCACGAGGAATGCAACTTCATTTACACATCATGTTTGTCTTAAAAGGCCAAGGGGTTATAACAAATATTTGTAGTTATTGAAATATGAGATTTAATAAAATCATTTAGATTCATTATTTACTTGTGTGATTCTTGATTGCTTTATATTTAAGCTTGTATTTTTACAATCGAGTTTTTCATCATATGCGATCACGAAATTTTGTTGATGAACAAACCTTAATGATTTAATTTAAATTTTCTATTATAATAGCAAATTTTAAAAAATTGTTGAAAAAAAAAAGATATTTTTTAATTTTAAAAACCATTTAATGGGCTTATGTGATCGCCAAGGATCGCGATCCTGGTGATTATATGGTCGATGGATTACGTCTTCGCAAAACGTCTCCATGGTTGCAAGACCTAAAAGCTTAACTGTAACCACAGTTTTAGTGCAGGTACCGTGGGTTGAGGGCGTTCGTGTCGTAGGCCGCCCATTGACCGGTCTGTCTCTTATTGTCTGTGCAGCAAATCATAATCATATTCACTCTTTTAGCTCATGTCTTTTGGACTTTAGAAACGCACGGAACTAAATATTCGAATTTATTTGAAATGCATGCTCTCCGAAACATAAGGGGAAATCGTAATTACTATTGAAATTAATTAATTATTAAATTAATTTTTAGAAATATACATGCATATATTTCCTAATTAGTTTTCAAAATTTGAGGTTGGCTATGTAGGGAGGGATCAGTGGTTGTTAAAACTAAAAAATAATTAGTATCATGAAATAAAAATATCTAAATACGAATATGATTCATAAAACAACAATTTAGAAAAAAAACTAGAAAAAGTATCTATTTAACCATCAAAAGAAAATCTTGCCCAGGCTAGAAAAAAATGATTCATTCAATTTTAGTTAAAAATGCAAAATAATATTTTTAATTTTCACATAAAACGAAAAATAAGCAACAACAAAAGTAAAACTGAATGGGAAACTTTACTTTTAAAATTATTAAACATTGGTTTTGATCACAATTCACTTGAATGGTTACGCTCTTACTTAACAGATAGGCTACTTTATGTGAAATACAGGTCTTCTTTTTCCGATGCCTTTCATACATCGACCTTAGAACACAGATAGACGGAACATGCGCGCGCATCCCCATAGCGGTGAGCCAGTGCTTGTGTTGAAACATCTCCCATCCCAAAGTCACGTGTAATAGGAGCTCTGGGAACGGGATTCGTCGGTTCGATTCTGGCCAGCTGGCTTTATCACGTGATCGGCGTCACGTGATTGAAATGCTCCAATATCTATACCTACTAGGTCACGTGTAATGGGGAAAACGGCGGAACATGTTTCAACGCAGGCCAAGCCCGCTTGCTCCGTCTAGCTTTCATAGCACCTCTGGGACACCCCAAGGGTCCATCCTTGGCCCTCTGCTTTTCATTTTATATTTTATTTGTAAACGATATAGTTTCTGTTTTTCAAACATGCTTACTTTTTGCTGATGACTTAAAAATTGTTAAACAAATATCTACACCTGATGACCAATTTATTCTACAAACTGAACTTAACAATCTAAATAACTGGTGCCTCCAAAACTTTTACCAGAAAATTAAATCCCTACTTATATAATTATACAATAAACAACACTGTCATTTCAAGAAAAACCAATATTAAAGATCTTGGTGTTATCTATGAATCAGGTTTTAATTTTAACTTGCATATTCGTGAAATCACATTAAGAGCCAATAGAAATCTTGGAATCCTAAAACGATCAACATCTAATTTTAATGACAGTAATGTAATGTTTAATCTTTTTGATGTTTTAGTTCGTCCTATCTTGGAATATGGAACTGTGATCTGGAATCCTTCAAGCAAATCTTAAATTAAATAAATAGAAAAAGTACAAAATAATTTTCTACGTCATATTTCTTTTAAATTTAAAACCTCTTTTGACCAACCTATTACTCTAGAATGCAGAAGATCATTAGCCATATTTAAGGTTTTCATTAATATTTTAAAAAACAATATCGATTGCTCTACTGTACTACAACAAATAAGTTTATACGCCCCCTGCTATAATACAAGGAAAAAAGTTCTATTAGTTAAAACTTTTTATTCAAAACAATACTTAGAAAATCAATCTATAAACCAGTTTATTAAAATAGTAAATAGCTTACCGGATCACAGCGATATTTTCTATGATAATTTTGTTAAACTTAAAAAAGATTTTCTTTCAATTTATATTTATCTTTAATTTGTGTATTGTGTGTATTTTATATCGTACTTGTATGCATTTTATATTTTTCTGTGTGTTTTGCATTGACCTACCGTGTAAAGGGATTTTAATCTGTATGGTGGATGAATAAATCAATTATTATAATTATTATTATTTTAAAGAGAAAAGTATTTTCTAATATTTTTAAATAATTTTTTATTTTAAATATAAACATCTAAAATATTTATAATTTTATAAAAATATGAATGTGTTTAAAATGGCATCAAGTCTTAAATTTATCGCATGCAACAATCTTCACGAACATATTTATTTTTTAAAATTATCTTGCAATGATGTTTAGGGTGTTTTTGTTAAGGGGCATGATAATAATTTAATTCAAGTCTCGATTGCCTCGATTCGGGGTGCTCTATTTTAAGACACCATTTTAACGTTTTAATAACATTACTAGTTTTTTCACCATTTATGACTTTTAGTCACTAGGTTTTAAAAATTACTATGGTTTTAATAGTGCAATAATAATTATATCGATTACCATTTGCTTATTAAGCCGTATAAGAACCTCTAAATTTCCATTTAACTCCTTATCTATTGCATAAGGATTTTCTGCTATATTTTTGGTGCAAATATTTTTTAAGTTACTAAATTGAAAATTAAGGGATAAACATAAATAAAATAATCATCTTTGAGAAATTTAAAACGCTAGAGCTAATTCATTAAATTGATACTTTTAAGTATCGTCAGTACTAAAGTGAGGGCTGAATTAGTCTCACAATACAAAAAAATCATATGGCTTTCTATCGCAGTTGGTCAATTCCACGCGAAAGTGGACATGAGAATATTTTTAAAATTTCATTTAAATAAATGTTTTTTGGTTCTAACCGATAGACACTGACCAAATTTAAAAGAAATAAAAAAAATGAATTAAATATTTTAAGTTCATATAGTTTTTATAGTTAATTACTTAGACTAAAATTGAAAATGAAATATCGATATGTATATGCCACTTTGTCATGTCTGTCATAATTTTAAAAATTATTATAGAAAAATCTTCCATAAAATTTGGAAATTTCAGTGTTTTTTACTAAACTTCACCTTTATATAAAGTTGTAAAAAATTCTTCGGACATGAAATACATGCCAAATCAGAGCAATTGAGAAATAATTAAGGGTCTCTTAAACTCGTGTCCTTTTCGTGTCATGTCTGTCACGGCGTATTTTTCTCTCATAAACTAAAAGTGTTTTCATTCAGAATAATTATTTTTTGCCAAATAGGAACATTTCATGTATATGCACCAGCACACCAAAATATTAAGTAGGGGAGACCGGGGCTAGTTTTCCACTGGGGCAAATTTTCCAACGCCCTTTATTTTTAAATGAGCAATCAGATGACCCCAACGAATGAACTGGATGATAAAGCAACACTTCACACACATTCTGATGTACTTTGAGTTTCATATCTTTTTTAGTTTAGTCACAAATGCAATTTTTTTAATATTTAACACTTTGCGTAAACTTTTGAATTTTTACTAAAAATGTAAAAAGGCCCATTAAATTTTAACTGACTAATTTGATAATACTTCTACTGAAAGAGAATTTCTCACTCTATCGAACCATGCTTTTGTTTATCAAAAACACGGAACCCCCACTCGTACAGGGGCTCCCAAAGGTCAAAATTTGAGTTGGGGCAGGTTTTCCTAAAGTAGACGGGGCACATATTCCAACGATTTTGTGGCTCAGGCACAAACCAAACAACCAATCCGTACAGCTAGCTAACGATTCTAAAGGAGCTGTTTGCTCGAGTCCCACTACAATTTTTTCAATTTCTTTTTAAAAATGGTTTTCTTGTAGTTAAAGTACATATTGTGTCAGTATAATTAGACTTTTCTGGTGCTATTTCTTTTACGACAAGTATAATTAACAATTAAAATTCTGTATCAAGAATTAAAAACGGGCAAACCTCAGAGAATTTTTAAGTTGATCGCTTTTTGTGACAAACTCATGAGGAAATCAAATTTCAGATGGTTTATCAATAGTTTTTAAAGTATGAATTTGAAGTATTTACCATTTTTTAAGCTCCTGCTATCAGCAGGTAATCCCAATTTTAAAACTGGCGCCAATCCTCAATCGCCAAAGACATGACTTGCAAATATTGTGGCAACCTTAACCTGCAATACTTGATCCATTTTTTCGGATTTAACTCAGAAATTATTTTCAAATATTTTAACTTAAATAAATGTGTGTTAGATATATTTCTTTTTGAATCAAGTTTATCAATCCTTTCATCTATTCAATGCAATTCAATGTTAGATTTTACATGAGGATACGGCCTAAAACCTAGATCATAATTTTAAAATATCTTGAAACTATAGAACCAGGTTGCTCAACGGTTAGAGTGCATGATTACCAAGACACTGAACCAGGTTCAAATCGAGCTCTCCCCTAACGTAACTGAAAAAGATACTTTTTTACTAATCTATGTAAATTTAGCCCCAATATTTTCCAACTTTTTTAGTCAAAATGTTTTAAATCGACAATTTTCACTTACGCTAGAGAAATAAAATATCATTATATCAATTATGTTTTAGCTTACTTAAAGAGTTTTTGAGCCAAAGAAATTCTCGTAAAATCCGAAAGTAAAATAATTATTATTGTCTCATTTTGAAGAGGACCTCTTTTGGACCAAAAGATAGTTTGATGATTGGATCATTTAGTGTAGGTTTTTTTTAGAAATATATTTCATTTTTCGTCTAATTCGATCGAAAATTAAATAAGTAATAAACTTTAAAATATTCCAGAAACATTCATCATGCTTGTCAGAGAACATTTTTTACCATGAATAAATAAATATTGTAACACATATTTACGTACAGTTGCGGGAACAAAACGATTCTGATGAACAGCTTGAAAAATAAAAATAAAACAAAGCAAAGCGTTTTAATTCTTCAGTTTCGAAATAAATAATAAATTAATTCCAAGTGGATCATCTTAATTCCCCACAATCCCATCAATCGCAAAAAAAATTCGTCGTGAACGGGGCAGTTATACTTATATACCTAGTCATCATGGTATACAACCATGGGCGGATTTTTGTGAAGAACTCTGGGGGAAAAGCAGTCCCTAATGGTTTGGCTGGTGTTAGAGTTTTACAATGGCCGGTTTTAAGGCCCCGCTTTCTTTGTGGGGTCAATTAGCGAATAAAAGAAACCCCTTCCTCTAAAGCAGTGGTCTCCAACCCCCGGTCCGCGGACCGGTGCCGGTCCGTGGATCAAATGGCACTGGGCCGCGGGCCGCCCATTTCATTAAAAAGGAATTTAATTTCCTAGGCTTATACTCCAAATTAATGAATGAAAGGAATTATAAATCACTTTATATTTATTTTTTGGTATAACTGTATTTTATTTTTAAAGTATGTTTAATAAATACAATTAAATTAAAATTAATAAATCAAAATAATCTAGAATGTTCCCCCCCCCAGCGGGCCGTGGTAAAATTATCAAACGTTGACCGGTCCGTGGTAGTAAAAAGGTTGGGGACCACTGCTCTAAAGGGTATACGATGGGAAACCCCTAGACCACACGTAAGTGAGTGGGGCTTAAAAAATAAGGACATTAACAGTTTAGCACTGCGTAAAGATTTATTACCAACATAGTGGATCTTTACCCCCATCATTCCGCCCCTGTACACTATTGACACGGGATGGTATGGAAGATCGCTGCATCTGAATTCAGCATTAGACCCAACGGAGGATGCATGATGTAGTGTATAGAACGAAATCATTAAAATAATATTTAATAATTTAGTGGTGACTTCAACATTAAAACTATTATTAAATTAAATCAGCAATCTTTAAATTAAATCACCAATCTTTAAATTAAACTTTCTTTCATAGGTAAGCCAATAAACGTAGCCATCCAACGGCTAGAGCAGGCATTCGCTATTCCGCCCTTGACAAAAGCTAGGTGGCGGGATTGGCTTGATTGAACTGATTGACTACGGTTCAGAATGTGCCACGGTTATAGCTAAAATGTGAGTTTGTTGCTTTCTAGATGTATTGGAGACCGAATATTTCAAATGACGTTGGCAAGATATGAAAATGAAGGAAGTGGTTGAATGAGGGTCAGGGTTGGCAAAAACCCGGGTTTTTTTGAAAAAACCCAAGTGGGTTGGGTTTTTTCAATAAAACCCTGAAAAAACCCACATATAACTCATCTCACCCTTCTTATAAATTCCTCTCTTATTACCTTACTATAGTTATTAAATATCCATATGGTAGAAATATAGCTAGATTTTCCCCCGAGACTGCTTAGTACAATTACAGTAGTCTCCAAAGCAAATAATTGTATACTTTTGTAACATAACTACTACCTACTACTAACTTTTACTAGGTCCATAGAGCTCACATTAATAAGTTTGTCTAAAATTCCATAACCCCACTATTTTTTTTAATCCGGTGAATTAACCTTGTAGACTCCTAAATTATAAATTTAGATATTTTGTATTTTGTTTGCTTGTTTTAATATAACCTAATACGGTATAATATTTTCTCTTTGTAGAAATAATCTCTAAATCATAATCATGTTTGAGTTTAATTGGTTTTGATTAAAACTAGTTATTAGTTTTGAGCAATAACAATCAATTAGTTATGATGAAAAATATTTTAGTAAAAGAATCAACTCAACAGCAACTCATTCCCTCCTTGCCAAAACCACTAACCTAATTTTTGAGGATATGTGTTCTCTCAGTATTTTCAGATTAATAGAGAATTTCAGAATATCTCAATTGGTAATTTGGTGATCTTTCGAGCAACAAACTATTTTTATTTTCGGAGCAAAATATCAAAATCAAAAAATTATACAGGCATATAATCGTCAAAAAAACTATCACAAGTAATGATTACGACGCTGACGCGAATTTTTCTTTTCTGATCGCCAAACGATGATCCGTTTGATGAAAAACGCTGTCTAATTCGGCACCTGTCTAATTTCTATGATCTTCTTTCAATCTAAGACACTCGAGATTACCATTGAATTATATTGAAAATTTAAAGAGAATAGAATAGAATACTTATTTGCTTTTCAGGCCAAGGCCCGCTAACAAAGGATGCTACATGATTAATAATTAATCCATTAATAGAAACAAACTACAGAAAATCTGAAGATGCTAGCACTGAAAAGGTTAAACCCATTATTCCCTTAATTTTAAGTAGATCAAACCTCTAGAAACACCCAGATTTAATATTAAATATTGGTATTTACTGCTACGAAAAACTTGAGACCCATCCCGCAATCTTTCGATTGCAAGCTTGATCCTCTACTAACCTACCACTTCCTTTTCTCGTTTATTTTGAATTCGCCAAATTATAGATAAGTCGCCAAATTTTGAATATATTACCTTTACGACTAGAATTCAAACCAGCATGATCGTTCGATTCCAGCCTTTATTTCAGATAGCTACCTAAAAGGCTAAAGTTTCAGCAAAGTCTTACAATCAACCAAACAACTAACTCGAAGGATCGTATTCTCGGGCTTAGAGAGAGAAGAGACGCTTATTCAAAGCGCAGGAATAGAAAATGTGAATAACCAATGAGATAGTTTCGCAATCCCATATTAGGAATGAGAGTCTGCCGGTAAACCAATCAAGGTTTCCTAAAGCAATCTGTAATACTTCAGCGAGTAGTACTATAGGAAAACTTGCCCCTTACTGTAGGAAAACCTGCCCCGCATACGGGGCACATTTTCCAACCTGACATGGTCGCCTTTAATCTTATTTTGTAAAAAAACTAATTATTGTAATGAAATTTGAATGCTACATTTTGTAGAGAACAGTTCGAGGATCATAATGAAATTTTGTTTATCCAAAAATAAGCAAAAATAAAATGTATGGAAAGAAAATGCATTTAGGTTGGAAAACTAGCCCCGGTCTCCCCTACTTATTTGAAGCCAAAATGTTGTCCGATGTCATGCCTGTCACAAAATGGAATTGACCAGTCTTATATACGTCTTATAAAATAACACACTTTCCTGATTTTAATTGCTTTTGAGGGAACTATCTAAAATATTTGAAATCTATTGGTATTTTCCGCTAAAATACTCATCACAGAACCCGTGCTGACTTTTCTTCTAGAAGAGGAAAAGTAATAGAGTGTTCTTGCAAAGTATCATCAGTATATTCGTAAGGATGGTTATTCTATGTAATTTCAAAGTTGGTGGAACTTCATAAAGGGTTTAAATAATTCTTTCGTAAATGCAGTTAATTATGTTAAAATTATATAAAAAGTTATAATTATCCTCTCGTTCAATGGAAATTATTTGAAGTTTATAAATTTATAAATGAATAAATTTTAAATTATGAGTTATTTTTGGCAATTATGGTCGACCAAACTATTATGGACAACCAATATGGGCGCAAAGAAAAGAATGAAGGAAGAAACCCCCTTTGGAGACCCCAGGGTCCTTCTCACAAAGAACGAATTTGCAGATTTCAGGAAACAAACTTCATCCAGAATTCTCAAATATTATGGAAAACGTGTCCCTATGGATTGAACCATGTGTTTCCAACTGTAAAATTGGGCAATTCATTAAATTTTGCAGACTGTATATGGTTATTAATTAAATAATTTGAATTCAAATGTACTAATTTCCACCCTGTAAATTTTAGAGGATCCTTATTATATTGAATAGAGAGGTTTGGGAGGTTTGAGAGAGGAAGGGACCTTTGTAAACAAAGGTCCCTTGCCTAAGATAAAAAGATAAGATATATGATAGTAGCTCAGGCTTTGAATAAGGCTGATGCTGTGTAAACTGATTGGCTCATGATTATACTCGTTAAGATAAAGCATAAGGGTCTTATTTTGGAATATTAGATAGCAAGCACTTGCCTAAGAGGCTGTGAGGCCCTTTTGGGAGAACCTTCAACTTTTTTAAGGAATATGAATTCATGCTTCTATTCTGTTAAGATATTTTTATGAATAGGATTTTCAATGTGTAACCAATATTATTTGTTAGAAATTAATACAGAATCTCATAACAAAATCTAAAATGATCAACTAAAGTTATGTACTTAATCTTTTTAGGGGGTTGAATTGCTGAATTTTGAAAAGCATAAGATAGACTTAATATGCCATATTTTCGTGCTAAAATACCTTAATGTGCTTTATCCTTAAATTTTAAATAAAATTCACTTTATGAGCTTTAATACTAATGATCTGTGGCTTGTTAGTAAACAAAACGAGCTTTCTTTACCAAGGTCGCTTGTCATTGCTTCAAGGTTCTGCATGCTTGGTTTGGTTCCGAAACCCATTAGGTTAGCATGGAATATTCAGCTAATGACATGTTGCCGGTCTTTATGTCTTTTCAAACCTCTTGATGTCAACAGTAATTCATCTGTTCACCGAACTTTGTTAACTTTATGCACAAATTTTCGCTTTATAGCGAAGCATTATGTTTTAGTAGTGATTTGTAACTTTTGAATGTAGTTAAAATTCAGTTTTTATTATAATTTAAAGCATTTTCATTTAAAACTTTGAAGTGTGAAATATCTTTATTAGTTCATGGACTCATTGATTAGTTTTTAATGGCCCTGTCCCAAAAATCCAACTAAATTTTTGGAATTTATTGTAGAAATAAGAGTAATCACTAAGTTTGTAGGATGTTGCTTGCGCTCACAAATGCAGTTTTGAGTTTTCATTGTTCCCTTAGTTTCTCTACTACAACTTATTTAATTAAGAATTAAAAAATATTTAAAACAGTTACTCTCAGTTGTTTTTTCTTCTTACCTTTAAATAGATATCTTAAACTTTTAATATATATTCTTTTGGTTTAAAACCAGAAGCAATTTCACTTCATTTTAATAATTTAAAATTGTGCGGTTGATAAATTATGTAAATTATTTTGCTATTGTTTTTTATATTGAAATTCTGTCGAAAGAAATTTTATTTAATTTATGAAGACAAAAATTTATACGTGTATAAAAAGGTACAAAAATTCATAATATGAATCTTATAAAAAGTTGCTTAAGATATTTCTTAAGATATTAAGGTATTTCTTACTTTTGAATTGCTACAGGGGTTTTAAAGCATTTCCAGAACATTAAATATCTAAAATTTTTATAATTACTGCATCGATCGTCCAGCTTAAGTATTTGTGAGAGAGAGAAAGGAAATTAAATAAATTCACTAAAAAATTCTAAAAAATTTTTCCATTTTATGAAGGAAATCATGGTAAAAATACGTTTTTAAAATAAAAAAAGAACTGTACTATTTGTTGGAACTTATGATATAGAACACAAATTAACAAGACAAGAATCCTTCATCCCAACCGGCTACATTTTTTCACATGCGATAGTTGCTGAAGAAATACTTTATTGATTAAACTGGCATCATGAATTTTTGACTGCTAATATTTTAACCAAAACTATTCGAGGAAGTTAGAAACTATTTCAAGAAAAATGCAGTTTATTTTAGAGTCCGAAAACGCTCATCTTCAGTGGGAGCTGGGTTGAATGCTCCACTGATCGTGCATACATTTGTGTCCAAAACATTTGTTCTGTCCCACTTGTCTGAAAAACTTGGCCATTAAATATAAAACACGATATCTAGCATGGGGATTCCATTAATATAAGGGGATGCACATTGATGTGCCATAAATTTTCCTGACAATTTCCTAGATCATCCTGAGAAATTCGGCAAATCACGTGTTAATAAAAAGCATTCGGACGAGAATGTTCATGCACTTATTACGTTCTAGTTGAATTTTACGAGAAAAATTACTCTCGAAAGGAACCTCGCATTTAAAAAATATGAGATACGAGTCATGATTCTTGATTCAGACGCACTCGGTTTTTGGAGATCACCATATTAGTTTTAGTCTCATAAGACGATCCTTTGATATCTCTAGTTCAATTGAGAACTTTCTCCCATTGTTATTTGGATGTACTTGAGTGAATATTTCTGCTAAGTTTAAGTATGTGAACATTAATAATGTTATACTTTTGGGGAAGATAAGCCGCAAGAATCCACTGTGGAATATTTTCACGATATGCATTCGGAAAAAATTGCATAAATTCTATTTTAGGTGCAAAATATTCATGACGTTTTCCCTGAGTGGCCATAAGGAAGATAAAGTTTGTCACATTTTCATCTGAGATTTCGATACCCAACCAACCGAGATTTGAATTACAAAATGATCTAAAAATCAAATCATTCAGTGATTATCACACATAAAGAATAGCATCTATGATGGCTGAACGTAGCCGCATTGCCACGAGTATCCGCATGTCCGAACTAGCCACCAGGCATCAGCGCAGCCGTTCGTCTTCAGTCAGTAAGGATAACAAGAAGCCTCCACAAACAGTCCGGGCCCCAGCACAGGGCTTCACGAACCATGCGATAAGTGTCGACTGCTTACCCAATAGTTCATCGAGGCTCTCACTCGACAAGATTTCGGACTTATCAATAACGGTAGAAGACGCCGTGCGAAAAGCTGTGCAGAGCAGCTTGCAGGATCTCCATGAGGGGGTTGGGAAAATTCACAGGACTCTCTCTGAAATGGGTAAGTTTGGTTGTCCTGACGTTACGCTTCAATGTTACGATTTTAGTATTTATTAGAATTTGCGCTTTAATGACTTAAGTGAATCGATTTTTAGTTTAAGGCGTGGGTATAAAGTCTGAAATACGATGTCTTCAGTCTAAAATTCAATCAAATTAATGAAATATTTTATTATAGTATTGTTTCAGATATAGTATTGTTAAGTACAAAAATCATTTGTAGAAACTTGTACTTTCAATTATTTTCAATGCTGGAAAAATATGTACATCGCAAAGCCGAATCAAAACTTTATTATTAAAGCAAGAAATCAGTTTTCATAAAAATTACCCCTTAATCAGAGCTTCTAAAAGATACTCTATGGATGTAATTGTTAATTTAAGGTTTATTAATTAATTTTTCATTTAAGAGTGTTCTCCACTGTCCACTCGAAAAACTTAAATCCTCATTGTTAAATTATACAGTACTGCTTCATTTAAAAAATACAGCTGTACAGTATCTTTTTTGAATTATACGTCCAATTCTAAGTATATTTCACGGAATTTGTATCTTTAAGTTATGATCTTATTATCTCAAAAGCTCTATATCTCAAATGTTTTTCGGCGTCCCTTCACCTTTGAACGATTGCAGAAACATTTACATACATTCCATTTCATTTTACTTAAACCTGGAAATAAATGAATAATCGCATAAATATATGTATATTTGAATTGAATAAGACTTTAAAATAATGTAGTTTTAATTTACATATGGTGTCTTGAGTCAGTCTTGCGACGTACCAAAAAGATGACCAGCTGCCAAATAAATTTTTTAATAAACTTTTTCTTTTTAAAACACCAAAATTAGAATCACTAAAATATTTTTAAATTTTAAAGCTATTGTAACTAACTCTGAAAAATGGATTGTAAATTTCAAAAAAAAATATTATACTTTTAACGATGAAACTTAGAATGCCATACTTAACTCGAATTTAAGACAAATTAAGTTGAGAACATGAGAAAAATATATTCAGAATGGAATTTCATTAAAAAAATGAAGAACGAGAATTGTCAAAAATTTAGAAAACTCTTACATAGTTGCTGAGTTGGATAAATATACTTAAATGTTTTAATTTAGACGAATCCCTGCTTTTATAGCTCCTTTGTTTGGCATCGATGATAAAATGCATTACGTGTTAAGTTAAAATAATTAAAAAAGATTCTGAAATATAATTGTGAAATATTAAAGGTAAAGAAAAAGTTTTTGAAAAGAGGTATATATGTTACAGTTAAAGTCCGGAAATCAGTTAATTTACAGATAACCTAGGTAATTTGCAGATTAACGAGGGTGATCCGTTAAAGAGCGAATTTTTTTTCAATTTCTAAGATTAACTAGGTAATCTTGAAATTACCTAGGTATTCTGCACCCTACCGACTACACACTCGTTAATCTGCATACTACCTGTAATCAGTTATTTTACATATTAACGAGGGTGATCCGTTAAAGTACAAAATTTTATTTTATTTTATAAAAAGTTTAATGAAGTTGGGGGGGCTGCCGCCCCCCCAAACCCCCCTGCCCTAACTATAACCAAACTCGTTTGGGGGGTAAACAGTAACAATGACGAATCAAAAAAGGGGGATCGGTACTTTTTTCATATTACACAAAACACGCAAATCCCACAAAAATAGTAATGAAATAGCAATTTTAAAACTAGAATATAAAAACAATAATAATAGAATATTAAAGTACCAACTGAGATTTGTATCAATTGTGGTTTTCGATCTCGATTTGACAGCGTATTTCAATGAGCACTTAAACCAGCAAATCTTAATGAAAGCGCGGTGTAACCGGCTGGCAGCCTGCCCTGAACTATTGCTAGGATTCGCGATCGATTACATATGTTAAAGTTAAACCCTTGCCTAGGTTCCAGCGATTGTTGAATTAACGTTTGTTGAAAAGATATTTCAACAGCTGGGACATTTGCTTTCGTTAAAAGTAATCTCTGTCACTCTGAAGTCGGAGCTTCAACACAATTGTTTCAAAATACCCGTTTTAGTAGTAATATACTGATACTGTACTTAATCATGTAAATTTACAGTACTTATTGCTTGTATTATTTTGTTTTAACATTCAACATGACAACTACCAGTGCTACGCAATAAATTTGAAATCAAAACACCGAATATGACAACAAACTACGTATTGAAACCCAACTGCGCAGGGGTAAGCGCATGTCGCAGTGAGCACCTCAACATTTTAACAGAAAGTATTGAACGAAACAAACTATTTTGAACTTTAACTATCAAGAGGCCGTTATAGTGTAGATTCCCTAGGTAAAATGCGAAAAACTCAAAAATCCGCACATTAACGACAGAAATCAGTTAATCTTAAGTTTACCTAGGTATTCTTCAGAATAACTAATTATCAACTTTAGCGGTAACATATATAAAACTAATCTTAGGAATCATCGATATTAAATTTAATAATCAAGAACATTCTAATTCTTTAAGAAAAACCTAATATTTTCCGTGGCACCTAATAACTTTTATCGAAATTATAAAAATGCTATAAAAGCTGTAAAGATAGTTAAAGAAATTATGAGGCTTTAAATGTATTTTAAAACTAAGACTACCGTTTCTTTCCGATGAGTTTGTAAAAGATCTCATTTGCTTATCGACTTACGGATGATCTAATAGTCTCGTGTAACGCTCCTATCATATTATTGGAAATATTTTCTTTTACCATGTATTAAAACAATACATTAATATATTGACACAAATTAAGATTTTCTGGAAAATAAATGTGTTTAACCTCAGGACAATTCAAAGAAAACAAAACATTTCCCACCCGATATGAAAAATTTTTTAATAAGACCCCGATGAACCATTCTTCGCATTTGTTCTTTCCACTCCTCCATCTCCCAAGGTTGCGATCTCATCCTTTTCTTGTTCCTCGAATTAAAGCTTGCGAAATCCTCCGTTGCTCATTTTATGTTCCTGAATTGACATCTTGCCGGACTGGTCTTTTGTAGCCTCTGGGAGTTTTAAAGAAGCGATTTCTCTCTTTCTCCCTATCGGAAAACTTTTATGTTTACTTGTGAGCTTTGTATTAAATTGGCGAGAGCGTCCGAAGCGTTAATTTTTCCCATGGGCTGGCTGCACATAATAGCGCAACAAAAGAAATCGGTTGATGTTTTGAAATAATGGGAAAAATCGGTTCTCATCCTCAGGTTCGATGAATCGATAGGGCAAATTTAAGGTTGATGTGGGAGTCGGTTCTTTTAGAGATGAATTATTGTAATTAATGAAAGGATTTAAATTATTTTCAAGGTTTTGTTGCTTTAGAAAAATTTATATTGTAGTAGATGACTTATCTGATTGTTTGTGGTTGATGTGTATTATGCTAATGCTAAAATTTACATTTAAATAAAAATGTACAGTTTTTCGTAGATATTTTGAATGATTCGTAAATTTTTTAGCTTAAACAAACTATGACTTTATCAACCTGTTTTTATAAACAAAGCATAGTGAATCGATAAGCAAATACTTTTGTAAAAAGAGGAAATCTATATGCATTAAATAGTATTTTCATTTAAATATTTTTATTTTAATACTGTCTTAACGTATTATACTTGTCAAGAGGCGACTATTTATCCTTTCATATAAAGATTATACTTGATGTTTATTCTTGTATAAAATCAAATTTAACACTTTGAAATTTTCATTTGTTTAAGTAACACACAACATCTTATTTGAACACTATATGTACTAAATGTACAAATGTGCCCAGTTTAAAAAGCATCGGATTATAATTACAAATTATAGTACAAATATCTATTGTTAATATGGTATATATTTCAACGATACAAAAAGTTGCATGTGCACAAACCTGGAATTTCTTATGCGGTTGTTTTATATTTTTAGTAAACCTTTGAACGTAAAATTTTTAGATGAATATCAGGCAATATTTGTAATGTTGAAATGCCTAAAAAAGGTTTACTCTTATGCAGACTCGTTTTATTTTTCTGAAAAGATTTGATATAATTTTATGTGAAAAGATCTTTCCTTAAGAGATTTCTATTAATAAATATTTGATATTTTAAAGAGTTATAAATATTTTTTTAGCAAAATGACAAAATCAACGTTTTTGAATAAAAAAAAGGGAATTATAGACATTTTTATTATTAGGTAGCGTGATCAATGTACGCCTCTTTCAGCCTTTAAAATGTTATTTTTGAAAGTGAGCATCTATCATTTGGTTTGCTTTCATTAAATTTAAAATGACAACCCTGAAGCACACAAGTTGTGAGACAAATGAATAAACAGCAAAATATAGGAAATAGTGTTATACCGTGTTGAAAAGGTTCAATAGAGTCTAATAGACAAACCATTGAATGAATATATTATTTATTTGTTTTTCAAACATTTGAATTTATCCATGTATTTAAAAATACTGATATTTCATCAAACTTCAAATAAAATAATCCTAAAAATAACAAAAATTTCAATTAAGAAATATTAAAAGAAATAAGCTTGAACGAATAAGCTAAGAAATTTCATAACATTCAGGCTTTTTCTTCGAACGCACATCCTCATTTCAAAATTAACATTTGAGCATATTTATTTTCTTCTCACTATCGCTATCTGATTATCAGAAATCAACTCCGAATCAATTCATTAATTAAATTCCTTTTCGGGTTGATAAAAAATGATCAGATTTCTCCGAAATGTTTTGTTCATTTACATTACAAACACATAACTTTTTCTTCTCCTCGTGACTCTTTCTTTCTCAATAACCATTAGTCACCATTTCGTTGAAACTGTCCCAATCCTCACAAGTAGTGACGATTGAGCTCATTTAGACTAATTTGCATTAGGTCCCAAGGGGCTATCTCTCACACCTACTAATTAGAGCAATGACCTGTCACGTTGGGCTTTACATAGGAAGATAGTTGTGACGCTTTATATGCACGTGGAGCTGTTTTTTTATTACTTGCTACTACCTTAGCATTTAGATAGAGAAAAGGTCATGAAACACTTTATTGAATGTGCCCGTTGGCCTGATAAAGTAACTAACGCATCCCCTTAAAAACTTTAAAAATGTACGCAAACTAAAAAAAGTCTTGTTTGTTTTTGCAAACACGTAAGCAAGGGATACATTATGTTTTGTAAAAGTCACGCAGAAATTCGAAAAGACTTCACTGTTTTTGGAAGTTAAATAATAAATACGTATTAAATGAATGAATTCATTCCATCATTTTATTAAGTCCTATAAAATTGAACTAGTTTGCAAAAGTACACTTACAAAACTAACAAAAATAGTAGAAGATAAAAAGTTAGCCTGAAATTCCAATCAATCTGTACATCTTTCTCTATTTTTAGTTAAAATTAATTGACAAATTCTCCAATAACTAATACTTTACTAATGTCTCCAAATACTGATAGGGTAGGTGATGGGGTAAAGACTCACAGTTTTCAGTATTTTTAGCATTTTGGTCGAATGGGGGTACATAACCCAAAAATTTCAATTGGAGGTCTTAGATTAAGATTTAACCTACAAAATCAATCCAAGTTTTAGCTCTTTTTGAAGGTATATAGAGAGAAATTTACTATTTAGTAGGGGGGGATTGTGGGTCTTTGTTAAACAGCATATTTCATTATGAAAATACTAGAAATAATTCCTTGTCACATTGTTTTACTATTCCCAAGTCAACCAGCAATATGAATCATAAATAAAATAAGTTTTAATGAAAATTGCCAACCTGTTGATCTCCAATAAGGATTTCCGTACACTAAAAGAAGTTTAGGACCAACAGGATCCCTAAAAAGGTGAATTAAGGTCTCCAAGATGTCAAACCTCTACCCAAAACCTTCCTTTTCCCCCTCTTAAAGACATCATGAATGGATGTTCAGCATTATGTAGAAATCATCATGAATTAGGAAAGGATGATCATTCTCTTCCCTGTTAAGTATCAAATCAGTTTAACCATTTATTCTTGATGATAGTCTCGTATGGAGAGAACCAGAAATTCTCTACCAGTGTTCAAATGATGGAGAAATCGACCATTATGACATCTGAAGTATTGTTTGTGCAGGAATGTCAGAAACTCTTTTCTAAGTGCCCAATATCTTTCAAAAAGGGGAAAGGATGGTTTCATGTAAAGGGTTGACATCTCGGAAACCTTCATTCAACTTTTTAGGTATCCTGTAGGTTCTAATTTCTTTTTGGGGAAATCCACGAACTTTTGAAGGTTGTGGGGATTTTTGCCCCAAAACACCTGTGGGAATTTGCCCCGTTTTACTTTATTTTGAAAAACAAATAATTTATTTTTAGAGACATGTTGAGGCAATTATTTCTAAAGGAAACTGAAGTTTAAAAATGTTGTAATATTATTGGGTTATTTGTTGGTATTTCTTCTCACGCCCTATTTTATACTATCTTAAAATAAAAAATCAAAAACACTACATCTAAATGTTAAAAACAAACGTACCGCATTTTTTAAACTCTTGAATGACTTAGAGGTTCGAAATTTAATGGTAAAATGTGTCTCAATGGTCTCAATAAGACAAACCAGCAACCTGGTGATAAAATTTTGAATAGATTATTATCAATTAAAAATCGCAGTGCGTGTTTTTGCCCCGTGCGGGGCTTTACCCCCACCTACCCTGAGTTAAAGGTAGACAGTATTATTTAACTCAATGAAAAAATAGCATGAAAGAATCAAATCTAGTCCAATACTCCTGGCAAAAGTCACATTTGTGATCCTGATGGGACACACTTAGAAGACCCACAAAGTAAGTATGCATTAGGGTGGGCCGAAAACACACTTTATTTTTTATTCATGTTCTAATAGCGCGGAAAGGGTGCCACTTGGGTCCAATAAGGAGGGTGTAAAATATATTTTCGATTGGATAATATCTTAGGCCCCCGCATCGCACTTAAAGTTTGAAAAAATGGATGACTTTTTTACAAAACAACTAAAAAACCAAAGATTAAACTCTCAAATATTGTTCATGATTTTTTATGAAGAACTAATATAGTTATAGACATAATGTCACAGGTTCCATTATTCTATCACCCTTATTTCGTTAGATATAATTTTTTAATGTTCAAAGAAATTTGGCAAAGTTGTTTTTCCTGCATTTTTAAACAGCTAATAACTCTAGAACTATACAACTTAAAAACCTGAAATTAGTCCCATTCGGTTCGTAAATTTTTTGTCTTTCATTTGATGTGCATCATGACTATCATTTTCAAAAAAAAAATTAAAAAATTTTAAAAAAGTGAAAAAATTTTTTTTAATTTTTTTGAAAAAAATTTAAAAGCCTTTTGACTCATAAAATGAACATTACTTCCAAATTTCAAGTTGAAAATAAAATTTTATCATGTATAAAAAATAAAAAAATTCGAAATTTAGGCAAGTAGTTTAAACAATCCCCAAAATTATACAGCAAGAGCGATTCACTCATAAAAAATTCATAAACTCACTTGAGAGTGTTCATATGACTTAAACATGTAAAAAATGTCACATAAATTTCAGAAAATACGACAATTAACAGATTCGGTGCAAAACCTTGCAGAGCTAATTTTCAACTAAAAGTTAATTCAATTTGCATGCATTACTCCTGAAAATTCCTAAGAATTATGTTTATATCTAATTGTTTTTACTTTTAAAAGTCAAATCAAAGTAAATTAAAAAATTAACCATAAAAAATTGGATATAAACAGATTTCTTAGGAATATTCAGTTAAAATTCATGCAAGTTGAATTAACTTAAAGTTGAAAATTAGCTCTGAAAGGTTTTGTTCCGAATCTGTTACTTGTCGTATTTTCAGAATTTTATTTGACATTTTTTACATTTTTTAAGTCATATGAACACCCTCAAGCGAGTTTATGAATTTTCCATGAGTGAATCGCTCTTGCTTTATAATTTTGGGGATTGTTTAGGGACTTGCCTAAATTTCGAAACTTTTATTTTTTATACATGATAATATTTTATTTTCAACTTAAAATTTGGTAGTAATGTTCATTTTATGAGTCAAAAGGCTTTTAAATTTTTTTTCAAAAAAATTTTCAAAAAAAAATTTTTATTAAGTTTTTTTCACTTTTTTAAATTTTTAAATTTTTTTTTGAAAATGATGGTCATGATGCACATCAAATGAAAGACAAAAAACTTACGAACCGAACGGGACTAATTTGCTTTTTAAAAATGCAGGAAAAACAACTTTACAAGATTTCTTTGAACATTAAAATATTATATCTAACGAAGCAAGAGGGATAAAAGAATGAAACCTGAAACATTATGTCTATAACTATATTAGTTCCTCATAAAAAATCATGAACAATATTTGAGAGTTTAATCTTTGATTTTTTTGTTGTTTTGTAAAAAAGTCATCCATTTTTTCGAACTTTAAGTGCGATGCGGATGCGGGAGCCTAAGATATTATCCAATCAAAAAAATATTTTACACCCTCCTTATTGGACCCAAGTGGCACCCTTTCCGTGCTATTAGAACATGAATAAAAAATAAGGTGTGTTTTCGGCCCACCCTATTATGCATTAATGCAATTTATGCAATTAGTGCATCATGCACTATGCGATTTAAATTCCATTGTGGCTTATTTCTTAATTATTATAAACTTTTAATAGTAGTTTATAAATCTCCATCAATTAATTCATGACAGTTAATTCTTAAACTACTTTAAAGTAGTTACAGAATAGGTCTGAAATAAAATCTTTTATTTATTCATTATGATCTTTAAATTTTATTTTACATTCTTCATTATTTTAATATTCAATTATAATTCCTAATTTTTCTTGATATTCTATTTTCTTCCAATTTTCGAACTTTCTCATATAATCTACAGAAGTTCCACTTATAATCTCCCAATTTTCTTTTACAATATCTTTATATAAGTTAGTCTCTTATAATCTCCATCAATATGTATTTCTCTTGTGATCCCTCAATTTTCTTTTAATTATAACACATCTTATTATTTTTTAATAATATTTATTTAAATTTTAGTTTCCAAAATTTTTTCACCTAATTTTCCCACATCATAGCTATTCATATAAATTTCATAGTTCTTCAAGTAAATTTTGACAATCTCCCGGTCAGATATCCTCATACAATTTTCCCATTTTTCTCACAATGTCTCCATTGCATTGCAACAATCTCCCTATTCCCTCATAATCTCCCATTTCATCACCACTATCTCCCAATTTCCTTACCCAATCTCCCTATCTCTTCCAGCCTTAAAAATGACGCTGCCCAAGCGTATAGCCATCATCGGGGCCGGGCCATGCGGACTAACAGCAGCCAAGTGCTGCCTGGAGGAGAAGATGGAAGTGGTGGTCTTCGACAGAACCGAAGACATCGGAGGACTCTGGTGCTACAGAGAATGTGACAAATTCGGAGTCCCTTCGGTCATGAAGTCCACCATCATCAACACCAGTAAGGAGATGAGTGCCTTCAGTGATTTCCCACCCCCCGACCACTTCCCCAACTTCATGCACAACACCCTCATGAAGCAGTACTTCAAGATGTACGCGGATCATTTTGGGGTGACCCCTCATGTGCAGCTCAAGACTGAAGTTATTCAGGTAAGGTGAAGAAAGTCATCGTTCATTCTGTGTGTTGATTGTTGGGATGTTTCAAATTGCTAGAAAGTTATTGTTGTTGAATTGTTGAAGTAATTCAGTACAGATTGATATGAAAATTCACAGGCAATGAACCGTTTTGTGATCGGGTAAACATAAACTTGTTCCCTTTCACACATGCAGCACTTTTGTATCCAATAGCTAATACTCCGACTTATGTATTTTTAAACCATTTTTATAGACTTGATGATAAAAATTTAATTCTTCGGAAATCATCACTTAATTGGTTTTCATGAGGCATCTCAAACCTTAAACAACTTGTTACGTGGGTTTAATCTTTTTAGGATTTTTTACCTTTATGTGTAAAACAAATTCACACAAGCCTTCAAAACAAATTTCTCTCTCAACTTAAGTTATAAAACTTTTGTAAAATCATGTTAGTATTTCCAAACTTCACCGTTGTAAAGGAAGACGATTTAAATTTCTTAATATTCTATTACTAATATTAGGATTCTCTTGATGATAGTCTTTAAAAAGAGATAGGGAAGGGGTGTTGCAACAGCCCCCCGCCTAGCACCACTAAATAAGTCTCTGTAATAAAACCAGAAAAATATTTTCTACTTACGAAAGATCCCCCGCTAAGTTAGATCCCAATCCCATTCGTAATCTGTTTGTAACGTTAATGTTAAACCATATTTTTAACGATATTTTGCATGTAATTAATGGTAGTTTAGGTCCCTGCTAAGTTAAAGAGTTTAAGCCCAGCTGTAATCTGTTTGCGAAAAATATGCTAAACCTTAATTTTTAATGATTTTATTGTGCATGTAATTCCAAAAAAAATATCTACGTTTAAAATTCAAAAAAGTTTACTCAGCTTCATCCCAAACCTTTGTAGATCGTGAAGTCAGAAGACTATGACCGAACCGGCCGTTGGTGTGTGACAACCAAGAACCTGATGGATGAGAAAATAATCACAGAGGAGTTTGAAGGAGTTTTATTGGCCACTGGTCACCACAGTATTCCCAGAACTCCTCAGTTCCCAGGCCTGAACGATTTCAAAGGCAAGGTCCACCACACCCACAGCCTCAAGAAATGCATGGGCTTTGAGGACAAAACTGTTCTAGTTGTAGGCATTGGGAACTCTGCCGTGGATGCTGCAGTTGAAATTAGCACTGTTGCTAAGCAGGTAAGAACCAGACTCTAAAAATTTAAAATTAAAAGAGACGCGTCTCAGTATAAGCTGTTTTACAACTAAAGGCTTCCCACATTTTAGTAAACAAAGGTTTTTTTTGCTTGTTGTTCATTTTCGTCACCTTTTCCTCTAATACTGATTCAGCAGGGAAAGTTTTTTAAGTACATGTAAACAGGGAATATTAAGAACGCAATAACTTTTATACTGAATATCCGCTTGTAATTAAAAACAGTTTTGTGAGAGTTTAAGCTAACCTTATAACCTTTCGAAAAATAATGGGATTTTACTTATTATTATTAATATTTGACAAACTGACTAACTTCTGATAGAAAGATCATTCAGATTTTATTTGATACCCGTTCCAAAGTCTTTTAAAATTAAACCCTTCGCTTTAATGAATTGAGCGTGCGTATAGCAATATAAATTTTAAAAATACTTTTAATATAAGCACAAAATTATACATAAATAAAAATGTGTCTTGCTTCAATTTCTTGATTGCATAAAATTTTTATAGAAAAATACAGAAAGAAGGGATACAGATATGAATGAAAAGGGTATTTTTGTTTATTATAAATAAGCATTATTTTTTAATTAAAAACCCAAATTTTTGTTGGGTATTTATCAATTTCTTAAGTAAGATATTTTCAACTTGGATTTTTCAACTGAATAAAAAGAGTGATATGTATCAGTTAGCCAAAAAATATTCTTTAAAAACAAACCATTTGTATTAAAATATTTTTTATTAAGTAATGGAAAATTTTTTTGTTAAAATATGTAAAAGTTGTATCTGTTAAGTCCAACAACTATGACTATTAGGTGTGTTGAAGTTCTCACTCTCATTATCGTAATAGTCGTAATTGCAACTTTCAGTGTATTGGAGACAAGCGAAACTGAATTAAGTTTATTGGTTGTATCAGTTGCTTAATTATCGCTATAAGTTTTATTGAGAAATTGAAAACTCCTAAAATAGGGAGAGAGTAAAACATAACTTATAATCTCCCGGAGTTTTCTTACATAGAGGAGTAGAGACTATAGAAGGGAGATCGCTATTCACAAAATTATTTTTCCAAGTTTTGAAAATGACATTTTTCAATTTAAACAAGTTTTAAATTTGCCTGTACTTTTTTGGCTAGCTTATTTAGGCTTTTTTAAATCTATAAAATCTCTTTTTTTAAAAAGAACTCCAAAAAGATCAAGTATTTTATAAGAGGGATAATTTAAGATTTTACTTAAGGTATTTTATATACCTTTTCAATGCCCTATCAAATCTAAAATACTCATCTTACTTAGGTATTCACGCATGATTCCTCTATTTTCCCCAACACCATAAGAGACAATTTTTATGGACACAATAATTTTCCATAAAAAAACCTTTATATTAAGTATCACCTCAGAATTTTCTTGCCAGGTATACAGTACTTAAGAATATCACTTGATCTATGTGATTTAGCTGATACATTGCGCTACCCAGTAGGCTCCGGTGGACCGAAACCACGGAGATCAGATACTGTAACCCAAAGCCATATACACATTCGCTCGCTGAACCCCTTTTTACAGGGGGTCCCATTCATCCATCCACAAGGTCAATGGCAAACATCCAGAAGTTGACAAATCCCAAGTAAGGAATTTGAAACGCGGGCACCCGCCTTTGTAGTCAGTTATTTTAATCATTGACTACTACATCAGCATTGTGAAGTTCCTAGTCTTAACATTTACACCAACATCAAAACTCTTTCACCCTTACAGGTGTATCTCAGCACCAGACGAGGCGCCTGGGTTTTCCACAGAGTGGGTCCAGACGGTGATCCATACGACGCCGCCTACATCACCCGAGGCTACAACCTGCTCAACAAACTCGTCCCCATGCGAGTGGCCTCCTGGTTCCTGGAGCGGGAACTCAACAAGAACTTCGACCACGCCACTTACGGCCTGAAGCCGAAGCATCGCGTCTTCAGCCAGCACCCGACCATCAACGACGCCTTGGCCAACAGGATCCTCAGTGGCACCATCATGCTGAGGGAAGACATCAAGACGTTCACCGCCGGTGGCGTCGTTTTCAATGACGACGAGGAGGCCACGGAGATCGACGAGGCTGTCTTTGCCACTGGCTACGATATCGCCTTTCCCCTTGTTGAAGATGACATTATTCAGGTCAGTAATATAGCATTGATCTTGATCAGTTAGTTAAACCTAATGGTAAAAGCGTCTTTATCGGGATCGCAGAGCCTCCCTTCTATTACATGGCTAAATTGTGGAGGTGGCAATAGAGGGTGGCACCATCTACCATCCGAGAATTGTTTGACTCGAGTCATTTAAGGCCATCACTTTCTCTTAAGCCTCTATCCTTTGCCTTAACTATTCCTGTTCGCTTCTTACCATTATTTTTACATCACTTTGCTTCCTAATTCCACCCTTCACTTCCCGAAATTACCTAATTGAGAGAGATCCACTGTCTAAGGATCCCAATTTAGTTTTTTTCCTTTTACTTCCATATTAAAGAGCCACTGTAGACTCCGTTTTGTAACCTTTTTAGTACACTGATCCCCAAACCTTTTTTCCGGTTTGCAAGCACACTTTGGAAAGGCAGACTAGATGTGAAGAATACAACCCAAAATATTCAAAGACAATGCAATCGAATTTGATTAGTTATTCGTTGCAATAAGCTTAGTTATTTCCTCGAATTAATTTGTTATTAGTGATAACTTGGTAACTGAATTCGATTTAAAATTTAATCCTCATCGGAGTAATTGCAGCTGATGACTATTTGCGTATTGATAACTCAGAATTACAACTATACAGGGTGTTTCAAAAAACCTGTAACGATAGGCTATTTCCTAAAATATTTCCCCTAGACCCATACTTCCAATAGAAGATTTTCTTCAAATGAGGTGAAGAATTATATGACACCAGTTTCAACTCCATGGGGGTCTATTTTAGAAGATACAGAAAATAAATTTTTATACGGCCCCCGTAGATTAAAACCCCCAATAAGAAAAATTTTCTCCATTCATTTCTTAATCAGACACAAAAAATTTCATCTCGATATCTTCAAAATTCACCAAGATATTAAAAGCTAAAATTCGTGACTTAACCACTTTATCATACCTATGAATGACATACTTTTACTGCAAAATAGGGGCCATCCACAAACTACAGTTGAACATTTTAGAAACCAAACTATCGTAAAACTTTGATTTTTTGAGGTGACAAGGACTACATGAAAAACTCCTCCAATCAGCCATGGTGTTGAGCTCGCTCAACTACGCTAATCCAGATACCTGTCATTGCTACTCATATCAGCGATGCCCAGAGGGGGCCCATCAGCTCTCATTTTGCGTTCAGATTTGTGACGTCATTGGTTTGAAAGTAACCCTCCTACCAATCAATACTTATACCTAAATCAAGACTTATTTATAAATTACCTTGAGTTATCGAAAAGATTATAAAAAATATTTCTTGGAGCTCCGAAATCGGAATCAATACCTATAAGTTCCGATTTAGCCAAACACTGCTTTATTGTTTAATAGAATGATGCGCTTTTTAACTTGCGGACGGTCCCTTAAAAATATAAACCTGCATATCTCAGTGAATTTTGAAGATATCGAGACAGAATTTTTTCTATCTTATTGAGAAGTGAATGGAAAAAATTTTTCCATTGGAAGTTTCAGTCTACGGGGGCCGTATAAAAAGTTATTTTCTGCATCTTCTAAAATAGACCCCCATGGAGTTGAAATTGGTCTCATATAATTCTTCACCTCATTTGAAGAAAATTCGCCATTGGAAGTATGGGTCTAGGGGAAATATTTTAGGAAATAGCCTATCGTTACAGGTTTTTTGAAACACCCTGTATAGCTGTTAATTAAGGAATCATTCAAATGCAATCAATTGTTAATAGAGTCAAACAGCTAACTTTTTTCTCCTCTAATTCAGGTTCAAGACAACAAAGTGAAACTGTACAAGTACATGTTCCCTCCAGACTTGCCATATCCTTCCTTGGCAGTAATTGGCTGTGTACAAGTGTGGGGAGCGCTGTTCCCTTCAGCTGAAGCCCAATGTCGCTGGTATGCCCAGCTGATGAGTGGCAAGAAGAAGTTGCCAAGAAAGGAAGAAATGATACGAGACATCGAGAAAAAAGAGAAAGTAATGGCAGAGCGGTACGTCGATTCACCGAGGCACACAGTACAAGTAGATTATATTCCGTATTTGGATGAAATAGCCAAGAAAATCGGATGCAAGCCCAAGCTGTACCAGCTGTTTTTTTCTGATCCAAAGCTTTTTTGGACCCTTCTGGTTGGACCTTCGGTGCCTTATCAATACCGCCTGCATGGTCCACACCATTGGTCTGAAGCCAGAGATGCTATTTTAAAGTCTAAAAATCGTGTCATATCTGCTTTAAATACACGCAAGTGTAGCTCTGAAAAGAGTTAAATGTGCAATTAATAACTGTTAGAAAAGAAATTGCTCTCATGTTCTCGCTATTTCTATCTTAAGTGGGTGAATCGATTCCACGCATGAAGATTATTTACGAATCTTTGAATTAAATATTGATAAAGTGTTTTATTTTTATATACTTATTATATGTTATTATATGTTATACTTGATTATATGTTATTGTCTATCATTGTTTTTTTCACTATTTTTTCACTTTTATACAATGCCGCTACAGCACACAATCATGATGCATTTATTGCTTTTTCTGTTTGTTTCAGAAACAATAAAATGTATGCAATTGTCTTTATATGTTTTTTATATATTAGGTGAATGCAAAAAATCTGTTCCCTTCCCGAAAGTTTAATGATTTTAAAAAATGCCTACCATTCCTCATTTTTTATCTAAGTTCCGGAATTACAGCCAATTACAAAAAATCGAAGCATTAAGTTACCTGAGAAGCTTTAGGTATGGAAATTCTAACCATAAAAAAATTCTAAACTTTAATATGAATCTTTGAAGGAGTTTTAAGATACATTCACCGATTTTGAATTTTTTGAGAAGCCTCCTCGATTTACACGAGGAGCGCCAATTTTGCTTTTTTCCTTTAAAAGTCGGCATCTCTGTACGCATAAATTCCTAATAAAGTATTGATTTTATCTCTAATTATGTGGCATCTACTTATTTTCATAGGCAAATATCTATTAAATACACATGCTGCAATCCATTTCTTAATGCTTTTTATTGCTACTGCATTTGGGGTAGAACTTTTGCACTCGCCTAAAGATTGTATGTTTATTTTTGTATGACTTTCTATAAATTTTATATTGTGCATAAACTGTCTCTCTATATGTACCATACGCACCTGCATCATATGAAGGGCAAGATTTCCAATTGCCTATATCAGTTTTTGAAGTAAGAAACTGTGTTTTGTCTTTTTGTATAGTTGATTAATTAATATATGTGAACCTGTAAAAAATCTACATCTGATTGGTTTACTGAAAAGAAACTTAAGATTTTTTGAATTGGATATTTGTGCACCATGTTTTATAATTGAATGTCTTTTGAAAATATAATTTTCAGGAATTATTTTCTGTTATATTGTAATGATTTAACGGTTGTTAGATATGTTTCTATTAAATTGTAAGCAATAAATATTTTTCGTGTTAGATTTTCGTACTATGTAATCTTTTAAGTAAACTGTGGCGTTTATCACTAGAAGTTGGAACCATCGATATTTTAATCTACTTTAAGGCTAAGGCTTTAAAAAACAATAGGGAAGGCGGAGTAATACTACAACGCACTCTTCGGAAATTGGTCTGGTTAAACTAATATTAATATAATATTTTAACAACTGTGTATGTCTCAAATTGTGTAAGAAAGGATTTCATTCCAACATTTTAAAAATTGGCTAGGCTATTTTCAACCTTAAATTTAAACAAAAAGAAAAAAAACACTCCAGGTTTACGTTGTGTAATAAATTTATTGGCTCATATAAAGGATAAATGACATTTTTGGGGTAAATTATACCGTTTAAATGCTTCTTTCTATGCATATTATTACCTTTTTTATTGCGTAAATTTACCCCACTAATTTCAAGAAAAAAAGCTATGATTTTCATTCTAGAGCTTAATTACTGAGTTACTTTTTTAACATATAATCTGATAGTTAAATATTAGTTTTATTTTGGGGGTTGATTACTATTATATTGCTTGAATGCTTGAATTTTTTAGTTCAGTACAAATTTAGATGATTAGGCTTATAGGCTAAAATCTACCAAACGTTTTTGAAAATATTAAGTTTAGGCTTTGGGCAATCGAGCCAAATCAATACATTCCTCTGATCGTATATACACTGCTCAAAACAATTAAAGGATATTGGTGGTGTTGGTACATATTGGCAACCAAATAAAAAATTTGCAGTGTTTCAAGCATTTTTCATAAACTTAAGGCCATTTCAAAGCTAAATCCATGCAGTTATCAAAATAAAATTTTATTTTTACTTTATTTCATCAAAATTGGAAAATGTACATTTTGTGTAGTTAAGCAAAAAAAGTGAAAAATCTATCAATACTTAATTGAAAACCAATTTCACTTGGGGTATGCTTTCACCTGAGTTAAAAGAACGTTGTGGGTCTGTTTGCCACCAGGTTTGTTTGTTTATTTTTGAGGGGCTGGGGTATTTTCTCCATTTTCCCCTTTTAGAGCATTTTTCAGCACCTGAAATGTTTAGGAGGTATTGGAAGGGCAGAAATTCGTTTCTCAAGCATGTCCTAGACTTAGACTTGTTCTATTTGATTCCTGTCGAGAAAACGTGCTGGTCCATCCCTTTCTAGCGATTTCTTCATCCTGAAGAAAATCATTAACTAAGGTAGCACAATGTTTTCTGCAATTACCATCCCTGAAAGTTAAATCATCACCGATTTCTCCTGCATGAGGGGCAACCAGATGTATAAGGATATTGACCTTATTATCCTGAACCACCAGAAATGGTTCCTTTGGCTGTGGGGGGTCTTTATTCCATAGATTGAGATGGTGCTCTATATCATCACTCAACGTCTTCAAATCAGACTTCCTCATGCACAAAAAGGGGTTATTTTGTGTTTCTTGTACCCTCCAGGCAAAAATCAGATGTTGTTAGGATGAACGAAGAGTCAGATTTGAAGATGTGGAGTGATGGTATCGAGCACCATCTCTATCTATGGATGGAATAAAGACCCCCACAGCCAAAGGGGCCATTTCTGGTGGTTCAGGGTAATAAGGTCAATATCCTTACACACCTGGTTGCCCCTCATGCAGAAGAAATCGGTGATAATTTAACTTTCAGGAATGATAATTGCAGAAAACATTGAGCTGTATACGAGGAAAAAAGGGTGGAAATTTGTCTAAAAGCCTTGTATGAAAGGAAATCTAGGGAAGAACAAGCCTTGGAAAGGAACCTTAGTTAATGATTTTCTTCAGGATGAAGAAATCACTAGAAAGGGATCAACCAGCAAGTTCTCTCGACATGAATCCTATAGAATAAGTCTAGGACATGCTAAAGAAATGAATTGCTGTTCCTCAAATAACTCCCAAGCAGTTCAGGTGCTGAAAAATGCTCCAAAAGGGAAAATTGGAGAAAATACCCCAACCCCTCAAAAATAAACAAACAAACCTGGTGGCAAATAGACCTACAACGTTCTTTTAATTCAGGAGAAAGCATACCCCAAGTGAAATGGGTTTTCAATTAAGTATGTATTGATAGATTTTTCACTTTTTTTGCTTAACTACACAAAATGTGCTTTCTCCAATTTTGATAAAAAAAAGTAAAAAATTTTATTTTGATAACTGCATGGATTTAGCTTTGAAATGGCCCTAAGTTTATAAAAAATGCTTGAACCACTGCAAATTTTTTATTTGCGTGCCAATAGGTACCAAAACTACCAATATCCTTTAATTGTTTTAACAGTGTATTGTATACAATCTTATGATTTTTTTCCAATTTCTTTTTTTTAATCTAGGATGTATTGTTTCCTTTAATATCACTTCTTAATAGTTTCAGTACACATGAAATTTATTGTATTGAGGTTGTATATTTGTGCAGAGGGGTAGTCAGTTACTGTCTTATATTTTCTTTGACTCCGGACGTGTCTTATAAAGTCTATTAGCAAGTCTATTTTTAATAAGTTTTGTAGGGGTTTGAGGATCCTTATCAAATTTGAATGATATTTAAAATCCATATTTTTAAAACGGCATCTTTTGGAGAGATCTTTTGGTTTTAAAAAGGTGACACACTAAACGAAACCAATTGGTCAATAGCTGTGCCTGTGAATTGGACGGCTGCTGAGCAGTCGATGGGATAATACGTAAGTACCTATACATTTTTCTGATTTGTATGACGTGGCCGGGCTTTCAAACGTCTCACGTGTTCGAAACAGAAGACAGTGGACAAATTATTTTTGTTACCAAATAATAGGGAAAAGTTATTTCTTCTTGACCAATTTGATGCAAAAATGTTTGAAAATAGCTTTTTATCGTAATGAACGGTAAGTCCGCATAATAAAGGATTGTTTTGCTTACAACCAAGATTATCCGGATTTTCGATTTTTTGTTAGTCTTTACGATTTTATTTATTGTTATAAGCCCGGTTAAATGAGGTTGTAGCTACTGGCAAGAAAGTTTCATTGAAAATATGATAAATAAAATTTTTATCAATATAAATTTATTTAGTGCCAAATTACATTTTTAGGATGATTTGGCTTATAGTTTTAATAAAACTTTGTTCTTCTTTAAGTAGCAGGGTGGGAAAAAAACCTGGTTTTTTCAAAAAAAACCAAATAAACCGGGTTTTTTTGGTTTAAACCAGGTTTTTTTTGATTTTTTTAAAAACCAGTAGTTTTTTTAAACTTTTTTTTCGTACCTGCATAAATAGGGTGAATCGACCAGTAATTGACCAGTTAGTGGAAATTCCTCCAAGTTTTATTTTTCTTTCTTAGAAAAAAATTTTTCTAAAAAAATTGACACTGGTTTAATATCAATGAAAGTATGAGGAATAATAACTAATAATCATTTTTCCTTTCATTTTTATAGAATTTTTTTTATTTATTTTAAAAGCAATTAATTGAGATTTTGCCAGTAGTTGACCACCTACATCCAGTATTTGAACACCATTATTCCAGTAATTGACCATTGCCATATTCACCATTTCCAGAATAAAAATCAAATATACAGCTCAAGCACAAATCAACCAACTGATTCACAACGCAACCTATCATTTGCAAAAGAGCTATTTATTTGAGTCCCACTTCTTTAAAACAGGGCTAAGGGTAAGTTGGCTGAAAAAAATACGCAACGGAGACGTTTGAAGAAAACGTTTCAGAAACACTTACACAAACTTTCATTCAATCTGATGATTATAAAATTCTCTCACAAAAATTAAGAATTGGCAAATTTTAGTAAATTTTTAAGTTTATAGTTTTTCTTGACAGTTTTAAGCGAAAAAATCAATTGTTTTATTGAATGGTATAAAAATTTTGAACTTAATATTCCATTCTTATTAACACCCGTGTCTTTTGGCAGAAAATCCTATGATCTGAAAACCAACTGTTCCAATCCTACTAAAATTTCTTCCATTTGTTGAATACGTCTTAGAAAATTCTTAAAAGCTTTATTCAATCAGCAATCAATAAATTAAACTCTGGAAGAGAACACGGAAAATTGATCCTATTGATTAATTCTCATACTTTATTAATATTAAATCACTGTCAATTTAAAATATATTTTGTTGGAAAAAATATATCTACTTTATTAGTAATTATAATGATTTTTAAGTTGTATTGCAAAATCTTATATATTTTAAGCAAGAAGTAGAACAATTTTTTTATTGTTTAACCTTTTAAAACCAGACTGTAAACCAGCACGATTTGCCACCTAGGCCACCTAGCGAGCGCTTGCACCGCGAACCGTTCGATTCCACCGTTTACTACAGAAGGCTATCTAAAAAACTAAAAATGCGTATATGTCTGACAACCAACCAAACAACTACCCGTAGGTACGTATTTTAGGGCTTAGCGAGAGGAGCGACATATTTTAAAAGCGCAGGTGTTGGAAATTTGAAGAACCAATGAAAGAGGTATATTGAATAAAGAGTCCCTATTAACAATACTGGTTAATTACTGGAAATGTAACTTTTTTTTCAGTAAATCTAAGCAAAAATTGTACTGCAGGTAAAAATCTTTAAAATCGCTCTTAGTTTAAAAAGAAATCTTAAAAGCAAATAAAATCCAGTAGTTGACCACTTTGGTCAAATACTAGCACTTTTTCTATTCTAGACAGCCAGTGGTTGACCACCCCTCAAATATCATATTAAATGGTTAATATACAAATAATGATAGTTTTATTTAATTCAACTAAACATATAGGACCTAAATACATCAATCAATAAAATATTGGAATAAAAACTAGCTGGATGATTTGAGATTGAACTAAATACTCCATACCATTATTGCTAGTAGTGAGAGCGCATGCTTTGAAGCTTTGTTGATAACTTTTTTTTAACTATTTATTGTGTCTTTTAAGAACAATACTAGAACTTTACACTATGCATGAGCTTTTAATAAAATGTCAGCTATGTTTTCAACGCAACAGATTCGAAATAAACACACAACAGTTCTTGTTTTTTTAAAAATTATGCTCAATTGGTCAACTACTGGTAGGTGGTCAACTACTGGTCGGTTCACCCTATAGCTACTTAGTTTTTTCTGTTATGAATCAATTGAATTAATAGTTAATCAATTCAGCTATAAACCAAGTTATTTAATTAATTAACTAATTAAAATTAATTTTTTAAAAAGTTAAATTTATGTATAAATCAGGATTTTTTGCTGCATAAAAAACCACTGGTTTTTATTGCATCGGAAAAGTGTTTATATAAGTACATTTTAGCAAGATTTTAACTATTATAAATAAAAACCAACTGATGTTTTTATAGTGGATTCAAATATATGGGGTTTATATGGTAAAAAACCATATTGGTTTTTATTTAAAAAAAACAATAGTTTCTTTTCAAAGTAACCAAAACCAATATAAAACCAATTATAAAAACCAAGTGGTTTTTATAATACTACTTAAACAGCCGGTGCTGAGTGAGTAAAAAAATGTTTTTTAGTGCATTGAAATATCCTTTTCTTATTGAACTAAAAAACCATGAATTTCTTTTCAAAGCAAAATATCAAGTGGTTTTTATTATTGGTGTTTAGTGAGTTAAAAAATCCATTTGGTTTTTATAGTGAAAGGTGCAATAAAATTTCTTGTTTTTAAGAAATTAAAAAACCATACATGGTTTTTATTGAATAACACCATGGAATTTCTTTTCAAAGCATGAAAGCATGAGTTCTTTTTTTTAATCTATTAATAATATATATATTTAATATAATAAATATATTTGTATTTATGAAAAAAATAATATATTAAGAGACAATATTTTAATAAATAAATTACTTTAATAAACCCAAAAGTTTTTCTTAAAAAAATTGCAGATTTTCTGGAAAAAAACCAAAAAAACCATTTTGGTGGTTTTTTTGAAAAAAAAACATTTGGTTTAAACCATGGTTTTAACCATGGTTTAAACCATGCCAACCCTGTTAAGTAGTATGAGTTTATTTTAATTACAATGAAAGAATGTTTAAAATTAACAAGTTTTAGAAAAATTGAATTTGAAAAGTATCTTTCTTTACGTGTTTACGATTACGTTAACCACGTTTTATTCATTGGTAGCCTACTTTATGCACTTACTATATTTTACCCCATCACGTGTTGCAAAAAGTTTCTAAAAATTTTCTTATAAATATTGCGATTTTTAGCGTATTATTCTGACCGAAATTTTTATTGAAAAAAGTTAACCTAACATCCAAGTTATGAAAGTATGAAGTTATAAAAAAAATTTTGCCTTTTGTGATTAAAAACAAACTCTTTCCAAACCTATCTTCTCAATTTATGATATATTCTAATTTTATTAAGTAAAATGTACTTTTAAAAATGTAGCTTTCCTTCCCCTAATGAGCTTATTTTTGAAAAAATAAAGCTGCAATACATATATATAATGGGCGTAGCCAGGGGGCAGGGAGGGGCAGCTGCCCCCCCCAAGTCCTGAGGAATTTACTTTTACTTAAGTTAAAAACCAGTTTTTTAGGGTTAAATTTTCAAAATTTTTCTGGGGGAGGACCCTCAGGCCCACCTTTAATTTTAAACCTTTATTATTTACACTTTTTTGTTATAAGTTCATTAAAATTCAAATTCTATCTAAAAATGTATAGCCAAATTTGGTTTTACGTGTACCAAAAAACAGTTGGAAACCATCTTCTTAGGGGCAAATTTTCAAATATTTTCTGGGGGAGGGCAGCCAGGCCCCCTTTTAGTATTTAAACCTTTTACACATTTTTTTGTAAAAAGTTCAGTTTTGTAAAAGTTTGTAGAAAGTTCATTAAAATCAAAATTCCACCTAAAAATGTATGTCCAAATTTGGGTTACGTGTACCAAAAACAGTTTAAAACCTATTCTTAGGGTCAAATTTCCAAAAATTTTCTGGGGGAGGGCCCAGACCCCCCTTTGAAACAGCTACATTAAACCTATTATATGGATGAAAGGGGCTGAAAAATACTTTTAGGACCCTCCCGAAAAAAATTTCTATATTCACCAGCACTGAACTAAAATTAAGAGCTCCCGCCCATGGCCGTAACTCAGAGGGTAGAATAAAAATCTACTTTTTAGTGTCAGATTACAAAAATTAAAACTTTTACCTCAAAACTAAAAAGCCTCATTGTTTCCACGCTACCCACAAAATGTTTACATTAATTTCATTAAAGGTCAAAAACCCCTCTCGAAACAATACTGTGGCTACGGCCCTCTCACGGGGCTTTAAAATTGTTCTCCACAAACATAAAAAAAAGTCGACCCTGCTTGCCCCCCCCCTAAGCGGAACCCTGGCTACGCCCATGATGCATATGCTTTTAACTGAAAATATTAATTCAATGATTCATTTATTCAATGAATCGAAGAAAAATATGGTTTATATTCCGTTCAGAGACGGTTTTTATCGTAAAAAATACAAATAAATGTAATATTTTCTATAATGGGATCATGAGAATAGAGAATAGTTGAAAAGCTTTTTACTGGAATTTGGAAAGTATGTTTTGGGGCTTCACAGAAATTTAGACTGAGATGTTTTTTTCTCCAAAGTTACTTTTATTAAAAATACGTAAATGGAATTTAACGGCAAAAAAACCTCAAAAAATATATTTTCAAGGGAATAATTTATTCTTAAATAAGTATTTTGTATATTTTAGAGAAGGGAGTATGCATTAAAAAACTTTTCTCTGTTCTACGCACACAATTTTTGCGATTTTAACCCAAAGAAATGAGAAATACGGAAAGGATTAATCCCATGGGATACTTAAAAATACTAACCAATGGAGTTTTTTTGCGTGTTCTTACAGTTTTTGAAGAAACTGTATTTATACTCTTCCATTTAAAATCAGTTATGACCAAATTTGTTCCATTAAGGCGTTAGAGATGACGCCACGAGCGTATATTTCACAGATAAAGAGAAAAGAAAAGAGAAACCTAGTTTTTCTCTTTTCTCTTATTCTTAAGTATATTACGAATAGCTTTATACTATCTTAGGAAATTTTTAAACTCGAAGATCATATTTTTTCTATGAATTCATACATTTCTTATGTTGTCCTCATTTATGCATGTTTTAATTTTTTGTAGCATTTTTGAGTGTTCAAATTTAAAATTTAATTTTATTCTTGATTTTCACCAAAAGAAAATTAAGTTCACTCTACTTCATCAAAGATCTTTTCGATTCACCTGCAATATGTGCATCAGAAAAAGGACATTCATTAGGGAAAAATGTTAATTACATAGAGTTAGTACAAATATAGAGACAGCTTACTCTTCTCGGTCAGGCAACCTTGCATGTCGAAAAAGTCGGACCTGTGTGAGTGGCGGAAGTCAATTTTAACATGGGAGCTCTCGTAGGCGGGTCAAGTGTGAGTGGCAGAACGAAACCGAAAAACCGGTCACACTTTGAACAGCGTAGAAGATGTTTAAGCTGTCTCTATATTAGTACTAACTCTATGGTTAATTATTGTAAAATTTGGGCACTGTACTTTTTATTTAAAAAGATGATGAATTTTATCCCATGATTAATTATATCCTTGATTCACGGGGTGACCATTTGTTTAAATTCGGGGCGTCAGGAAAATATTTCTGTTTAGTTAACTAATTAAGTGCAATTGAATTTTCATTTACAAAAAAAGTTGAAAAACATAGATGAATGTAATTATACATTGTGTAATAATATCAAAGGAAAATGATAACTTAGTTTTGAATTTTAATTGCACTTTACTGACTAACTTGAATAGAAATTTTTCTTGCCCTCTACAAATTCAGATATATGGACGCCCAATCTATTTCCCCATTAATTTTATTTTTTCAATAATTTTTATTATTGTAATTCCTAATGAGGAAGTTGCATGATTTTTTTTATTTTTTTTCAATCGATTCTTCATGCAAAAATAAGCAATTGCCCAAAATTTGAGGCTGATCGAGAAATTTTTTGATTGCGAAAAAAAATTAACAAAAATTCCCTTTTTCAAAGCGCGCAAAAACGCAGGGATGTGACGTCATCGTACGGTGACCATTGTTGGAAAGCAGTGGAGTTGATGGTATGATAGTTGACGTCATCATATGGTGTTTTCACTTAAGGGGACCAAGACGTTCTCAGCCATGCAAAATATGCTAATTTTACAATATTTCGAGACCCAAAAATATATAGTTAAAGTTATTCAAATACTATAAAAATTGGTTATGTTAACAGTCTTTTTTCATCCTAAAATGACAAAAATTATTTTCATATTATCATAGGAGTTTTTGAAATAGGAAGTCGAAAAAGTATATTATCCTACGAGTCTTCCGATGGATGGGGTTAGAAAGGTTAGCCTGTAGAAAATTCTATGTTGTTTTTTACCAAAACAAATAGTTTTCTATGTAGAGAAATGTATATTCAATTTAGTGAACTAATTTTGAAAACAATTTGATGATTATTTAAAAAAATGTTGAACTTAAAATTTTAAAACGCAGCAAAAAACAGCAAATTTTTCTCCTGTTTTTGCTTAATTAAAAAACTTATTACACCATAAACTGTATAAAATGATATTCACTGAATGCACTTATATAAAACGAATATTTGTACAAAGTTTCATGTAATTTCATTCATTAGAATTTTGTACGGGCTATCCTTAAGTTTAAAAAACAGGTTTTGAGAAAAATGCAAAAGAACTAAAAATGGAACATTAGTGGTGGTGATTCTTTACATCTTGTACCCCTATTTTCTGGGGGATGTCAGTCCTAAAGGTATATGTATTATGCATTTTTGGAATCGTCATGAAACCTACGATTTTATCAAATAAAAATTAAAAAATCGAATTTTTGAAGGTTTTGGACGTCTTGGTCCCGTGGTCTCATGTTCCCGTTTTCAGTCACGGGTTTTTTTCTCGACTTTGAATTTAAAATATTTAATTACCCGTACATTTTTTTGAAAAATTGACTAGATATTTCGTTTTACCATACAAAAAAACGTTACGGAACACTTATTTGTTTATGAAAATCTGACACATTCAACTTCCTTATTAAAGTTTAAAATTTTATTAAATTTGATTTTAAAGATGAGTTATTGCGATAATGCAAAAAAGATACAAAGTTTGACTTTTCACTACAAAAATATTTATTTGAATTATTACTATGAATCATTAATAATTTTGAAGACGAAACACATGAAAATAACATTTTATATTAGGAGTTTTAAAAAGTGAATTTAAAATTTTTAGATAAATCTTATGTTAAAAATGAAAAAAAATTGTTCTCTCCTAATCTTAAAATATTATTAAAAACTTTAACAAATATCTTATTTTAAGAAGTTTTAAGATAATTAAGAGTTAAAATTTTGTTTGACTATTTGTAGACACCCAACTTACGAAATAGGGTAACTTTTCTAAACAACTCTGGTATCAAACTAAAGCTTCTTAAGTAAATTAAAACTGGTAACAGATAATCCTGAACTAGTTTTCAAAGTAGTCAAAACAATAATAAAGTTAATAGTTTAAAAAACACACATTTAAAAGAAAGTATAAGCGGAAAGAAAACAAAATTAATGAAGAAATATTAAATCACCATTTTTGTTTCAAGTATGCAATTTATTGTGTTACTTTGATGTAAAACCCTAAAATAGGGTCACTTGGGGTAAGTGGGTCACCACCTCAAACTCAAATATGAACAAGAAATTTCACACTTACTCTTATTTATTATGTTACAGTTTGTCACACTGATGATTTTTGCATATATTTGATTTTTGTTTCATTTATTTTTAAGATTATAGAACTAAATAAAAATAGATTCCCCCAATGGATTTTTTGGAGAGTTCAAGATGCATTTTTTAAAGAAGTATTTCGAGCTAAGTTTTCATTATATTTTGACATTTATTGAACTGTTTGCAAAGTTTAACTTAAAATACATACTGCTATTTGAATTTTTACAAAATTTTTAATTTAGAAGTGTTCAATAGGGGATCCCACTTACCCCTTGAATTTTAGCCTATTGGCTAAGTGGGGACCCTCTTTATTGAGTAAATGAGACCCCTTATTATATTATGATGAAAGTGGTTCTAGAGGTTCCCAAACGATACAGAAACTATTACTGAAGACATGGGCGGATTTAAGAGGGGTTATAGGGGTATTTTCCCCAACATTTTCAGAAAATTTCGATTTATAGAAGCAAGACCTTTTACTCACCACTTCAAAGTTTATAAAATCTCATAAGTAATTCTCTCGACATTTTATATCAGTTTTAAGTTATAATTTGAGTTATGGTGAGTAAATTAAAATGTTTCATCTATAGAGTTCATTCTCATTTAGTGAGTCCGATTTCTTTTTTATCTTACAATGTTTACTAATGTGTGCTAAAATAAATCTTAATCAACCTTATTATGTTTTTAAACACTATTTTATATGTTTAAGTAAAGCATATCATTTTGGCCTTTCAAAACATTCTTTAAAATACTGATTTTGTTTTTAATTCTATTCCTACCTGTAATACTGATTGTTATGTGAGTAGATTTATCAAACATGGATACAATTACAATAAAATATTTTTTATTGAAATTTTCTGTACTTTATCAAGTAAGACCCACTTACTTCCTTTTAAGTTTTGCTTGCTATATAAATAAAGAGTGGGTGACCCACTTACCCCATCTCTTGGGGTAAGTGGGTCACACATCTCATTAAAAAAAGACCAGTTAAAAATATGTAAAGTATTATGTTAGAAATTAAGTATAAATTTTTGTTTATTGATATAGTCTTAAATGAAATAAATCAATCAGTTCGAATTTAACCCTTTCAAAAATTTTCGATTAAGCTCCAACAATGCACTATGCCTAAAAAGGGTCCCACTTACCCCAACCAACCCTATGTCAAAATGTTTGAATTCCCATTATAAAATTACTTACACCATTTGTATTGTTTATTAATTAATTTTAAAGATAATTTTAAGAAGATAAAAAATATTAAATATTAAGAGGTTTTTGCACGTTAAACGTTTTAAAAAAATTTTACAAAAAAGTCCTTTGAAATTTAAGAACAAATAGTTACATACAAAAATGTAACTAAAACATGCATAGTACAAAAACGAGTGTTTTTTTCAGTTAAGTGCTTAGCAAATATTTCGTTCATTATCACCAAAGATAAATCTAATTCAAAAGTGAATAAAAATTTCATGTGAAGGAATTTTCAAAAACCCAAGTAAATGTTTATTGTTTTCAGAAAACTAATATAAAAATATGCATTTGATCAATTTTTTCTGCTAATCAACACTGTAGTCTCATCTCTATATGGTAGCCCATAAAATACTATAACTCATGAAAAAAGACCAATTTATTCGGAACACACTTCAACTTCGTAAATATTATTTTTGATCTATGGATCTCCCATTCTGTCAACACCCTAATGTCCGGACCCAGCCAGTTCCACGAATATCATTTCCATTACATTCATCCCTTATCACATAAAGGTACCGTTGAGGGAAGCGATAACGCGGTTAATAATGACAAAAAACTATGATACATGACTCTTCAGCACTGTTGCAAGCTCTAACATTATTTTTAGGTTACCTTCAAGAACTCGAAAACACCAAAAATTACTGGTACTACAGCCGGACAGGAAATTTAACTCAAAAATGAAACTTCAAGTGCACATTTTAAGAAAGTGCATATTTTAGGAATATAAAGCATTGGCTAGTATCCTTCCGACAATATCGTTCTTTAACAAAATTGCTTCCTTCGATGGTACGGTATAGTCATACCGCCAAGAGAAAAACTTTTGACGCCTTACAATATTATTGCGATTGTTATGGGAACGGTTTTTTTCCACTCAATTTCAGGGGTTCATAATTCATTAATCATGAAAAACAGTATTGGGGAAAATCTGCGTGACTAGCATTTGCTTTTGTACTATTTTCAGAGTTTGTTTTTTCTGACAAAGTTTTTCTCCTGGCGGTTATGAATATATTTGATCAGAATGGAATATCTCAAGAGTCAATTTGTAAGTTGAGTGTGATGCCGCAACTGAGGCGAGGCGGGCTATCACGTTTTAAATTGCAGTGTACAATAATGCGTTTCTCATGAAAAAAGTCAAGTTTCTTATCATTAAACAAAAATACATATAATTTTAGTGGTGACTATTGAACTGTTTTAAACTTATTAGCATATCTAGTATTTCAAAATTGAAATAATTACTATGTCTTGATATTTGAAAAAAAGTTTCATATCAAAAATGAAACTATCGATGTACTCTGATTTTGAATCGTCATTTTTCTCTGTGTGATGTTTTAAAACTTGGAAAGGAAAGAAACGGTATTCCCATTTAATAGACTTTAATATTCGTTTCAACCATAATAAAACTAAAACGTTTTATGTGCATTATGCTTTAAAATGTTTTTTATCTCTATTGAAAGAGTACTGAAGAAGATTTTTATTGCCTGAAACCTTCCCTTTCCAATATGGTTTTATTTTTTATCGCTCCCTCCCAAACAAAAGGTCTGGCAACAAGTGTCATTACCCGACAGAGATTTATAATTCCATTATTGGACAAAAAAACATCGAGGAAATAGCCTGATATTTCCCCTCATTTTAATAGAGAATGTAAAATTTCATACTATATTTTGTACTATTTATAATGTGTGGAAATAAATTTTTACATAGCTTTTATAACCTATATTATTTAAAAAAATGTTTTATTAAATTGCAAATTATATAATTTCAATCCCTTCTGAACCCCTCTAACCTACTGATTTTCTCCGAACGGAAGTTGGTCATTCAAGAGAGATTTCACTGTATATCCAGGTCCAGGGCGATTTCTATTTACCAAATCGCCTCCGTGTCCATAGCACATCACTCAAACCCCCCAGAGACTCGCTTCACGAGGATTCTTGGTTCGAAAACAGAAATTTCTATCCATCAAGTGGACAGGCGATCATCATCCCCACTGCCCCTCCCGTAAAGGTTCGCTCTATAAATACACTACTAGGCCGTATTTCAGCCCCACTTCCTCGTGATGTCACTAGTCAGTCAGGTGTGAAACCTTTAGCATTGCCTCAGACCGTTCACCCAGCACATTTGGTGACACCTGAGCGGTCGGTGGTGCTGCTATGTCGACCGATTTTGGGCGTTGAATGGAAAACACATTTCACAACAAGGGAAAAGAGATAGACTGGACGGATAGACCAAGGCCGGTCAGGTGTCAATGATGATCGGTTTGAGGTCAATGAAGCTCTTTGCCTCTGCAAAAGATCTATCTGAAAGGGATCGATGAAGATCAAAAGCAAGGGTACCTAAAGTGGACAGTATAGACTGTATTGTGCCAAATTAATTCTTCCAACTTAGTATGATGTATCTAAGAGTCTATAACCATAGGTTATATTGAATCTAAATAAACTCCTTAATCTCTCTATCACTCTACACTCTATCATATGTTTAAGAATCATAACGGGTCTGATGGTGCGTTTTCTAAATCTTGGCTTCCTACTTAAAGTAACTATCAAGAAAGAGAGATATATTATTTCTTAACAAAAAAAATTAGTTCTTAGATAATAAAGTTCTGAAGAGGGCCGTGTAAGAGGTAAAGTTTTTACTAGGATAATGGAAAGATGTATGGAAAGACCCGTTTTAAAAGTCCAGTTAGAGGTTCGATGGAGCTTAAAGAGTTAGCAACTCAAATCATATTTTCAATTCAACAATTTAATTAAAAGTCAACCCTCAAAGTTTTCATTTGCATCTATTTTGTTTAAAGTTCAGCATGCTCTGCTTGCAGTGTCATGGAATGCAGATAGTTCGAATCACAGTTGTGTTACATAAAAAGTCTGCAAAAGGACAAGAAAAATTAATTTCAACAGTGTAATAACATTGAACCTAGTGCACTTCAACATTTTCAAAGAACAAAAGAAACATAATATCCCTGTTATTGAGTTCTATAATCAATAAAAAGAACACAGGTCGCATCTGTACTTAGTTCAAGAAATTCAATTATTGTTTTTGCATCAGGCATGTCTCCATCGATCGACAGTTAGTTTAAGTAGCACAATGGAGAGGAAGAAGCAAATATTTTCGAGTGATATCTGTCATCATAAATACCAATCAATTACCTTCATTTAGAAGCAATACATTACTCTCGAAATTCGTGAGGATATATCATTTTTCTTTTGTCCTTTTGTAATCAATATTTATGATAGTATGGAAGGAAATGTTGAGAAGCTCTATTATCGTGATGCAGAAAAATGCTCGGAGATCCCAGAAAACATTCGTTTTAGTTTCAGAGCAGTCAGATATTGCCGCATAAGAAAACTCTTAAAAAATGAACATTTCCCCCCTTAATATTAAAGAAAATATATTTTCTCATTAAGTAAAAATATACTTTTTTTAAATAGATGCGACAGTTTTTGAAGTAATTATTAATAAACTAATTTATTAAAGGTAGATTTCACTATCCCAAGTACCATCTTATTATTTTTGCTGTTGTTTTTTATTTTAAGAATTTTTATACATTTAGAAGGATAAGTGTGTATATAATTGCTTTATAGTGTAAGTGTCCTAATAGTATTTATGAAACATATACTAAAAGCTTATTTTAAAATGCAAATATGATAAGAATTTTGCAGGATAGAATTTTTTTATGATAAAATAGACACTTCCAAAAAAAAGGATGTTTTGGGAGAGAAAAAAAATTGTAACTTAGTATCTTTTTTAAGTACGATTAAAAATTCTGGTTTACGTCATACAGCCACATATAGATAATACTTCTTTACAAAACACAAAAGTTAGATTAGTTTTTTTCTGGTAAAATAAAGTCAGATTGTGTTATCAAAGCTCAGTACACGAGTACTAAAAAACCAAATCATCGTTTACCCACATAATTGACATCTACTTTTAAACACATTTCAAAATATATTAGACTCGTTTGAGCATTCACTTTTGCTTCATATAAAAACAGTATCACTGCCAAGAGAATGTTTTCGTCTGTGTGACATGTATATTATTCCATCCACATCCGAAAAAAACAAACAAAAACATGGTCAGCTTGTTTGAAAGCACGTTTCTTTTCCTTTTTCGCTTGCTTAATTTCCTATTCGGAAGATTTTATGTCGTCCGGAAGTATATTGAATAACCTCCGACTAACTCCTACCACTGACCTTCGAATCGTAGGTTGCTCTCTTTAATACTTGTGCATCAGAACATGACCGAAGGGATATTAACATTTACAAGCAATGACCGCAAGTTTCTAGTTAGTTCATACTTGCCCTTTGAAGAATCCCCTCTTAAAAAGTAGTATGCAAAGGATTTGTAGATTTTAAAGGTTAAATCGAAGTATCATAGACAAAATGTTCAATGTCGAATTACTGGGTGTTGATGTCGACCCAGATTAAGTGTATTAAATTAATGATATCTTAGAACTTCATTGATACACTAGCGGAAATAAAAATCCCAACACCAAGAAGGAAAGGAGATAGCAAAGTCAAATGTATTTTTATGATTGCACATAGTATCAATGTGAATTGCTTAAAAAATCAGCCTACCTGGATAATAAGGGGCCGAGAAAATCGATGAGGAGTGTTGTCTCCATAGGTGTCCATTACCGCGGTCACACGTCGTGGTATTGAGTGACAGGGGCTCTAAATGACTTTTGAGGGATTGGAGGACCATGTTGCCTCCTCAGGTAGTCCAAATTCATATGGTGTACCAGCGGACGTTGCATACCGGGCTAGGTGATTTCTCCTCTTTCTCCTGACATGTTTTGTGAGTGTTGGTTCTTACGAACGGATAGGCCAGGGTAAAAATGCAACATAGGGGGTTAAGAAGAAAGCTTGGACATTGCATAAAACATGTGTTTGTGCCTTTTTCTCTTGAAATTTGTCCCAAGGACAGGTCTGAAGGTAAGGGCGGACAACCGGCTAAAAAACCTCAATTAAGCAGCTTTGGTTGGTCAAAATACCGGTAGATCATACTGAGGACAAGTGGCAGTGGGATGGATGTCGTTTGCAGTACTGCGGATCGTCCGTTCGGTCCGCATAGCTTCTTACATCTTTGTCTATAAACAAGGGGCTGAAAATGGGCATTTCTGTTTCCAATAGTGCACGAAATAAGGAAATGAAGTTCCCAATTTCATGACATGGTGTTTATGAGAGAATCCTGATTCGGTTTGGAGTACCACGACGGTTGGGTATGAGTTTGAAGACACAATGGAGAGAGCGCACTCAGCTGATGATTTTCTAATCGTTCCACGGAGTGGTGATGCAGGGTAACGGAGAGGGGATGCATTGGATTCCATTTCTGCAACTCCTGAGTATGATTCGCCAGTACTTTTTCCAACTAGAGCGGCGTCATTGAGATTTTGCAGCCGGTAGACCGTCCTTACCTTCAGACCTGTCCTGGGGACAAATTTCAAGAGAAACATGCACAACCACATGTTGTGTGCAATGTCCAAGCTTTCTTCTTAACCCCCTAGTTTGCATTTTTACCCCGTCTTTCCCGTTCTCTAGAACCAACACCAACAAAACAAGTCTGGTCAATGAGGAGAAATCACCTAGCCCGGTATGCAACGTCCGCTGGTGCACCATATGAATTTGGACTACCTGAGGAGGCAACATGGTCCTTCAATCCCTCAGAAGTCATTTAGATCTCCTGTCACTCAATACCATGACGTGTGACGGCGGTAATGGACACCTATGGAGACAACACTCCTCACCGATTTTCTCGGCCCCCTAACATCCAGGAAGGCTGATTTTTTAATCAATTCACATTAATACTATGTGCAATCATAGAAATAAATTTGACTTTGATATCTCCTTTCCTTCTTGGTGTTGGGATTTTTATTTCCGCTAGTGTATGTATTTTATTAGAATTAACATATCTTATAAATTTCAATAATAAAATCATGATATTTTTTTGCTTTTTCGTGCTATTTTTTGTATTAGTTGAGAGATTTTTCATTCCTTGTGTAACTGATATCATCTAATAAAATCATTAGCTTAAACTAAATCAAAAATGGGAATTTAAATACACGAATTTAAATAGTTTGTCTTGGAAGGAAGGTGTTACAATGGTAATTATGTTTATTGTGGATGCGGAGTTAAGAATACAGATGGGGCTTAAATGCTCCGCATTTGTCCTGAATAGGCTAATTTGAAATTTGCACAGAAATAATATTCTGTAAACCCTGTTCTAAATAATGCAAAAATTATTTGAAAATATTTTGAGGAACAAATAATAACATGCCGTTAATACCATAAATAAGAATCTTCAAAAAATCAATAGTTTGATTGAAAATTCATTATTTTTCTAATCAAAATGATCGTTTCAGTTATACAATAACTCTGTTAATGTAATTCCTCAAAACCAATGTAATGGGTTTGAACAACCACACGTGCCAGTGTTTCCCGCATGCTAAAACTCTCATAAAAGTGTTGGAGGATAAAATGACTGGATGTTTGCAATTAAGTTGACTCATATATGCCAATTGTATAAGAGGGTAATTAAAGTTCATTATATGTGCTCTTGAAGTGTATCATCCTTTTCTCCCTTTACCTTAAAGGTCGTGAGTTAAAGGCACGCAATTTTTGAGGAATTAGCCATAGACTCCTTTTATTTTGATAAGTTATAGCTTACTACATTCCGAGTGCCCCTAGACCAAATATATTTTCACGAGTTAAAAAATCTTAACCAAATTTTAAAAAAAGTTATCCACTTTATCTACTTATTTCAGATTACATACGCATCTGTTACGGGCAATGTGATAAATAGGGCATTATTAAATGTGATAAATTCAATGGCATTTATCAATGGAATTTATCACCTACGCCTCTACTCTGGGCATTATTAATAATGCACAATTAACCACTTTGCCCGTAACATACTTAATTCAGTATCAAAAAGAGTGTTTGAGATATTTATTTAAAACATTGTTATAATAATATAAATTTTGTCTTCATTAGTACTTCAAAAAAAGTAAAATTCTAGATCAACATGCCTTTTTAAATGTTAATGTAAATATAAATCATGGTTTCCATATTTTGTTCTGTACTCTGCATCCAGTTGTACTTAATCGTATAATCGTCTATGACAGTCATTTTATCGATTTATTCGAAAACTTTAATATTTTTTCTAAAACATTGTTGGAATCAGAGTACAAAATTAAAAGTTTTGTTCTGTATTGTTAAAGTAAATTTAAATTGCACCTAATTTATTTTTGTTAACTTACGAACTTAACTCCTTAAAATTAAATCAATTTGAATTTTAAGTATTAAAATGTTGAAAGTTTTTAAATAGTAATTTAGAAACTAGTTTTAAGCTTACAGTAAGACTGTGTTAATAGTAGTTAGTTTAAAAATATATCTAACTTTTCTGTTTACCGTTAAACTGGTTATTTTAGATAGTTGGAAACTATAATAAGTATATGGAGAACCCTAGGAAATGAAATAAACCAGTATAACCGAAAACAACTTTACTTTTTAAAAAATTAAAACGGCCTGTACACATTAAATATTATTCCCAGTATATTAGTAAAAAGTTTTATTGGTTTTATGGGGATGTTCCCAGTGAATCAGAGCTAACTTAAATCTCGTAGCTTTATCGGAGGAACTTCTTCCCATGGAGATCTGGGCAACGACCTTTAACGGCGTAAAACATTCTTCTGGTCATTCCCAGGACGAAAATGAAGAAAGATGAACTGCCTAGTAGTGGAAGGAAGAAGGCAGAATTTATTGTGGTTCACTTCCAAAGTTCAATTTTTCGAAAAAAAGCAAAGCAAAAACAAATAAAAATATGTACATGGGATTAGTTTTTTTCTGTAGAAAAACATTAACTTTTATAAAAAAAATTATAGTGTGAACAAAACCCGAAACTTAATAAAATGTGTCAATACTCAATATTTTTTAATTTATACAATTTAATAAGATTAAGCCCTTCTTATTATGTACTAAGTTTTCACTTAGATTTTTGTTTCATTTTCTCAAAAGATTAAGAAAGTAAAAAAATTTTACATTTTTTACTTATGGAAATTATTTAGATTTAGACTTTCCTCCTGAATTACACAATTTATACTTACCCATGATACAGATAACAAAAAACAGCAATTCATCATCCATCATTATCAATCACAAATATGTGTAATTTGGGTTGGGTTGTATAAACAGGATCTCTGGGTGATTCACATGCACAAAAATACATTTAACTACCATACTAGTTATTTAAATTATTATTTATAATGATTGCTGCTGTTCAGCTAGTAGATATTTGTAAAAAAAATTTTGAAACATCATTATTTTAATTTTTGCTTCTGCATTTTTAACAAAAAATCAAACAATATTTTTTAACATTTTAAAATTCCTGCCAAAAAACATCTGAATAATTGAGAAAGTATAAGTATTCCAATTTTTTACACTGAAAGGTTAAAATAATTTTATTTTGAGCAAAAATAATTAATGTTTAATATAAATTATCTGCTTAATGTAAAGACTAAAATATTATGAATGAACACATTTTCGTCTTTATTAAATTAAATCCTCCTATTGCTATAACCACGTAGTTAGCTAAATAAGGATTAAATACTATTAACTAAACACTCCTATTTCTTAACAATGTCAAGCTTAAAAAATTAACAAATATTTTCCAAAAGATTCCAAAATGATTGATTTATGGATTGTGTGTCTGTAAAAGTAAATTAACTTTAACAGAAGTTTTTAAACGAGTTTTCTGTTCGTTAATTCTGTTCGTTAACCTTAAATTGTCAATGCTACTTATTGCAGTCAGTTTCTAGCATTAAATATTTAGGTTTTCATGTTGATTCAAACTTAAAATGGAAAACTCATATATAAGAGTTAAGTAATAGGTTGCGTTTCGTTTTAATTAAGTTTTATCATCTAAAAAATAAAATCGATACAACGTTTTTTAAAATACTTTATTATTCTTGGTTCTACTCATTACTGAATTATGGTATTATTATTTGGGGAGGTGATTATAAATCCAATTTGCTACCGCTAATTTCAATTCAAAATAAATGCTTCAAACTTTTAAAACCTGGTCACTCACACGCCAATAACTTTAGAGATCTTAACTTACTACCTTTAAAATATGATTTAATTTTCCGTGTTGCACTTTTTTTTACATCGAAACAAATTAATTTGGGATTTAAAAAAAAGTAAATATCTCTCAAAGAAGACCTAATGAAATTTATAAAATACCACATTTTTCAAAAGAAATATATCGGAAACATTTTTACTACTTAGCACCTAAAATCTATAACCTTTTCCTCTTTATCTTTAAAATATAAATAAATATTCTACTTTTAAACGTAAACTTTTTAATTTCATAATAAACTTGGACGACATAGAATGTTATTTTCAGATATAAAACGAAGCAAATAACTTATTAAACCAGACTTTTGCAAACTTGTTCCTTGATTATTAAACCTATTATTATAAATCTGTTTTTTTATTTACTTATTTATTTTTTTAAACTTTTTATTCACTATTAAAATCTTTAATTCTCGGTTATGTATAAATATGCTTATTAATATATGTATTAAATTATTTAATGTTTTTTTAATTTATAGGGGAGAGTGTTGTACCTTTGGACAAAAATCACGTTTGGATTTTTCCAAGACAGGTAAAATCCCATTTTCACCATTTAAAGTGCCCAACCTTTAGTCCTAACCTTTGTGAGAAGGGGGATATTTTTTATTAGCTAAAATCTTGAAAATTGTATTTTTAATTAATTTTAATAACTTGGCAAAATTTGTGTCCATATGTACAGCAACGTGCTCTCCCTATGGACAGACCCAGTTGTACCTGTGGACACCCTTAAAAATTTTTGTTGAAAAAAAGCTAAAAATGAACATTTTTATTAACGCATTACCTTTTTATAACATATTTCAAGCCTTTTTAAAATTGGAAATAAATTTTTTAAAGTAATGTAGTTTTAGATCGTAAATGATCATTAAAACAAAGTTGAATGATAAAAGTCTTGATTTTTTTTACCAAAAACACATAAATCACATGGGATTTTCAGATCAAAATTTAAGGTAATAGTTTCATCAATCATGCTGATCACTTCACTGATCCAAAAAAACCCAATTAGATCGACACTTAGTTGTGCAAGCATTTGGTGGTAATAACTTCCGCAAATCTTCTTCGGTGGAAATTTTAAGTTTTTTGTAATCATCATACTTAAACGCAATAGGGTGCTTAAGATTTTACATCATATTTCAATTAAATTCAAAGTAGAATCAAAATTTTTAAAAAGTAGTCTTTGGATCACAAAACATTTGATTTTTCATCTAAAAATCACTTGAAAATAATCGCCGTCAAATAGTTAACCATTTAGAATTAATTTAATATGCATTAAAATATATTCACATAAATCAAAAACTGATTCTAAAACGCCGATTAGCTACAGACACCCACAAGAACGTGTCCGTAGGTACAACACTTATGGTGTCCGAAAGTACAACATCAGGTGTTTTTTCATTAAAAATTCTATAAAATAAAAGAATTGAGATCTGACGATTTCTAATATCAAAACTAAAAAGTCAAAAACTTGGGGATTCACCCCATATATGTCATTTTATCATATCATTATTATAGGGGAAGAGAAGAATTAATGTAGTGATGCACTAAAAAAAACTTTGAGCATCTAAAAACAGTAAATTTATTTTATAAATTTAAATAATATTTTAAAGAGCTGATTTCACGTTAGCAACTAGATATATAGCATCTGTTTACATTCAAAATCGACCCCAAATTCAAATTTACAATTTTTCCCGAATTTTAAAATGAGGACTAAAATGAGGTTAAAATGAACACTCTCCCCTATGTATATATATTTTAATAAAGAATTATACCTTATTGTTATCTTTTTTATTATTTTTTTAGCGTATACTCCTTCATAGTGTTTTTTGTGTATTCGTTTAATTTCCTGTTAAATTTTATTTATTGTATTAATTGAACTTAATTTATCAGTCACCAGAACGGGATATAGTCCGCTTGGTGATGAATATGTTATTCTTCGAAGATTTTTTATAACTATTTTTGTATGTCAATAAAGTTATTTTTATTATTATTAATACATATTGGGAGTTATAAATTTCAAAGTAATAAAGTAAAAGACGATCGTAGAAATAGCTGTTTTAAACAATCTCAAATTGTACAAAAATTATACTGTAAATATTAGCATAAGTTCATAAAGAAATGACTAAGTTAAAAAATATTTTTCAGTTGAAAAATGTTCCCTCGTATGCTTAAAAATAAAGTAATTTTCTCCTTTAACAAATGAAGATTGGGTTTGAATAAATAAAGGATTTTGTTACAACTACGCGTGTATAAAGACATGAGTGGATTTCAATACGAGAACAGATCCTTCTGTTGCTAAGCTATGCAAAATTAGGTAGGATATTTTTGTTGACCTAAAATTAGGCATCTTATATAAACACATATTTTGCATATATTAACACCTTTACACATATTAAAGCAAAGAATTGACCTTAGATTGATTTAAAAATAATCAACTTATCAAATTCAAAAACATAATAATTAAATGCCCAACTGAAACATATTAATTAAAAAATAAGTTTGTTTTACAAAACTTAAGGATGCTGGTTAATTATTTGGTATGAACAATTTTATTTTAATTAATTTTACAAAGGAAATTTTATTGTCCACATGGGCTAGTTTAAGGTAACTTTTCCACTTTATTAAAGAATTTTCAAAAAATTTTCAGTCCCCTCAGAAATAAATTGGAAATTCCTTTGAAAATCTCCCTTCTATTCATACCCTATTTGGATACTGTAAATAAATGATGTAGTCATATAAGCTGGTAAGAATGAAAATGGCATGAGTCCACTCTTGTGGTTTTCATATGAAAGACATTTTTGGGTCGCTTATTGAACTTTTGACTTAGGTTTTACACAGGTTTTTAGGTTTAGGTTACCACTCTATAGGTAAGGAACCTTAAAAGAAATCCAAATCCACATATTTCTCAGTTTTTGTATTTTTGGACATGTGTCACTTTCATCCTAAGCAGTTCACATTTAGGTAAAGAAATCTGGGTCCCCCGGTCCCTCTTTTTTCCCCTACCGTCAGGCCCATGATTATTGCCTTCCATGATTTTAAGGGGCCCCACATTGTCTGAAAAATATAAATTTTGTTTCATAAAAGCTATGTCAATATTTTTGCAGTATTTGTATAAATTATTTTTACATAAGAAACATTTGGAATTTATCTTAGGGTAGCAATTTGGTTGTAGTAGTCGCTAGAGACCCAGTAGTTCCCCTAAGTGCGCTTATTTAACCCCCGTTTTTAATCGTTTATTTAAGTAAATCAAATCAGTTATCAAACCCCTAATCATTTATTCACGCAGTCTTTTCAAAAATGAATAATGTCATCCCAGAGTTACAATCAATTTTCAATTATTTTTCTTAATCCTTAATCCTTTTTCATGAAAGGGGCCTCCTAAAGAATACGAGCATTGGGCCCAAATTTGTCAAGATCGGTCCTGCCTACCGTCTGAATGATTCATCTCTAAAACTTCGAAAATGGACAAAAAAAACAGCATAGGGAAGACTGGGGTCGAAAGTAACACGTGTCAATTGTAAAACTTGGAATTCCTCAAAAAGTATAGAAGCTAAGCCGGTACAAAGATGACAGCATGTGCAAGGCTGGTAAACAAATAAGACCCGAGTGCGCCGTGACTGCCAGTTGAGCTGTAACAGTGTACTTGAGAAAGTGATTTTCGAGGGTCGTAGTAAATTTCGAGTTTTGTGTAAAATTCTTTTTCCTCTAATCAATTTTAAGATAATATTGCTGTTATATTTCTTTGAAAACGAGGGTTGAATTAAAAATGAAGACGTGGGGTCAAATGTAACACGCCAGCCGGGGACGATTGTAACATGTGAAAATTGACCACAATGCATAAAATAACAAGTTTTTAAAAAATATTTTCGATATATTGATATATAATTTATATTTTCCCACAATTAAAATATTGATTTGATTTTTAATATTTATATTTGATTGATTATTAATTTTTCACGGTTTCTGGATGCCAAGATCCGTATAAAGACAACTGATGAAGGAGCCAGGTTAGCCAAGAAAGAATGGAAGCAGGGGGCTGCTAAGGTTTTGGTGTCTGGAAAGTCAATAAGAAGTGTTGCTCGTGAGCAGGGTATTTGTCATGGAACGTTGTACAGATTCAGTCGAAAAAAAATTAAAATCCTAAAGTGATAACTTATTGGTTATCGGCGCGGGATCAAAGTATCCCTATACAATCCACTTATAAAGGAGACCCAAATTTATTTCCATCACCAAAAGTATCAACACAAAAAGCGGTGCCAAATCACAATGAAATAAAAAGGAAACTCAAGGAGAAAGATCCCCATCTGCTCTTAAACCTAGTGCAAAAGAAAAGAAGTCCTCCTAAAAAAAGAAACTTAAATATTCAGTCTGTGAAACCTCGTCAGACGATGAATATTTGTTGTTTACATGGATACTTTCTAAGACAATCGCCCCAGTGAAAAATGGGTTCAGTGTGTTTCGTAAAAACATATTGTAAAATTGTATAATTTTCTCTCTTTTTTTTTATGAAAATGTGTGTGTTGTTACAATTGACCCTTATATGTGTCACGATTGTAACGATTTTCGATTTTTTATTTACTGTATTGTAATGCATGTACACGGGACAGTTTTAAAAACAAAATTGTAATTGGGATATATCAACCTATTTTCATAGCAAGTTTCAGAACTCTAACATAAAAAATGGCTTAGTTTGAGATCAAATTGTAAATTTTGTTACAATCGACCCCGTCTCCCCTACCCTCATTATCTCCAACTTTGATTAGAAAACCTAACAATATATTTTCCCCCTTGAAATAAAATAATAATTTTACATTTGGAACAACCTTTTTTTCTCGAAAACACGATAACTCGAATATTTTTTGGGGTCCCTTCGATTTCGAGAAACTGAGGTTATACTGTGTTATCATTCCTCTGATAAATCTATGACGAATTTTTAAGATTTGAAATTCACTCTACACAGATAACAGTATGCTAAAACACATTGGTCGTATGCTTTCTGTGAATAAAAAGTCAAAACAGAAAAACAAGCCGAACTTCGACGGAATAATTGTGAGAGATTTTCTCAGTGATAATTATTGGCCTGTCTGCCAACAATGGGCATCGGCGACTGTCTGGAGCCAACCACAAAGGCCTGAGGACACCCGGTGAGTCTCCTTTCTGAACCAGTCAGATGGCGAAGATGACACACACCTGAGCAGCAACACCCCCACACCCCCTCTCCGGAACAGCTGATGAGTAAGGGTTGCAGTTCCAGCGAGAGTTCACAGAGGGCAGCACTAAAACCGAAACAAAAAACAATCAAAACTTCGCGGAGTATTCGTCACGGCGAAAGCTTTTCCAACAGTCAACAGTTAGTGCCTTTGCCCCGAAGTTGGCTGACGCATGGTGATTCTGTCTTTCGCCTTGTTGTAATCGCATGTTTGACGGCTGAGAAGTTTCTTGCATTGACCTGAAGTATCCACCGCAGGTAAGTGCACCTTTGCGTCTGCGATTTCTCCGCATCTTTGACTGTTAATACTATTCTGTGACCCGATTCTGAAGTGTAAATATTGTAAGAGGACATGCTTTTGTTTCCGTGCATCCTCTGTGAAGGCGACAGTTTTTGGCTACATATGTTGATGGATTGTTTTCGTTCGGGAACTAACAGGTGATATTTCCGTTTTCGGCGGCCTTATTCAAACGATGAATGTGTTCTTAATTTTGTCTTACCGTGTTACTCGAATGTTGTGTTTACATTGTTGATGTTGACAATTTTCTTTGAATCTGTACACATCACAGGGGATCTTTAAACTGAATGATCAAAATATTTGCATGTGTTCTGCCGTGATTTGACTGAATTTTCTTGATTTTTTCCTCTGTATTGTTCGATTGCTCTATCCCCATGCTCAATTAATCAATCTTAATACAATAGAAGTAAAACTCGTTGAAAACGAAATTGCGAGGAAATAGAAGACGTTTGAAACTTTTGAAAAGTTTCCGCATTGCTTAAAATATTATGAATAGGCTAAACGCGATTATAATTTCCTCTATTTAAACTACTTAATCGATTTACTTCGTTTTTTGTATGAGAAAAGTGTTATGAAATTAACTAATTACTGAGTATTTATTTGATTTGCATTTGTTTTTTAAACCATCTAAGGGCACCCTTTTGAGAGATGTCGAGGGGTTTAAATGTTCCATTCTGTAAATATTAAATAGTTTTGATTCTAAGTTTTAATATTTCCAAAAATTTGTTTTTAGACAAAACCTAGGAGCATATCCTTTGGAGAGATGTCGAGAGGTTTAAATGTTCCCATCTGTGAATATGAAATAGATTTGTTTTTAAGTTTTTTTAACTTTTCAAAAATTAGCTGTTGTGTATTTTTATAATGATACTTCTAATTTTTGAAACAAACATAATGTTCTTTGGTGGTGGGTTGTAGCCAACTAACACAAAGTCAAAACCTTCCTAAAAAATCTTAATCCTAGCCTAATTCATAATTTTTCGCTGCACAGAATCTCATTTAATAGCTAAAAACCCTTCTCCAAAAAGTTTCCCTTTCTCTCTTCCCCTCTTATCAGTCCGTTCATTTTCTTTGATAAGCTGTTGATTTCCATCCTCAGAACTGGAAATGCGAGAGCCGAATCGCCTAACAATGGGTTGAGCTCCAAAATCAACAAACAAAACGACACGGATTCAGAGATCCGGATTCCTTCCATTCATAAACCTGAAAACTGAAATAGAGCTCTGAAACCGCAATAGAGATCTTTAAACCCCCTTCAAGTGGTTTTTCAAGAGTAATTTATTTTTCAATGTTTTACCCAGAGTCAAGGAAAATTTTGTTTTATTACTATAAATTGTCCCCTCGCTATTTGCGGTAATGACGTTCCAAAATATACCGCAAATCCGCGAATAACGAACCCAGTTTTAAAACGCGCAAATATGATAATATAACATATATAATGGTTCGATTCCGTCATTTATTACATAGAACTAAAAAAACTGGTTCATGCAAAAAGTATATTAAACTGTAAATTACTGTAAATAATTTGCAGTAAATACCAAAAGGGTTACTAGTTAGAAAACTTGCTTAGTTGAAGTTACATTTTTCAAAATGGTTTTACTTAATAACTATCGGAATCGAACAATTATGTATTTTTCTGCCAAATATGCAAGTTTCATTGCTAAAAACTTTGAGATCGAAATCCGAGAATATGCGGGGGATAACATTGCTCAACCGATAATATGCGATGGCCTACTGTATTAAATCCCCGTATGAATCAATGGAGATTGGAGACTCATGAAATTCTACGGTTCAATCCTTTAAACTTCGATTTTATTTTGTGATGCTAAATTTAATCCCTACTTAGACCAAAAAAATCTTAAAAGAAATCCCCGGATTGGTCTTCAGATCGGCCGACTTAGCGTATTTCTCTTATTGCGGACTCCATCATCATGAAATTATATTATTGGGAATCGCTGGAATAAAACGTTTGGGTGATGACTGAAAGTTACATCGTAATCCGAAAGAACCCTGATAATTGTTTTCCAGGCAAAAAATGCATCTTTCTGCTATCTTGATTAGTAATCAAAGTGACAAAAAAAATGTGCTTTACGCGTTGTATCTTTGGGGTAGGTCAAATATTACGTAAGCGTTTTTATTGGTCATGTTTTACCCCCTCCCGTTGTCAGCAAAGATATGTAAACTGCAAACCCCGTTCATAAATACGTAAGAAAACTGCCCCCCCAAAAAAAGGTCAAAATGCATGAAATTTTTTACCAAGTTCAAGTTTTTTTTAAATTATTTTTAGTTGAATTTTGAAATGATTTATGCAAGAAACAAAATATATTCCAAAACGCATTGTTTGTGGCATCTTACATGTGAGCATCACTCATATACTCCCCTCCCCCTTGTCAGGAAAAGCATGTTAACATCGTTTATAAAAATCACTGAAAAATTATTACTGGAATTAAAGAAAAACTCGTAAAAAATATTTTTTAAACTTTAGAAGGATTAAAAAAATTTAGGTACGCTTGAAAAGGGTTTCCTTTTTGGAAAATATTTTCGTAAGAAATTCTTATTAAATTTATATTGATTTAATTTAAGTAATAAAATTATAATTTAAGTTTTAAAGTCAAAGGGATTTGATAACGTTTTCGTATTAAGCGGTACGGTCGACGGGATAATACGTAAGACCAGATTATTTTTATAATATGATGACCATTTAGGATTAGGAATACATAAATTATAAATGTACCAATTTATCAAATCCTAAAAACTTAGTTTTGGGTCAATCCACATCAAGTGATCCAGAAAAACTAAAATTGGTCGCTCGACCATTTTATAATCGAATGATTTTTTGTGTGTTGATTCTTATATCATTAGAGAATCCAAAACCACAAATTCTAATTTTTTATCTTTATTTGAATTTTTATAGCAGCCATCGATGTTCTACGGAGCAGCGATTGTAAGGGTTTACGTTAACTAGCCTTATTCCTAAATGGTTTAACTTAAATTCATGGAACAAAAGCCATTTTACTCAGAAAGATACAGGCTTTATGATGGTTGAATCAAATATAAGGGGTATTGAGTCACAATTAGAAAAAATCCCCCTCAAAGTCGAGCTTTAAGATGGTCCTTTTTCACTTTTCAAACGCATATTTTTGTTAAAGGAACTATTATTTTTCTATTTTTTCTTGAGGAAGGTGTAGTATGCTTCCTAAACTTTACTTTTAAAAAAATTTGACTTCGGTATTCGTTTATTTTTAGAGTTATGAACTCTCAAAATCGGATCATTTCAAAAAATTCACCACTTTGACCCCCAATATCTCTGGTGGAACAAAGTTTAAAAATCTGAAATTGTTACTGGTTAAACCTTTCTAGAGTATAATCCTGTTCTATAAGAGCCGTCTTTGGTATTTTCTTACAAGTCGAGTTACAGGTCCTCGAAGTTGCCATAAAAACGCTCAATTTAACGGTTTGAAAAGTGCAATTTTAGTTCAAAGGCTCACCACTTTATTAATTATAATTAGGTTTATTTGATTTTTCATTGCTTTTTTTCTTTTTTTATTTCTGTGAGGTGGCTTTAGATTCTGTAAGGGTTATTAAAACTAGAGCAAATTGAAAACAGCTGTGGAAACTCAGTGTTCTATGTAAGTACCACAAAATTTTTTTAAAATTAAAAACATATTTTTCCCCGGAAATGTTGTGATCCTTTCAAGGAACATAAAAAAACCTTAAAAAAGGACTTCGCAAAATAACTATTGAACATTTAACAAAAAATAACAACAATCTCTTTGATTCCGGGAAAGTCTGTGCCGAAATTGCTTTTCCAAAGTTTTTGAGAATCCGAAGCAACATTGACTGTTGTCAATCAGAAGATATCACTGATGAATTCTTTGATCAATTCTTTTGAACAAAACTCCCAAAACACATGAACAAAATTCCCCCAGTGTAAGTGCAGAAACCAGTCAAGCAACGTCGTTTGACCTGTTTCTGCACTAAAGCTGAAATTTAACATGCTGGAAAACTATTTTAAAATAACGTTATTTTTATTATTCTTACTTTAAAATGTGCGTGTACCCCTACAAAATCCCATGACACCAATAACTCAATTTTGAAAAAGTGACGTTTGACACGTTTCAGAATTAAACGATTCAATGAGGTATTCTCACGTTTTGAGATTAAATTTTATTAAAATAGTAGATAAAAAACCATGAAGAATGACGTTTACATCAAGTATTTTCGTAGCCTAGTTTCTGAGATATAAATTTTTGAAAATTCGTTTTTTATTTGGGCGCGAAAACACTAGAAATCATGCGCTGTGAGGTCACTTCCAATAGTAGCCCGTTTTCCGATCACGTGAAAACAGTAAACACAATGGTTTTCATGCGCTGTGATGTCCCATCCCATAGAAGCCCGTTTTCTGACAACGTGATATTTTGACTTTTTGACAAAAATAAAATTGAATTTTAAATTATTTAAAAACACATTTTTGAACTTAAAAATCAGAAATTTGGGACTTTTAAACCATAATGTATCAAAAAATTATAAAATCAAGCAAATCCCTCACTCATACCAATTTTCATCAGAAATCTAAACCGTAGAAAATGCAATGAGAAATCAAACAAACCTAATTGTAATTAATAAAGTGGTGAGTCTTCGAACTAAAATTGCACTTTTCAAACCGTAAAATTGAGCGTTTTTATGGCAACTTCGAGGACCTGTAACTTGACTTGTAAGCAAATACCAAAGACGGCCCCTATAGAACAGGATTATACCCTAGAAAGGTTTAACCAGTAACAATTTCAGATTTTTAAACTTTGTTCCACCAGAGATATTGGGGGTCAAAGTGGTGAATTTTTTGAAATGATCCGATTTTGAGAGTTCATAACTCTAAAAATAAACGAATACCGAAGTCAAATTTTTTTAAAAGTAAAGTTTAGGAAGCATACTACACCTTCCTCAAGAAAAAAATAGAAAAATAATAGTTCCTTTAACAAAAATATGCGTTTGAAAAGTGAAAAAGGACCATCTTAAAGCTCGACTTTGAGGGGGATTTTTTCTAATTGTGACTCAATACCCCTTATATTTGATTCAACCATCATAAAGCCTGTATCTTTCTGAGTAAAATGGCTTTTGTTCCATGAATTTAAGTTAAACCATTTAGGAATAACGCTAGTTAACGTAAACCCTTACAATCGCTGTTCCGTGAACATCGATAGCTGCTATAAAAATTCAAATAAAGATAAAAAATTAAAATTTGTGGTTTTGGACTCTCTAATGATATAAGAATCAACACACAAAAAATCATTCGATTATAAAATGGTCGAGCGACCACCTTTGGATCACTTGATATGGATTGACCCTTTTGTAAAAAAAAAATTTTTTATTTAACGTACTTCTTAACGTGTCACCCTGCAAGTTCTTAAAAACAAGTCCACTGTAATAATTACCCGATTTTCTGCTGAATCTCTTTCATAAGCAATCCTAAAATGATCCGTAAAACGAATAAAGACAACACGAGAAAGCTCTCAAGCTCTTTTATTTAACGGTGGGGAGTCCACCCGTGTAATTATGACATAATCATTAGATTTGTGGTCATAGTAGTTTCCTACGATTGATTTATCAGACTTCGTTTTTTCCTTTTTATTCCTATCTATAGATCAGTTTCATCATTTCGCGTAAAATAGCTTGGAAGTTTTAGATCTTACTATACAGGGTGTTTCAACAGTCCTTTTTGCGGCTTTTATTTGGAACCAACGTGTCCTAGGGTTATAAGGTCTACCCCTAGGTAAGTGACACTCGAGAATCTACTGAGATGACTTACGGCGCCCCTAGCGGTGAAATAAAAAGTTAAAAAATTTAATTTAAAAACTAAAAGAGAGAGAAAGTTAGAGAGCGAAAACCTCAGTGAGAGTATTGTTGCCACCGTTATGAAGAACTCACTGAAAAAAAATTCATGAAAATATCATGAATATTCGCGGAGATATTAGCATGTGAAAATGTCCCTTTTTCAGGCCTCAAAAAAGACAAAGTTCCCAAGTTTTTTTTGATTGAATTTGGCTTTATTCAACTAAAAAATACGAAACTAAATAATAACACTTAAAAGTTTGCAAATTTACGAACTTTTCTTTTTTTGATGAAACCTGAAAAAGGGCTATTTTCACATGCTAATATCTCCACGAATATTCACGATATTTTAATGAAATTTTTTCAGTGAGTTCTTTCTAACGGTGGCAACAATACTCGTTCTTTTGAAACACCCTGTATAAAGGACATGAATAATTATTTCTCAGAATTAAGTAAGGTGTTTTACGGCCGTATTCACCACTAATTTAACCCAAGGTTAACTTTAAATCAAGCTTTTTTGACAACTCTGATTGGTTTAAAACTTGCTTCCCTTTTTCAACAACCAGTTAAAAGCTTGATTCCAGGTTAACCTTAGGTTAAGTTAGTGGTGAATACAGTCGTTAAACTTTTTTTAAACCGTGAATTTGAAAATGAGCTTCATTATTTGTTCAATGTTATAAATACTTTTACGAGATTTTCTATGCTGGTTGGAAAATTAAATTATTGAGTTATCAAGTACGCGTTAACCAACTGAAAAACTTTTTCGAGTTTAATTTTATTTTTAACGATGGTAATCCCCCTTTTTTAAGTTAGCTCTAAAAAGTCCCCCCTTTTTACCATTCTTCTAAACATAAACGTACCGTTATTTTCGAACCTAAAATGTTAATTTTTTAAATTCGTTAATACTTAAAAACACAAAAAATTACTATTTTGAATAAATGATATTCTAATTTGATGCATTGGTCATCTCTTTTAGAACTTTTTATGATTCATTTTCTAAATGCATTAAAAAGCAAGAATCATGGTAGCTTGAACTGCAGAAAGTTAATATTCCGATATCGTGACCAATTATTATAAAATTCATTCGATCATTAAGGGGGAAATAATATATATAAACTTAGAAATTAGAAAAAATCACCTACAGTTGTTCGCACTGTAGATATAATTCGAAATTTACCAATTAAATTTCAAATTTGAATCAATTTTATCCGGCTATTTGAATTTCTAAAAGTGTTTGTAAACATACATTTAAAACTCTGGGGGTAGCTAATAATGTGGGGCCTTGTTTAAAAATTGTGCAGGTCTGAAACCACAGCTTAGCTATCCATAAGTTTAACATTACAAGACAAGAGAGAAGAAACTGCTTGAAAATCTTCGATTTCTAACGAAGAAATACATCCCTAAACACAGGAAATTGGGTATAGGGTATCCGATTGTTTCTGGGCTATGGGAATACGCGTGAGTAAGCAATGTTTGACAATAGCCCTAGGATAGGATTTAAACTACTGAAACTGCGCTGAAATGACTCATTGTTTCAAAACTTTGACCTGTATCTTTTTTCTACATAGAGGCTAGAGTATGTCAAGAGAAATTTTACAGAAGAAATGGGTGTTTTTTAAATTTTAAAGGGGATATCTAACCAGTAAGTGAAGCGCGTGGGAGAAATAGAAACGTGCTAGAGAACACGATATGCTCTTGGTTAGGTAGAAGAAACCGAGAAATTTAGGAAAAAATTCTTAAATATTTAAAAATAATATTGAATTATAAAATACATAAAAATTAATTAACGATCAAATGCTAGATCGGTAAATGGCACTTCCAGTGTGTACGAGGAGGTGCAAAAGTGGTACATAATTTTTTGTCTTGTTAAATAAATTTTTTAAAAAATTGACAAATCTTGGTCGGGCACCGAATCGTTCAAAATTGTTATAATCCTGTTTTGGAGGTAGAGTGTCTCAAAACATTCTGGAAACAAAGTGTCCAGGACTTATCTTAAAGAGCTAGTCACGAATGTATGGTAAGGCAACTATAGTCGGAAGTCCATTATTATAACTAATATAATGTTGGCAGTTGTTCATTTGGTACCGAGCAACAAGTCCATTAAAGGCTCATTTACACTATTTCACTTTCGATGTTCATCTTTGATGATCCTCTCCGATAAATCCCTAATTCGTGTAGGAAATCGGATGAGTGAAGAATGAAAAGAGAATTTACACTTTTTATTTTGAGGATCATTTACGGCTGTATTCACCGCGGTAACTTGCCCGGCTGTTAAACGGCTGTCAAGCTTCCGATTGGAAGTTAAAAAAGGAAAACTATTTTTTCAACAATCAGAGGTTTGACTCCCGGTTAACCGCCGGCCGGCCGGTGAATACGGCCGTTAGACTTTTCACTTTTGATATTCCTTTTGGAGGAATCATTCGAAAAGTGTAAAAGTAAACTTGCGAAAAGTAAAGTGAAAATAGTACTTTTGAAACTTCGAAAGTGAAAAGTGTAACTTCGCGTTTCACTCTTTACACCTTCACTTTTACATGCTAACTTTCGATTCACAAGGAGTCACTCAGTATGAATAGTGAAAGTGAAACAGTGTGAATGAACCCATAGACTTAGTATTCCTCCATGATGAACATCGAAGTGAAAAGTCTAAATGAGCCTCAACAAAATAGTTCACTACATCCTACTAGGTGAACTACGACGGGGTTGGACTATATGTGCTAATTTTGTAATTATTACGTGTACCCCATTGGAGCACCCCTGAATTCATTCTCACCCCTCAAGGGATAACATGGCAAAATTCACATAAGAGCTCATTTGAGTATTCTGGACTTTCTTAGTGCCCTTGAAAAGAAATGTGCATATGATACAGCAATCCTCTAATCAACCTGCTGTATCTCCGTAGTTCTTTTGCAGACTCATCCACATTCAGACGTCACTTTTGTTTATGGCGGGAGAGTCTGCGGTGGAGGTTACTGGGATTACCCCCAAGCAACTAATTCCCCGAAGAACTTCCTACTTCTTAACGCCAAGCCCCCCGTAATGACATCTAAAAATAAAGTCCCAATGCTCGGAGACCTTGATCCTTCGAAAATCAAAAGGAGCATTAACTCGACCTCGATGATAACAGGAGCAGGAAGTTGACTTAAGTTGGTTTTCTCCGGATCCGATCAAACACGTTTTAAATACTGACTCACCAGCGCTGTCGTCTAATGGGCTTTTAATATGGATTGTGTACACCTCTCAGACTAGGATGACTTTTCTCCAGTCTGCACACGTTTCCAGAATCCCTTTTTCTATTAATAGAGAGATTGGGTTTTTTACTTTCGTTGGGATTATGTACATTAAGTAGCATTAGATGCGAAATTACTGATTCAGTGATGATGAGGATGGCTCTCTGTCCGAAGAAAAAAAGCAGGTTGGGTATTTTGTTGTGCATTCCATGGGTAATCGGTTTCGCCGAAAATCTTAGTCGTGCGTCGCTAAAAAAATGGTTTTCGGTGATTTGGTGTCTGGGAAAAATCTCGTGATATTTTTTATTATGTGAATGTCTACTGCCAAATTTGAAGTAAAGAGGAGTTTATGTTGTAGATAACAAGTTTTATACTAATGGGATGAACCAGCGTTACTATTTCCAAAATTCGTAAGGCAGTTTTAATCATAAAATGATAATTTTATTGTATGAATTGGAGAACTATTCTAAACTTCCAATAATGGTTATCTCTTTAAATTGCTCCTCTTTCTTTCTATACTATTTTATTTTAGGTACAAGTATAGTGCTTATTTAGGTTGAACTAGAACTATACCTCTTTTAAAACGTAAAATTTTATTTTGATAAAAATTAAAATACACAAACACTAATCAATATTAAAAACAGTTTTAATTTTACAATTTTTTATTGAAGGGATTGTTAACCTTTCAATAATTGTGCGTAATCATTTTTTCCCTCACAACTTGTTTTTTTAGTTTAAATCAATATTTGTTTTATGTTACATAAATCAAAATTTTAATTTTAATCATTCTCTCTTGAGTTGGTTGACGTAATTTACCGTTATCTATAATGATATAAAACAAAAAATTTCAACCAATTCTTCCCCCAGCTTCCTTGAAAATCTCGGTCTAAAATCTCATGAACCAAACTTTAAATACCGTGAATAAGTTTTAATCTTTCATACCTTTTTGAGAAAAATTTTGACTTATCGACGGGAAACTTTTCGTATAGTTTTCAAAAGCGAAATTTAATAAACTAACTTTTACAAAACTTCTCCCTGTTATGGTAAAAAAATGAAAGCTGTTTCTCCCCTACTTCTCGATTATGTCTGAATTTTTCAGATAAATCTAAAATCTAGTTTAGAAGAATTAATTAGTTCTATTACACTAAAGCTGGAGTGATAAGTGCCGAGACACTAGTACCAATTAACACAAACTTGTAGCCAAATAGTTTTACAGTTAATCTATAGGGCACCATTTCCATAGGGCCATCTATCTATAGGGCATTATTTCACATGATTATTATCTTGTTATCAATCACCATTTCTATAACTTTTTCTTCCTTTCAAACGCTGCCATCTTTGACCCTAAAGTTAAGAAACAATGATGACCATCCAATGTTCACTTGGTATCACACCAATAGTAACTCCGTTATTTACTCAAGATAATAGAAACTATCAGTTTAAATAGAAAAGTTACTTAATTTTGAATATGTTGTCTGAAGTTGCTTAACGGTTGCTTTCAAAATCATTTTTTCTGTAGGATATTTTTGTTAATTCAGTTTATCGATATTTTTTAAGAATATCTGAAGATGAACCTAAAATTACTGTTGAAAATTTTTCTGTTTTTCGTATCTATTTGAAGTTTCATTATTATTGACTTATCGAGATTTTTATAAATAATTTGAATGGTTGATGTGAAAACTTATTCTTAATTTACACAATGTAATGTTGTACAGACTTCCACGCCACAGGTCCGGGGTTCAAATCCCGGGCTGGGCAGGGTCCACTCAGCCTTTCATCCCTTCAGTGGGTCGATAAACTGAGGACCAAGCATGCTTGGGAACTAAACACTGGGGGTCTCGCGTTGTGCTGACCACCTAACCGGGACATTTGCCTAGCACCCCAGGCCCCACGGTCACGAAAACGAAGATGGGCATCGTAGGCCTTGGCCCACTAGGGCTGTTGCGCCGATGGTTTTTTTTTTAATGTTGTACAGAATGCCATCGTTATAATGAACTTTGATATCTCGAAAAAATATCTTCCCCCTTTAAGTTATGTATGTTCTATATTTTCCCTTGATATCTTGAATAGTCGTTATATAGATCGAATTTTTTTTCTTGTTTTCTTCGATTTTTTCGAGATATTGAAGATATACTGTATATCTATTTTTAAAATACCTTCTCAAGAAAGTATCGCTTCAATGTGCTGTATTTTGACTTAACTTTTTTGTCAACGTGTCCTTTTTGCCATAATTTCGAAATATATGTATGGATGTACAAGAAAATTGACAAATCGAATAAACTAAACCATGACACATTTAAGCCATGAATCGGGAATAAGTGCTTGCCGAAATTTCCGGTCGCTTTATACAGAAGGAAATTCTCATGAAAAATGGCCTTGATGTCATCTGTTGACATCGTCACTAGTTCCTTCCATCAGTTTTGGTGCAAGCATTGGTTAAGTTGCTGTCGAGACTTCTCATTATCAGCAGTAACTATCATTTAATCACCTATATTTTCAAGGTTTGAGCAGGTTTTTACAACTCACTTATTATGCTAAATGTATTTTCATTTTGTTTAATGTAGATGAGGCATTTCGTGGGGAGTTCTAGTGCATAAAAATTAATTGAATTTCAAAATCTTAATATATTTTCTTCTGCGTGAGTGATACACATATGGGCCAGTAAAGTTTCTAATTTTATTAATGAATTAGAAACCAACTTTAATTTTTACCAAAACTAAGAACTGTAGAAAAAAACATTAGTAGATAAATTTTTTATGAGTTTTAATTGTGAATTTTGATTGCGTAATAGAAATAATTAATTGCTCACATAGTAGCTTTTGAAATTCAAAATTGATTTGTCTTTAAACTTAAGTAATACATTCTCTCTTTACCATTTTAGTAAAAAATTGAAAGTTGAGAAATAGCTGACGTGTTTAATTTAGTAATCGTCTATAATTTTGATTGTATAAAAAACTGCAGTTTCTCAATACCATTTCTCTTTCTATTAACAAATATGGCTCTCGCGCCATAAAACCCCACCAACCTTTCTAAAAAACCGCAAAAATTTAAGGTATACATATCCATTATTTCTTTGTAATCTGGTTTATTATTGTATTATTTCGATATCTCTGAAACATTAACTTTAAACTCTTAGCACCTCAAAGAATTGATTAAATAACAATATCTTGTTTCGATGACTTGTGTTTATATTTGAGGTACATGATACAAATACAAAATGATACAAATTTTCAGGAAACACAAAAAACTAATAACTTAAAAAATAACTAATTTAAAAACCTAATTATCGTTTGTTTAGTTCTATAACGAGTAACTGAGAAGATTTGTAGTCATAATTTACCTAAAAACTTAATATTAATTATTAAAAAATGCATTTGAAATTTGGAGAAATCACGTTTTGATCGAACACATAGGAGGAAACATGATTTGAATGTTTCCAACATAGACAAAACACTTTTTTAATGAAAAAAAATTAATCCTACTGTTCTCAAAAACTATTCTTTTTATTTCTGATATACAATGTAAATTTTTAAAACAAAAATTCGGTGATTTCGTATCAAAAAGTCCCCACCAATATTTTTACATCACCAACTTTACTCTGACAAATGAGTGGGTCACGTGACGAGTAAGAACAGCTATGATTGGCTGTGACTGGAGAAATCACTGTTTGACTGAAAACAGGCTCTGGAGGAAACACTTTTTGATTGAAACATCAATTTTCTAAGTAGTTTTAAAATAGGTTAAAACTTGTTTTAGTTGAAGATAATAGCATTATTTTGTGCAGTTTAATGTGGAGATCATGAAAATAGCAGTAACTCATTTTTTATTTTTTGGAGAAAACACGGTTTGACTGTTTGCTCCTCATTTGGAGAAAGATATATACATTTTGACTTTTTATTTCGTAAATTACTTAAACTTCAAACTTAATTACCAATAAGAATTCAAGCATTCTATTTATCTTAAGTAGAAAGACTTACTAACTTGAAACGATATTTGTTTCATTTAAAAATATAAAAAAAATGTGAAGCAAAATTTAGATTTAACGGTTGAATGTGAAAGATTGATTTCTTTTAAAGGTATCCTCTTTTAATCCTCTTTCCTAGATGCTTTAAGCTAAGATGCCCAGACTTGTTTTAAACCCATTTTGAGTTATAAAAAGAATGAAAGTTCATAATAAAACACAAATTTAAATTTTTGTACCGACTCCAGGTTCTAACAGTCATATTAAGTTTAACAGATTTTTAAACCTCCAGCACTTACGAAATCTTTGGTTTACGACAAAAACCTTTGATTTGATTAATTATGATGTTTTTAGATTGCAAAATTGTTAAATGGTGTAAGTCCGCTTTACTTTAATGCTAGCTATTGACACGGACACCCTGTAATAGTAATCTAGTTCAGTGGAAAATTTTTCTATTACAAAAACCTATATCACTTGTATTTATTTGACTTCTTACTGCATGTGACATTTCTCTTCCGGCATCATGCCGGGTGAATTGAGTGTCTCTAGCTGAGACTGCTTGTTACGAAACGAAAAGTGCATTTAAATTTCTTTGCCAGGGGTCGCCAATTTTCGCAATCGTCTTTCCATCTTCTTTTATGCAGTTCTCTTCCAATTTCTCATCTTCTTTTCGAGTGAATTTCTTTCAAGGGTTTTCTTGATTTCTCAAGAACCTTAATGTATGATGAAAAGATGCGTTTTCTCATTGATGACTTTCAATACCTTGTGGAAGATGTTTTTCTCTTAAACCGTAATACCCATTATATAAATCTTTCTGGCAATGTATCTCCTCTTAACCAGCCTTTTCTTATTTCTTAAAGAGGGTAATTTATGTGCTTAACGTACATAATTAAAAATAATTTTCATGGTGGCTATTTTTAAACTAGATTTACTGTTACTAGTTTACTGTATTTTCATAAAATTATACAATGTTTTTCACTCATAAATAGTTGAATCTAAATTCATAGATCCATTTATACCATTATATCTCGAAAAAATATTTTCTCCCCTTGTAATTAAGTATTCTGTATTTTGAATAATCTCGAAAATTTGCTTTCTCAAAATTTTTCCGGTTCCCTTCTATTTTGAAATATTGAGGTTATGCTGTACAAACTTCTTAAAGCTGTAGGCAGTCTAAAAATGATTTGGAATTTCAAAGAAAAGTGGCTGCAAGGGCAATCCTGAGGCTCTAATTGAGGGCTGACAAAAGCTGCCTAGAGCTATGAAAGTGATGCTATTGTGGCTAAACAGCTTAGGATAAAAATAAAATTAGAGTGTAAAATGCTTTAATGTATTCCACAAACTATGCAAAGTTTGTGAAAGTTCAGCGCAATAAAGCGACAAAATTTGCATTTGTTTAAAAACATCGTTTCTAATTTAAAATGGAGACGAACCGTTAAGGACGGAATGTTTATGCAGTTTTTAAAAACGATTAAAATGATCAAAATAGGTGATAGGGTAGGTGGGGGTAAAATCCCGCACTGGGGAAAACCACGCACCAAGATTTTTCATTGTTAACAATCGATTCAAAAGTTGATATCCAGGTGGCTGGTTTGTCTTATTGTGACTCATTGCTCCATGAAAGTTCTTACTCGAGAGTTTAAAAAATGTTGCAAGTTTATTTTTCATCACTTAGATGTAGTTTTTCTGTACTTTCACATTCTATAAAATAGGGCTTGAGGAGAAAAACCAACAAAAAACCCAATGATATAATAGCATTTAAACTTCAGTTTCGTTTTGAAATAATTGCCCTCAAAGGGTGATTCTCTAGAAATGTGAAAAATTCCAGCCCCAGGGGTCAAAAATCCATGTATTGTCCTAAAATTAGTTTTTCTCTCCAACATTCTTATAAATAGCCTTATGATAAGTATGGCTCGTGGGTATTACAAATTTTGAAAGCAAAAACTAAGGAATTAAAAAACTTGAAAGCTCAAAATTTCATCATTTTGGCTTGTCCCACTACTGGCATATACTCAAATAAAAGGAATTTTAAGAGTACTAAAAGCATATTTTCCCCGATTTTTTTACCTATTATTATTAATCAATATCATATCTTATAATATATGTATTTGTGAAAGAATTTTTTTTTCGAATTTTTTAAATAAACTTTTCGAATTGGAACTTGTATTACAAGAAATAAAAATACAAAACATGATATTCATACAACTTTTCTATTTTTATACAACGGTTTTAGTTTATTGTAGTAAAACATAATAAAATACAGCTTTTTCTTGCTTTTTACTCTTATAAAATTAATAATACTGCTTATAAATACTTTCTCTGTTATATCTTTATTTTAAATGTCTAAAAGTTGAAATATAATTTAAATGTTCATTAAAAATATAATTAGATAATTCACACTCATAAAGTTCCCCTGAAATATAATTTAAATCTAACACGTCTTTCATTTAAAAAAAGAATTAATTTGAAATGTGTATAATTTTTTTAGTGATGCGAGAGAACTCTCAAAAACTCCGAACTTATCTCCACCTCATTATTTTCGATGAAATAAACACTCTTTCAAAAGTCTTTTCTCTCCTCTTCTAAAGAATTTCTTCCACTCCCTAGTTTTTTAGCTTAAACTTGTAAAATAATGAAATCGATAGTAATTGAAGTAGTACCTCCTTTAAAAATAATTTAGTTTTTTCCAAAATAAGAATTCGCTTAAAAGCTTTGATTTGAGAAATTTTTCAATACTTTCCTCTAAAACTACGAAGCCCAAGAAAAGGTTCAGAAAGATCTTAAGAGCATTGCCTCTGAATGGGCAATTAGCTATGCATGAATGAATGACCGTACGGAAAAGAATAAATTGATAATCCTCCAAGACAACTTTATCTCACGCATATCTATTTCTATACGTAATTATGAAGTGCTTGGCTGCTATATTTACATAATTAGTGCTATAACTTTATGTTTTGTTTGTAAGGTAAATGCCTTTCTTTCGACGCAATTGCTCTAAAACAAGAGGATTGAGCTTAAACCCCTACTAATGGTGACTGGCATAAGTAATAAGATAGAAGAAAGGGTCTCGAGTGGTGAGGTAACTATCCCACATCTGTTCTCTTGTCTGTTGCAACCTTTAACCCGGATGGTGCCCCTGCTATCGGGAGGCCCAGTAAAGGAACCCTTGAAGGTGGTGGGGAAGGTGACGTTTGTGTGCTGATAAACCAGTTGAAGGTATTGTTGTTATTCAGTAAAAACATCTCTTGGTTCGTGGACTGTCCAATGTTAATTAGTAATATAATAATTGACGCTAAATAGAGTTGATATTTGTGTTTGAAAATTGACGCAAATAGAGATGATGAACAAAAGTGGTAATTTTATGATAATTTATAAACTTTGACCCTTAAACACAAATTTTATAAAGTAAAAGTCTCTTTGAAATTAATACCGATTTATACTAACTCAATAAGTTATTTAGTTGGCACTTGTGTCTGAAACATTTTATCACAGAAAAAAAATAAAGTTGCCAATTTAAGGTAAATGTGGGTTTTGTGGACACTGTACCAATAGTGGCCACATAGCTGATTAATTTTAAATAAAACGAGTTAGAGGCATCAAAAGGCGTCAAAATTCATAGGCATCAACCCCCGCTCAATTTCATGCATAAACCCCTCATATAGGCAGAAAAAGAGAGGTGTCCACTATAGATGCAAGAGATGTCCACCATAGATACAACAGCTACATCTATAGATGCAATTTGGAGTACTTTTTAAAAATTAATTAAAATTACTTTACCCAATCTAATTAAAATTTTTAATGGTAAAATCGAAAGAAGATCCAATTAACCAAAAAATAGGATGATAACAATTTTCAAGAAAAAGGTTAGTATTTATTGATAATTTAAGCAAAAATTTTCCTTAAAGTGTCCACTATACCCACTTTTACCTTATTATAAATTCAGACCAATTATTAAAACTGTCTAACTCAACTTAAATAGCCTTGTTCAATTTTACTTTTAAATTTTTATTTAAGTAATACAATATATGTAAAAACTGGTATATTTTATCTGTAATAGGTTTTCCATCCCTTTAAGATATTGTTTTTTTTGTCTTATTTACATTAGTTTTGTATTAAAGAGTACAATAAAAAAATTTAAGGCAATCACAACTGACTATTAAAGATAATTAAATTGATATTGGCATAGAAAACTACTTTAAATTTAATTCCTATATCAAAGAAAAATAATAAATTTGAATTTTATTTATCTCAAATACTTAACGTTCAGAAAAATAATTCCAACAAAATATTTATTTAAGATGTTAAAGTAGTAGGTTAATAGTATTTATGTTATTTTTAATTGTTCAAAAAGTAATGTAATAGCATATATTTTGCAATTTATTTCAAAACTACATAGGTTTACCAATCTTGTACCTACTAAAATGCATTAAATTAAATTCAACAAAATTAAGTACATAAGCCCATTCATAGTATTTCCAATAGTTTTTGAAAATAGATGAAGTAGAATAGAAGTAAGGAAAAGTATAGAATATTACCAAACACATTTGCTTTAGTCACCATATATTGATACCGTATTTAGGTCTTAAATAATTTCAGTTTCGCAAGACACATTGTGGGATTGTTATTGAATTTTAAAGTATCTTTGAAAATAAACATACAATGGGTCTGAAGCAATTGAGGCATGTTTCCAAATCTTTACGGCTGCCGTAACGTCTGCTCCATGTCTTGCCCATTCTTAAAACTATGGAGAAGAACTAATATTGCAGTATCAAAATTCATTTGTATTTAATGTACTGTTTAGAAAGCATGATTCCCACGTTTTTCTGCTCGTGCACAAATTTCTAAAAACTTCGTTTTATTTAAAAAGTAAATATAAAAGATAATAATTGCACTTGAAAAAATAAAATTTGTGTAAAATTCATAGTTATTTTTTTGCTTTATTTACACGATTTACAATCCCTATTTTAATTTTTATGATTTGCTTTTTCTCACCTCATTTATTGAATTAAAAAGAAATAATTGAACTATTTAACCAAAAAATAATCATTTAAGTTTTGAAATAGTTTAAAATCTTGTTCACCTAATGGATTTGAATCAAGTTAGCATTTTTAAGGAGATGAAATTAGAAAAACATGTTTGCCAATTTGGTGGGTAGCAAAGTTGGAAACAATATAAATTTATCAATATTAAGTTAAAAATAACTCGATCTTAACAACTCGTCATTTGTTTTGACAACTTTCCTTTTCAATATTTTTGACTGTTCAGAAGAGGTTTCACTTTACTTGTATCGTATTTATAAATTGAATCACGGTCAATATTTTCTTCAACCCTATGATGTTGAGTGACATTTGCATGACTTTCATGTAGAAAAAATAGATTTTCTTTCTTTGCAGGGCTTAGGCTTTTCCACTCCTAAAAAATAATGGGGAAACACTTCGATAATGTTTGTAACTGCAAAGTAATTTTAGATGAAACCCATAATCTCGAAACATTTGTGCTCAATAGGCAGATATTTTTTTTCAATGTCTGTCCGCAAATTTGAAGGGCGATTTTTTTCATTAAGGCACTTGCAGCGACAATGAGCTAACTCCTACATGAATTAACTTATAGTTTCCACATTGATTGCAAAATTGACATCCAACACAATCCCTTTCCCATTTTCTGTTGAATTTTTCATAAATTTAAATCTTCTAACAAGTGTAAGAGTAAGGTAAAATAAGCTAATTCCATTTAGAAGAAATATTGAAGAAAACAGATTTTCCAATTTAAATCTTTTAAAGTTACAACAGAATTGAAGTTATCAGATTGAATTATACGAGTACATTACACTTATTTCATATCAAATTTAGTATGAATTAAACATGTTCAGCTGTTAAAACTGTCTAAAATTTTATACAGTCGACTCCGCTTATTGTGATCACGGTTAATGTTACCAAAATTGGCCAGTCCCGATCACTCCTATTTAACTTAACGCAAAATGTATCATTTATTTTAATGTAATAAATTTTTTTATCGCTTAAATAATGTAATAAATTTATCGATGCCTCGCGGCTACTGCTTGGGTAGCTGGTCATGGGTCAACTCAGCCCTTCATCCTTCCGGGGTCGATAAATGAGGACCAAGTTTGCTTGGGGAATCAACTGGGGGTCCAGTGTCGAGCTAGCCACTCGGCCTGGACACAGGCTAGTAATTAGCACCCCAGGCCCAAAGGCTACAGAAACGGAGATGGGCACCGCCTGATGGGCCACTAGGCCCGGGCAGACTTTGATTTTAATGTTATCAAAATCTGGTGAAATCCCCTTAAAACTTCCTTTTTTCCCGTCCGAAGGCCAATTTTAATACAAATTCATACAAAATGAGTCGTTAATTTATTAGTGCTGCATGTTCTACTCATGTTTTTCTTTAAGAATGTAAAAGTTTCAAAATACATTCAAAGTAGTCGTTTTAAATACTTCAATTAGGACTGCATAGTTGTGATTTTAAAGCAAATAATTTAGTTACACTGTTTGAAACTTTCTAGTATTAAATAGCTTATTATTATCAATTGACTATTGTTATCATTCTACTCTTGGACAAAAGTAATCACTTATAGCGGTGTCTACTGTAATTTAAGTTGCTCTCACTATTGTAACGTCAATTTGAAAAAGGGAATAAGTCCAGAAACCAAGTTTTGAGAAAATTGAAAGAAGTGTAATACTACATTCACACATGAAAGGTTAATCTAGTTTAAGTTCTAATCCAGCTTAAATATAGCATTGTGACAATGCTATATTTAAACTAGATTAGCACTTAAACTAGATTAACTTTTCATGTGTGAATGTAGTATGAGTATAAAAATTTTTTTGAGTAACCACCAAATTTTTATAGGGACCCAATTTAGAATGCAGAAAAATCATAGGAAAAAATACAAATATGTTTCAAATATATTTTACAGTTGAATAAAGTTAATGGATTTTTCCCCTTTCCAAACTTGTGAAATTTCATCTGAAAAGGTATCTCAAAACCCACTTCAATCGATACTTCTATTTCTGCTTAGTTTACGGCACAAAAATGTAAAATAAATGAATTGCAGCAGAAAAAAATCAAATTAACTTAAATTTTAAAATAAAAAAATATAATACATCAATTTCGCCAAATTCAGGGGACTATAAGGGGTTGTTATTTTTCCCTCTTTCCACTAATGGTTTAGAGCAAAGATAGCAGATTTTTTTTAGTACAAAGTCAAATTGCGATTTTTTGAATTTAATGCTCTTTTTAAACTGACTATTCTATTACTTCAAATACAGTGTAAGTCACGCCTGTAATAAGCCATAAGATAGTTTGGATTTATAAAAACTCCCTACAAAATATATTATTGCACCATCCTAACCACCATCCAACAATTTTTGAATCATTCTTGTGGTCTTCTGAGGAATTTATGGTTTCCTGCTTCTCCAACGATTGGATGTTTTTTCGCAATCTCAAATCTGGACGGTCAAGGGTAACCGAAACAGCTATGCCCAAGTTTTGACTCATGCATTTTAAACACAATAGCTCCAAGCCAGTCAACTCGCATCGGAAATACTTGTTTTTCTGATCACGTATAGTAGAAAGACTAAGTGAAAATAACATCTAACCTTAATAGGCATAACTTTATTCTGAGTTGAATAATTGCGCTATTCTCTTGAGCCTTCAAACTTGACATCGCTATGAAGAAAACTGTTTTTATCTTTATTTCTAAGGCGTTTTTAAACTCGTAATATTACTTCAGAATGGGAGGAAATTATACTTTCCCTTGAAGAATCTGCATTCTTAACGCGTGATGTGAACTTACCAGTTAGGGTACGTAGATTCAATAAATAAGAACGTTAGATGGAATATATATTGGTGGATAAATTTAATTTATATACTTATTTCAATATTATTTGTTATGCATTCACTAATTTTATTTTATTAAGGGGAAGAAGGCCTTGATGTAATTAATATAGATGCAAAACAACCCCGTGAGAAAAACTGAATCAAATTTGGTAAATGAGATTCTTGTGGAATTGAAATGGGTACTATTGAGTAATAGTTGTGCCTAGCTCGGAAAAATGGAATGTTGCTCTTAAGCCATAACCATGCATGAGATTTCAAATATTTTTATAATAAGTTCATTAACATGCAAATTCTACCTAAAAATATATTGGAAAACAATATTGAAAATGTCGTTTGTCAATATCGTCCCTACAAAATGCAAAAACCTAATCTTTCATAAGGATACAAGTTAAGAATTTTTGTGGTGTTGCTCCCCCATGAGTTATCAATCTCTTATTTGATGTATGTTGTAGATATTCTTGTTCAAGATGGTTCACATCTGTCGTTCGTAACGGATGTTGCGATATTTCCTGTTGCTCTTGAGTTTGTCTTTGTAGCTATTGTCTGAATCAGCGTATACGTCGGCAAAATCTTTTTTATAAGGATGTTATGCCTGATAACATGATATTGAGATCTTTGTTACGGTATTGCTTTGTTAAAAAACTAGAACAGTTTTATGAAATTTATTTTGTGTTGAATGGTAGGTTTTTAATATCAACTATTATTTTTTATGGTAAGTACAGTTTTATCTTCTTTTGATATGCAGTCAAAGTATAATTCTGTTTCTTCAAAAAAAAGACTCCAATTATGAATACTCTGTTTTCTTGAACAGCAGTAATGATTAAATAATATACCTAATCCCTTGGGTTTTAATGACATGGTATGAACTCATGTAAAATTAGAAAATGTCTTTAATTAAGCTAAAGTTAAGGGACTATTTTTCAATACGACGAGGCATGTGCAATTAAGTGTAAATTATAATGCGGTTTACATGCCTTGTATGGGTGTTAACGCGCTTAACACGCACATAAGAGAGAATAGACATAACGCAAAGATAACTTTATTTTAATGGACTGAACAAGCATTCTTCGGTTCAAATATTTCTTCAAGCTATACGTTTTGACACTTTATAAAGAATTACTAATCAAATTTCCCATCCTTACTTATATAGACGAGGTTTTTTCTAAAACTTTATTGGATTACTAATCGTTTTTGATAAATTATAAATGGTCATAGTTTTCCTTAGTTCATCAGATAAGTTGGTCACTTTCAAATTTAGAATTCTTGAATGAATAATACGGCTGTTTAATCGAGAAAATGTTATAATTTTATTATTATCATTTAACACTTACTGAACTACTTTTTTATACAAAATATGATAAAAGTTCAAGGCTCGGAAATTTTGTTTTGGGGATATGGATATGTGAAATTGTGCTTTCATGATGGTATTTTAGTTGAAAATTTCAGTATTGAGTATCATTAATTGAAATTGAAAATTCTATTTGAGTAAATTATTAAGTAAGGATTATTAAATGAAAAATTTTAAGCTTTATTAAACAAACAAATTTTTGAGATAAATATCTAAAATATATTTTAATATATGAAAAAATAATTGCCCTTCCCCTTTCTACTTTTTCAAAATTAAATGGTATGTTCAAATTTATATGCATCAAATTTGATTTCAAAATTAAAAACTTTATCAAAATTAAAATTTTTTTATTTAATATAAATTTATTACATTAAATGTGTTATAAATTTTTCTATTTTAGAAAATTAATAAAACATTTCATAACTCACTATTTCATGTCCGGTACCATATATTTTATTTAAAAATTTAAAAATAAATTATAATTCTGGCAAAAATGACAACTATTATATATTGATATTAAATTGGGGGTTTATAAATTAGTCCTAGTCACATTTTGTTCCTTAGTGCAAAAAATCGCTGTTTTTGTATTATGTTTTTTTTGTCAAGTTCAGTTCTATACCTCAAATATTAATATTAAAATAATATTTTTTAATTTTTTAGAGCTACGAAAACTTTAACAATGTTATTAATATTTACAGAAATTAATTTGAATTTCTTACAATGCAAGTATGTTTTATTTGATAATTTTAATTAAATCCCGAGTCTTGCCACTTATAGGCAAAAAATAAATGTTTAAAAGGTAAGATATATTGCTTTTCTATAAATTTAAATATTATTTTGAAACTTATTTTATTTCATTTTAAATAAGGTTGTTATCTGAGATTTCAAAGAAAAATACATAATGAAATGTAATCTGTTCTGCATTTTGAAAATGACCGCCAATCCTTGTTTTGAAACCTGATCTAATATTTAGTTTTGGATAAGCTCTCATCACAGCCAACAAGTTCATCCTTGTTTTCATCCCAGTATCGAAGTGAAAAAAATTAAGATAAGCACATATAATACTCAATCGATGCAATATTTCTATTGAAAAACTGATAAAAATTAAAGAATAAAATTTTATCACGGGATTGAATCAGGACACATGACGATTTCTCCATGCTTATTTTTTCCCTCAATAACATATCTCTCATAAATCATTGAGGCGATAACAGCCCATGAGTGTGAAGTCATAAGAGATTTAAGAGTCTGAGTCAGGATGTTGACTCAGAGAATGTCATTCCTCTTCCAGTTCTCCTTGTCTTTGTTTTAGGTGTGCTTTATGAACTTAAAAAAGTGAATGACCATTACTTGTCATTGAGTTTAACTTGGGAGTGTTATCAGCTTAATGCTCTTTCAATATTGAATTAAAGCACCGGAAATGTAACTTTAGAGTGTTTCAGGATCCGTTTAGGGTTGGAGATTTTGGAAATAGTTGTAGTATTGGAGTTGAGATAGAAGTTAGTATACGGCCGATTGGTATGTTTGGGAAATAGATGTTTAATGGTAAATATGATCTTGCACTGTAGCGGGAAACTTCGGTGCAGTGAAACACTAGGGTGTTGTAAATAATGTAATAACATCCGACATTAGTCAACTTTGTTTTGCTGTAACAAATACTATTTGGGTGAGTTCTCTCAGATTCATCTAGATTTTTTAGTGTGTTTATATATAACGTTTTTTGACTGGGAAAGTTTTTTGCTGGAGTTGATTTTAGTTTATAAAATTTGTGCTCTACGTATTCATCAGAGTTGCTCATGATGAAAAATTATCTTTTTCATCTATTTTTCTTTTATCGTTTTAAAGCATAACAATTTGTTCTTCGATTTGAACCAAATCTTTCGTAAAGTGGTTAAATTGCGAGTATTTAAAAATAACCATAGTGTGTGTGACGATATCATCTAATGTCTAATGAATATCCAGTTCAATTAATTAATTAACGTACAAGTTATATTGAATCTTTCATTCACTTTTTGAGACCTTATGGATTTCATTGAACGTTTGTTAAACCATCATATTAAGAGTTTTTCGCTCTATATCGGTCAATTGTTGGTTAATATCTACCCTTAGACGAAATCATTTTGGGAATGCTTAACTAAGAGTAAGGTTCCGTTTGAAATATTAGAATGCCTCACCCTTGAAAAGGTATCTTGAGTAGTTCAATTTTAACTTTCAAAAAAGTTTAGAAAGAAACTCATATGGGGAGACTCTATAAGCAACCCTAACTAAAATTATACTATTTAAGAATTATTATAATTTATATTGAAATAAGTCCATTTGGGGAGGAAGTGGCTCCTTAAAATTTCTCCAACCCAAAAGAAACTGTTGTTTATAAAGTGCTTTGAAAATTAAGAATCGGTTCAATAAGGTCACAGTGTTATTATCCATTTCCGTATTTGATAGCAGATATAATGCTACCTTTAATTTAATCTGTTATCTATTTTTTGTTTATGGCGCATTATGTATCCTGTTTCGGGCCTTTCGCCATAAAAAACAAACAACCAACCTTTTGTTTGAAGAATTGAGGATAAATCCGTCGGTTGGTTAGGTTAAATTTTATCGTGGGAATAGGGCAGTAGTTCTGGCGACTTCCGTTACTCTTGGCTTGGCTCCGCCGACACCCTTTAGCGCAATTTTTTTCCAGAATTCCTTTTACTCTGAAATATATTGAACGGATGACGGCTTCGGTGGCTTACGTATTCATATAGATTTGCTAGCAGAATACACTGTTCTGCTTTCAGGATTCTCTTTTCTGTGTATTAAAAAATGTAGGACGAATGGAGAAAAATCTTCATTTAAATCAGTGGTTCCCAACAGGTGGTCCGCGGACCACTAGTGGTCCGTGAGGCCATCGGAGGTGGTCCGTGAGAAGATTTTTAAACATATCCAAAGTATGTGTTGAAATTTACAAAAATAGTTCCTTATCAATCACACATCCAATGAAGTAGTAAAAAACGATAGATGAAAACCCTTTCCAGGGTTAAAAGATCAACAAGCGGACATTCCACTCACCTGAACAATTATTGTCATTTGTAAAGTATCTTCGTCTTTAATGTCTTTTATAAAAGGTATATTTTTAATAATTGGATATAAAATAGTGTCATGATAATTTTTCTTTAAAGTTTAATAGATTATTTGATTTACAGTTCCATTAAGATAAGTACCTAAGACTGTTTCCTGTACTATTCAGGATAAATCAAACCTTACACCCTCTGTGAGGAATGAGTGCATTGAAAATAAATTTTTAAAGATAAAGTTGGGAATAGGGATGGTCCGCACGAGGTTCAAATTTAAGTGAAGTGGTCCGCGGACATATTTGAGTTGGGAACCACTGATTTAAATGAAGTAAATAGTCTTCACCTGTGAAGATTGTGTGATTTTCTGAAATTTTGGTTTATATCACTTAGTGTGCTTAATACGCTCGGTTTTTTATAACCTAATTCATTAAAAGTTAAAAAAATTTTTATTAAATATTAAATATATATAGTCGGTGTCCGTCCTGAACACAGCATATTTTTATAACGGTAATACTATCACACCTCAACAAAAGTATATTTAAGAATAATGAAAAATAGATGAGCAATAGGTAATTATTGTCAAACTAAAAGAGTGCTTCATTAAAAGGACCGCAGGAATGTATGGAGTGTTGAATCTATCCTTACATTATCTTTGGAAATCCCAAATAAAGGATATTTTACGCTTATTATAAAAATAGTAAACTTTATTTAAACTTAACTATTCCAAAACGATTTGAATAGTCATTTCACCGTATTTCATCTCTTCCTAAATAATTTCCTGTGATAAAATTTGTTTCTACATGAAGGAAATTTCAATTTTGTTAAGTTTTATAAAGTTTTAACTTTATGGTTTTTTTTAGTCTTTTTACTTTATATTATATTTTTTCGTTTGTTTTTGTGTGTATTACACTTTTTCTTAGGAACCATTCATAAGATAGTCTCCGTCATAGACGCCCCACCATATCTCTCCCTATTTCTTCTCTTGCCTCAAATTGGAACCACTCTTTCTTCTGACATCACTATTCAATTTATGAAGGATCTTTTATACTTATATCTGAAATTTGATTTGACTCCCTTTGACATTTCAAATAAATATATTCCTTTGGCGTAACTAATTTTGGCACCTACGCTATCATATTCTCAATTTTGAACTTTTTGAGATTAAATAAAATTTAGCTAATTTTTCTCTCTGTAAAGGAAACACTGAACCTTTGATTGTATTTTGAAATATAAACCTTAATACTTATTAGAAGCTTAGGATACGTTTAATGGGTCTCAATATTTAGGAACCAAGAAGAAATATTGATTAGTATGTGAAGATAGCAAACAAATTTTTTCCAAACTACTGTAGTCTTCAATTTCATATTTTTTGAGCAAAATGAATCTTTTTTGTAGGAAAAATTAAGATGTGTTTAAAGGAAAAATAGAACATTTCTGGGGTTTTGATTTTCCCTCTTCAACAATGAGTAAATAACGAGGAAGTTTTCCACTTTAAAGTTGCATTCATTAATTTGATATTTTATATATGAATAATTCATTTAATAATTCAATGATTTTCTATAAACTTAAGAATTGTATTGTACTAAAATATAAAAGGTATAGAAAATTTTCTGAAATGAGACAAGAATAACGACTTGTAATTACATATTACTGACCCTTTTAGTTCAAGAATGCTAAGTGAACTTGCTTTATCTACACATCCAGACAATGTAACCGGTAATTCAGCTTCGTAATACGTTACAACCGGATCGAATGCAAACTTTTTTGAATGCTTCATCATTTTTATAAATCTACAGGGAAGTAATACACATATGTCTATTTTCTAAAGGAGGCTATGGAAAAATTTAAATAGCGACGTAGGTTCGTAGGTAGTTTAACGGGATTGGTTACCTAAAATGCCAGTTTCTGAGAAAAGGTATAATATATATGCGGGTTTTGGAAATCAACAATTAAAAGACTGAAATAAATGGATTATATGTAATTAATTTCATATAATTAACCAAATAGAGAGAGTTGATACTAAGTTTTCAAAAGTTTTTTAATATTTTTCTATTATTTTGTTCTATTATTATTATTTTATATTAAACTATTTTGACAAATAGTTTAGAATTTGAATGGTTGGTAAAAAGAACATTTCTTTTTCGAAAAATTAATGGTGAACTGAGAGCGATACTGAGGAAAAGTTTTACTGGCATAAAAATAAAGTAGTTAAAATTTTAAAAAGATAGTTGTTAAATTTTGTTTTCTATTTTAATTTAGTTTCTATTCATAACACGATACGTTATGTAATCAAATTTGCATTCTACTTTTCTTAAATTTAATAGAGAGGAAAAGTTGTTACATACTTTAAGCAGAACAGAAGTGTTTAAGTGAAAGAATTACTCCGTAATTTCAAGTTGCTTTTCTTTTTTCTGAGCCCCCAAAGGTGAATGTTTTTAAGAATTGTCAAATTTAAGAGCTATCTGGACAACGATCCGTTTTTCTGTTAATTTAGTTGAGACAAATAATAATGAACTTGCAAGCGTAAGGAAATCTTAAATGTAATCCTTAAATGCAATGTTTAAAACGCATCTTTTTGGTTTTACCAAGATTATCACTGAAAACTACTAAGGGCAAGGACCCTCTGAAATGTCTGCAAATGCTACTGAAATATAAACTATCTCATCTTTTAAAACGGATTCAAAGGATAATTATTTCGTTAAATATTATTGTTTCACAATTTCCTCTGTCATCCGTATTGGTTTCTTGACACCATATGATCATGACCTTGACGGCTCAGGCAATTGTGAGCTTGTCTGACTCGTTTATCAAGATAAATCGGAAAATAAAGTCATTGTCTGACTCGGGGATTAAACAAATGTATTGTCATCGATGTTTCAAACTCGAATCTTGATGATGTTTAATGAATATTAAGCTTTAAATCAATGTTAATACATTCTGAACCCTGTCTTCGGCTTTGTTTTTCCTTTTGGCTTAAATGGATAACTCGGAAAGGTGTGATTATTTTAAATTTTTAGGTGAAATTGAGGTGACCACAGTCCCTATTATGGCAAGAAAGAAAGGAAAATAATAGGGCTGTAAACATATTGCCTAATCAACTTCCATCGTGAAGTACTTTTATAAGTCATTCGAAAACTATTAAGTATCTTTGGAATCGCAATCGCATTCTTACAATGTAAATTTTAACTCTCAATATTTTAAAAACAATAAATAGGTCAGTAAATCATTATTGTAAAACTACAAATACTAAATGTAATATTTTACAGCAGGGATATCACCTTCAAAGACAAATCTCAATTGCAAGTTCTCGTACTTTCTACAATTATCTCAATTTCCCTATTAACTGCTTTGGGTTTGGCACAGTAACTCGTATCGAGATTTAGCTACATACGATCCAAACAACCAACCATCTCCTCTTGAATTAATTAGTTTTTAATTTTCAACACATTTTATCAATCCATATGATCTCACTTGATTCTTGCGCCATAAAACCCCAACCAAACCAAACATTTTATCAATCCATTATTAATATGGGAAATCGGGTAAACATTTTCTCAAAAACTTTTTAACATGAAAATACGCTTGGAAGTGAATAAAAATTACCACAAGTGTTTTTCCCCCGAGTCTAAGATTTTTATGTTAAGCATCGTGTCCATGTGGGGGCATTTCAAAATGTTTTCGATATGTCACTTCAGAAATTCGTGCCGGTATCGCTAAACTAAGTTTCATAAATGGAAAACAGGCCATAAATTTCATTTCCCATCTATGGTCATTGTTCGAGTTCAGTGGAGAGTGAAAACATATTCTTTCTAACATTATAGTCAGTTCGAAAAGGAGAATCACTATCCGCTCTTTCATAAAAAAATTGTGTGACCTACTGATGTAAAGAATTGAATGTAAATTCAAAAATGAGTCAAGGATTTGAAATAAAAAACGTCCTTTAATACATCTGTTTAAAAATCAGTCAATACCACAGCCTTCTGACTCTGATGATATTCCGTTATCCGAACCATAAAAACCGCCATAAATTTAAATATCGTTTGACAGAACTTTTTTAATTTTTTCAATCCAAGAGGCAAATTTTTGCACCCTAAGAAACAAAAAAATGTAAAAGTTCATTTTGTGCAGAAATTAATAAATTTTGATCAATGGCAATAAGTGCTTTTAAAAAATAGTATACCTTTTATTATAATTATTTATATAAAGCTTAACTTTTATCCTTGATGTTAAATCAAATAAAAAGGTCTTAACCACCTCCAATTTTCACTCACGACGGATTTCCCCCAAGCTGAAACGCGCTTTACCCCGGCTTTTGTTTATTCATCTTTCTGATTTTATTTCCTAGTTTTATCCTTTATGAATGCATTGTTATTTAATATATTTTGTGAGAAACTCGTTCACTTACACTAAAATATGAAATATCATGCTAAATTTAAAATATTTATACCATGTTCTGTTCACACATTTTTTTTCATTTTCTTGATAATATTTAGATACTTTTCAGTCTAATTCACTCCATTCGTATTCGAAAATTTCTGTACAGTATGACACTTTTTGGGAAAAGATGCCTTAAGTGGCCCAAAAATGGTATTTGAGGCGAAAGATATAAAAGTTAGCAAGCGTAATTAATTTAAGCTGTATTCAAAATTTTATAGCTTAACATTGAAAATAGTTTTTAAAAAGTCTTTGGGTGGAAGGAACTGATCTTGGAGTCCTCCTCGAGAAGATAGCCCTGGACTTATTTCTGAGTATCGACTAAAGAAAACAAAATTATCTGCTGCGCAGAAAACTAAAGATAACTTCACCAGAAAAGACTGAAAACAGAGCTATTTTTTGTAGGAAACCACTTGGCCTTTATCTTTTGTCTGAAGCTGCAAATCTTTCGATTTTGCTTTGACTCATAGGACTTTCGAAGTGCAGTATCTCACGTGAACGTGCTCTATCGCAAATGCGTGTGAACTTTTATCTCCCTCTCATGTATGCAAGGAAATTCGTAAAGCATAATACGCTGGATACACCATGCATATACACATTAAGTAGGACCACTAAAGTAAATGCGATTAAGTACTTTCCCTTTTGTGATGTAATGTCTTGAGTTTTAGAATGTAGGTGCTTTTCTTTTGTGTATCCCGCGCTTTATAAACAAGGTATTCAACTTAATTTTCCATTCATGTGGAACTATATACTACGTGATGAAACCTTGGTATCTCCGAGTAATTCTTTGAGCGTTTTATTGGGTTGGAAGTTTCATAATTTGGTTAATTGTAATTGTTCATGGAAAATGGGTGAAAAAACCTAACTAACGATCTTACTCCATCCTTTAATGTGGAAGGAGATAAGGAAAGGAAAGTTTTATGAGGTTTTTAGTTTGCTTAAGTTAATCTGGGCATATTCGTAGAATTTGCGTTTTTCTCTTTCTTATTATATTTCAACACTTGAGAAAGATCTTTGTAGAGAAGTCAACGTTTAAAAATAATGTTTCATGGGAGTGACTGTTTCTATTCAGATATGATGTCATAAGTCCAAATATCGTGATATTCTAAAAATACTTTTCACTCCTGTTATCTCATGTTTCTTTTGTTATAATGATAAGTTTTGCATAGGTTTTATCAAAAACGCTTGACATAATCTGTTTCTTCTCTAATTTAATACGTAGATCCCTTCACCTGATTTTTCTATAATGCTAAATTTTTAAACTCCATGTAACACTTGCTTTAAGTTCCCTTCTTAATTTTTTTAACTTTTTTCCTAAAGATAAACAATATAAAAATTTGCCCCAATTGGTTTTTTAAGTTTACTCTCAGTTTTTAATTTGAACCACTATTTTTTTTTTCTTTAAAGCCACGAATTGAAGTGATCAATAAAACTCATTGTACCCATTTAGAACATAGAATAATGTAGAGTATAATCAAGCTGTAAATACGTCAAGTCCTGTTTTAGTGAAGAAAAAACTTCAAAAGGATTTTATTCATATTTTAGCTTTCTAATACACTCATTGCCATAAAAAATAGCGCACCAAGAAGAAAAAGAGATATCAAAGCCAAATTTATTTCCATGATTACCCATAGTATGAAGGTTAATTGATAAAAAAATTCAGACTTCTTTGAAGTTCGAGGGCCTAGAAAATCAGTAAAAAGTGTTGACTCCAAGGTGTCCATAACCGCCGCCACACACCTTGGTATTGAATGAAAGGGGCTCTAAATGGGCTTTTGGGAAATGGGGGACCATGGTGTGTCCCCACGTAGTCACATTTAATCTGGTCCACCAACGGACGTTGAATACCATGGTAGATGCTTTCTCCTCATTGACCGGATTTTTTTTGTGGGCGTTGGTTCTAGAGAACGGAAAGGACGGGGTAAAAATGCAACCTAGGGGGGTAATAAGAACGCTTGGACATCGCATACAAAATGTGATTGTGCATTTTTATTTTGAAACTTTCCGCAGGACAGGTCTGAAGGTAAGGACGGACAACCGGCTGCAAAACCTCAATGATGCAACTCTGGTTGGTCAATGTACCGATAGATTATACTGAGCACATGCGGCAGTGGGATTGATGTCGTTTGAAGTACTGCGGATTGTCCATTTGGTCCGCTTAGCTTCTTGCATCTTTGGCTTTAAAAGAAGTGGCTGAATATGGACCTTTCTGTTTCCAATAGTGCACCAAATAAGGAAATGAAAATTCCAATTTCATGACATTGGGGTAAGAAGAGAACTCCGCTTCGGTTTGCAGCACCACGATGGTTGGATATGAGTTTGAAAACAAAATGGAGAGTGCATTCAGCTGTTGATTTTCTAATCATCCCACGGAGTGGTGATGCTTGGTAATGGATTGATAATGCATTGGATTCCATTTCTGCAACTTCTGAGTATGAATTACCAGTGCTTTTACCAACCAGAACTGCGTCATTGAGTTTTTGCAGCCGGTTGTCCGTCTTCACCTTCAGCCGTGTCTTGTGGACAAGTTTCAAGATAAAAATGCACTACCACATGTTGTATGCGATGTCCAAGCGTTCTTCTTACAATCTTAGGTTGCATTTTTATCCCGTCTTTCCCGTTCTCTAGAACCAACGCCCACAAAAAAAGTCCGGTCAATGAGGAGAAAGCATCTACCATGGTATGCAACGTCCGTTGTTGGACCCGATTAAATTTGACTACGTGGGGACACACCATGGTCCCCCAATTCCCAACAGCCCATTTAGAGCCCCTTTCATTCAATATACCAAGGCGTGTGGAGGCGGTTATGGACACCTATGGAGTCAACACTTTTTACTGATTTTCTCGGCCCCCGAACTTCAAAGAAGTCTGAATTTTTTATCAATTAACCTTCATACTATGGGTAATCATGGACATAAATTTGGCTTTGATATCCTTTTTTCTTCTTGGTGCGCTATTTTTTATGGCAATGAGTGTATATTATATACAAATTTTCTAGTTTTATTTTTTAATTTTCTATAAACACCAAAATGCACTCAAACCTGGTTTAGGGAAATGAGAAAATGGGTTTTTAAAGAAAAAATATACATTTTGCTATTTCTTTTGTTATACGAAATCATATCAAAAGAGAAATCGTCAACAATTGCTTGAAATAGAGTTATGTCATTCATAATACCAATGCTTGACAAATGTGCACTTTATAAATAACTACATTATCAATTATACTATTATAATAAAATAACATATTTGTGTCAATCATATTTCTCTATTTTTAATACGGGTTATAATCAGATTACTGATTATCCACGTGCAGTTATGATAGTACATTTTTAGATGTTATTAACTGTTTTCAAAACATTGTTGTGCTTTGTGAAAACTTATTGCCCAACACATGTGCACTTTCTAAAGCAGTTCTTCTCTTGCAGATGCCATCTCCTCGAGTCTAAATGGTGGAAGAAATGCCTCCTCAAGCGAAACTGGTCGCGGTGATCGGCGCAGGTGCAAGTGGCCTAACCACTATCAAAAGCCTGAAAGAAGAGGGCTTCTATGTCGTCTGCTACGAAAAGACAGACGACCTCGGGGGCCTCTGGAAGTACCGCGATGAAGAAATCGAAGGCGTCGCCTCTGTGATGAAAAGCACCGTGTCCAACATCAGCAAAGAGCTGATGGCCTTTAGTGACTTTCCACCACCGAGGTCCTTTCCCAATTTCATGTCCCACAAGTACGTCCTCAAGTACCTCGAAAAGTATGCCGAAGCCTTCGACCTATTGCGTCACGTCAAGTACAGACACGAAGTCCTGAGGATTCTGCCCACTGCGGACAACTATCGGACAGGACGGTGGGAGGTTACGATCAAAGACAATGCAAAGAATAGGATTCTTGTTGAAGTGTTTGATGGTGTTGCTGTTTGTATTGGACGATACGGGTTTCCGAAGATACCTACTTTCAATTCTTTGGATGCCTTCAAGGGAAAGGTTGTTCACACACATAATCTCAAGACGGCAGAACCCTTCAAAGACCAGACTGTTCTTGTGATTGGAGCTGGGAATTCGGGAGCAGATGCTGCTGTGTATTTGTCATCTGTTGCCGAACAGGTAGATATTTGTTTTTATTACGTTTTTTATGCATATCATCTAGTTGCAGCTGTTCTTAAACTGTGGTCCCCAGCGCCTTCCTAGGGGGTCCACGGGGTACCTTGGGAAACGCGCAAATTACCTTTGAGTTTTCCCCCAAAGAGTTTCAAAATGAGATAAAAACCTTTAAGGGGTATATTTGAAAAATATCTGGGGGAGAGCCCCCTTGAAATTCTGACTATTTATATTTTTTTCGTTAAAAATTCTGTGGTTTACAAGGAGCTGTTCTCTTTGGGTGCAACCAAAAAAGACTCAAAATGAGCTAAAACACTTTTTGAGGCAAATTTTCAAAATTGTTTTGAGGATGACCCCCATTATAACTTGGAACAGTTCTAAAATTTTAACATAATGTGGAACATAATTTATTACTACCTATTCCTAAAGTACCCCAAAACGAGTACATTTATACGTTAAGTTTTAGATTACTTAAAAGTACTTTTAAGTAATCTAAAAGTTAACGTGTGGCGAACTTAGTCACCAGTACAATAGTCAAACAATTCAAATGGGCTATAAATACCGACTGAAGCGATTATAACTCCGAAGTATACTTTTGAGTCGTATGACCTTCGGATCGGTATCGCCCCGTGGCTCGCATATGCCACAAACGTATAAATTTACTCATTTTGGGGTACTTTAGGAATAACGTTGAGTCAACCCCCCCCCCCGAAGCAAAAGCCTGTATACAGCTTTGGGATATGGGGTCCGCGATGTCTGGTTGTTGGCGATTGAAAGTTTAAGAATCGCTGATCTAGTATTTATCTTTTATTTCCTACAATTTGACTTCTGTACAGTATGGTGGCAGCTGTGATTGTAAATCAATGGCACAATATAATTGAGGCGTTTGCTGCTCCAATGAGGAGTAACGTCGATGTCGCTGAAAGTAGCTTCTCGGTTTTATACAGTGTTGGTTATTATTTAACCAATTGATTCATCCATTTTCCGTCCTAAAATTGATTGCAAATTAATCAATTAGTTATGCTGAAATTATTTTAACTGTGCAATGAAAAATTCCAACGTCAATTTGTTTAATTTCGGTGATCACATTTAACACTACAAAAGACATTATACTTTAATTTTTTATCATTACAGTGGTTCATAACCTTCCCTTAATCATGGTTCTCTAAGATTTACAATATTTTAACTGAATACCATCATAAAATCAGCTTCTTAAGACTTAAAATATTTTTTACTATTATTTCAAGCTAGTTGTTCTTTATCCAAGCTTGAAACGAACGAATCGCATTTTATGGGTTTTACATCTTTTTTTTAAATACTTTAATTCCCTGTGCAACATAAAACGAATATTCTCTGCCAATTTTCAATATTCTTCTTTTCTTTTCCGTTAGGTTTACCTGAGTTCTCGACAAGGGACGTGGGTAGTACAGCGACCCGGACCAAAAGGATTACCAGCAGACTTAAGTTATAACAGGAGATTTCTCAGCACGGCTTTTCGAAAACTTCCACGGAGATTCGTATTTTGGTACATGGAAAAACAAGTCAACAAAAATTTCAATCACAACACATATCATTTAAAGCCAACTCACAGGTTCCTAACAAAACGTCCCACAGTGAACGACCATCTCGGTAGCAAGGTTTTGAGTGGAGATGTGGTACTGAAAGGTGCTGTGAAACACTTCACCGAAAAAGGTGTAGTTTTTCGCGGCGAGAACGACATCACGAACATTGACGTTGTGATCATGGCCACGGGTTACCAACTCAAAGTTCCATTCCTTAACGACATAATTTTCCAAGTAATCGGTGATCATGTTCCTTTGTTCAAGCATGTGTTTCCTCCACACTTGACAGTTCCATCCATGGCTATAATTGGAATGACGCAGGTGTTCGGTGGTGTGCTGCCTGTCTGTGAAATGCAAGCTCGGTGGTTCGCCAGCGTCTTGAACAATAAAGTATCCTTCCCCGACAAAGGGGACATTATCAACGATATCACGTTAAACACGGAAAATGAAACGAAACTCCTTCATTCCAGTGCCAGGAACTGTATGCAAGTCTATGCTATTCCTTACATGGATGAGTTAGCTGAGCTTATTGGAGTAAAGCCGAATTTCAGGAAGATGTTTCTGAGGGATCCGAAGCTATCGTGGGAGTGTGTCATGGGACCATGTTTACCCTATCAATATAGACTCGAAGGGGCTCATTCTTGGAGTGGAGCCCGAGACGCCATACTTAATTACAAAGAAAGAGTGTTAGCGCCATTGCGAACTCGCCATGAAGTTCGGCAATCTTTTGTTAATGCTTAAGATTGTTTGGTCTGGGTTAGGAAGGAGGTTGAAAGTACCTGTAGATCAACAGGTTTTGTACATGCCATGCACTGTATTTTGTATGAAATAGCTTGAGAAATGAATCCTAGAGCTCTCTCGAAGGGTTATGTGCACCTTTTCTACGTACCACACGAAATGCCTCCAAGACATTAGTGATATTTAAGGAAGTTCCATTGCTTTAAAGTGCACAATGTTCTTACTTCAAATTAAAGATTTGATCTATTGCATATCTATTCATACACAGCGATTGCTAAGTAATGGTTGTAGTCAATTAACTTCCTACTACAACCCCAGTGATGGGCAGAAACACATACTTTTAGTCGCAATACTTAGTGTACTTAGTATTTTTTGGCATCAAATGATATCTCAGTATTTTGCTAAATACCTCAATATACTCTGTATCTAAAAGGTTCTCGATTTCTAATATAATGCACTAAAAATTTAATCATTCTATATCTAAAATCCCTCGAAAGCTAATAATCATTCGGTTTCTAAGAGTATTAGAATGATTTCGATTTCTTACAAAAATATAGATTCTTAGTTGTGTTTTTGCCCATTCCACAGCATAGCTTACCATTGAAGTCCAGCAAATTACCTATTTTTATAAAGAAATATCAGAAGCAACATCGACATCTGTTGCAGAGCTTTGTTGAATATAGTCTACTGGGTAGACAAATGCAAGATCAACACTGAATAATTTCCTACAAAGTGGATCAAACTTAAACTATGTGATATTTCTTAAACTTTTACTACAATTAATAAATTCAATAAAGTGACCCATAAACTTAAGAGTTTTGGAGCTCTTTTGATTTTCAGTCAATTTTCATGTTAAACGTTCCAAATGTATGTTTGAGAAGCATAACCCATTTCTAATCGAAACATCTTGGAATTTAAATATATCGTAATACTTAAAATTTTTAAAAACAATATTTTAATAAATAAACTTTTCAAAACGGTATACTGGTGATAAAAATAGCGCACCCAAAAGGAAATAATACAAGTGTACTAAAATACTTAAGGAAAATTAACAGTGGTTTTAAAGAGATTTATTATGAAAAATAATTTGTATAGCAGCTTGACAATATGATGCATGTAATTTTAAAGGGGGTGCACTATTTTATTAGTGTGTATTATGATTGTAAATTTTGAATGCCTCGATTTTTCAAGAATGTTTCGATTAATATTGTGATACTTATATCATTTTTGTGACAAGGTGATTCTTCATGTTCCTGAACTATAATTTTTAATACATACTTTGAATATGAAATGTCATTGTATAATTCAAGATAGCTTTGTACCATATTTTTGTTTGAAAACATTCATTAAAGTTTTCATTTTGTGTGTTATCTAATACATTGTGTGCTTCCTATTATAGTTTTTTTACTATCTGAATTTTGCCCTTTAGAGAACTTTTTTTCCAGTTACTAGGGCTGTAACGCCCGAGTATGGCGTCAAAAAATTAGGATCTTACTTTTTCCTTTTCCTCTCTTTCCTTTTAATTCTTTCTCCCAATCATTTATATATCTCAACTTATAGGGTGCGAAAATACCTTCAGAACAAGATTTTTTTTAAATCTTTAAAATGCAATTCCGAATAAAATATTCATTATTCTAATAGTTACAGGAATTTTGAGTTGAGCACGATGTTCTTTTCTTTACGTCTCAAAGTTCTAAAACATTACCTACGTTCTATTTTCCAAGCCTAAAATTTATTTGAGATTGTTAACTATTAGTTTATGAAAAAAGTAGTTAAAATAACTTAGCATCACAATCAAAGAAAGGAGCATGTAATTATTTTTATCCTAGATATCTTTTTAGGCATCACTTTTATAACTACCTTTAAGCGTTCAAAAGTTAAGACGGTGGACACCTGTATGTTTTATTCCAGATATGGATATTTACTTTACACGGTAGAAATTCACTTAATAAAATAAATGTAAGAAAAAATATTAGGTAACCCCAAAGAAACAAAAAAAGAAAAATCACGAGTGACCTTGATGGTTTAGCTGGATCTGGAAGATAATGTTGTATTCTTATAGGGTTTATATTTTGACTAAGCAGGTAGTTGAGTTCGGTACTAGCTGCAAAAGTATATACTTTTGCTCAAAAATATAGAAAAAATTAATTAAAATAATCCTTATCTATAAATCAACAATCAAATTAATCATGTTTGTCAGTGCCCTGACGGCTCAGTCAGAAGAATCGCGACAGGAAAAGATGAACCATGTCCACATGTTATAGAGCTGTACTTTTAGCGGTTACTCTGCTACTAACATCAAATCTTATGATCAAGCACAGAAATTTTGAAAATAGAATTTAAAAAGAAAAATATATAACCTGGAGGAAATGATCCTATACAAGTATAATACTTCCATGAACAAATGAATATACAATGGAAATAAATACTAGTGAATATACAATAAAAATAACTACTTGTGATATACAAAACAAATGAGCGAATAAAACATAGAAATTGAAGTAGGGAAAAAAGAAAATGTGAAAGATTAATTTATACATTATTTATTTTTAATTGTCAAAATTCAGTAAATCTTTAAATTCAAAGAAGCATGTGACCCGGCGGCCTAGTGTGGTGGAGCTTATTGCTTTGAGTATGAGGTCCAAGGATCAAAACCCGTCTGCTACAGTGGGGTATTTTTAAAAATTTCTGAATTTATACATTAACTTTAAATTAATGAAGTAAGCTAGATGGAGCAGGGACGGATGGCATGGTTGGTTAATGCACTGCCATCCCGTACAGTAGATTCAGGGTTCGGTCCTCTGATTTTTTTTACGTGGTAAAGTATCAACTTTAAATTAATTAGAGAACCTGACTGGTTGCAGGAACCGATGGCTTGGTGTGCTTGCGCACGTACCATTATCCATCACGAAGGCCCTCAGATCGAATCTCCCTCGGTTCGAGTCTGAGCCTCTCCCCGGGTATAGCACTCGGAAATAAATGCAGTTGTGCATTTATAAATTTGTTCCTGCTTACCCAAAGGGGGTCTTAACGTTTTCTTTTTTTAACCGTTAACTGTAACCGTATCAGTCAAATTCCTTGAAAAATTACTATTTTCTTAGGACTTTAAAATAAATTATGTAAAATTCAAGTATAACACTTTTGCCCTTCAGCTGGAAACTTAATTAATCTTGGTGTTGATGAAGACTATTAACGGTTCTCCCATCCACAAACCCCAACCACCTGCCCTGGCAGTCTCTTTTAACTTCATAAATTTCTTCTAATTTTTTGAGTGGTGACTAGCACATATATACTGCCTAATGAAATGGGAAGATGCTCGACTTACGACACTTTTCTTAATTCTTTGAGTGGCGACTGTGGAATTCCTCAGAAATCATTTGAGAAATATTTTCGAGTATGTAATATACTCATTACTGCAGTCAATGAGCATAACCGCTTTGAACAGAGCAGATACCGTTAGATAGGAGAGATAGAAAATATACTAGCAGCTAACTTAAAATATTTACCCTATTTCTTGAGTAAGGTTCTTTGAAAGCCTATGTATAAATAAGAAGTTAGATAGGATACGAGGATGATGAACTTTAAATATTTTTTCCTAATTTTGAAAGTGGTGACAGTAAATTGCTTCAAACCAGTTCATTCTAACTGATCCACTGATAATAATAATGGCGTCCAATGTTATAAAAAGTAACAGAACCATTTCAGTCGCAGAATGCTTCACCCGCAAGATGCCGTACTGAACTGTTTTGTCATATTAACAGCGGTTTTTCAGCCATGTGTCAAACCAAAGCAGAACTCAGTCGCAGAATGGTTAACACACTAGATACCTTTAGACGACGAGAGAAAAAGAATGGATCATTAAACATTAAATCTTTTCCATGTACTGCGTACAGATCAAAACATTTTTTCATTTTTCAGCTACGTCATTAAAGCCAAATTTAATTTTAAAAGATATCTTACTAAGATTATGGTTCTGTATGGGGTTGGATACCGGCATCTCAACACACCAGGACTGTAACTGGTCTTTTCTAATTTTGACTGGAGGATAGCAGTGTTGAGGCATTTCTGCACGTTTCCAAAAATCACTTTATCTAACAACGATCACCAAGGTTTTAGATCTTAATGGCCAGAGAACGTCTCAGAAATGTTGGAACTGTAGATCAGTCTTGCGACTTAAAGTCAAAATATGAGGTTTCATCAAATGTTCGGAATCCAGTCGACGTCAGCATCACTAGCAAAGATTGTTAACTATATTTTCATGGTTAAGATCTTACCAAAAATTCTAGTCTATCAAAACAGTGAGAACAAGTCCAGAGAACTGAAGCGTCAGAGAGAATGACGAGATCTATAGGCCAAACTACAATTCGAGATCGGATAAGGCATTTTTTAACTTTGGTTGAAAGTTTTCTATTGGAGTTAAGCAATCTCCTCCTAAGCCTTGTCCTCCGCCTTCGACAGAGTTACTTCAGGGACGTATAGCACTCTCAGCTTGTAGGTGGTCATGATTCTATCGAGTCAATATTGGTGAAACTAGTTCATAAAATCGCTCATGAACCGAAACATTCTTCAGTCACCACTTAAAGAATTACGAAATTCTGTTGAAGTTCAGTTTTTCATGACTGAAACATTTCTTTTAACGATTTCAAAAGTCAAAATATGATGTTTCATCAAATGTTTGGAGGCTTACAGACGTCATCCACAAACGAAGAATACTATAGGGTCAATCCATATCAAGTGATCCAAAGGTGGTCGCTCAACCATTTTATAATCGAATGATTTTTGTGTGTTGATTCTTATATCATTAGAGAGTCCAAAACCACAAATTTTAATTTTTTATCTTTATTTGAATTTTTATAGCAGCCATCGATGTTCTACGGAACAGCGATTGTAAGGGTTTACGTTAACTAGCGTTATTCCTAAATGAATTAACTTAAATTCATGGAACAAAAGCCATTTTACTCAGAAAGATACAGGCTTTATGATGGTTGAATCAAATATAAGGGGCCGTTCAAATATTGCGTAAGCACTTTTTTGGTCACTTTTAACCCCCCTCCCCCAATGTCAGCAAATATAAGCAAACCTCAAACCCCCCCATAATTACATAAGAAACTGCCGGACCCCCCCCCCCCCGAAATTTTGACATCCCTGTTAGAAAGTACTTTTTTCCTTGAAAATTAGGTGACTCGTACAAGGAGTTGTCCTTTTTGGGTGTAACCCAAAGGGTTCAAAAATGAGTCGAAACACTACTTTTCGGGGTTACAATTTCAAAATGTTAGGGTGGTCCATCTCCAGAAAAAAGTGCTTACATCAGATTTCCTAATTCAATTTTTGTTACATTTATTTTTGGTTCAATTTTGAAATCCATTATGCAAGAAACAAGAGATTTTCGAAAATGCACCATCTTACGTAAGCATCACTCATATCCCCCCTCCCCCCTTGTCAGCAAAAATAACCAAAGAGCAAACCCCCCTCCCCCCTTAGGTGCTTACGTAATATTTGAACGGCCCCTAAGGGGTATTGAGTCCCAATTAGAAAAAATCCCCCTTAAAGTCGAGCTTTAAGATGGTCATTTTTCACTTTTCAAACGCATATATTTGTTAAAGGAACTATTATTTTTCTATTTTTTTCTTGGTGAAGGAGTAGTATACTTCCTAAACTTTACCTTAAAAAAAATTTGACCTCGGTATACGTTTATTTTTAGGGTTATGAACTCTCAAAATCGGATCATTTCCAAAAATTCACCACTTTGACCCCCAATATCTCTGGTGGAACAAAGTTTAAAAATCTGAAATTGTTACTGGTTAAACCTTTCTAGGGTATAATCCTGTTGTATAAGGGCCGTCTTTGGTATTTGCTTACAAGTCGAGTTACAGGTCCTCGAAGTTGCCATAAAAACGCTCAATTTAACGGTTTGAAAAGTGCAATTTTAGTTCGAAGGCTCACCACTTTATTAATTACAATGAGTTTATTTGATTTCTCATTGGATTTTCTACGGTTTTGATTTCTGACGAAAATTTGTATGAGTGAGGGATTTGCTTGATTTTATACTTTTTTGATACATTATGGTTTAAAAGTCCCAAGTTTCTGATTTTTAAGTTCAAAAAATGTGTTTTAAATAATTTAAAATTCAATTTTATTTTTGTCAAAAAGTCAAAAAAATCACGTTGTCAGAAAACGGGCTTCTATTGGATGGGACATCACAGCGCATGAAAACCATTGTGTTTACTGTTTTCACGTGATCGGAAAACGGGCTTCTATTGGAAGTGACCTCACAGCGCATGATTTGTGATTCTAGTGTTTTCGCGCCCAAATAAAAAACGAAATTTCAAAAATTTATATCTCAGAAACTAGGCTACGAAAATACTAATGTAAACGTCATTCTTCATGGTTTTTTATCAACAATTTTAATAAAATTTAATCTCAAAACGTGAGAACAATACCTCATTGAATCGTTTAATTCTGAAACGTGTCAAACGTCACTTTTTCAAAATTGAGTTATTGATGTCATGGGATTTTGTAGGAGTACACGCACATTTTAAAGTAAGAATAATAAAAATAACGTGATTTTAAAATGGTTTTCCAGTATGTTAAATTTCAGCTTTAGTGCAGAAACAGGTCAAACGACGTCGCTTGACTGGTTTCTGCACTTACACTGGGGGGAATTTTGTTCATGCCGTCTCAAAAGAATTGATCAAAGATTTCATCAGCGCGATCTTCTGATTTTGACTGTTGCTTCAGATTCGCAAAAACTTTGGAAAAGCAATTTAGGCACAGACTTTCCCGGAATCAAAGAGATGTTCCCAAAGTTGTTATTTTTTGTTAAATGTTCAATAGTTATTTTGCGAAGTCCTTTTTTTAAGGTTTTTTATGTTCCTTGTAAGGATCACAACATTTCCGGGGAAAAATATGTTTTATTTTAAAAAAAATTTTGTGGTACTTACGTAGAACACTGAGTTTTCACAGCTGTTTTCAATTTGCTCTCATTTTAATAACCCTTACAGAATCTAAAGCCACCTCACAGAAATAAAAAAAGGAAACAAAAGCAATGAGAAATCAAATAAATCTAATTGTAATTAATAAAATGGTGAGCCTTCGAACTAAAATTGCTCTTTTCAAACCGTTATATTGAGCGTTTTTATGGCAACTTCGAGGACCTGTAACTCGACTTGTAAGCAAATACCAAAGACGGCCTTTGTACAACAAGATTATACCCTAAAAAGGTTTAACCAGTAACAATTTCAGATTTTTAAACTTTGTTCCACCAGAGATATTGGGGGTCAAAGTGGTGAATTTTTTGAAATGATCAGAGTTTGAGAGTTCATAACTCTAAAAATAAACGTATACCGAGGTCAAATTTTTTTAAAAGTAAAGTTTAGGAAGTATGCTACAGTTGCTACACATTCCTCAAGAAAAAATAGAAAAATAATAGTTCCTTTAACAAAAATATGCGTTTGAAAAGTGAAAAATTACCATCTTAAAGCTCGACTTTAAGGGGGATTTTTTCTAATTGGGACTCAATACCCCTTATACACTAGCGGAAATAAAAATCCCAACACCAAGAAGGAAAGGAGATATCAAAGAGAAATTTATGTCTATGATTGTACATAGTATCAATGTGAATTGATTAAAAAATCAGCCTTCCTGGATGTTAGGAGGCCGAGAAAACTAGGGAGGAGTGTTGTCTCCATAGATGTCCATTACCGCTGTCACACGTCATGGCATTGAGTGACTGGGGCTCTAAATGACTTTTGAGGTATTGGAGGACTATGTTGCCTCCTCAGGTAGTCCATATTCATATGGTGTACCAGCGGACGTTGCATACCGGGCTAGGTTATTTCTCCTCATTGACCGGACTTGTTTTGTGGGTGTTGGTTCTAGAGAACGGGAAAGACGGGGTAAAAATGCAACCTAGGGGGTTAAGAAGAAAGCTTGAACATTGCATACAACATATGGTTGTGCATGTTTCTCTTGAAATTTTCCCCCAGGACAAGTCTGAAGGTAAGGACGGTCTACCGGCTCCAAAACCTCAATGACGCAGCTCTGGTTGGAAAAAGTACTGGTGAATCATACCCAGGAGTTGCAGAAATGGAATCCAATGCATCCCCACTCCGTTACCCTGCATCACCACTTCGTGGAACGATTAGAAAATCATCAGCTGATTGCGCTTTCTCCATTGTCTCTTTAAACCAGTGTTTCCCAACGTGGGGCGCACGCCCCACCGGTGGGCAATTTGACTTTCTAGGGGGGCAATTTGAAAATTTTCAACCAAATTGCCCCCCAGATTGGAGAAAATACCGAAAATTTTCTGGGGGAGAACCCCCAGACCTCCCTTATAAATTATTCGTTTATGTTTGTTACATTTATTATGATAGGGTTTTTGAAAATTCTGCCACTTACTATGAGCTTTGGTCTTTGGGTGTTATCTTAGTGGTTCTCAAAATTAACTACAACACAGTTTTAAAGGGTAAACCAATTTTACTTGATAAGTCTTTAAAACTTTATGCACAAAAGTACTCGTAAGGCTGTACCTCAAAATTTTGAGTCAACCCCCAAAAACAAAAGCCTGGTTACAACTCTGCAAGGGTTTCATTAATGATTGTTATGTATTTAAAATATGTGAAAAGCTATTTCATTAAAATTATTTTGTATTTAAAATTTAGTTTTGCATTTTGGGTTTTGAAAATTAACTCACTAGTTTTGTAAACAAAAATCATCCAATTACGTTTTTTAATTTCATATTATATTTTGAGTATAAAAAATATGTTATCTTACATGGGGGCATGGAAAATTTAGAAAGGCTTTGGTGGGGCGTGGACCAAAAAAGGTTGGGAAACACTGCTTTAAACTCATACCCAACCGTCGTGGTGCTCCAAACCGAAGCAGGATTCTCTCATAAACACAATGTCATGAAATTGGGATTTTCATTTTCTTATTTCGTGCACTATTGGAAACAGAAAGGCCCATTTTCAGCCCCTTGTTTATAGGCAAAGATGTAAGAAGCTATGCTGACAAAACGGACAATCCACAGTACTGCAAACGACATCCATCTTACTGCCACTTGTCCTCAGTATTATCTACCGGTACTTTGGCCAACCAGAGCTGCTTCATTGAGGTTTTTTAGCCGGTTGTCCGTCCTTACCTTCAGACCTGTCCTGGGGACAAATTTCAAGAGAAAAATACACAAACACATGTTTCATGCAATGTCAAAGCTTTCTTCTTAACCCCCTATGTTGCATTTTTATCTTGGCCTATCCGTTCGTAAGAACCAAAGCTCACAAAACATGTCCGGAGAAAGAGGAGAAATCACCTAGCCCGGTATGCAACGTCCGCTGGTGCACCATATGAATTTGGACTACCTGAGGAGGCAACATGGTCCCCCAATCCCTCAAAAGTCATTTAGAGCCCCTGTCACTCAACACCATGACGTGTGACGGCGGTAATGGACACCTATGGAGACAACACTCCTCCCTGTTTTTCTCGGCCCCCTAATATCCAGGAAGGCTGATTTTTTACGCAACTCACATTGATACTATGTGCAATCATAGAAATAAATTTGACTTTGATATCTCCTTTCCTTCTTGGTGTTGGGATTTTTATTTCCGCTAGTGTATTTGATTCAACCATCATAAAGCCTGTATCTTTCTGAGTAAAATGGCTTTTGTTCCATGAATTTAAGTTAAACCATTTAGGAATAACGCTTGTTAATGTAAACCCTTACAATCGCTGTTCCGTAGAACATCGATGGCTGCTACAAAAATTCAAATAAAGATAAAAATTAAAATTTGTGGTTTTGGACTCTCTAATGATATAAGAATTAACACACAAAAAATCATTCGATTATAAAATGGTCGAGCGACCAAATTTAGTTTTTCTGGATCACTTGATATGGATTGACCCTATAGTCTGTTCATTTGGAATAGGTGATTGAAACAGGAACAAAAATGCTCAATAACGCCTAATAACGCTCATCACGCAACCTCAATGACCAATTATTATTATCTATTATGACCTTACCAACACTTATTGTCCATCATAACCTGAGAGCATGTCCAGAGAACTGAAAAATCAGTGAGAATGAGGAGGTCTATAGGCCAAACTACAATTCGAGATCAGATAAGATATTTTTTGAGCTTGGGATGAAACTTTTTTATTGGAGTTAAGCAATCTGGAGTAGTACTGTCCTCCGCCTTCGACAAAGTCAATTAAAGTACGTCGCACTTTGGACTTTTAGGTGGTCATGATTGTCGAGTCAATATTGGCGAAACTAATTCATAAAATCATTTATGAACGTAGTTCCATACCGAAGCATTATTAGTCACCACTCAAAGAATTACGAAATTAACTTGAGGTTCAGTCTTTCGTGCCAGAAGCATTCCCGTCAGCAATAGTCAAACCATGGTGATAACGTTGGTCCTCATCCGATCACCTAAGTGAAACACCTTCAGACGCGGTCAATTCTTGGGAGGGTGACCATCTGGGAACATCTCGTGCAGGTAGCATCTTTTTTCCATCGTGACTCCTGGTCACACTCTAACCCCATTGTGTTTTTGGCTAAAGTAAGCTGCCAGCTCTTCAGCTCTACTGGAGATTAAAGGCTCTTTGGGATCCACCACACTCCCCCTTATTTCTTCCGTCTGTAATGTTTTTAGTCATTGGCTTAGTAATTACTTAATCTCCACTGGCAAAGACAGCAAAATGTTTGGGTAAAAGAGAAAAAACTTCCAATCTTCTCTCTCATCTATACTCTATTCAATTTGAATAGGAGCCTGAAAGTATTTTCTTCCCCCACCTCCAAACTATCAACGCCAAAGCAACGAAGAAGGCTCACTACTTTTTTCCCACCTTACTTCCGTAAACCGGTAAAATACAAACATCTCCCAAAGATGCGCCTTAGATTTTCTAGCCAGCCTCAACTGCAGTAGAAAAATACAACCAACAAATCAGTCTCTGAGCTGCGCGAAGAGCGTAGCTATGGAAAGTCCGTTTCGCAGCTTTGATTTGAAACCAAAGTATCCTAGGGTCATGGAAGTAAGGTCTACCCTAGGTAAGGGACCCTGGAGAATCCCTTCAGATGGCTAACGGCAAAATAAAAAAAGTTAAAAAATTTATTAAAAAGCTAAAGGAGATGGAGCAAAAACCCCAATGAAAGTATTGTTGCCACCGTTATGAATAACTCACAGAAAAAATTTCATGAAAATATTGCGAATATTCACGGAGATATTAGCATGATAATAAAATAGCACTTTTTCAAGCATGAAAAAGATAAAAGTTCTTAAATGTGCAAGTTTTTTTAAATTTTTTGATTAAATTTGTATTTAACTAAAAAAAACCCCATAAAACTACATAATACAACTGAGAAATTTGCAAATTTTCAAAATTTTCTTTTTTGATGCCTGAAAAAGTGTTATTTTCACATGCAAATATATCTCCGTGAATATTCGCGATATTTTCATGAATTTTTTTTCAGTGAGTCTTCTATAACAATGGCAACAATACTATCACTGAGGTTTTTGTGTGCTTCATCTCCTTTAGTTTTTGAATTATTTTTTTCACTTATAAAAGCCGCGAAAACGACTTTTGAAACACCCTGTATAGTTTTTTGTAGCAACTCTTAGCTATGGTTCTCTAGTTTTGAGTTATCCATGTTAATTGTTCCATGTCTCTCCCTCGCCGAATTACCATAACGGAAACAGGTCACATAAGTGGAAACTATCCTAAAGGGATGGTCTTCTCTAAGGGTTTTGCAAATATAATTTTCTTTTAAGAAAAATGTAATATTCAGAAATATATCAGAGGGAAGCGAAATCCATTTGGAAATATAGAAAATACATACTAACGGTACGGTAACTAAGTATAATTTCGATGACAAGGGAAATTCGGGCCCCATGTTGAAGTTGCAAGAAAAATAGAATTTCAGCAGAAATAAAATGTAGTTAGGCCATTGTAGAATTTTAATTTGAAAAACATGTCAAATATCTAATTTATACAAAATAAAATGTACTGAAAATAGAAATTTAATGTTAAAAAAATTACTTTTGGTCGGATGACTAGAAATAAATACTAGATTTTTATTATGTAAAAAAAACTAAAAATCCATAATAATAACTCTAAAAGTATATAGGTGTCTTTAAAATTATTTTTCAAACTACATTGTTCAAAAGTTAAGTATTGAAAAATACATCTTTCACGAAGCATCCAGCGTTAGATAATATTCGAGTTCATGTAGGGCCTCTGTTGTAAGAACTAAGCCTCAAATTAAACGAGGTTGCAGAAAAAACGGAAGAGCCAACATGATAGGACGCTCCTTTATGGCCTTAAGAGAGAATGCAGAAAAGCAATGAAAGCTCTCCCTTCGGTACTTAGAGAGGATGCCAAAGATAAAAAAGAAGTCTCCAAATAAAATGATCCCAAGAGAGGATGCAGAAGTCGTCAGATGGAGAACCTCCTACAATCCTCAGAAAGGATGCAGAGGAGCAAGACCTGGAAGTCCCAGATGGAACCCGTTCTACAGTTACAGTTCTAATAAAGGATGCAGAAGAACAAGAGAAGGCAACGGTAAAGTGTGCTCCTTTACGTCCTTAGATAGGATACAGAAAAGCAAGAGTAGCGGTCAGATATGGAACTCATTCTACAGTTCTAAGAAAGGATGCAGAAGAGTAATATATACACTGCTGGCCATTCAAAATGGTACACCAAGAAGGAAAAGAGATATCAAAGAGAAATTTATTTCTACGATTGCACATAGTATGAATGTGAATTGATTAAAAATTCAGCCCTCCTGGGTGTTAGGGGGCCGGGAAAACCAGGGAGGAGTGTTGTCTCCATAGGTGTCCATTACCGCTTCCACAGGCCATGGTATTGAGTGAAAGGGGATCTAAATGGGTTTTGAGGGATTAGAGGACCATGTTGCCTCTCCAGGTAGTCGAAGTTCATATGGTGCACCAGCGGAAGTTGCCTACCGGGCTAGGTGATTTCTCCTCTTTCACCGGACATGTTTTGAGGGCGTTGGTTCTTAAGAAGGGATAGGTCAGGGTAAAAATGCATTATAGAGGGATAAGAAGAAAGCTTGGATATTGCGTTCATCATGTGGTTGTGCTTTTTTCTCTTGAGACTTGTCCGCAGGGGAGGACTGAAGGTAAGGATAGAAAACAGGTTTCCAAACTTCAATTATGCACCTCTGGTTGGTCAATGTGCTGGTAAATCCTACTGAGGAAGTGTGAGAGTGGAATGCATGTCATTTACAGTGCAGGGGACTACCCATTTGTCACGTATAGCTTCAAAAAAAATTTCACTCATCTACACAGGATTTGGCGTTGGCAATAGAGCCCTAAATAATGAAAAGAGCATCTCAATTTCATCGTATTGAGTTTATGAGAGAATTCCAATTCTGTCTGAAGCACCTCGATAATTTGAGATGACTTTAAGACAGCGAGAAAAGAGGGCACTCAGCTGTTGATTTTGTAATCGGCAGATTTTTTCTGTACGCAGAATAAAGCAGTAATGAAGAATTGGATTCCACTCCCACACCTCTTCAGTATGATTTACCAGCACATTGACCAACCAGAGGTGCATTATTGAAGTTTGGAAACCTGTTTTCTATCCTTACCTTCGGTCCTCCCCTGCGGACAAGTCTCAAGAGAAAAATGCACAACCACATGATGAACGCAATGTCCAAGCTTTCTTCTTATCCCCCTATAATGCATTTTTACTCTGACCAATCCCTTCTTAAGAACCAACGCCCTCAAAACATGTCCGGTGAAAGAGGAGAAATCACCTAGCCCGGTAGGCAACTTCCGCTGGTGCACCATATGAACTTCGACTACCAGGAGAGGCAACATAGGTCCTCTAATCCCTCAAAACCCATTTAGATCCCCTTTCACTCAATACCATGGCCTGTGGAAGCGGTAATGGACACCTATGGAGACAACACTCCTTCCTGGTTTTATCGGTCCCCTAACACCCAGGAGGGCTGAATTTTTAATCAATTCACATTCATACTAAGTGCAATCATAGAAATAAATTTCGCTTTGATATCTCTTTTCCTTCTTGGTGTACCATTTTGGATGGCCAGCAGTGTAGTTATAATCGAAAGAAGAGAAAGCAAAACACTCAAGTTTCTTCCCACTGCTATACCTTATGGGAGACGTCACCGTGGGCTCAAGAAAGGGCGTATCTGGTAGGGCAAATCTTATCGGTAAGGGATATCTACCCCACTCAATTAGCGAACAAAAGATTCCCCGCTATAGGGTAGATATCCGCTACTGATTAGATTTGCCTGACCAGATACGCCCGGTCTTGTGCCCACGGTGACGTTCGCTTAAGTCAGTGGGCCAAATTCACGATTGACAATTAATTCAATTGTAAATGTGAGAGAACCTACAATTAACAATTAAATCAATCGTAATTCTGAATGCCTCCATGGCAATTAATTAGTCGTTACTGGATTCGAATTACTGGAAGCTTCGAAACTTCAACGGAGTGGTCCGCAAACAAGGGTCGTGGTCCGTAAGTCACCAAAGTGGTCCACAGCTTTACTGGATCGCTTCGCAACTTCACTGGAGAGTTCCGCAGCATTTCCGGATCGCTTCACAACTTAACCGGAGTGGTCCGCAGCTTTAGTGGATCACTTTGCAACTTTACCAGAGTGGTCCGCAACTTACCGAAAGTAGGCCGTAAGTCACCGGAAGCGGACCACACGTAATTTGAGGACCACTACGGTGAAGTTGCGAAGCGATCCGGAAATGTTGCGGAACACTACGGTGAAGTTGTGGACGATTTCCGGTGACTTACGAACCACTTCCGGTAAGCTGCGAAGCGATTCGGTGAAGTTGCGAAGTGATCCAGTAAAACTGCGGACGACTCCGATAAAGCTGTGGACCCTATCGTATGAACCCTGAGAATTTTATTGCACCCCCAGTCATTTTACAGCACCCCCTTTAAGTACCTCTTGCAATTAGTTTAATTGTTTGGTGAAATTAATCGTCATCCACAATTAAAGTTAATCGCTATTGAAAATTCAATCATCGGTGACAATTAACTTTAGTCGCAATTGAAATCAATCGTGATTACTTTTCAGAAGCATTTGATTCAATCGCGGTTGAATTTAATTGTACAATCGACGCGACGGTTGAAATTTCAATCGTGTGAATGCCCAACTCTGCCATCAGCCAACTTAAAATGGAGACTTAAATTAAAAATAAGCAAATTGCAGACAGAAATCCGAAAAACAGTATAATTACTTTTGCTTTATCCAAGACAAACGTGGCGAACAATTTCGAAACCCATCAAACATGACTAAAGACACATATCACCACTAAATTAAATGAATTATTTTTGATTAAATATGTTCAATTTACAAACCAAAGATCTCGATGAAATAACTAAACCTACTGGCATATCATCACACCAATCTAATTTAGCAAAAAAAAGGGGGATACTTGATGACGGTCATTCTCTTTAGACCTCTAACTCCATATAACCAAACACTCACTAGGTGAGGCCATGAGTTTGAGAGCTGTTACAAAACGTGTGACAAAGTCAGAGTTAACTGAAGAGCAAAGTTCCTTGTTTCTCCAAGTTAACTGGGTTCTCAATTTATCAACCCCGGAGGAATGAAAGGCTGAGTCTGCCTTGCCCCCAACCCAGGAACAGAACTCGGGCCTGTGGGATGGGTAGTGAGATGCACCACCCCTACTCCACTGGGCTTCTAATATAGTTAACACAGGTTCCTAGGGGGTCCAAGAGCAACCTTAGGAAACACTCAAGTTAATTTTGAGTGCTTCCCAAAGTTTTTCAAAAGGAGATAAAACACTAGTTTAAAGGGGCAAATTTCAAAAAAAATTCTGTGGGAGGACCCCCTCAAAATTTTAACTTCTATTTACAATTTTTCCCTTGAAAATTCTTTGTTTTTACAAGGAGCTGTTCTCTTTGGGTTTAACCAAAATTGTTTCAAAATGAACCAAAACACTACTTTTTGAAGCAAATTTTAAAAAAATTTCTGGGGGAGACCCCTCTTTATTACTTAAAGTAACTGTAAAATTTGGGGGGACCTTAGGAATAAGGTTGAGTCAATCCCCCTTTAAAACGAGTTTGGTTATACTGCTCTGGGTGTTCAAAGTCTTGGGGGCCGCGATGTCTGGCAGTTACATATGGGGGGCGCAGCGATCGAAAGTTTAAGAACCGCTGCTCTAGCCTATAAAACCCTAAAAAAACCCAACTTTTATACATAAAATTAAAACAAAATACCTTTACTCCCCAAAATATTGTAAAATTTAGTTGACCTACTGGAAACAGATGAAAGTTTTGTTAAATTTAATTTATTATAAGCAAAAGAAAATTGATTGAATAAGAAATTTCTTTAAAAAACAACATAACAAGTCACTGTCTGTGAATAGATGTAGTGTAGGTACATAATTAAAACAAAATTTAAACATATTTCTTCTTAAACTTTCAGTCCTACACTGCCCAAAATTACCATTGAATCCTATGGTGAATTTGGGGCAGCTAGGACTGAAAGGGTTAATTCATTGCTAAGAAAAATATTCAAGAATTAACATTGACTTTTGAACTTTATTGAAAAAAAATCTACAACAAATAATTTAAACACTTCTAAGCTACCTTTACTACTTCACATGTAGTTATCTAAATATTTACAGCAGAATGCATTAATGCAACTTAAATACATGTTATAATGAGAAAAGCAATCCATACAAAAAAGGAGATTTCAATTGGTGAGACCATAATAAGTGTATAAATTAAATAGCACAAAATAATGCAGAGATAGTACGTTCCAAGCAGCTAATGCTGCATAAAATCCTTCACTGACACTAGAATCAAAATCTTTACAATTTCCACAACAAGTTTATATAATCGGAAAAAAATATTTACAAATATAATTTACGTAGAAATATGGGATAAACTTCTAACATACACAAAAACATGTAACGGTATCAAGTCATGTAACTATAAAAACAGTATTAACAAATTTTATCAGTCTTATCGATGTGTCAAGCTAATACTTCAATTGGTTACGCACCAGACATCTCAAAAGAAAGGGACATTGAAACATGAGGTTTAAAACACAGAATCTAGATAAGTCAAGATTTGAGTCTTTAAATGATATGTTGAATGTATACAGAACATAATACAAATTGAGGTAAATCTTTACAAATTAACACAGAATTTACAAGCAACTCACAACAAAGAGTTGTTCATTTATGCTTTCTTGACAAAGGTAATAAATACTCCTTTACTGAATGGGTAAAACTCTTATAAAAATCTTCCATACACTAATTAATAAAATATTTATAAAAAAATATGACAATTGTTTCAGCTGCACACACATAGGTTTCTGCATGCTAACAATATCCCCCACAAGTTTATAAAAAATACTAGTAATTTATAATTTTGTTAAAAAAATTTAAAACATATTCTAGTGAACTAAATTTTTTTGTACATTAATTTCAAATATTTTGACCACAAAAAGCTTTGTGCATACAAGTTTGAAAATAAAATATCTAAATAGTGATTTTTCTAATAAAATTTTGCCTATGTATAAAAGTATTGCATAAAATTTGATGTGTGAGAAAAATAATTCTTATAACAATGTTTGAATTATGTTTAATTTTATAAAAAAACATGATTAAAATATAAATTAAGTACAGTGTACAACCAGTGACTAAAAATTACTTTCTCAAGTACTACACAAGAAAACTATTTAATAAATTCATTATTACTTTACATCATAGAATGCTTGAACATTAGATCAATTATTTCTTCTGGTTTATGTTCCAAACATTAATAGAAATCCCTCAGAAGTTATAAGGGATTAATTTAAAAAAATAAAAATCAGTTGAAACCCCCGAACCGAAATATGTAGTTAGTTTACATAAAATATAAAGTGATAGTTAAATCAATCAATCCTATTTATGATTTAAAAAAGGGACGACTAGATCATTAACAAACCATGAATAACATGATCTGATTAGCCCATTTAACAATGTATTATAGGAATACTCTAAGTACAATGGAAAAATTTAGAGTTAAAATAATATAGCATTTACATTTTAAAAGAAAAACATACAGAATTGAATTAGCAGTTATTGATAATGTTGCAAGAGAACGAAACAGATCTTTAATTCAACAAGCTGGAAGCCCTTCTACTAAACATGTGTAAGCGGAAGACATTGTTACGTGAGTAAATTAAATAAAAACTTAACTTAAAAAAACAGTACCAACTTCAGTATAAAATTACAGATGCATATATACTACTAACAATTATTTACTCTAAAAGAATTAGCTTTTAGATCATTTTTTAAGCACAAAAATTTAAATATATTGATATTGATCAGTTAAAAAAAATTCAGAATCTATATCATGTCATTTCATTTTGCTTAAAATGATTCAGGTGAGAGCAATTAAAAAATAGAATTTATTATATTTATTAATTTTTCTCATGAAGCACACCTATAGGGGAGTTTTTTTAATTAACAAATTTTGTATTATTATGAATTCTTAACTTTAAAATAATTTCTAATTTAGAATGCATCTCCAAACACAGTAATTAAAACTTATAAAAAGATAAGACTTCCTAGTTCAAAACTAAAAATAAACTAATCAAAAACATTTGGAATAACTTTCAAAGGCTAATATAATGATAGTTTCAAGTTTTTCCAAATGAAAAACAGTAAAATACACGCTAAATTTTTATTCATCAAAATATATACAAAAATAAAATGTCTCTAAAAAATTCATCAGACACATAGAAACATCATGTCATTTTTATAAGGTTGTAATAGATATTGCATAGCTTCTTCAAGTGTAAACCTTATTTCATTAAGTTTTCCTTTAATATGAAATCAACTATTTACAAATGACTTATTTTTCATAAATAACAATATTTACATAAAATAAATTACACACATAAATATAAGAACACCAGCTCCAGTTAGCTCCAGAAAATTTTTGAGAAAATATATAACTTTAGAGTATAATCCTCAATTTTTATGGAAGTTCCAAATAAAGAAAGATTGTGGGTTATCACACATTAAACAAGTAATGAATGTTACCAGAAAGGCTATTGTCAAAGTTCTAAGAATTGAATAAAATTTATTTATAACAGTTGTTCCCAACTCATGGACTCCTAAGGATCAAATACCATCATCTGTGGACCTCCACTACTCGCTATTGAAGCCCTCCACCAATGAAAATTATAAGAAAAATTTCAATGGATCTAGTTCATTTACCACATTTAAATATTTTGTAAAACTTATAATGCTTTAATATAATTATTAAAGCATTTTATAATGTCACTCCTTAATAGGTAGAGAAAACTTTTGTTAATATTTAATTTATTATCCACAATATCCAAAAAAGATTACATTTATTCATCTCATTAAACTTTGCAATTTTAAAAATAAACTTTCATGCACTACTTTAAAGGATATTGTGGGTCATCAGTTGGAAACTACTTATCTTTAATGCAAAAACATACACAAATCTGTAACAAAATGCTTATGATTTAATATAGCATCTGGAAGTTTAATAGTAAAAAATGTAACTTGAACCCTAACAAAGAACCCTAGAAATCAAGCAATTAGGAAGATTACTGTTAGATCCTATGAATACTTGAAGCAGGCAGACTTAATAAATTAGTTTAACGAAAAAAATCTGTAGGGATTTCTTTTTTAAATAAAAAAAAACACCCTAAAATTATTGATATAATTTTAATTAGGACATAAAAATTTCAATAGCATTAAATAGTCTAATACTTTTTGTCAAGAAATTTTCAGATTTTGTTTAAACCCTTTCAAACCTAAGGCACCTGATATTACGATAAGAGTAAGGTACTATAGGAAGATTTGGGGGGCTAGGGGTTAAAAGGAGGGACAAAAGTTAAAATATTATAATATCTAAAATCTAAGGTGGCACACTGTTATGCTTTAAAGTAATGAAGTAAAACAATCAAGAGAAATAAATAGTTTTTAAGCCAATATTATTCTTACATCATACTTACTAGCCATTTTTAACAACTAGTTACTTAAATAAAGCTTTGGAGAAGCAGTGTTGTTCAATAAGAAAATTAGTCCTGCTACTTATTTGGATAAAAGTAAAATCTAATTGATAATTTGAACAAAACCAGACATTTTCCATGACTAATTGGTTTAGAATAATCCCTGAATGCAGAAGAAAGATCCATCAAAAAGCTTTATTTTGTTTAGAGTGAAATTCATGATTTATGTAAATATAAAAAAATGAATAGGCAACAATGCAAGTCTGGCAAGTGGATCTACTAATCACGTGGAATTAATGAGTATTGTGTAAGAATATCGAAGGTATTAAAAGTAAAGCTTGGCATTGAGTAATTCCTTTAAATTTGGCATCAGTAAATGAGTAGATAAATATTATACATTTTATAAAACACTAAAATGTTATGAATATTACCAATAAAGTGTACATAAATGGACAAGAGGAGTTTCTCAAAAGGTTTACGAAACTTTAAAAATTCAAAAACATGCTAAAAATATTAAAACATATATGATCTTGAAAATTCAAGTCGATTTGGCACAGAATTAAGTAATTATTAATATCACAACTTTTAATCTCATACACAGCATGAAAAGTAAAGAGATTAAATAACGTGTTGAGAATTAACAGTACACTTTTAGAATTGGATGAAAAATTGCAGATGATCAAGTTCGAACTAAGGTAGGTGGGCACTGAGACTTTCGTCGCGGAGACCTGGCACATAACTATCAATCAGGCTAGAGACTCTTGGCCGATTGCCATAGCTCGAGTTACCAGTCGCCGCGACGAAAGTCTCAGTGCGCGCCTACCCTTACAGCATGCAAAAAACTTTTTCAAAACTTTTTTGGGGATTCTAACTTTATTTTATTTTAAAATACTTCACTGTACTTTTAGGAAAATATACGCCACCAATTAATAAGCAGTTATTCTCAGTTTTATCAAAAATGTGGAAAGAAACAATGTAATACATCAAGACACAGCTAGAAATTAGGGTTTTTACCCATTGCAAATACTATCAATGTAATTTTTACACTTAATCTTTTATGCATTATTTAATTCCCTATATTACTTTTAATGACTTGTGTGTCATTTAGAATAATTTTTGACCAATTAATTTTGATCCTATAAAACTGGGAAATTTTGTAACGCAAAACATTTATGTTATTTGAAATGTCACATTTAAGAGACATCCAGTCGCATACATACTTACTATACAGATCAGGTAAAATTTTATGATTGTTGGAACTGGGAAGTTTACAAACCTTTGCCATCAAAAAATTAAAATTGAACACCCATACATATCTGACTTCAATAAACTGACAATAGCCTTCAGGAACATAATGTCCAACATTGTAATATAAAGGCACTAATATTTCAAATGGATCAGTTTCCTACCTAATGCTTATCACACCAAAGGTATTTTAATTACTTGATTTTAACACGGTAACATTCAGTAGAACAATTAAGACAGCTGGGAAACCACAGCTGTCTTGATTAGTCTTGCTCAGCAAGTAGCACCCAGAGCACCAGGTTAGAGAAACGGCAGAGATGAGAATTACACACAGCAAGCACATACTAAAAATACATCACTGATGACTGGTAACACTGTCTACAGAACATCAGGATTCACGCTAGAGGCGTGTCTGGAAAAACAGAAGAATATAGAGTAAGCAGAGAGAAGAGAAGCTGTGGTTAATAAAGCTGGAATGTAAAACTGAGAATGTTAGAAACCATGAGAAGCAAATGTACCCGGATTAGTTGCTCAAAAGCATCGCAAAGAAAGACCTCGTCAATATCACACCTTTATACCGAAGTTCCACATATACAGGAATGATTAATTACAACAGTTTGGAATACAAACAAAAGATATAAAAGTAAAAAATTTGATGGAGTTATCAGATTTATGCATAATAACTTGAACAAACATGCAAGATGTTTGCTAATATGTTATGAAATATTGTAAGTTTCAAGATATATAACATTAAGGAACATCAAGTGTCATACAATTATTTTAAACTGTAGCTTCTAGAGTTAAATCTTTATACATTCACAAAAATTTTTGACAGGTTAAGAATTTTTTAAATGTACGAGTTTCTCTCAAAGTTACAGTTAGAAGTAAATAAAACCTGGTGACCTACTTGAGCAATATAGTGAGAGTATTTAAGATGGTTTTAAAAAATTCAAATATATATATATATAAAAGAAATATGAATTATATATACTCCCAAAAGTGCAGTCAAAAATACATTATACAGGATTTAAATATATATTCTATAACATTCATGTAAAAAATATCACTGTCAAATGAGCCCTCGAAATGCACCCAACATTACTTAAAAACAAGATAGTATAGCAAGAAATTGAAACTAAAATTCTTGCATTTCTTGCAAATGTATGCTTTCAAGATTTATAAAAAAATGATAAAAAAATTAAAAATAAAGAGTTAATCTTTACGGTCTGAATAAATTGAAAATATTTGTCAACATATCACTAAGCCTGACATGGCAATAGTTATTCGAGAGGCTACAAATAATCTCCTGAAAATTTTAAACAAATTTAGATGCCTTAAAGTCATACATTTCAAATCATTAAAGGAATGTTCGAAGTAAGGAATTCAAATAAAAATAACAGTTCACTTAATAATGTGTTCCAAAGTTTATCAAATCAGAAGCGTAACATAACAGCTAACACTGCAAAATATGATTCACTATAGACACCTCATAAAATCCTCCAGACTTTGGTAACAAAATATAAGTTAAAAACCTCTGTCATCTACTGTAAAAGCTTGTGTGAGTAAATGTCAAAATGCTTTTGGCTCAAGTGTGATTCCCCTCTTCCTGGGGTTTTAAAAAATTCAAATAAATATTTATTTAAATATTGATTACTAGGGCTTGATTTGGTTAAGTTATTATTTTATGGCAGAAGAATTGCATGTTTTTGAGAACTTGATATAACAGGATGTTTTAAAACACTGTTTTTAAAAATTTAGAATTTATTTGGACCATTTTTATGTAAAATTTTTTAAATTCTGTACATATTCAGTTCTCAGTGCATATTTTGATTTATATTTAACAATTTGATCTAGATCAACTATCAGGTTTGGTAAAAATGGTGTAAAATAATGGAAAAAGCAAAGTTAATTTGGAATGATTTTTAGGTAGTTAAAAAGCAGTTTTAAAACAATTGCATGGAAATTTCTCATTAAAGAATGTAAGAAACAATTAGGGTGTTAGTGAAAACTCAGTATAATTTTTAAAAAATCTCACTCTGTATGTATACCAATGATTCTGGACATTAAAATTAAAGTCAAAGACACAGAAATTACGTTATTCAAGGGAGGAAATGTACAAAGGATTAGATATAAAAGACAGCAATGTAGTTACACAAAAAAGGTGATAATACTGATTGTTTATAATAAGGAGAGTAGTTTTATAATTATTTAGAACACAAATGATCTTTAAAAACAAATTTTCAAAACCAGGAAATAAGTTCTGTGTTTGAAAGCTCATTATATTCCCAAACAATCTACCTTTTTATCTACAGGGGAAAATAACAGTAAAATTAGTTATTGACTTAACTTAACCCCTTACTCACAGTAAGACAATTTTGAAAACCTAATAAACTAATATTTCTTTTTCAAGGAAAATCAATTTAACAACAGAAAACAACACTAGTAAATGTGGTATGGTGAAAATGAGTTATAGCTTCTTGCTTCTTATAAAGTACAATATAGCATTTTTGCAGCTTTTTAAAATCCTTATAAAGTTCATTGACATTGAAATAATATGTATAGATCTACCTATACATAACAACATTAATTTTTGAGATTGACAGTGCAATTAATTCCAAGTTATTGTACAAAAAGAGGTTATCCAGCCAATCATTACAATTTAGGACGCTTTCAGATTTTTTAAGTTATAGAAGGTATTTTCAATTTTAATAAAGTATTGAATGAATTCCTTACCATTTCACTACCTTGCATTATCTGAGTTTCACCTAAAGGTGGGAGGGAATCCAAAGACTTATTTATGCTCTTAACAGGAGTGGTTGGACAAGCTGTAAAATAATTTTGATTATAGGAAATTCGTACATACAAAATATACTTATTACATTATATAGCCTTGCAACATTTTTATATATAAGTGGAATCTGAATTACAATATATTATAGCATGTCATCTAGTGAAAAATACATATGGAACTGAATGATTCAGAAAATAATTGAATTAGGAGATTTTGAAACTTTGTTAAGTAGAGGTACAGTTGTGGAAAAAAAACGACTCAGTTGCGATTTCTGGCGAACCTCTTGGGTTAGGAAGACAAAAGAGGTGTCATTTTTCATTGTTTAAAGTATTCTTTAACCAAAAAAATTTTCGAGTCCTTAGGGGGTCGTCTTCATATTAAACGAAACACTAACTTTTTTTTCAATGGGGACCCCAAATTATTATGAGATTTTCTGAAAGGCCATCCCTCAAAACCCTAAAATACCCAGTTTCATCCAGATTGATTTACAATTAAAAAATTAAAAAAAAAATAATAATAAATTAATTTTTAAAATCGTGAAATATTTTTATGGTAATCGATTCAGGTAGTAATTTTATGAAGAAAGCCAAAATTTCAATCGATTTCACCGAATAGTTTTTGATAAAAACGAACTTTAATCTTAAGGGGCGGTATACCGTTGCTGAATGCATACCGCGAATGTTCTTTCTCGTTCGTTTTTATCAAAAACTATTCGGTGAAATCGATTGAAATTTTGGCTTTCTTCATAAAATTACTACCTGAATCAATTACCATAAAAATATTTCATGATTTTAAAAATTAAATTTTTTTTATTTTTAAAAATTTTTTTAATTGTGAATCAATCTGAATGAAAATGGGTATTTAAGGGTTTCGAGGGATGGCCTTTCAGAAAATCTCATAATAATTGGGGGTCCCCATAGAAAAAAGTTAGTGTTTCGTTTAATATGAAGACGACCCCCAAGGACTCGAAAATTTTTTTGGTTAAAGAATACTTTAAACAATGAAAAATGACACCTCATTTGTCTTCCTAACCCAAGTGGTTCGCCAGAAATCGCAACTGAGTCGTTTTTTCCCCAACTGTACATGTCCAAAAAAGTTATCTAAATGGAGATAAATCTTCATTTAGATAACTATACTATACGTGAATCAATACTATTACATCCCAAAATAGAGCCAGAGTTTTTATGAGTATATAACTATTTTGAAATTTTATACTTTTCATTTTTATTAATTATGATTAGATGCACCAATAGTTATTACATTTTCAAATAAAAACTTTGCAAAAAGTTAGATGTGTCCATCTGGTACAGTTAAATAAAAAATAATTTCACAAAAGAAGTAGTTATTACATTAGTGCTATAACATTGCAACTAACAGCAAAACAAAACAAAGCTTGACATAACACACATAGCAGCTACATTACTTTAACCCTCTACTGCCCATGGTAGCAAATATGCTACCATAAGTTTAGTTCAATTTTCAGCATGAAATTAACAAGTAATACAAGTTATTACAGCAATAATTGTACCTTTAGGTGATATAATTTATGAAGTTTAAGTTCAGTCCTCCTTCACAATTTTTTTTAAATTTTGAAATACCACCTTTGACTAAAAATCCAAAATGGGTCCTACAAGGGTTAATTATAGCTAATTTTTACAAATATGTTAATGAAATTAAGTTGAATTCTTTTGATATATTTTTAGAGGAAGAGTTGCTAATATCATCTGTACAAAAAATTGTCATGTAAAAGTATTTTTTAATTGTGAAATAATTAAATAAAAATGATGGTAGAGCATACTTGCTACCATGGGCGTTAGTGGTAGTAAATCCATGCATGGGGTCTTGGTGGAATATTGGCAATCATAAAATATTTTCATAGAAAAAGAGTATTTCTTAGCGTCAGATGTTTTTTTCCTATTTTAATCAGTCAAACTATAAAAAATTTGATAAATTTATTAAAAATTTTAAAAATTAAATAATTTATTAAAATTTTTTAAACTCATTTCTTTAGATTTATCACTTAATTAACTTGGAATTAGGAAAGTCTTTAACTATATTTGTTTGTTCATTTTTACACGAAAGAAAGTACGTTTTTAAAAATTTAATTAATTATTTTTATTTTTCATAAAATATCAAGAAAATTTTATGAAAAATTAAATATAAAGCTATGATGTAATACTGAAATAACACTTCTATGAATAATTTATAAATAAAATATTTAATTATATTTAAAACATCTGTTTTATGACTTGTGTGCATTGCATTGTATGCAAAATCAATTAGTAAAAAATAAATATTTTTGTTTTTAATTGCATAAAAATCGAACAAATACTGGTTGAAAAAAAAGAAATCTCCTTCATTTCGTACCCTAATCTGCCCATGGTAGCAAATATGCTACCAACCAGAAATCCACAAAATTTTAGCAAAATCAAAATTTTTTTGGCATTTTTATTTTATTTGGATCCAAACTACATGAATAAGGCAAAAAAATAATTTTTTCCATGGTAATTTCTTGTAGGGGCATTAGAGGGTTAATGTCACGGATACTCATAAATGGAACAGTGAAGTTACTTAGATTCAGTTTTGATAATTTTGTGGAAATAACTGACGGTTTTACAACACAAGGCAGTTTTTATTTAAATGTATAGTTACTATTGAGACTTATATGTACCTGCATCACCACTAGAACTAGATTCTGTGAAAGAAGGAGTGCCTTCTGTATGTGTTGGAGTAGACCCTTCCACGCTGTGAGGAGGAGTCCACATAACAGTGTGTAAAGTAGATCCAAACCCTGATGTGCTAGAACTACTTGTTTCGGACATACAATCCGCTCCTGATTCTGTTTGTATTGTAACTTGTGATAAGCTACATCATAAAATTGCAATATCAGTAATGTATTTAAAAAATAAAAATTCAATGATTTTTTTAGCTATTAAAATATAAAAATAATACAATATAAATACATAAGTTTGAGATTAAAAAAGCTTGAAATTCAGAAACTTTAAACACGCAGATATATGTAATAGCCAAAATATCTTCTTTCCTCTGAACCAGTTCCACGATAACAGTTTCTAAAGTATGTTTCTCTTGGAAGGTTGCTATCTCTTGCATATATTCTGCCACTTCCAACAATTTTGGAGATTAAAGAAGCAGAAGACCCTGGCCAGTAGTTGATATTGGCCGTGATGTCTACACAAAACATAAGATTCAAAAGACTAATGTTTCATGGGAAAAAATTAACTTTTAAATATTCCTAAAGATTTAAAGATGTTCAAAGGAATCAATGTATTCCAAAACCAGAAATAAATATTCCTGATATAGTAAACAAAAAAATTCCAGAAAAAAACCCCAGAAACAAACACATTACATACCATAACTAGTGTATTGTTATTCTTACTAACCTGACTACTTCTGTTTTATCCCAAGTTACTGATGAAGCTTTTCCTACACTACCAGTAGACCTTAAGGATATCATTCTAGGTGGTACTGGATCTGTATTAGCACGCGTTTTTTGCCTCCCTCTAGCAGATGAACCCCACGAGGAATTGGACTTCAAATCACTGTTAACATTGGTGCTTTCTATTTCATTAAATGTTGATGGGAAAGGCACTGGGTCAAGAGATGGGACATCTGAAAGTATTACTTGTAAATGCACTTAACCAGTAAACTAAACTTCACAAGTTAAAATAAGAACTAGAATAATAAGAACATTATAGAAAAAGATTGAAAAAGGCACAGCAACAAAATGTAACAAACAAAATATATATGTTATTTAAAAACTGGTCACAACTGCTGTACTTACTGTTTACATAATTAGATTATCCTAAAGCTCTTGGGTTAAATGAATACATAAGTAAAAAGATTGAAAAAGGCACAGCAACAAAATGTTACAAACAAAACATGTTATTTAAGAACTGGTCACAACTGTTGTACTTGCTGTTTACAGAATTATATTATCATAAAGATCTGGGGTTAAATTAATACATAAATAAAAATAATTTCTTATGAAATGCAAATTTTTAGTAACATTATAACCAAAATCTTTTAATACGTACCACTATCTTCAACTGGACATTCACTTTCTGAAGGAATCTTTGCTAGGTAACTTTTTGAAGTATCAGCATCAGTATTTACTGCTGACTTTTTGTTTGCCATTCCTTTTCTTTTTGAAGGCGATTGCTTCAGAGCTATAAAATCATTAACCTTTAGCAATAACAAGATAATAAAAGTATACATATCATAATTAAGACCCAGATTCCAACTTACAATCCCGTAACCAAAAAAAGTAATATTTGATAATTTTATTCATTCATTATTGAATGATATAAAAAATTACACCTGAGAAACCTGATCTGGTGTGCAAATACATTTATACAACTTTCTTTTTATGTTCATGAATTACACAGAAAAAGAGAGCATTCAAGAGACAACAAGGCACTATCATATGAAATTTTCGAAATTTCCAGATTTTTACAGAAATCTATGTATAGTGCAACAACGAGCTAATTCAAGAACCTCTACATTGGAGTTTGCTTGATGATAAGAGGGCATGAAATATCCAGCTTTGAAATAACTTTTGTTTACTGTAGGATTTTAGAGTTTCCAATTTCCGTCTTTTGAGTAAATGTATATTAAAAAACTTTTAAAATGCATTTTGAAACTGGGTAGTTCTCTAGAATTGTTATCAACAATGATTGGATCAGCGTGGGTGCAGTGAATTGAGGCACAAGAAACCTACTTTGAAGGAGGGTCAATCTTTTCTTGTCCGTTAAATGTAAATTATTTCAGGCCAAAGCTACAATACCTTTTAACCAGCCTACAACTACATAAGAGGTATAAGCCATGACCCTTTTTTCAGACTTTTCTATGATTTCCCTCGGTTTTTCCAGATTTTTCATAAACCTAAAATTTCCTGTTTCCAGTTTAGGAGGCCATCCATTAAATAAGAAGACATTGATTTGTTTCATAAAACTATATAATTATTCTTCCAATATTGTTATGTTAGAGAGCTACCAGTGTTAAATTATATGCAATTTTGTTGAAGTGAGACAGAATTCACTGAATGGTGTACTTGTAAGAACTAGAAAACTAACATATTAACCTAGGATTATCGAGATACAGCAATACTTTCATAAGCAATTCACATAAATGGGATGAAAAAACTTTCTAATGAGGAATTATGAGTTTTAAAATTAAAAACACACAAAACATTTTCATACCTAGTACACTAGTAACCATGGTTTTAAATTTGCGATGTTGACCAGCTGTTTCACGGAGCACCAACAGGAGGAAGGAGAGGTAAGGATGTAAAGGTTAGAACACATGATAGGAAATGAAACTACTGTGTAAAGCAAATAAGCTCAACACATTTAACTCAACTATGGCATGCCTACAATTTACAGCTACATTTACAATTCACAAACATTAACAAACAATTAATGATAAATTTTAGTTCAACTTCAAAAGTTATTGATATTTCTAAATGAAAAGGAAGTAATTAGTAACTAAATTATTACAACTCTACAAAGCAACATTTATGCACTTTAGGCAAATAAGAGGCAACTCAATTTTTCCCCAATTGAAGTACAAAAGTTTAACATCATGCCAAAAAGCTTGATTTCAGACACATTCATCATTTAATTTAACACCAGCACATTGCTAAAATATTGAAAAAAGAAACATTTATTATTGTTAACAAAGAAATAAATTAAAGTCCCCCGCTTAAGATGAACACATTCATGTTTGAAAAATAATTTTAAACAAATTGGTTTCAAGGATTACAAAACAATGTTTTAATGGTTGGATGGGAGAAAATGGCTTTTACAAAAACACCACAGAATAGAATGAAACACAAAATAATTTGAGTTCTCACTTACATGAAGGCATTTTTTTGAAGACAGTTTTGGACATAAAATCTTGAAATCTTTGAGCATAAAATCCAGGACGATGGACAGAAACAGTGTCCTGTTTAATGATTTAACATTGCAGTATTAATTTTAAAATTGATATAAAATAACTTAAAACAATATTTTAAAAGTATTACATAAAACAACTAATTAAGTTCAATTTCAGTTTAGAAGATATTTAATATGAATATAAAGGCAAGGAAAAATTAGCAATATTAATAATAATTAACGAGTTGTATGTTTGTTACTTTGATTAGTTATTGTCTCATTTATTCTTACCCCATCATGCAGGACTGACTTGAAAGTATGCTCCAGTTTCTTTTTAAAACGAAAACTTTGCAGAATATCGATTATTCCAAGGAACAGCAGAAGATGTTCTCCTTTGGAATTCTTAGCAGGAATCCCTCCAGGCCTATTAATTAAAGATTAGCTATGATATTCAATTATCAATATGATCTTATTACTAAAGAAAGGGAACCCATTTTTCGAAACTCACCATCAAGCAATATGATTTTTTGTACTATATAATTAAACATACATGTGATTTCTCCGACAATAAATTGGCGGAAAACATTTAAAAAAAATATTCGATCGCACTTAAATTTTCCTTTATTTTCAGTAGAGGGGGACCATCGGCTCGTACTTCCCGAGATCTATGATTCAATATGCTTGCTAGAGTCATATTTTTTTGCATATAGTTTTCATATTACTTCGATATTTTTAAATATTTTTTTCGATTTTACTTTTAAAACTTATTACTAGGCAACACTGGCGGTCAGAGTTATCAGTAAAAAACGATTGGAAAATAAGAAAGTGCAACTTCAGCTTTGCAAATTGAATCGTCGGATTTAAACTTTGCTAAGCAAATTGGCGGATATCCGCCAATTGGCGGAAGAATCACATGTATGATTAAAGCATCAAGACTTTTGAGGTACGGAGGTCACATAAAAGTTGGGTATGGTATCAAACATATAGCTGTTCTCATAAGAAGCTGTTTTTCTAATTATTACTATTATTGGAAATTTTTCTACAAAATGAACTTTTATAAAACACTTTTTTGGTGGGTTCCCCCTGTCAACTTATAAACTCCCTATAATGCAATTTACCCTGTTCCTTCAAGTATTGAGGGTACATTATACAAGGTAATTACATAGCAGTTATTGTAGTAATACTTAATTTATAAAAACTGAAAATGAAAAGTGCTAAAATTAAAAGATTTTTGCTTACGGAACATCTTCGTCTTCGTCGGGTATTTCAAGCTCAGCTTGAATAGATTCCATGGCAGTAGAGAAGGCAGCTAAACGTTGCTTATTAATTGACTTGCTTCTGACTAAGCTTGTATCGTTCTTACTTGATGTTTGAGTAGGAGATGCTGATTCTGAGTCATCAGACATTCTTGAGAATTTTGCTTCTTCCTCTTTTCTTCGCTGATCCTATAGTAAAGTTCAATTTATAACCTACAGTATCATCATGGGTAATATTTTAAAGGAACCTACATATCTCTGGGTTTACATGTTCAGAATTGCTTACGTGCAAAAAGACATGCCTAACTTCCAACTTTAAGATACATACTTAGATTCTGCTATATTCTAACAAAATTTTAATGACTAATTGACTATAAACCTTAATATTAAAAGAAATGACAAGTGTATCATAGAGCTTTTTTCAATAAAAGAACGATATAGCAATCCCTTGTTTACAACAGCCAGTAAAAATAGTACTACCAATTGTTTTATATCATAGGAAAATTTTTTTTCAAACTGGCCAAAATGATTATCAGTTGTTGGTCTCAGAGAAGCCGTTGCTAATCTAGACCAGTGGTACTCAACCTTTTCTCCATGGGAAACATTTATAAGACTACTTTACAAAAAAGACCAGAACTGTTAGATTTTGTAGAGTGCCTGGTACAGATAAAAAACTTAAATAATTCAGTCATGTGGGAAAATGTTAAATATATGAAATAATAAAAGCTATCTTAGCGAACCTGAAACAAATTGAGTAAAAATAAGCCCTCCTGAAGCTGCCTATATAAAAGAAGTCTAAAAAACTGTTTCTTAACAGATCATTTAAATTTATATGGATTTTAACAGGCGGTTTAAATATAAAAAGAATTAAAGATGAGGGCTGAGTGGGTTTGGGGATCTTCCCAGAAATTCAAAAATCACTGTCAAAATCATGTTTTTAACAAATTTATTGTCTTAAATACTTCATCTATTTCTTAATTTACTTCTCAAACTGATGACTAAAGTACGAATTATTGCCCCCTCACCTCAAAAACTGAGGTATACAATTCCTGCTGAGAAGGAAAAGGATGTGATAAGTTAAGGCAGCAAAGTTTGACTTTTAAATTTAGAAACACCAACTAATGTGTGGAGTTAAGGGTCTTCTCAGAAAATTTTTTGTTGAAAATATCACCCTTAGAAACGGTTTTTTGACAGATCTTTGATTAGTGATTTCAAGCATTTCTTTAATTACAAAGAAAATTAAGTCTCATTACTTGATTATAACTGGGCCCTTTTGAAAAACTTGCCAGGTTATGTAAGGCTGATCTAGATTGTTTAGTATATGTTACCAAATATAAAAAAGCCATATATGTTTAAATAAGTAGAATCAATTTTGGCTTCATGATACAAGTCACAATTTGGTTTCTAGTAACCTGGTGGCTATACCAGACAGAAGGTTACGGCACAAGGAGTAGAGAAATAAATCAACAAGAGTGGTACCCAGAGACTCCAACCTCCCAATGAAAATTTCCCGTAGTACCCGTCATAAGCCTTTTATCTGGAAATCTTAAGTCGGAAATACCCCTCCCCATTCGGCTGGATTTCCAATTTTTTTAGGTAGCTTATTTTTTGTCTTGGAAATATCACTTTCTTTTACAGTTGGTGATTGTATGTCACACCCGATGAGTTCGCAAAGCCGGGAATATTGATTACCGTACAATATAATCTGAATAGGGATTGTTTATTGCATACAATTTCCGAGAATGGGAGTAGATTATAGTGAAAGCTTTTAATTTTACAGGATTTTAAACAGATTGATCATTAGACACAATGTGCTTGTTTACTATGCAGAGCTACTTTAAATCTAATTTTAAATAAAAAATTGAAATTTTTGGGCCGGAAATTGAAAAATAAAACGTCGAAGATGGGTTAATAGCCATATTTAACTTGTCCTATAAACAGAAACAATGCAATGTTGTTGATGGAAAAAGTAGAATTTAGCCATAAATCAATTAACTAAACCAATTTAAAACAGGTCCATTACTTAAGTACTATTTGTGGTGCATATCTATATATATATTGCACTATAAACATTGTGGCAAAATGTTAAACATGATTTTAGTCATTAAAACTATAATGAAATGTCTTTATTGAATTTTGTACAATAGGATATTTATGCTAATTAGATGGATTTTCAGTTAATTTGCATATTATTAAATACAAATTACACATTTTCAAGTAAATGTCCAATACATTACCAATTTTTCTTTTTTTGCTACATCAAGATTGTGAATTCCTATTAACAAACTATAATCCATAATTTGGAATGAATTCAAAACCTGGAGATCAAAATAAAAACAAATATATTTATATCTGAAATAATTAACAGAAAATTGGAATTAAAATTCATTACTGTGCTTAATACATACCCTACAATCTCTTTGGATAGTTTTAACTAAAGCATTATAAGTATCTGACTCTAAAAGTATTCCTTCTGGATGATGATTCATGAAATCAAGATCTTTATAGGTAGGGGAAGATTTCTTTCTTTCCCTTTTAGATGCTTTACGTTTATATGTACTTCCTTTCAAATCATACTTCTCATGCATTTTTATAACAGAGGGTAAAAGATTGTTCATAACAACAAGTCTGACATTTTTGCCACCACACTGTGAAAAGAAAATATTAGGTTCAGATAATTTAAATGCATACTTCAAAAACTCAAACTATATTAAACTTTTAAGAAGTGATAAAAAATACCAATAACACCAATAAATATTAAACAGATTTTAAATTTCAGTAAGTAAGGGTTTGAATATATTTATATAGAAAAAAATTAAACTAAATTTCTGAACGAGTCATTTGGATTTTCACATTAAGATACAATATCGTTACCACCCCGCCAAAAACAAAAATATTTGATTAATTACGGGCTTGTCTAGAAGTGGGTTCAGTTGCCAAGCTAAGTAGTAGCGCCAATGTGCGCCTAAGTATCAAAGTGATGTTGGCTACAAAAAATTTGCCAAAAGGCGCCAACCCGAACCCACTTCTAGGATTTTTACCCAATTACGAACGCAGATTTGTGTTCATAATCCAGAATATTAGTTTTTGGCGTGGTGGTAACGATATGTACTAGATGTAATATATAAAATACATATTGAAATGAATATGGATAGGACGAAAATTTTTACTCAGCAAAACAAGTTTGATACGTTCAAATATCATTTTTAGGATTTAAAAAAGTTTTATAAAATTTTATCTTACTTGATAATTGTAGAGGGCATAAAATTTAGGCAGCAAGGTCCGAGGATTTTGATTTAAATTCTGAAACAAAACAAAGGAATTCTTGTAAGACTTAAAGTGGATTATTAAGAAAAAATTAGGTAAATCATGGAAAGGAATGTAGAAAAGATAAGTAAAAATTAAGTTTTTCACACAGTAAGAATGGTAAATTTTAATAAGAAAAAACAACTTTGATAGTCATACATACCATGTAGTAACCTGCAAGTAGCTTTTGTAAGAATTCTGCTTCTTTATGCTGAACAGTTTTAATAATAAATTCATCATCTGCAGTCAGGTAGAATATAGAGCCACTAGCACCAGGATTAGTAAGTTCAATCATTGGATAATTACATAAAGATAACTGAAATCAGAATTCAAGTAATGAAAAAACTTACAAAACAATGACAATTGAAGGGTTTGGTGGATGAAGGGGCTATGATATATATACATAACCCCTTCATCTCCCAAGCCCTTCAATTATGAGTTGGTTTTACTATAAGGTAAAGTCACTCTAAATTGTGTGTTGATAAATTGTTCTTTTTAAAAATTTAATGATTTATTTATAAATATTACACCAATAGTAAAACCATCAGAAAATGTCCATGAATATTGGTGAAACCTGGGAAAATATAATATCTTATCAATTTTAGCAGCACAATCGAAACATCAGAAGCTGACTTTAAACTACCAAGATTTCAAAACACATAAAAAATGACAAATAGAAAAAAGGCTGAACCACATGAACCAAAACTGGATCAAAAATAAGTTTCAACTACAAAACATTATACTATTTGGTTAGTTAAATAAACCCTGAGTAAATATCTACTTGAACACAGAGTATAGAGCTTAACAGAGGATTCATCTCCATAGACGCTAATGGCAACTTTTTTAACATGGGTTTTCCCATAGACAACTTCTGTTACTTCGGACCGCCTCTTATAGTTCCACATCACTCCTGCTAAGTCTGTCATTCGCCCACTGAAGCTGTCACTCAAATCCAAATCAAAGTTGAGGGAAAAGAGCAGCACCGATGAAATTAAAATGCTGCTTGATAGAAGTTCCATATCCAATCAGGAATCACTTTCACATTCTGATTGGATGCTAGTGATATTAATTATAATCTTCGAGCTTGAATTAAATTAAGTACTTAAAGAGGAAAACTGCCGTTTGGAACCTGTTAGCTCTTTACTCTGAACTTGAATTAACACTTGACTCAAAATAGAAATACTTACTAAGAAATCATCAGGTTGAATTCCAAACAAATCTCTAAAATATCTGAATGCCACAGGTGCATATGATTTAAATTTGAAGTCACTATAATGATGAGCTGGGGTAATGTTGCTGCCTTCTCTGAAATATTAATATCAATGATTTCCTATTCGTAAAAAACTAAATTTGTATTAAAAGTTGTCAAATAGCTTACTTGTTGAATATTGTTGTTTCAACTACTGTGAAATCTTGAATCAACAAATCTCTTTCTGGTTTCGATGCTAAAGAGCCAATTGCATTGGAGATACCTAGTTGAATGCTGCCCATAATTTGGGATGTTTGAATCTATCAAATAAATTTTGCTTGTTATTTTTAAGTCTGAAACAATACTTTCCACAAAATATAATACACTTTAAAAGAGGTAGATTTAGTAGTGACTTTAACGGCCGTATTCTGTGCTTTCTGAGTTAAGCAGTTCTTTCAGCAGTTAAGCAGCAATCAAAGTAGGATTCCACCAGAGTCGGCCATTCCTTCTTTGATTGGTGGTTAACCGCTGATCAAGTAACACAGAATACGAACGTGGACAAAGTAAAATGTTTTATTCAATGTTGTTGATCATGAATGTGATTTTGCCAAAAAAGTAAAATACCTGAAAACTGCAAGAATGTCATTTGAGCAACGAAACAGGAATTTTCAAGCTCATAAAATGATTATAATTGAGGATATTATCTGTTATTGTAATACATGCGTTTTATACTTAATATTTCAATTAAAAAAATCAAAAATTGCTATTTGGATATCAAAGGAACTTGGGATAAAAGTTTTCTTCCAGGCAATTAGGCCGTGGTCGAAAAGTAGATGTTAACATCTAACTGTCTAATCTGTCTGTCTGTTAAAATCTAACTAACATATGTTAACATCTACTTTTCGACCACGGCCTAATTGCCCGGAAGAAAACTTTTATCCTAACCCATCCGGTCGTGAAAGCCTTTGTTCTTACAAAGGAACTTGGTTCAAGCATTATTATTTATTATAAAAATTAAGTTGAACTCTTTTACCTCATATTTGCAAAAATCAAGTAAGCAAAAGTGGCTGATTGCAGAAACTCTTAAAATGGAAGATGGGCTTAGATTCAGTTTGGGGAGCAATATTAGACTGTTTTCTTAGTTATGCTAAAAGCTAGCCTACCATCCAAAAAAGTTTGATCAAGTTAAAATATTAAAGTGGTTTAATAAAAAATCTATGAGGCAGTTAGTTCAAATTGTAAAAAAGTTACTGAAATATAGCATACCAATTTTCTGAATTAGAACTTTTTGTACATACTTTTTTAAATGTTATTTCACCCTCTTCATTGACTCTTCTATGACCTATTTTACGTTCTTTTGCTGCTTTTCTTCTGTCTAGCATCTGGCCAGGAGTGATAGGAGGAGCACTAGTTGGAGTTTTAGGTTCTTGAGCCATAACTTCTTGAAGCTCTTGGGCAGCACTAACATCTATAGGGGGTGGTTTAGCTTTCTTTTCTGGATGTGCATCTTCAGGGATTGCTTTAGTTGTTTCATCAGCATTTTGTTCAATAGGAGCTGGAAAAAGTTTAAACCATTAAATCAAAGAGTAAGAAAAGAACATCTAACTTAGCATAAAACTAAACTGAAAAGTTAAATTAAATATATAGTGATTGCAGAAGTGTAGCCAAAGGGGCACAGTTTCCCAAAATATAAAGACATTTTGAAATTTAATAATTTAGTGTTAAGCAGATTTATTTTTTAACTAGTACTTGAATGAAAAACTTTAACCTAATGTCACAATCAATTTTTTGAAACAGAACAACACTAAATTCAAATAAAATAAATTAAAAACTGAGAAGAAACATAGCTGCCTATGCCCCCCTTCCTAACTAGGAGTTTTGGGTGCACTCACCTATATCTTAATCAGGTATAAAATGAGTACTAATTAATGAGTAAATATTTTAAAAACTTTCATTTATCATCAAAACATAGATGGCATTGGAAATAACCCAAGAGTTTGTTTATACTCCCAAAGCAGGGATAACCCAGGGGTAATTTGCCAAGGCGAAAAACCTGTAACATCTTCCTAAATATAAGTAAAAAATAAATTTGCAGGCAAAACTGAACTTGTGGCTAAACGATCTAAAGTCTAATACCAAATTACTAAAAATAATTATCTATTAATTATACATGACAGTAAATAATTCAAAGTAGTTTTATCATAGCTTATTTATAGATATTAGAGCCAAGCCCAGTACAGTGGATTCATTCATTTCAGATTATTAAAGGTTGTTATTTTGGCTAAATTATTAAATTATAGCAGGGCATTTATTGTTGAATGAGACTAGCCATCAATTGAGAAATAAGTTTAATTGTGATGACAAAATAAAATAAATAAATAAAAGCAGAAAGATACATAGGTTGTAATTTAAAATTGATTTCTTAAAATTTCTTCAATATTCTTCAGAAACTCTTCAATATTTAAACAAAATTTCAGAGGTATATTTTTTACAAAAATAAAGAACTAATTGTGTTTTAAACCATTTACACCTATCATAATGCAGTGGCGGATCCAGCCTGGACCTAAGGGGGGGGCAACCACATTTTAAGAAGGTTGTAGGTTCTCCCCCAGAAAAATTTTGAAAATTTGATTCTATAATTGAAAATACTTGGATGACACCCCAGGGAAAAGGGGGGTCTGGGGGTCCTCCCCAGAATTGTTTTTGAAATTTTTCACTGCTCTAGATATCATTGGCATAAATATAAATTTATTTCTGAAGGAACCAAAATATCCTTCAAAAAATAAGTCATTATCAGGCGAAAAGCTAGATTTCTGCAACAAGGGAGAGGACCTAAAATTATTCCTAAGCTTCCTCATAGGTTTTATGTACTTTTTGTATGCATTTATAGGAAAGATTCACATTTTGATGTATAGTATATATGAGGAGCCTAGAAGCCAAGAGGTACAAGTGCAGTGGTTGGAGTTCTTCAGTGTACGGGGCTGTCCGTTTTTGGTGCCAAAAATATCTCGCCAAAATGATGCTAAACATGGATGAAAGAGTAAAGAGGAGGCGAAATATGCATGCGCAGAAGCGCACATATGAAGCCAGCGGTCTCGGGCGGCTTTCCTTTGAGGGCATCTTCCCATGATGCCTTGTGCGACCGAATGGGAGAGGAGAGAGTTGACGAAATATACGTCACTTTGCTACGGAGCGAATGACGTTCCTTTGCCATGGAGTTTCTCCTCGCGCAGTGCATCATGGGAGGATGCCCTAGCTATGCTGCGCAGAACTGGCAGAACGGTGTCGCCAGTACTTCATTCGCTCAGCAGTATATTTCGCCTCCTGATTACTCTCCTCAAACTCGTGGTTTGGCGAAATTTTGTGGCGCCAAAAACGGACAGCCCCGTACACTGGAAAACTCCAACCACTGCACTTATACCCCTTGGCTTCTAGGCTCCTCATATGTAGTGTAAAAATGTAAAACAAAATAAGGAATAGTATATTTTGAATATCAAAAAGGGGATCTGGGAGTCTTCCACAGGAAAATTTTTGGAAATTTGACCCTAAAAATCAGGGGTTTAACTCGTTTTGGTACCCAAAGCCATAGCTCGATTCTCAGGGTGGGCCCTGACTTTATGCGGCTGATTTCTCCACAGGTCACCAATTTTCCTCCCTCTCTTTTTTCATCACTCCACAGGCGTATATAGATTTTTATTTGGAAAGAGTCTCCAAATAGATTCTCTAAAAAATTAGTCATTATCATGTTTACCAAAAAACAACAATGGGCAGAGTTAACAAGTGATTAACTGGTCTCGTGGACATTCCCCTTCAGTGGCGTATACTATAGAAATTTATTTCAGGAGGGCCAAAAATTATTTCTCCCATACATATTAAATAGGTTTATTGAAACTTTGTAACACATTTTAAGTATAATTTACATCTTAAAAAAGTACAGAATGAGACAAGTTGTGAGTAATTTATTAAGTTTGATGTATCAAAGGGGGACTGGAGGCCCTCTTCCAGAAGATTTTTAAGAAAAATTGACTCTAAAAACAGATTTTTAACTAGTTTTGGTACCTAAAGCCCGAATTTTAGGTATTCATTTTCGTGTAGGATATTCATTTTGATGTGCAGAATGTAAAGAATTTGTGAATAATTGAGTTCCAAATAAAAAAGGGGGTCTGGGGGTCCTCCCCCAGAAAATTTTTGGAAATTTGACCCAATAAAACAGGGTTTTAACTTGTTTTTGTATACCTTGTCCGAATTTCGGATGTCCGATTTTCATTTTTTTCTTTTTTTACCGTAATTTATAAAAAAGGTACCTGAGCCCAAGGGGGGGGGCAAAAGGCCTGTTGCCCCCCCCTGGATCCGCCACTGTCATAATGTTAATTACAATTACTACATACGGAATAAAAATCCAAGTAAAATTTCTTTCTGGCGCCATCTATTAACTACTCAATAAATTAAACATCCTACAGATAAGTGTCAAGCCAAAATTGTATCCACTTAATGAACTGTTTTCATTTACATAAAAATGAAGGTTAAAACACCCAAAATGAAATTCAATATTTGTGTATATTAACTTTTATTTGATAAATTTATTGACTATGGAGATGAGTATGTTTTTACCTTGGTTTAACCACTTAATTGGTACTTGATAAAATAAATTAAAATTTGAACATATGAATCAATAAGTATTTAAACAAAGATAAATGCAATAAGTTGGTTTTTGAGCAGTACACAACTCAAGATGAAGAGAGGATTCTTAAAACTAATTTCTGTCTTTTGTACCTACTTTATTGCTAGTAATTTTCAGGGGTATAATAAACAATCTTCGATGTAAACTACTTTTTACTACTCTAATTAAAACAAATTTAATAAAGAGTCACAATTACTCTAATTCCATCACACATTTTCCAGAAATATCCAGGAAATCCCCTATTTTTCATATCCCTCCATCCCCTATTGCCATGAATCTTACATTTCAATGGTCCCTCTAATATTGTAATTTATATTTTGATAGTACTACCAATGAGGTATTTGCATGAGTGAGGGATTTGCTTGATTTTATACTTTTTCGATACATTATGGTCTAAAACTCCCAAATTTCTGATTTTTAAGTTCAAAAATGTGTTTTAAATAATTTAAAATTCAATTTTATTTTTGCCAAAACGTCAGAAAAGTCACGGTATCAGAAAACGGGCTTCTATTGGATGTGACCTCACAGCGCATGATTTGTGATTCGAAAGTGTTTTCGCGCCAAAAAAAAAACGAAATTTCAAAAATTTATATCTCAGAAACTAGGCTACGAAAATACATGATGTAAACGTCATTCTTCAAGGTTTTTTATCTACAATTTTAATAAAATTTAATCCCAAAACGTGAGAATACCTCATTGAAAATAATTAAAACATATTTCAAAGACATTTTTTTTAGGAATTGGTTTTTCTATTAGTACCAGGTAGTACTGTTTAATCAATCTTATGAACCAGGAAAACCAAGGACTTCAGCAGTAAATACTTATGGAGAAAATGAATTGAGAAAATCAAGAAAAACATCTTAAATTTTGAAACTCTTATTTTTCAGATGATGAACTTTTAAAATTAAAGCTACGGCTGTCATTCTTGAATTCAAAACGATTTCAACCAAATTTTGGGTATAAAAATGGATTTTATGAAAGGCTTTGTTTCTTGAGCATTCTAAAAAATATTAAATGGCTTATTATTATTATTAATTATTATTTATTTACTTTTAAAAGAGCTCAGTGATAAGAAAAGTTAGGAAACGGGGCAGCTTTAGTAAGAGTCCTCCAACTGCCATGTTTACTCGCAACTCAGATGATGACTGAAAACCATATATATAATTACTAATATTATTAGATCCTTTAGTAATAAAATACTTAGTAGATTATTATTTTAGGATCTAATAATATTAATAATTAGATCTTTATGGTTGTCAGTCATTTGAGCTGTGGGTAAACATGGCGGCTGGAGGACTTCTAAAGCTGTTTCTAGGAAATTACTGGTGTAAGGTATTTATTTTATCCATCCCAAAATTTTTGGTACTTCCACATTAGCCTGTCAACTGTGCCGCTGAATCCGAGAATGCATTGAAAAAGCCCAATAACTGAGCTGTTGAAACTGACAATCCATAGGTTAGTACCAGGGCCGTAACCAGGGTTGCTGATTTTTTGATTTTTAAAAAAAAATAAAAAAAAATCGGATTTATTTGATTTAAATCGGACTTTTTTTATTTAAATCAGATTTTTTTATTTAAATGAATTACTAGTTCTGAACTTCATAAAACTGGTTAATAATAAACTGATATTGTAATTTCAATGTGATATAATAATTTAGCATTACTTAATTACCCAATTTTAGTCTATTTTATACATTAATTAAGTAATTGAATGAATTATGATAAGCAGTTCACTGGCATCTCAACTATGAGACGCCTGTTCGAAAAGGGTGAATGAATAATTGTACTCAATTACTAAAATTTTTATCCTTCTTTCTATAACTATTTCTGCCAAACTTTGATTATTAATATTAGGTTTGAAAATAATTGTGACTGATTACAAAAAACATCATGCCTCATTTTTGTGTAAAAATTACTCAATCTTTTAATTATATTGATTCAGTTAATTAATTTTACTCAAAGAATTATGTGTTTATTTCTTTAAAATAATTATTAATTAGTTATAAAAATAAAAATTCAGTAATTAATTATTGATAGTTGTCATGCACACATATATTAGAGCTCTATTATCTGTAATTTTGTATATGAAAAAATTAGTTGGGAAAACATTACTAAAATTATAAAAACGAGCTTTCAATAAAAATCATCCACATACTTGTATTTTAAGATTTGATACCAGGTAAAAAAAAACAAGATTTTAATTCTTGTTTAGTTTATCACAATTATTGACTCTAAAACCTGCTATTTTCCCTTTTTCGTCCTAAAAATTTTTGATATTGATAGCAAAAATTTTATCCTGATATTGCAGGCAATTTTATGTAGAGTAACTTTAACATATCTCTCCCAATTACATTTCTAGCAGATAAATTTTTATTTAAATTGTAGAAACATTACATTTTTGATTTAAATCAATGATTTTTTTTTTAAAAATCAAGTGATTTAAATCAAGCAACCCTGGCCGTAACCAGACTTTTCCTTCGGGGGGGGAGGGGGGTTGGCAAAAAATTTTCTTGAAACTTTAGTTCGATTTTGTAGGGACCTAGGTAAGGTAAGAAGGCAGCGGCGGATCCCGGATTTGTTTTTTTTGGGGGGGCTAAAAATTTTCAATATCAAAATTGTCTTTAATATCCTAAAAGGGGGATCTGGGAAATTTGTTTCGAAATTTATGTCTAAAAAGCAAATTTTCAACAAGTTTTGGTAAACCTAACCGGATTTTGGATAAACATTTTCAAGAATTTAATTTACATTTTGGTAGGATTTTTGCATTTCGACGAACTTTTTACAGAAAAGTTGTAAATAATAAGGTTCAAATCCCAAAGGATTGTCTGGAGATCCATCCCCAGAAAATTTCTGGAAATTTGACACTAAAAACCAGATTTTAACTCGCTTTAGAGTCGCTTTTCCCTTTTTTTACACCCCTGAGTTCCCACTTCCCCTCTTTCTCACTGTTAGTTCTTATTCCTTTTGGGGAGGAGGGCTAAAGTTCCCTAGCCCCCTGGATCTGCTGGAGAAAGTAGAACTAAATCACCTTGGATAAGGCCCCCTTATGATTTCACTCATTTTTAGACAACCCGAAGAGGACCCTCCTTCTAAGACCCAAAATTTTCAAGGAACGACTGTTATAATCTGACCTGGAAAAGTTGTTATGTATACCTATGGAAGCTGGCAGTGGCTTCCCCTGAACCAGGTTCGCAGGTTTGGGCACTTTTTCCAGGTCTGGTATAATAGATTTCAGATTTCAAAACTTCAAGGGGGCTTGGGGGTTCTCCCCAAGAAAATTATTGAATTTTGAAAGTAGGGGTTTTATGCATTTTAAGGCAAATTTTGAAGGAAAAACAGTAAGTAAAAGCTGATGTCGAAAGTTTCAGGGGGGTGGAGGTTGAACCCCCAACCCCCCCTTGGATACGGCCCTGGTTTACTTTCATTTAAGAATCAAACTTTTATGAGCAAAATGTACTATTTGTAATATCTTACTTTATATACAAGATATTAGTAGTAGTGTAAGTAGGCAAGACCATTGTTCTTAAAAAATCTAATGTTTTTTTCGTGATACAAAATGCACAAGGCATTTTGGTCATTTTAAACTATGAGGGCAATGATAATATTTCTTTAATGTACTGACATACCGCGAGGAGAAGAGCTATTGACGTCATACGATGATGCTGCGGTTGTTATAGAAACGGATTATTCCACTGAATTTTGGGGGCGATGATAAGTCTTTTGGCGCTGAAATAAATGTTATGCGCCAAATCTTAGTGGCTTTCTTTCTCTTTCAGCTTTGTACTTCTTTCGATTCTAGAGTCACGGATGGGAATTTCCTTACATTGCAAGATCTATTTCAACTGATCTGATCTATTTCACATAATCTAATCTCTAATCTATTTAATTTAATTTTATATTATCCGATTTACATCAACTTACCTGATTTGATTTTCGATATTTTGTATTTTTTTTATTTATAGTCAAATCTGATCTATATCACCTGGTCTGATCTATTCCATATCTGATCTGATCTTAGATATTTTGTTAAATTTTGCATTTAAGTTCAGTTTGCAGAGAATAAGTTCAATGAGCAAATTTGTGTGATGATTTCGAAGCGATCCGAAAGGTCCTGCGTGAGCAGCTTACAGGGGTTGGTGAGAGATTGCGAGTTGGGGGAGGTAGCTCCCTAATCTTATTTAAAAAATAATGAATACATATTATTTTTATATTTTGTCACTTCACAAGTTTTTAACGCCTTCTTTAATTTCAATAGTGTGATATTTAAGTTATAAAATTTACAAATAAAGTTATATCAGCTATATAAAACTGAGTTGAATATAACTAATTCCCTCAAAATAGCAATATTAAACGGCATACTAAACGGTAAAAAAAGTTTTCATGCGAAAAAGTATTTCCGATTTTCATTGACGAGAAATTTCAAAGCTAATCAAAAATTTAATGTTGTTTAATAAAAAGTTTTCTCATTCGCCAAATGTACGCTTAAAATGCCAAATATTGCAATTCAATTCATACCATCTTCCCTCTTCTTTTGGACTCGTCTACTCACGGCAACCCTGTTCATAGCTCTTCTCCTCACGGTATATCAGTACAGAGGCATTATAAGAGGTCTTACAATGCCTTTCAGAAATGTTATACAGTTTTGAAGGCTTACAACAGGGTGGCTACAGAATCTGAAGAACAAATTTCCCTGACTTTTCCCTGACTATAATTTTAAAATTTCCCTGATATACATCTAAAGAATTTTCGGCTTTTCCTAATAATTTAAACACTTTCAGTTAGTTACTTCGCACAAAGATATACTTCTATCAAATAGATGTTTAAAATAAAAATAATTCCATAACTTTTAAAAATATTAATAATGTAAAATATTAATTAGAAGGATATAATATTTTTTATATGCAAATAAATAAAAAAACTACTATCAAATATGATTAAATATGAGTTTCTTTTCTTTTAAATTTTCAGCTATGAAAAGTTAACTAACTAGTATATTGTGAATTCGAATTGGAAATAGAATTTATTCATTCATTAATTTATAACACGGCCGTAACTAGATTTTGGTTTAAAGGGGGGTTACCTGACTTTTTTTAGGGTACAATTGTACATTGTTTTATATGACTTGTATATCGTTCATTAATTTTGGTGAATTTAATTTAAAAATTTTGTATAAACAATGGGAATTCTCAATAAAATTGGAGGCTCTGGGGGACCTCCACCAGAAAAATCTTGCGAATTTCCCCCCTCGAAAAAACATTTTTATCAAAAGCATTTAGCTGATTTTAAAATTTTTGGACTACACCACAAGTGCACCGCTCAATGAGGTTTTATCAAAGTAACCCAGCATAAATTGCAAAATTTTGAGGGGAGTTTGGGGGTCCTATTTCAGAAAAATTTTGGAATTTTGTCCCTTAAAGTAGTGTTTCAATTAGTGATGGGCAAAATCGATAATTTTAGGTATCGAATACTTTGGTATCGAATACTTATAGGTATCGAGTACTTTTAGGTATCGAGTACTTTTTTCAATGTCGGGAAATGAACCTGAAGGGACAATTTTTTTAGGGCCTATCCATAATCAGACTAATATTCAAAAAACTGAAAGCGATCCATCAAAAAGCCCCGTAGCTACGGGCCTGGAGGTGGATAGAGGCGAAGGATTTGGCGGGGGAAAAACCTAGCCGCGTCAAATTTCTCTCGCGGATGATAACGACTTGGGTTTGAGCGTTGCAAAATGAAAACGGAAACAGGCTGCGTTTGATCTACAGTAGGTATTATAAAGATTACTTCATTGAAAAATTTAAAACGAAATATGTCAATAAAGTATCGATACTTTTGTGGGTATCGAATACACTCGATACCTATAGGTATCGAGTACTTAAGTATTTGGTATCGATACCTGCCCATCACTAGTTTCAATTCATTTTATAAACCCTTTATATTACACAAAATAAAGATCAATCCTCATAAATCACAGAATTTTCAAGTAAAATCAGATCATAATTTATTTATTTCAAAATTTTGAGGGGGGTCTGGGGGTCCTCCCCCAGAAAATTTTTGGAATTTTTAGCCTTAGAATTAGTGTTTTGACTCATTTTGAAACCATTTAGATTGCATTGCTCCTTGAGAGTCAATTATTGAAAATTTCCCTGATTTTTTAAATTTTTTAAGAATTTCCCTGACTTTTCCCTGATTTTTCCAGATGAATGAAATTCCCTGACTTTTCCCTGATCTCCCTGATTTCCCTGATCTGTAGCCACCCTGTACAATAACTGAGAAATTCGGAACAGCTTTCTTCTGCGGGCACGGCGATTTTTGAAAGTCGCCAACGGCGATAACCCCTTGGATACGTGGTATCGATATATGGCCACTTGACGTCTTCTAAAAGCGCCAAGTGGATTGAAAGTTGTCGTACTCGTAGACGAAAGCTGTTCCAGAAATTTAATTTGATATTTAAATTGACAGCATTAAAATGCAGTAAATAAAAGCAAACTAGAACTACTTTAAGTATTAAAAAGCAGATTTTAGCTCATACAAGTTTAGCAGTATCAATTTATTGAACCAAATTTAGACAATAATGTTTTTTTACACAAAATGGGTTTATTGTTTATGTTACACATTTCCTGGACACAAATACTTAAGTAAAACAGATGAAATAACGTGAATTGGAAGTTTTCAGTTTAAAAAACATTTTAGGGAATAAAATAGAAAAAAACATGTTTCATGACATGGTGTTTATTTTTCTCAAGACCCAAATGGGTCAATGCTTCTTATAAATAAACAAATGAGTTGGGTCTTATAGAAACAAACATTTGATGTATATGATGAATTCTGGCAGTTACTTTAAAAATAAATCATACAAGTAATTCAATAAATGACAACTATATCAAAAACTAAACTGAACTACTAGTTAACGACTTACCGGAATTGGAAGTACTAGAATCAACAGTGGATGTTTTTAGTTCAATAATAGTATCACTTGACTTCGTTCCGGACAGACTAGTCTTTATTTCGTTATCCATTTCACATAGACTTTTAAGTTATCCCTCTTTATACAAACGAAAAATCATTAAATATTTTAGTATCCAGCATTCGGCGGCTCACAATATTAGGATTCAAAAGATCATCAGAACTTTCAAACAGCTTCAAAGTGTACAGTTCTCAAAAGTCCATCACTTGTAATTTCGCACAGCTGTCAAATGAAGGCATAAATGCAATGTAAATAATTAAAACAATTACAGCTTTGACTGAATGCAAAATTACGATACCCAATTCTTTGTTATCTAAAGACAGCTGATGAGACCGAGAAAAGAAAAGATGCAACTGAGACCAAGTTTTTTTCAGGTACACTTAAAAATAAAAAAATAAATATTATAGCAATAAAGATTCCGCGAAAATTAATATTTGCTGAGTTCTGATTTCATTCTTGCTGCAGCCGCCTACTGTCCGTGGTTAGGTCGGTTAGGTAGGGGTTCGCGCATGCGTGAGGTTGCCAAAACGTCACTGGCGGAGAAAATCGCCAAAGAGGAAACCCGTCGCTCTTTTTCGCTATTAGATGGTTTGGGTTTTTATTTTCGGTTCAGTTTGATCAGAAAACTGGTTTTAAAACTTGCTTTTAACACCATTCCTGTGAAACTAAAATTTTTGTGACCTCTAAATTTAAACTATAGGGTGGTGGGATATCAAGAATTACAATTGTTTGCTAATTAAGCTGGAATTAAGCGGTTTTAACTTTTCAGTAAAGAATTTTATTCGATTGGGTAATATGCAAAAAAGTGTTTTGGATAAGTAGCGGTCGAAAATTATTTTAAAATAATTAATTGAAGCATATACTATGTGCATACGTTTAAATAAATTCTCAAAGATGTCCTCAAAAGCAAATGAAAAACTTTTTTATTACATATATTATAACATATTTGTTATTAAATGTAACACTCGAGTTAAACTGTTTGAAACTTTCTAATATCAAATCGCTTATTATTATCAATTGGATATTGTTATCATTCTACTCTTGGACAACAGTGAAGTGATCACATTAAGCGGAGTTCATTGTATTTTCAAGCATAATCACATATTTTTGTGCATCGACATTTTATTTCATGTGTATGTGTTTTATTGCTGTATACCTTATATATAAAAATGAATGAACGTATTGCCAGTTTTAGTATGCCTATAATAGTTTATATCAACATTGATGAACAACTAAAACGTTTAAATTAATTAATTTATTAAAATACATTTTTCTACATTTAAAAAACAAAGCAGAAAACTAAAGACGGTATTAAACAAATTGGTCATAGAGACAGGAAGGAGCATATGTTAAATAATAATCTGAGAAAGATTTATAACAATGCTGCATTTCAACCAAACACATTGAAGAATAAGAATGAAAAGATTGCAGTTCTCCTCTAACTGTAGTCCTTGCCAATCATATTCACCTCTTATCATGCTTCCTTTTGCCATAGTTAGTGTTAGTCAAGGACAATGAAGTTCATGAGTCCGTTTATCTTTTCTCAAGAAATTCAACGTGAAAAGAAAATGATTTCCTTTAATTGTTGTGATAGGCTAATGGACCAAACGTGATGAACTACTTTATAATGGACTAGACACATTTATTTAAAACTATCGTTGTTATTAATAGAAGGTTTGGTTTGGCTTAATTATTGTTTTATGGTGCAAGAATCTTAATAAAAAGTGTTTGGATATTTGTTTAAATTTAATTAACATTAATTTTTATAAAAATTAAATACGATAATTTTAAGAAACAAGGTTGTAATTTTTGACAAGAAAAGCTTATTTTTTTATATATTTTTAAAGTCTTTAATAAGTAGCTAAAATTAAAAAAAAATTTCTGGATGGCTTATTAACTTATTAGAAATTTTATCAAACACATAAGTTTTGCATTGAATATACCAAAGGCCTATCGAAAATTAAACGAGTGAAATACCAGCTATGAATTAAACACAAGGTATATTTTATAGTTTTCATTAACTTCCTTCAATAAAAAGTGGTTATTTTCCTCATTATACAGCTCAATGCTGCTTTTCTGTTTTTTTATACATGATCATTACTTCATCTTTTTTTATCAGGATTTAATAAAGCAGAATTCATCTATTAAAACGCATTTATCCGCAAATTCTCAGTGTAAAACCTCATTATTTTCCTATTTAAATAGTATTTTGAACTCAGATTACAAAACTAAATGTTTGGGAAGTTATAATTCGCATGAGGTTATAGAAATAATTAGTTTGAAATTTTAACGTGAAAAACATACTTCCTTTATGCTGCGGCTATTTTTATTATATTATAATACCTCTACAAAGACATACAATTATATATGCAAAATATTATTGAAAGGATTTGCTTTCTTTGATTTGGAGAGAAATTTGATGAAATTTATTTTATAAAAACCATTTCAAATCTTGAAAAACTTTTGAGTGTAAGAGGATAATTTGAGAAAAATATCGTTACGTATTACTAGTAAGTTGATCTTTCAAAATGTGAAATATATTTAGTAAGAATAGACTAAATATACCTACTTGAACAGATATGAATATTCGTTAGAACTTATTATTCCAACATCGATAAATATAGGCATTTAATGAGTAAAATCTTTGAAAATTTTTAATTCTAACAGTCATTACTAATGATTTTTCTGTTTAAAAAAAGAAACGTTCAATCGGTAATTAAAAAAATGGTATCTGTTCTTTTAATTACTATGGATATGAAAAAATATCTTAATGAATTTTATCCCAATTCTTTTGTATCGATATTAGACGATATTAAAAGGAGTTTATATATTACTGTAATCCTTATCACAATTTCAATACGCGTACTTGAAAATATCTTCATCAAAAATTGTCATTGAAATTGTTTCGAGTTTCATTGTATTATTGAATCATGGTCTAACTTGTTTTAAGCATGTATTTTAAGCAGTCCAATTAAAAAATTATCTCTTACTGTATATGCCTATTCGCAACTAATTTTTTTCCTGGTATCACGTCAATCATTACTCTTTTTCAAAGTATAATTATTAAAATGCGGTTTTATAGGATAGAATCTCAAACGGAAACGGTGCGACACTAATCATTATTTGAATAAACAAAATGGAGTAGGTATATTTGATTTCGTAAACTATAACTGACAATTATAGACAATAAACAGCTGGGAATATGAATTTATGACTTTTCAAAAAAAGATAAACTTTTTCAATAAAACTGGATAGCAGTGATTGTTCGAAAGATCGAAGCGAAGAAATTTGTACATTTACTTCAGGGTTGGCAAAAACCCGGGTTATTTTGAAAAAACCCATATCAAACTGGGTTTTTTTTGGAAAAAGTGTGGGTTTTTTCAAAATTAAGTGGTTTTCTCCTATAGAGCAAGTGGGTTTTTTCAAATTTTAATGAATTCTTTCTATGTTAAATGTGTTCTGTCAAAATAATGTCAGTTTTTTCATAGTTAAGTTGGTTTTTGCAAAGTTGAAAGTTTTTATACTTAAAAAAACCCCACTGAAATTGTAAAAACACCCCTTATTTATTGAAACCTTGTTTAAATTTTGAAAAAACCCACTAAAATTTTTAAAAAATATCCTAAACTTTGAAAAAAATCATTCAATATTGAAAGAAATCTATTTAACATTGAAAAAAACCCACTGAAATTTTAAAAAATCCTCCTTAATTTTTTTATAAAGTTTAAACTTTGAACTTTAAAAGTCCTAAGTTTTGAAAAAAACCATTCAATAATGAAAAAAACCTTAATTACTGAAACCAACTCAACTGCAGTTCTTGGTATGTTATTTCGTTAAATGTCTTTTTTTTATATTAAAACTGCCAAAATCTTGATTTTTCTTGAAAAACCCAAAAATGGGTCCAAATGTGTTTTTTTCACAGGGGTCTTTTCGAAAAAAACCCATTGGGTTCAACCCAATTGGGTCCAATCCAGCCAACCCTGATTTACTTTTGCTTACTTTTTTATCCAAACAAATATTTTTAGCAAAAACGTGATGGTGTGAAAATTTTTGAAGACTAAATGTGATAGTTTAAAATATAATGGTCAGTTGGTCAGTCAAGCAGGGCTTCCGAGAGCCAAGCCGTCCTAAGGGGATATTTTCTTTATTTCTAAAATTTTTTCTAAAAATTTTTAGTACATACATAGCCTATTTATTCAGTACATCCGTACCACGGTTACTAAATGAAATGTAGAGTTTTATAAAAATTACATGTAATATTTGAATCTTAATGAATTTAACATGAATATTTTAAAAATGTATGATAAGTTCCCTTTCAAGCATAGAAAGGGGTCTGGAAAATTTCGGGAAATTTAAGACTTAAAAATGGGCTCATTTTTGGACATAAGTAAAAATTACTATCAAATGGCTAGCAGGTTGGGTCACTTATGAAATAAAGTTAAAACTAGAAGCCTTAGAACTATATCTTTGAAAAGGTTTAGTTAATTATCATTAGATTCTAGGTCTGGACCCTCATAGGTATCTAAGGGTATTCCCCTCAGAATGTTGTTAAAAATTCGATCTTTAAAAACAGAGAATTTACTCACTTTTGGCTTTCCTGGTTTAAATATTAATTTCCAAAATATTCAAAATGATATTCCCCAAAATATCCCATAAGAAAATCCCAGAGTCATGGGAATATAAACCCACCATATACCCCCTCCCTTTTTTTCAGGTCTGTAATCCAGTTTAAGGTATATGCCTACACCTAAAATGACGATTTTCGACCTTTTCGTCGAAAATTTGTTTTTTACATTTTGAAGTAGTTTAGACTTTTATCTTTCCAAAACTGTTTTTATTTTACTTCAAGGTGAATAAGAATAGAAATTGCAGCATTTTTAAAGCCATCATTGACACAAATATAAACTTTGAAGCTAATTTTCTCAGAACTAAATTTTGCATAAAAACCCTCCACTATTTACACGATTACTAAAAACTATCCAAGATAATCACTCCAAATTTTAACAGTATATTAATAATACTGTTATTAACCAGACAGACTACAGATTTTTATGTAAGTTTATTTTTTTATTTTTATTGATGTTTTTTGTTAAATGGCTGTAGAAATTTTGAAACTTTTCATTTACCTTTACATTTTATGCTGTAAAACAATTACATTTCAAAATATGTCTTGGAAAATAGTCCATTCTGAAGATAAGTGTTATACGATACTTGTGTCCAAAGGAAATTTATATAGGGGTAATAGTTTTTAGGCAAGAGTGAGATGGGTTTTATAAAAATTCACTTAAATTTTACACTAATTACCCCATATATTAGAAAATAATACAATTAATTTTGTTTTTTTAGCATTAATCAATGTTTTGATGTTCATTTAAACTAAAAATTTAAAAAAAATTTGTAAATCAATTATTTCAAAAAAATGGTCTCAAAGATAGGCGGATACCTTAACGCGTTCATCAGTCTTTATAAGGGGGTCCAACTGCAATTTTATTTTCTCAACTTTATACTGACTTAAATATATGAGTCTTTTTTAATTAAATTATCTTTGGGGAAGGAACTCCCGAAAATTCCTAAAATCGAAATTCACAAAAGTCTAGGATATATTAATACTGTATAATAAACACTATAATAATTTTTCTCCAGTCCATTAGAGAGTTTTCGTTAGTTTAGTCTGATTCACCACTAGAAATCAAACAATGATCTTCTTTCCACAATTATTATCTGTAATGATTTGATAAGTGAAAACAATAATGGATGATAACAAAGCAATTTCATGATACATAACTAACACGTGAGATAAACACCTGGGTTGAAAGAAAAAAATGAAATTATTTCTAAAACAACTCTAATAAAGGAATAAGCGTATATGATTGTTTAATTATTTCAAAAAGCCATCTATTTGGACTGATTAAATTGCATAAAACATATTGATTGAATCTAAGTTGATATTTTTGCTTTAATGAATGTTTTTCCACACAATATTTCAAAATTTCACCAGTTAAAATCACAAAAATAAGCTTGTCGATTTATATAAAAAATATAATGTCATCAAAGGTTTAGGTTCAGAAGCTCGAGATTATTAACAATTTTTTATTGTAAAGTTAGTAACGTGTTAAAATCGCCCGATTGTAGATGACACTCCAAATTTGTTGTCACCAAGTGTTCTGTGGAGAATTAGGTTGATGATTACTATATTCAAGAACTGTATTCACATCTTATTTCATTTCTCAGATGAAAAATTTTTAGTCGGATGGTAAACTGTAATACTAACTGCAAATAGAAATGCAAATATAATAACATAGTTTTGGATTATCGGCTGTGTTATTATGTCAAAGAAAAATAGTTTATAAAAATTCAAATAAAACTATGCAAAGAATATTTATCTGTAATGTACAGTATTTCCAAACATTAAAGACTTGCGGCGCCCTAAATGACTGAAAATTCTTTAACGGCCCCTTCTTATAAAAGAGTTAAATTAGACAAAAATTAAAATTTGCAAGTTTTTTAAATTTTTGACTGCGTTATAAACGATTATTCCATTATAACTTGGTAATACCATTAATTTAAAAGCACATAAAATGTATAAACTTTCTAATATATTTTAACTTTATATTAAAATTTAAATATTTTTGAAAATTCTTTTATCAACAATAGTTTTGAAAACAGGATGTGAATACTATTTTCAGTTAAGTTCACGGCGCCCCTGGGAAGACTTCACGGCACACCAGGGCAACATGGAACCACTGTCAAACCACTGTGGTAAAAATGTTTATAATTGAATGAAATTAATTTTTAATATACAGGATGTCCCACGAAAAGTGGTCCAATCCCTTTAACTTTTGAAGCCCTAAAGATATAGTCATGAAAGTGGGGTCTGGGTATAGTAAAGTGTTCATGCCCTCTCCGATGAGAGAACTTTTAAAGCCCTCTAGCGGAAACTTCAGGAGTTATAATTTTTATTTTAAAAAAAATTTGAGATATGTGAAAAAAGTCAGGGACTAAGTTGTAGAGCAGCATCGATTCAGTAGGAAAAGACACCTTAAGTAGAAAAATATCTTGAATAAATACCCTAAAATGCACGCTCAATTAGGTTGAATTTACGTAGTTTTTACGTCTTAACCCTACAGTGCGTTGCCGTTTGGCAACACGACATTTTCCCCCATTTCCTACTCGAACTTTCATTTCCAAACGGCAACACCATGCAATAAGTACAATAGATATAACATTTCATTGTATAAGCACTTTAGACTGCCAGTAGATCACAGCAGGGGTACTGTTTTGAGACATTTGTTAGTAGCTAGTGAGACGAAAGTCAAGACACAGAAAACGCCAAAACAAAAGGACCATATAAATTAAAATAAAAAAAATTTTCAGCTTGAAAAAAAAATGTTTTGAAAAGATAAGTTGTTTTTCTATATTTTTAGATCATTTGGTTTTATTTCACTTCACAATTAATTTCACAAGGACAAAGTTTTTTGCCAATAAAAAGTAGAAAAAAATTAAATTATTTTTTTTAGTATTTTTTTACTAATTTACACCATAATAGAAGTCACATAAATGATTTTCAAGTGAATTTAAAAAATCATGCATTGTAGGGTTAAAACGCTCCTCACGAGGCGAAAATGAGAAATTTTCAATTTAACGGACTAAGAATACTTTGTCATTTACTTAAGTCATAAAAAGGAAAATTTCGTTGAAAGTTGTCTCATAGGATAGGGCATGGTCACTTTACTGTACCTAGACCACACTTTCATGACTATATCTGTAGGGGTTCAAAAGTTAAAAGGGTCGGACCACTTTTCGTGGGGCACCCTGTGTAATGAAGCATACTATAGGGTTTGATTACCCATCGAGTATATGCGGAGTACGTGCTCGTTAAATCTGTGGGTCCGAAAGTCCTGAGGTCGGTCATGGCGCAGTTTACCTTGGGTCCAGGTGTCTGGAGACTATTTCCCTCCCCTTCAGATGCATGGCAAAATTGTGGAGGTGGCGATAGATAGTGGGAGCATCTATCATCTCATGAGGCAGAAGTCGGACTCCTGCCATTTATGGGCCTCTCTTTCTCAGGAGCCGCACCCCCTTTGCCTTGAATCCTTGTGGAGCTTGGGTATTCCAAGTGGCACACGACAACAACAACAACATAGGGTTTGATAGTTACACTTGCGAAAATATGTTGGTGATCTTTAAGAAAAGGTTTAAAGGGAAGGGCGGGTTCAGACCAGATTTTCGGAGGGGGCCATTTATCGGAGGGTATGTGTAATACTTTTAAAATTTTCAGGGCCCTTAAAAAAGTTTTTGAATTTTAGCATTGCAAAGTGTGCTTTTTAGAAGCTTATTAGGGGTTTATAGTTACTTAAACATTACACAGTAACATTTATTAGTTTCCTATCTCAGTGAATACCTAGAGGACATCCAGGGACGTGTCAACTTTTATGAAAGAGGAGAGAAATATTTCTAAGGACCATAACCAGACTTTTTGTTTCGCGAGGTGTTTTGTCCCCCAAATTTTTTAAGGTCTTTGCCGAGTATAACATAAATGAAAAGTGAAACTTTGCTAAAATATGAAAAGTTGCTTTCTGATAATGCTTCTCCAAAATAATACGGGGGTCTCTGGGTCCTGTGAAATTTGCCTCTAAAAGTAATTTCCAGCTGATTTTGAGACCTAATAAACCACATAATTTGTAAGACAATTTAAAAGACCCAAAATCATTGCGGGGTCTGGCGGTCCTCCCCAGAAGAATTTGTAAAATATATGCCCTTTTAAATTGTGGTGTTATATCTATTTTGACATTCTTTAGGGAAAACCCAAAAGAGGACCACTTCAACTAAGCGGTTAAATTTTTGAGGGAAAAACACTATAAAATATAAACTATGGGTAGTGTTTTTAAAAGAGTTTTAAAGTTAATTACAAAGATATTTTTATAAATCAATACTAAAAAATAAACAGATAAATGTAGTGTATAGCTTTTAGAGCTGGAAGGCGTAATTTTTGAAACTATAAGCAAACGCATACATGTACAGTTTTTTAATTTAAGAGCTGCTGAAGACATTTTCAGTCTGCCCACAATTTATTGGAAAATATTCAAAGATTTTCAAATGTATCAAAATCCATTCATGGTGATATTCCTCTTACGTCAATTCAATTTCAAATTTTGATACAAAAAAAATTCTGAAGAATATTAATCATAGAAAAAATAAATTTGAAATGAGGTAAAAGAGTAGGATGGTTAAAGGCGTGAACTTTTATTCAAACGTATAAAAGTGAAATTAATTTGAACAAATATAACCTTGCTACTCATAACTATTTACTCACTAATTGAAATTACCCTAATAGGATAATTTAGATAGGATTAGTCTCTACATACAATAGGGAAAGATTTTGAAGGATATTTAAAATTCTAATTTGTTTATCTGAAATGATAAAATTTGTCCTATTTAAAAAAAACTATTTAGTTATTTTTTAGTTTTATAGTATGTTGTTAATAGCTGTCTAATTCTGTCTACATCCAACCTAATTAAGTATGCAAAATCAAATAAACACTACAATGTTCTTTTAAAGAAAAATTCAGCCACATTAAATTGTCCCATTAGCCCCCACAATGTGAAAATTTACAATTCTAGAACTAGTTCTATACATGTGCAATTCAAAAAAATTTTCAGGGATATTTTCCAATGTTCCAGTGTTTGTAGAATATAAAACTGTCTTTAATAAGCTTAAAATATTCTTGAAAATTTACAAAATTCAATTAAGTACAAAACTTAATATTTGCTCTGGCTTGCTGAAAACAAACTTAGCTTATTTCTGCACAGAAAAAACCTGTCATGACAGATATTCCATGCTGTAAGTGTTTTCTAGACCTGTTGCCAATGAATGTGTATAATTTTTTTCTAAAATATTCATAATACAGAAAAAAATCCATTTGTCCCATTAGCTCTCACTTTCCTCTACTGGTAAACAAAATTTTTGGTACCGTATCAGGGCCTAACTTTGCCTCTTAAGAAGTGGCCTTGCCCTACTTGTTGTGTAAAAAAGATTTATATGATGAAATAACGCAGTTTGACGTTTGGAAAGGAGCTTTTCGGCTTTTACTTTAATATCTGAAAACACAGCTTGATGAAATATGGATCAGTTTAACTTTTCTTATAACTGTAATCGCATCACAACCGCAAAAACATTTTTTCTTTAGAAATACAAGCTCAAAATGTTGTTTCCAGCTGTCGTCTGAAGCAAGATATGAGGGCAAAGAACTTTCAACACTACTTAAAGAATTTACTAAGCTTCTAATATTACTAATGATTTTTAGGTTTATTTCTTACAAAAGAGTTAATTTTTAGTGAAAGAGTGTTATTGGAGAGAAAAAAAAAGAATTTCTTTTCTCCTTTCTTTTATTGTTTCGTGGGAAGATTGTAATTATGGTTATGTAATTATGATGATAACAATTTCTAGCACGAGGATGTCCAATGAAGCATGTTACTGCTCATAACCTGATGAAGTGGAAGATGAGTTTGAAGATCGCCACGTATTAGGTATACCACGTATTCAACCCTCTCACCTGTATCAGAAAACAAAATGTTTTTTTTTTGTTTTTTACAATGTCATCTATCAGATCCATGAGAAAATAAATAAAAGTACAACGCAGTTTTTAAGTAATTTGTTATATTTCTTATAGATTTTCAAAGCCTAAACTTTAATGAAATGATAGTTTTATACCTGCTTAATGTCTTTGAAAATCAGACGGTTTTTAAGTGTGGCTTATCTAAATTTGGCTGAATTTACCATATTATTAAAAGGGAAAGGTTTTCAAGGTTGGACGAATGAAAATTTTTGGGCAAAAGTACCGTGGTCTTGTAAAGACCATCGTTATAACTTTAAAAGCGCTGATGATGTCTAACACAGATTTGAACGATACGTTCGAAATTTTTAAAACGAGACCACGGTATTTTTACCATATTATTGTTCCTTCATAAGTAAAATACTCGCCCAAACCGATTTTGGTCCAAATTTCTGCATTAATCTTGTTTTATTTTTTAGTAAAATATAAGTGTTAGAAATTGAGATGGTAAGATATATATCCTTGGCCTCGCAAAAAGTTAAGTTGAAATACCAAGCATACACAAGAGTAGAAAAGTCAGGGACTAAGGGAAACAAAATATAAAAACAAGAAATATATAAAAAAAAAGTCACTTTGAATCACTATAAAAATTTTCGATTATGGTTTTAAAAACCTTCCATAGATTCAGACGTCCCTCCATAGATTCAGTTTCCCCTTTTCGTATGATAATAATGTCATACAAAAAATTTAAAAAAATATACCTACTTAAATTTCAAATTTAAAAGGAAGGAAGAGGAAGGAAAAAGAGGAAGAAGCAGGCATTTTTTTAAAAAATTCGGAATACAAATTATTTAACGTTGAATAAGGGGATTAAGAGTTGTGATAAAAATCTTCTAAGGGCATGCCTGAACAACTTTAACTGTAATGCGGGTCAACTTATGTCATCAGAACTTGTGGTGGAATAAATATTTTCTGTAGACCAATCTCGGGGCCAGTCTATAGTTATATAGTATCATGATATTGAGAGAAACTATAAATGATGAAATTATAGAGAAATTATGATCCCGTATTTGGAATGTTCAACGCTTTCTGCAAGTGTGTGCAATACAATTTTAAGAAAATACGTATCTATATTTTTGAGAGTTACAGGATTTAATTTAACTTTTTTGAGCTACTTTTTCCCTTATTTTTATTTGTAATCGTTAAAGTAAACTGTTTCCATTCGCGAATTTTTCTTCAAAGTTGGAAAGAGCTAAAACAACGGTTTAACTATGAAAAAAATGGATTTAATTTATATTCCTTCAATAAGTTGATATAATTTTATTCTGAAAATTGATTCCTTAGAATGCTTCGCGGAACGAGCAGAGTTTGGAGAACGCTGGTTCAGAAGGGTGAGCGATTGTTCTATAACAACATGTTGAATAAAAATTTTATAAAAGCATCTGTGAGTTAGTTGGAAATATTTTTTTTATTTGCACTTCTAAATCCCAAAGTTTTGGTAAAGTATCATAAACCTAACAGTGTGTTATAGTATATTTGTCCATGCTTTAAAAAGCTCGGGAAAGAAACTAGTGAGTTTTCTTTATCATGTAGTTATTTGCTTTGATTACAATCAGCATTTTTTACCCTAATTGAGAAGAATAAAACTGAAAAATAAAATAAATCATACAGTTTTTTATTAGGCAAGAAATGTCAGGCAAGCCACTAATTTTTTTAACTGGCTTGCCTGAAAGTTTTAAAAAACCAATAAATTTGAAAAATTTTGATATGGTTTTGAAAACTAATTTTTAATTGAAATTAAATCATTGCTATTGATTGTTTCAATTGTGGGCCAGACAAATAAAAAAATCTCGTCCCAACACTTAAACCAAATCATAATTTAAAACATCTTAGGGATGAATTAGATGACATTTAGAGTGTCCAAGTAGTGGACAAAGAAAATTTAATAAAATTTTCTTTTTAAACTAACTTTCAAAGTTTTCAATGTAGTTTTAAAATTTAGTTAAGGGTTACCTCGCGGAGACTGATTTTTGTTATAAAGGTATCCGGTGTAATTGAGTATTTTATAACATTTCCTATTCTTCCATTATCCATATCAAATTTGCAAAGAGTACCTACATTTTAAAATGAGAAATTATAAATTCTGAGTTAGTAAAACAACAGGATTTTTATGATTTTAACAATAATTTTATAATTTCCTAAAATTGTCAATGAAAATTAAAAACAATTTCCGCTTAAGTATATACCAATCATTCATTTTATTGTCTACTCTAGTAAATATTTATTACCTTATAACAAAGTTTTCTTATGAGAGTTTTTCTAATTGTTATAATACATTCCTTCATAAAAAGACGGTTAATAGATTCTCTAATTATATGCGAAGTTACTAAATAATTCAGTAATGAATTTTAATTGGTGCTACAAAATTAATTGAAAATACATTTAATGATTAAAAAACAATGGTTTAATTTACCTAACAAACAGGAAAATGTGTCCAGTAAAAGTGTATTATGAATAAATTTGAGAGTGTGACACTGTGACATCTTAAAAGTTGTAAAAGGTCGTATTAATTTCTCTTAAAACAATTAGAAATTGTTTGAATTTATCATTTCACACACAAACCATTTTTATATTTTAGTTAGAATATTAAAACACACATTCGCACTATTCATAGAATCATATCAAAGCTATTTGAAAAACATGCTTTAAGTATTTATAATTTTTTAAAAATGAATATGAAAAAAAACTTCTTCGAAAACAAGATAATGTTTAATAATTTAACCAATTGTTTTGTTTAATATAACTTTATAAAGATTTTTTAACGACTATACATTTGAAATTTTTATAGAACTTCATAGTTTAAAAAATAATTTAAGGCAATAAAGGAGAAGTAACTTCATAATAATGTAATTATTGGGATGGATAAGTGTTTAAATCTGGTTTTTACAAGATGTACACAGGAAAAATAGTCAATGACGACAAATGGGAAAATATGAATACATATATTTTTTTAAATTTAGCAGGGGACGTGGGGTCTCCCAGACTCCGCAACGATAATTCAATAACATCGATCATTTTAAGTCTATTGGAAAATTGTCTGGAAAAAATGTTTATTTCATCATAAAGTTAAAGAAAATATTTTTCTATCAAGAGATAAATGTTCAAATAACAATGTACTGAAATATCAGAATCGTATCTTAATTTGACGATTTTTAAAAAATATAGAAAGTTGCGGAGTCTCTGAGACCCCACGTCCCCTTGTAAGTTCCAATTTTTCACCTCCCCTGTTGCGGGTTAAGCTTAATTTACCCTTGTTAAAGAAAATAAAGTTTCCCCAATTTACTAATATTTAAAGAGAAATATACAATTTTGAAACTAATACCCAGAATTGTTTAATTCACGAACATGATTTTTTAGAAAATACAATTTCTGATAACCCAAATTAAATAACTGATTCAAACTAAACAAAAATATGTAAAAAAAACTCGACATAATCTAATTTTTTTTGCAAATATTTTTTTAAAAAAATTTTTATGTACAGCGATTCCAATCCAGTGATGTGAAAGTTATCTACTGAATTTAGTTCTATAGTTCAGTTCAGTTCAGAATTAACCAGTTAAAAAGAAAAAAGTTCTACGGATTTTTTTTCCGATCCACTAACCAAGTCCAAATATCCTCATTTAAAGATACAAAATCCTCCTCTGCACACACATCATTCGGTTTAACTTAATTTATAAGAATTCTTTTCCGATATCGTGAAAAGTAGTTTCTGAAAGTATTTAGCAAAGTGTACCAAGAGTGCCGAACACTTCCGATATTTCGCCAATCGGTGCGGTTGGCGACCACGAAGATGCCTTCATTCTGATACCCACTGGCGGGAATTTGGCGATACTAACAGAACAAAATACTACAGCAAGTCGCACGAGCTGCCAATCCGGCAAGTGAAAAGTACACCGAACGGTTTTCCGATTGCATAGGACCCAACTAATCAACAGGTAAGAAAACACCGCTAACAGCATGTTTTTTCAAAAACATTTCGTGTTAGTGATTGAAATAAGAAACAAGATGAGAAAGTTCGTGTCTAGAAGTCAAGGATAAACTTTTAGTTGGAGGGAGTAAGGGAAATAATTAAAGTTTCACGGATGAAGCGAAATTTAAAAGTTTTGGGAGTTAGGAAACTCGAGGAAATTTTCACAAGCAAACACACACTTAAAAACTTATAATTGTGTTTTATATTTCATACTTTTATAGCTATAAGTAAACAACTGAGTGGGGTTTTAACCAAAAGGATAATATAAATTAGGTTTTTACACAATAGTAAAAATATTTAAAATTTAAAAGCATCTTATGAACTCAGCTATTCTGAATTTAAATGATTCAATTACATAGAAATATGTAGCACATCAAATTAGTTGCATAAAGAGTATGTAGGCTATAAACATTTTTTACTAGTTTTGGATAACAAACTCTTTTTTAAAGACTAAAATTGTTTCACAATTAAGGTATTTTTAAAAAAAAATCTATTCAAGCCATGAAAAACAATTTCAAGTGATCTTAAAATAGATTTATGAAAGATTTGTTGTTGAACAGAAAAAGAAATTGGAAAAGTTTTAAGCTCTTTTTAAGCACCGATTTCCAAATCTTTAAGAACTAATGAAAATATTTGAACTAATTGTGAAAATATTAATGTTTGAGTTAATATCTGAACCCTGGACTTAAATTTCATTTTTCTCATGATAAGAAGTGGTTAAAAAACATTTATTAAGTGAAGAATTATCTTCTATAAAGTAGAAGATTTAAATCAATTGTTTGAAAACTTTTTATTAAAAGAGAGTGAGATGTTTTTGCTTTTCACGTCCAATTATTGATCAAAGTAGGTTACAGTTTTCATTCTATTTATTAGTGACAATCACTGAAACCAATTAAATTTTAAAATGATGGAGAACGAAAGTATTTTGCAATTACGCAGTTTTTGAAAAATTAATGAATGTAATTGGAAAATGAATAAAAAAGATTTCAATAGCTATATTACGAAATAAGTGTTTTTGTCTGGTCTCTGTTTCGCAATACCAAAATAAAATAAAGGTAGTTTGTTTTTACACTAATTAACACTTGACAAGTTTGAATGATAAAAACTAACAAAATAATTTCCTTTCCTTTATTCCAAGTAATGATTTTTAATATTTTTAAACCAACAATGTTTTGATGAATATTACCTTCATTAACAATTGATTTAAAAATAAATGTCATCTTCGAGGCTTATCATGGCTTCTATATATCAATTGTGTATTAGTATCTTTACTAAAAACAAATATATTTACATTGCATTATGACGAGGTGTGCTCTTAATTTTTTACTTCCTCTTTCATCTTCTGGAAAAAAAAGAAAAAAAAAGGTCTTCGAAATGAAAATACTTAAAAAATGTTGACAATCAAAATCCATCATTTAAATTTGGGGCATATGCTTCGCAATTGGTATATAATTTACTTTTAGAAGCAATAAAACACTAAAAAATCATTGTACACTATTGAAAACTAATTCGAAGTTATTGTAAATGATAATGGTCATAAAAGTTTTTAATTTGAATTCACCAAGTACATTATTCATGTACAAAATTTATGTGGAAAACTTTTGAAAAATATTTTATTAGAGTTAATTCAATTATTTTCTATTTTGTTGAAACACTTTTAACACTGAAAACAACTACACTTACTTAGAATATCATTTTAAAAAATAATTCTGTAGGTAAAATTCATCAAAAAACACCAGATGTTTCTTTACTTCCTAAAAACACTTTTCTTAAACTTTTTTTCGCTTCCTTACACTAGTGAGAATTCAAAAACTTAATATCTTGTATAGTAAATAATAAATACACCAACCGATTACAGCTAAATCGATAAGTGAGTTAGTCCGGGGGATTTTTTAGAAATTAGGAGAATTATATGAGAGTGGCTTAAAATAGCAAGTAATGGTTATTAATTTGATGAAGCGATGTTACGCACAATAAGGCGATTATGGCAAATTGAAATGATAAATGGACCAGAACAATTTGTTTCTCCAACATCTTTAACAGAGAAAAACGCTCAAATTTTTTGTCACATGCTGTCCTACGGATCATTTTTCTCCCCGAATTCAGTCGAATCCTAATTTTACGGAGGAAACGGAATGAGGGGGGAATGCTAGGTCTGCGTCATACACCCCCTATCTTTAGTCAGGGGGGAGGAAAATCTGAGTTGACTCACTGTCACTAGCAAAGTATTGCTCGCCCCCCCCTTGTTCGATTTTCGGGATATCTTTTTCGGAAAGTGCTCTTTGCACGGAGGAAACTGTTCCTTTCCCTATTTCATGAATATCCTCCAACTTGCTCATGGTTTTTCACAAGGGACATTTTTATGAATGAGCAAGAAACAGTGACACTAAGAGCGCTGTTCAGCATTTGATATCTGTCGTAAGGCCATAAAGGAGCTTATCCCTCGAAAAATTTTGCAATGAAACGCAAAAGGAAGAGAATACTTTTAGGGAGGAATTAGACCTTGGAAAAAATCACATTGGGGAGAAGAAATGTTGTAAAGTATTTCGATTCTTTGGAACTTTTTTAAAGTTAAATTTCAAAACTAGACTACATCGATAGAAACCTTTCTCGTATACTTGAAAGTCAGTGAATCCTCCTTCTATTTATTTATAAAGTTTAACTTTAATAAAATTAATTTTTTATCATATGTATTAAATTGGTTAATCAATAATTTGAAAGTAAGTTTAGTCATCCTTATCTGTTACAATATATATTAATAATCGTGAAATTGAAAGGGAAATTGGTTAAGAGTTTCGTATATCTTGATATTAATATACAGTTATTACGATAAAATTTAAGGTGATAGTAACTCAGATAATAAAAAAATGTACACAAATATTTTCTAAGAAACAGATATGGAAGGAGAAAATTTCATGTTAAGGGTTTAAAGGAGAAAAATATAACTTTCTGTCAGAAATTAAATCATAGGAATGATAAAAAAACTGTTGGGAAATTTTACGGACGGTAGTACATTTTATTATTACACATTTGAACATTTTACTCTAAAATGAGACTAGATTACAGATTAAACTAGATTAAACTTACTAGAGACTAGATTAAACTTACTAGATTCCAACATTTTAAGAATTTTAAGAAAAAAATTACAGTAAAAAATAATTTAAAATATAAGTTTATTATCTATTAATTATATCATTATAATTAGTACAACGAAACACATATTTTTTTAAAGTTAAAGTTTCATAATTAATTACTTTTATTTAAAATTGTTCAATACTTTATATTTTTCATTAAAAAGAAACTAGGCTGCTTTATAAAAAATAAATTTTCGGTTTTTGTCAGGCTAAACCGTTTTTTATTACCTTTTCTACCTTTTCTGCAATAAGAACTTTAAAAGCCTGAATCAAACAAATTGCTGCAGATGTTTTCCTTTGGCCAATTACGGGTGTTCAAAAGTTCTCTTAAAAGGGTCTTCCCATCTGAGGGCATTTAGTTAGGGGTTCCAATGCGTGATTGATTGCCTTTTCTCTTTCGCTTAGCATCATCTGCGTAATTCTCTTCCAAAGTCTCCTTTTCTTTGCCCATTCAGTATGTTGTGATAGCAGATGCAGGCAATTCATTCATCATTCAACATGGGTTTGTCTTCCTTTCCTTACGTGAAAATCCTTGAAGATATATTTAATGAATGGAGAAGGGATCCCAGATGTATTGAAAATCATTTAAAATTCATTAAGAAGAATTTGCATGGTGTAAACTATTTTTAATTGATTGAAAAAGAAAAGGAATTTGTTGTCCGATGAAATAATGCAACACAATTTTGGAATCAGATTATTTGAATCGTCAGTTTGAAAAAGGGAATAAGTCCAAAAACCAAGTTTAGAGCAAATCGAAAAAAACTGTATAAATAATGGAATTTTCGTGGTATAACTACCAAATTTTCACTGGAAATTCAGGACTCTATTTAGAAAAAAGGAGCAACCATCGAAACTAATATAAGTACATTCAAAAGTATTTTACAGTTAAAAAAAGGGGTTGGACTTATTCCCTTTTTCAACCAAATTTAATAACTATTATGAAACTGGGTCCTTATAGCAGTGTCAATAGAGTAAGTGAATATAAATGGAATCAAACATTCCCTGTATAAAAAAAGTTAAAGCACTTTAAAATTAAAAGCAAATTTTTTGGATTAGTTTACACCACAGAAAGACAAATTAACTTTAATTCCAAAATATTTGAAAAATTACAATGAATGGACATCGATTTCACAACTTCAAGGGGCTATATCTCCCTGTAGGGGGTAGTTATTTCCCCCTCTTTCCACTCATGTGTAGAGCAAAGGTTAGAGATCGTTTTAAGGACAAAAAGTCAATTTGTCATTTTTTGGACTTGTTCTCTTTTACAAACTGGCAATTCAATTATCCAAGGAAAATAACTGGACGAGTTGACTTCAAGAAGGATTAGCCCTTAAAAATTCCTTAAGAAACCTTATAATGGATTTAGTTTCAAGTACTTCACATCAAGTTCATTCAGTTCATTCAGTTTCAAGTACATCAAGTACTATAGTTCAAGTAACTTTAAAAGTTTTTACTTGTGTGTGCACCTCCTATTTCTTAAAAAGTCATTATATTTAACACCTAACTTTCAAAATGCGGATGCCACTAAATTAAAAAAGATGGGGATCACAAGAGCAATCTTACTGTTTAAACCAATCAAATACAAAAAAAGGATTAAGGCTTTTAAATTTAAAACTATGCTATTTAAATTACAATATTTTTTATTAGTATTTTGGTAAAACAGTTACTATATGATAGATAAATCATCAAAAATTATTCAGAGAGCTTTCATTATAGCTCTTAAAATGGTGGATAGACCAGTGATGACTTAAGAAAATTACAAAAAATTATAACCATGTTAAAATGTTTTATATTGTGAGATTCTTTTATAAAATCTTAAAAATTTTAATAGGTAAATTTTATAAATTCCTTTTTCATTTATCATTATAAACAATGCAAATTTTGAACATTAATAAATTTCTAACTGTAGACATGAGATGGTTTTTCATACTTTCTTTAATTTTTGCGTTACTTCGACTTCTAAAAGACTAAACTATGAAAAAATAAAAATATATATTATTAGTATATCTAGTATTAGTAGAGTATTTTTATTATGAATGAAATGAAGAATTCAACAACTAATTCGAAACTATTAAAATTAATTTTAAAAATATGTAATTCTCAACTTTAAAATATGATCGAAATTCCGACCCTCTTAGAACTGGTTAAAGATATCATCTTTACTATTATAGAAACACGGAACTCTTTAATTTAAGATTAAATGAAGTTCCTTCAAGGCTCTTAACGTCACAAAACAAAGGTCAAGAAATTTTAAAATCGACTTCGCGTTTTCATCATAGTGGAAAAATTTCTATCCGAATCCTTCCAACTGAACAGAATAGAAATTTTTCCGCTCCTTCCGTCAACATGGGGAATCAGATCCTTTCCAAAATCAGGACGTTTTACTGCTCTTTTGAAAAGTTCCATTTATGATAATGCCGTTTCCCCTATATCATTCAAAAAGAAAATTTCAATCCGTCTGAAAATTTCGTTACGACAGATCTCAGGGAAGTTCTCAATTTTGATTTGAACGAAGGAACACACATGAAAGACCATGTTTGGGAGGATTTCTTTGAATTTCATATTTTTACACTTTTTTAGTCTCCCATGTCAAAAGTTTTACCGAAAGTTTTTGCACGCTCTTTCGTTCCAGAGAATAAATTTTAATCTCAGTTTAATATGATCTTCTTTTTTTAGTTCGTCTTCAAAGTAATAAAGAAGTGAAGTTAACTACCTTTTTAATATTAAAATCACGTTTTTGCGTTTTGAGAAACCTTAAATATAAATTTTAGGAAACCGTACTGCATATGTAAATGAGCGAAATTTCTTTTAAATTTTAATGTAAATTTTTTATTTCAAGGTTGACCCATTTAATATTTGCTATTTATTAGAGTTAATTTATCTTTTTAAAACTCCACAACTTGGATTTATTATATGTTATATGATGTTGATGTCGTGTGCCACTTGGAATACCCAAGCTCCACAAGGATTCAAGGCAAAGGGGGTGCGGCCCCCGAGAAAGTGAGGCCCATAAATGGCAGGAGTCCGACTTCTGTTATATTATTTTTTATGTTTTTTAATGTCATATTAAATATCTTGAATATTATTGAAATAATATACCGTCCGAAATTATGCCTGATAAACGTTATTGTTAAATTGTGAAATAAAATAAATGTCTACCAAAGTTTGCATTTTATTTTATGCACTGTTTCGGCTTAAAAGTTACAATATAGGCAAGTGTTACAAAGTGTTCAATTAAGTTTAATAAATATACTAAATGACACATAGGGGAGAGTGTTGTACCTACGGACGGTTGTACCTTCAGCCACCTCATTTTAAAATTAGGGAAAAAATGTAAATTTGAATTTGGGATCGATTTTGAATGTAAACAGATGCTATCTAGTTGCTAACGTGAAATCAGTTCTTTAAAATATTATTTAAATTTTATATAATAAATTTACTGTTTTTAGATGCTCAAAGTTTTTTTAGTGCATCACTACATTAATTATTTTCTTCCCCTATAATTATGATATGATAAAATGGGATATATGGGGTGAATCCCCGAGATTTTGACTTTTTAGTTTTGATATTAGAAATCGTCAGATCTCAATTCTTTTATTTTTTATATAATTTTGAATGGAAAAACGGCTGATGTTGTACCTTCGGACACCATAAGTGTTGTACCTACGGACACGTTCAAGTGGGTGTCTGTAACTAATCAGCGTTTTAGAATCAGGTTTCATTTAAGTGAATACATTTTAATGCTTGTTAAATTAATTCTAAAGTGTTATCTATTTGTCGGTGATTATTTTCAAGTGATTTTTAGATGAAAAATCAAATATTTTGTGATCTAAACAACTTTTTAAAATTTCTGATTCTACTTTGCATTTGATGTAAAATATGGTGTAAAATCTCAAGCACCCTATCGAATTTAAGTATGATGATTACAAAAAAGCTTAAAATTTCCTCCGAAGAAGATATACGAAAGTTATTACCACCAAATACTTGCACAAAAAAGTGTCGATCGAATTGGTTTTTTTGGATCAGTGAAGTGATCAGATCAATCAGCATGTTTGATGAGACTATTACCTCAAATTTCGATAAGAAAATCCCATGGGATTTATGTATTTTTGGTTAAAAATCAAGATTTTTGTCAATCAACTTCGTTTTAATCATCATTTACGATCTAAAACTACATTACTTTAAAAAATCTATTTCCAATTTTTAAAATGCTGGAAATAGTTTATTAAAAGGTAATGCATGAATAAAAATGTTAATTTTTAGCTTTTTTCAACCAAAACTCCCATTTTTAAGGGTGTCCACAGGTACAACTGGGTCTGTCCATAGGAAGAGCACGTTGTTGTACCTATGGACACAAATTTCGTCAAGTTATTAAAATGAATTAAAAATCCAATTTTAAAGATTTGAGCTAATAAAAAATATCCTCCTATTCACAAAGGTTAGGACTATAGGTTGGACACTTTAAATGGTCAAAATGTGATTTTACCTGTCTTGGAAAAATCCAAACGTGATTTTTGTCCACAGGTACAACACTCTCCCCTATGCTTAAAAAGTAGTCAATTTCCGGATGGTAAAATTAATTCAAGAATATTTATTACATTACTTTATTTAAAAAGTTAAGTTAATCAACACAGATATATAAGTTTCATCAACAGTAGTAAACATTGGATTTACCAAATAACATGCTTTAAAGTAGAATATAATCCAAAAAATTCCTCGTTTCAAATAAAAAAACTCCAAAACACGACTGGAATAAACAATAGAAAAATTTGCTGGAATTAATATTTGCTTTTTACGGTCCACAACATCTGAACAAAGGACGCTTTCTCTGTTGAATTTTTTTTTAAAGGTTTTTTTACTCTAGTGTATAAAGAGGAGATGGTTTGCATAAGGGTTCTCAACCAACAAGATTTCTTCCTCAAAATTATATCCCGGTATGTGAGTTTATTGAGAGAGAAAAACATATTTACTCTGAAACTATTTCCCTCCGTTTATCGAAATAGGAGTTCAGCGCTCACTTTTTCGTTTGTCTTTACCAGTGAGCTGTAATGGACACCCGCCTGAAGACAATAGGGGGCTTTGATGGAAATATATATTCTCTTATTGCTCCAGCAATTCTATACTGGGAATAATAAAAATGAGTTCTGGGAGGGTGCAAAGTGGGAGTCGTTCACCTTCTTTAGGTTCAAAAAGAATAATTTAAGCAGGGATTGATCATATTGTTTTCAAAAGTGGTCAGACACTTTTGATGACTGATTACATGAACAAAAATATTTTGGGGAAAAATCAGTTCTCTTTCTTCAGTTCGATTTCGATGGAATTTAAACAGGATGTCTTTTTTTTGGCTTTTATTTGGAACCAACGTCTCTTAAGGTCATAAAAGTAAGGTGTACCCAGTGTTATTCCTAGGATTTTTTTGGAGGAGTAAAACTACTCCTTGTTTTTTTAGGAGGAGTGAAATACGGAAATAACATAAACTACAAATCAGATACAACTTTTCTATAAAAATACTTACTTTTTTTAATGGACAAAAAATTAAATAGAAAAAAATGAGTAGGCTATTTAGTTTTTAACAATTAAAGAATGTGTTAAATATTTGTAGAAAATGTTAAACAAATTAGAAAAAATTAAAACAAATAAAAACAAAACAATCCAAATAAACAATTAGTAAAAAATATAAAAGTTGGTGTTTTGAGTAGACAAAAAATATTAGTTGTTTTCGGTAGGGCTCCGTGCATTTTTTAAGCTAAACCTTTGTTGAAAATTCAAAGCGTGAAAATACTCCTGGCAAGGTTTTTAAAGCGTATTTCCGATTTTCAATGCGTAAAATACGCTCTTAAAGGCATTAAAAGTATCTCTGGGTGTACCCCTAAGTAAGGTAACCCTTCTGAACCTATTGGGATGGCTCACAGTGCCCTAGCGGTGAAATATGAAATTAAAAAACTAAAGGAGGTGGATCAAACGCAATAAAAAATATTGACTACATCATAAAAACGCTCGGAAAAAATTTTTGTGGAAATATCTTCAATATTCCAGGAGATATAACGAAGTGAAAATAGCATTTTTTCAAGCCTCAAATAAGAAAAAGTTCGCCAATTTGCAAGTTTTTGCCTTTTTCAGCTATATAAGCACAAATTTTAACTAAAAAAATCATTGAAACTATCAAATTCGGGACCTTTTTTCTTTTATGAGGCATGAAAAGTGCTATTTTCACATGCTGATATCTCCTCGAATATTGAGGAATTTTTATGAATTTTTTCAGCGCGTTGTTTATGGTATTACCTATAATATTGTTTATTGAACTTTTTATTCTATCTCCTTTAGTTTTTCACTTAATATATAAAATTTTCTTATTTCTCCGCCAGCATTCTCAACGGATTCAGGTGGGTTACTTACCTAAAGGTACACCTTACTCCCATGACCCTAGGAGACGTTATTTACAAATAAAAGCAGTGAAAGATACTTTTGAAACACCCTGTAGATTCTGATTAAAAGTATACGTAGAATGAAGTACCCTTTCCTGGTTTATTAGTTAAGCAACCTATGTGTTTCAAAAATGATCGATCACTCGTAGCTTATGGTGTTATCTAATTGATGTAGACAGTCAAATTTAACCCTCTCAATGATGATGAGACAATAATTTAATGGGAATTATTATCTGTGTTGTATCTACTTATTATAAAAAAACTTAGATTGTTTTCAATTTGTTCACTTAAATTAAGTCATTAAAGAAATAACAATTTAATATCCATACCTCAATTTAAACCGCTGAGATTTTATGGTTTTCCCTACTTTTTTCTAGCATCATTTGAACGTAATATTCATATTTTTAAAGTTTGTTTCACAAATTATTCTGCTGAAGAATTAAATTTAAAATTTTAATGAGAGAAAAATTTCGATAAAATTTCAAAGTGCTAAAAGTGTATCTAGACAACTCCCCATGCGTATCTAGTTTTATCACTGGATGGACTGCAGTTCACATTTCTTTAGAATACACTGCACAGTTTTCCTTTTCTGTATTATTATTTCTTATACAAAATAAATATTTGATGTACCATCAAAACTTTCTTTTAAGTTCGAGAATTTTCGTTCTTGATGTACTCCAAATTTTCTTACACTCCTGTCTGGATGTTGTTTAGTGAAAAGTTTATTTGTGGTTATTCTTTTAAGATAGCATATTCATTTATGTTAATATAAACTGTAGTAAAATGTACTAAAATATGAAGTATTTATTAGAATTAGAAAAAATATCTGAATTATCATTTTTATACTAATTTATAATAATATGTAACAATAGGTAAAATTACGTTACTGTAAAATGGAGTAACTTTGGCCCAAATGGAATGTTTTTTTTTCACATTAAAAGCAAATTAAAGTAGTTAATCAGAACAAATTTGACAAAGTTAGTGGATTATAATATTTTTAATATTTTCAACTGTAACGTAAACCGATTTAAAAGTGCAGATTTAAGTTTTGAATATTTAAAAAAAATTCTTGAAATTTTGGGCCACAGTTTACCTGAATTGATGTAACTTAGGCCCAGACCTCAAAAACCAAAAATTTATAATGCCTTTAGTTAACTTTAACCAATGCTAAACTGTTTAGATGTGTTACAAAGTAAGTATTACTATCAATAATAATAATCTTTTATAAGTTCATTTCAAGTTTAATTTATAAGAAAATAAAGCAGTAAAACATGTTTTCTTACACAAAACTAATTTCATTTTGGAGTTACTTAAAGAAAGTTTTATGGAAAACTCAAGATGAACAGTAAACAACATTTTAACATCCTTGGTATATATTTTGATTAAATGGTTGATTTAATTGTGGAGAAAAATCCACTTTTTGGAACTAAGCACAAATATTTTTTCGAACACCATCGATTTCATAATAATGATACCATCTTCACCATACTATATTTAAAGTTTGCTTAGTTATAATTTGGAGGTGTTTCGTGTTTAGAATTAATTTCTCATACAAATTTCACCACTGTCTCTTTAAACTCAATGAGTATTTCAATTAGTTCTGCAGATACCATTGAACCTAAATTACCCCAAATCGTGGGTCACTCCAAAGTAATAAAACTTTAATAGTTGTCAAGAAACGAAGTGAAAGAAACAAATGGCATTGAAAACTGTTATATGGACTTTATAACTGACATAAAAATATGAACTAGCTGTTTTGAATCATGTTCTTTAGTGCCTTTCCAAAGAAAAGTTGTAAGGTGTACAAAAATCGACACTTTGATACTTCTCTAGTTGGAAGACTCCTGGTGATCGTATTTTAGGAATATTAAGACACCACTTTAAGGATATCATGGCAACAATTCTGCCTGTTCGCCCTATTATCGGATAAGCGATAATCACATTCTTTCATTTCGATACAACACGTAGACTCTCTTTTCGATGCTTGGGCCAAAGTTACTCTATTTTACGGTAGGTGATTAAAAAATTTCTTTTAAATTAATGATTATGATTAGCTTGAAATCAGTCCACGCATATACGAAAACATAATGAGAAGAACAATTCATTAAACAACAGTATTTATTCATTATTCAGCATAATTCATTAACAGTGTTTTATACCGATTGAGAACATTTTTTTCCATTATTTTTTTACTAAAGAATCCTTCCAATTTTTATATTCCCATGTGGTATCATGCAACATTTCTATATATTCGCAGTAGCATTGGATAAGTGATAATCACATTCTTCCAAACAGATACAGCACGTAGAATCTCTTTCCGATGCTTAGATCAAAGTTTCCCTAAAGGGCTAAAGTTACCCCATTTTAAGGTACTGTCGAATTTTAGAGTAAATACCTTTACCTAATGGTATTAAATTTTTTTATTTTAGTCAATTAAATCTTAGTCAGTCAATAATTGTGGTGATTTGGATGACCCCCATAAAAATAATGCAACTCTGTCAACTCTACAAAATTTATTTACTTTCTCTGCAGTGTTTTAAAAAATATTAACGCAACTTCAATTACGAAAATGAAACCTCTAAGGTAACTACTACAACAAACCAAATCATTGTTCATGTTTTTTTTTTAAATTTTCCCTTTTTTATACATTTCACTTTCCGTTTAATTACTTCACTTTCAAAAAAGTTAAACGGCAAAGGAAAATGTCCCATTTAATTGCATAATGTTCAAAACTCAGGAGAATAGTTCAGAAAGATGTCATTAAAATAAAGGGAAATGTTTGTATTAAAATAAAACCCATCAATTTATCACATGTATTTCTTTAAAATAAAAAATGTGTTCATGTTTAATTATTTTTTAGGATATAAATTCAAAGGTATAATTCTAAAGAAGCTATTTTATAAAGTGATCCATTCAATATATACTTAGTTATTTTTAATTATTTTTCCTATTTATATATTGGGAACTTTTGGTTGCATATAACTATTTTTCTTGCGATTACAGGTAAATGTAAAAAGTTAAACTTTTTATTCGTTGTTAGCATATTACCTGTAGAAGGATATCATTAAAGTTTTAAAAGCTTAGAGAATAACAGTTTGAGATTCATTCATGCAGGATAAATAGTTAAAACATTTTTTAAAGTATTCCTTCAAAGGTTTTATGAGTTAAATGATTTTAACATGCTTCATTCATATTTGTTTCAAATGGTTATTGAAATATAGTTATGGGTAAACGTGTATTTTTTCAATTATCATATTTGAACACATGTTGTGTTTTAATTTATTAAATTTTCTATTTCTGTATATACCATAAATTTAACTAAAAAGAGTTGGTATTCCATGAATTTAACAAAACGTACTTTTAGACCATCTGTATTTATTCTTAACAATATGCATATCCAAATGAAATTGAATCACCCTTATGTTAAAAATCCAATAAAGAACAGAAAATAATAAGCTGACTTTGTTTAAAAAAATTCAACTAAATTCTGTCTCTTATTTGAACTTTTGAAAGCACATATTCCATGAATGACTTAAATGCTTCTTAAAACTTTACTTCTCCATGTGCTTTGCTGGATAACAGTTCATTTTTGAGTTAAACAATGACTTGAATTGAATGAAGAGTTCAAAATGATTGAAATAAGCACATTGTGTTAATTTTAAGAGAAAAGTTGAATGTTTAACTCTTATTTCAATGAGATGTGTTCATTCTAACAAAGTATGGAGCGGTGAGAAAAACTTTAATGATGATGCCAAAACGAATGTATGAAATAGACTTCCCTGTGAACAAGCAAATTTTCACATGCGTCAAAAAACAAAATATTGCATGCGTTTTCATATTTTAACATTGATTAATTATTTATCATTCAGTATTTTAATTGTTTGACTTGGGTAAAGGAATGTTATCTGAAGGAGGAAAAGAATAATTAAAAATCTTAAAGTACAATTAGGAATGACTAAAGATGATCAAATTACACTCGAATTTTTCTATATGACCTAATTAAAGGAAGGTTAGGTATGTTCTAAACATTTTAAACAGGATGAATAGGGTAGAGATATAATATCCTCTTTTATTTTCACTATTTCTGAAGAAAAAAATTAACAACAAAATCACATTCGTATTTCTTGTTTTGAAAAATTTAGTAATCACCTCAGGGTTTAAAACGCTATGAAGCTTGATGCTTCTGTCATATATCAAAAGAATTGAGTCTACTTTCTTAAAATCAGAAAAGTTCTTATCGGCGTTAGAGTTCTTTTAGCAGAAAAAGACTGCTTGATTTCCCCACCAAGGTTACGCTATGTAACTTTGTTAAAGCTTCTATATTTTTAAGAAGTGGCTTCATCATTTTTTGTTGATAGCTTTTTCAGGATAAAAAGAATGAATAACAAAAGGTAAATAGGAAGACTACAAATTAAGTTGGTCAATAAAATCTGAAAAAATGCCCTTTTGTTAGCTAGAATATACTATATAAAAGGAAATTAATAGTTTATAATAAGTAACAATGTAGGTATACCGATAAACCCAATGTTTTTGCTACATGTTTGCTAATGTTTTTTTAAAAATACAACTACAAGATCCATGGAAAAAAAAGCCCTGAAATAAGCCTTAAAGATTTATAACCCTTTCAGACCTACCCATCCTATATTTTCCATAGGATTCAATGGTATTCTCGAGGGGCTTAGGACTGAAAGAATTAACAGGAAAAAAATATAGATTTCTAAGGCTAAAAAATTGAAAATCTTAAAATTTTTTTAAAATTTTTCTCCAATTTCATATTTGATTGTCTTATACTGGATAGAAACAAAAGTTGAAGCGATTGAATTAAAAAAATGCTTTATTATGCTAGATGTCATTAAAATTTCGTTCCTTACCACTTTGGTGAAAATATTATTATACATAAATTAATAAATGCTGTAGTTAATAAATATAGTTACTACTAAATCCAGATACGAATTAGTAACTATATTAGAACTCCATCCATATTTCATTTACTGAACTACGTGCTTAAATAAAGGTTTCAAGGAAATGTTTGATGTACTTTAAGATTGTATTATTTTGAGCCATGAGGTTTTCTCTGATAATATCCGTAAAATACTTCATGATAAAACATTTTATATATATTTTGATACCAAATTTATTCCTGAATCCATAGTTTACATCCCCAAAAAAGTTCAAAAGGGGAATAAATGAGTAAAATATAGCATAATTTTGAAAGCCTTATATGCCTCTGGGCATGAAAAGAAGTGATGATGATGATGATGATAGCATAATTTTAGAGATAAATATAAAATACGGTTATCCAAAATTATTGAAAAAATCGTAATAATTTTCTTAGTAAATTAACTGAAAAAAAATTTCACAGTATTATTTATATGTTTGTCCAATGTTTATGTAATAGAAAGCTCCAAGAAAGGGATAAATCACAGTCCATTTGAAGATCAAACCTTGTTACTTGAAAATAATTTAATGGTGAATCAAGAATTAGGTTTATTAGATATTTCTTCTGGTTGAATGAGCAGAGAGTAAAAATTATTTTCCCACCACACTCATGCATGGAAACGCAGAAAGAGAGGGAATAAAATCATTTTATCCATTCCAAACCATACAGCATGATAAAAATTGCGAACTAGAGGAAATCAAGAAAGGGCTTTGCTCACCTTTCTCCGATGTTTAAATTGATTTCCTGAGCATAATCCGAAGATGGCAAATATTTATCTTATGCTGGAAGGCATCGTTTTTCAATTTCCAAGCCATGCTTTAACGCTTTGAGTTGCGAAAAGAAAATTAACAGCCTTTAGAAAGCATCCATGTACTAAATATGTTTTCTCACTTACTCAAGAATTTTCTTTTTATATTTTCGTACGCTCGGTGGCATTAGCTTAATATTTTCAAGAACAGCTGCGAACAGGATGTATCCTTCTGTTGACATAGTACATTTATACAAGAAAACGTTTGGGGTGTAATAGGGTTCTTTGGGTATTTCCATCCCCTTTCACACAATTACCCAACCCTTGGCGATCATTATAAATTTGCGATTGAGTTTTGAGCTCCTGTCTCACAACTCATTACGTTGGGTTTAATTCCCTTGGAAAAAATTTTGATTTGCTTCTTTAGAGAGTAATTGCTTCAGTTTTATGTGGAGGAATAAAACAAGGTGTAAGAGACATACTTTACTCATTTAACAAGGATACATTCAAATAATTTTGAATGCGAGTTTGATTTTTTGATAGCTTTTATTCGGTAGTGAAAAATAATTTTACACACATTTACATCTAAGGCATGAATGAATAGAAATATTTTAAAGATTTGCAATAAAAGATTTTTCCACGTACCCCCGTTCCGTTTATAAAATTGATACAATAAGAATAAGGACCTGAAATTTTAAATAAACCTGACTCTAATATAAATGTTTAAAGAAGTAGGTACTTACTGAAAATATTGAATGTTATCAATTTAAAGATGCTGAAAAACTAAAATTATTTAAAGGTAATAATATTTTTATTAGTTGGATAAATAATAAATCAATTAAACATTTGTTTTTACTTATAAGTTTTTACGTGACACGTAGTTTAAGTGGTTACGTGGTTAAAGAATAACTTGACAGAACTCTTCATTAATAAGGCTTATGGATTCTCAAACAAATTAACACGTTTCTAAAATAAAATAATGTATCAGTTATTTTTGTTGTTGTTGTTGTTTTTGTCGTGTGCCACTTGGAATTACCAAGCTCCACAAGGATTCAAGGCAAAGGGGGTGCGGCTCCTGAGAAAGTGAGGCCCATGCATGGCAGGAGTCCGACCTCAGTTATTTTTATTCATACTAATTAGTTGTTGTAACTTATTATAATTAAATGATTATACGTATAAATTATATAGTGGGAAACAAAGAAATTTTGAAAGTATATTTTATCATAACTGAAAGTATTAACAAATTTTAAGAAACATACTCAATAAATACTCAATAATAACTTAACAGAAATCAAAACAGTGATAAAATTCTATGCAAAATATTTATTTCAATCAGTGTTTGAGGAAATTAGTAAAACATTAAATTGAAATTCGACATTTCAGATGAATACCCTGTTAGATATTTATTAGTAAAATTTCTGCCAGTGTGAACAATAACTTGCAAACAGACCTGAAATCATTTTAACAGACTTGAATCATTTTAAATCAAGAATTAGGGATCAATGCTTCTCACAAACTGCTCCCAATGGTTTCCTTTTGCATCTGCATAGCTTAATGTTGGGGCTAAAATTTTCCTTTCAAAGAAAATGCAAGATTACGAATGTATTTCTCGACACGAGCTCCATAATGCCCAAGTTAACTGAGTAATTTGGATATAATTAGCAATTAAGGAGCCCTGAAATGAGCAATACAGTTCGTATTTTGAAACACCCTATAACAGACTAACAGACCCCATTACTGTGTCATATGCTCTGTTATGGTCTCATAACTGAATTACAAGGACATTTAGTTAACAGCCATCTCTTCAAAACTTTCAGGCTTCTGTTTCACAGTATGTATTTTAAATGAAATGTTCTGTTTGATGTTGTCATACAAGGTGGAAAGTTTGAAAGCATAAATTGCATTATAATGCAATTAACATCTTTTAACCATACATAAAATAATATCTTTAATTCCTATTTGAATAAGATATTAAAAGTTTCATAAAATAACACCATTTCAAGTATACTTTTAATACGAGTCCTTTCTTATCGATACTTACATGGTCTTATTTTCTTCAAAATGGTTTGAATTTCAAATAAAGTAGGTATAAATTGTTATAAAATACATATTTGGGTTAAATTTAAATACTTTTCATTCAAATGGAAACTTGGAAAAGTTACTTCGATTCATTGAAAAGCTTATTATCCTCAAATTATCTTTTATTGGATTTTCTTTGACTATTTGAAAACCTTCCATTTTGACTCTTCTTTTTATGGAGGGTTGTATAATAGGGTGGGCCGAAAAAAACTTTTATTTTTAATCGAAGTTGTAATAGCGCGGAAAAGTTGCGAATCATATAGACAAAGAAAAAGAAAAAAAATTTCAAAATCGGTTAATATCTTCCGATCGCGCATAGGCCCCAAAGTTAGACAAAATATGAAAAAACTTCATTTTTGCGATTATTTTTTTAACCAAATCAAAGATTAAACTATCAAATATTGTTCATGATTTTTTATGTGGAACTAATATAGTTATAGACATAATCGTTCAGGTTCCATTCTTTTATCACTTTTTTTTCGTTAGATATAATTTTTTTAATGTTCATAAAAATTTTGTAAAGTTGTTTTTCATGCATTTTTAAACAGCTAATAACTCTAGAACTACACAACTTAAAAACTTGAAATCAGTCCCATTTTGTTCGGTAATTTTTTATAGTTCATTAGGTGTGCATCATGATCATCATTTTCAAATAATTTTTTTAAAAATTTGAAAAAGTTTTAAAAAATTTAATAAAATTTTTTTTTAATTTTCTTTTGAAAATATTAATAGCCTTTTAACTCTTAAAATGAACATAAATACCCAATTTCAAGTTGAAAATAAAATTTAATCATGTTTAAAAAAATAAAAATAATCGTAATTTAGTCAAATTCCTAAACATTCCCTAAAAATTATACACCAAGAGCGATTCACTCATGGAAAATTTATCAAATCACTTGAGGGTGTTCATATGACTTAAAACATGTAAAAAATGTCACATAAATTTCAGAAAATAAGACCATTAACAGATTCGGTTCAAAATCTTACAATGCTAGTTCCCATTTCAAAGTTAATTCAATTTGCATGAATTTTATTTGAATATTCCTTAGAAATGTGTTTATAACCAATTTTTTATGTTCTAAAACTTTAAATTTACTTTGATTTGACTTGTTAAAAGTAAAAACAATTAGATATAAACATAATTCTTAGAAATTTTCAGGAGAAATGCATGCAAATTGAATTAACTTAACTAAATATGAAAATGTGAAATTTTCAATATTTTGGCAAATTTTGGGGCTTATGCGCGATCGGATTATATATACTTATCTAAACCAAATTAAAACACAATGTTTTTAGGCTCTATTTGAAGACGTTGCAAACTATTACTTTACGAAAACATCAAATTAAAAAAATAAACGCAAAAATCAAGTTTTTTCATATTTAGTTAAGTTAATTCAATTTGCATGCATTTCTCCTGAAAATTTCTAAGAATTACATTTATATCTAATTGTTTTTACTTTTAACAAGTCCAATCAAAGTAAATTAAAAGTTTTAGAACATAAAAAATTGGTTATAAACACATTTCTAAGGAATATTAAAGTAAAATTCATGCAAATTGAATTAACTTAGAGTTGGGAACTAGCATTGTAAGATTTTGAACCGAATCTGTTAATGGTCTTATTTTCTGAAATTTATGTGACATTTTTTACATGTGTTAAGTCATATGAACACCCTCAAGTGATTTGATAAATTTTCCATGAGTGAATCGCTCTTGGTGTATAATTTTTAGGGAATGTTTAGGGATTTGACTAAATTACGGTTATTTTTATTTTTTTATACATGATTAAATTTTATTTTCAACTTGAAATTGGGTAGTTATGTTCATTTTAAGAGTAAAAAGGCTATTAATATTTAAGTTTTTAACAGGAAAAACAACTTTACAAAATTTGTATGAACATTAAAAAAATTATATTTAACGAAAAAAAAGTGATAGAAGAATGGAACCTGAACGATTATGTCTATAACTATATTAGTTCCACATAAAAAATCATGAACAATATTTGATGGTTTAATCTTTGATTTGGTTAAAAAAATAATCGCAAAAATGAAGTTTTTTCATATTTTGTCAATCTTTGGGGGGCCTATGCGCGATCGGAAGATATTAACCGATTTTGAAAAAAAATTTTTCTTTTTCTTTGTCTATATGATTCGCAACTTTTCCGCGCTATTACAACTTCGAAAAAAAATAAAAGGTTTTTCGGCCCACCCTATTGTATAAGACAAGATGTCAAGATTTAAAAAGGTTGTCTGTTTTGGATTTAAAAACAATTAAATCCCATACAGCCCCCGCTGTCCTTTTAAAATAAAACTTCCCGTTTTGATTAAAATTTTAGTTAATACACAAATTAAAATGGAAAGGGGTAAAAAAATCTTGGACTCAGGGTATAACGTGAATCAGAGTAGCATTTCTAATTAAATCAGGAATAGAAATTAATGAAACTATACGGGGGTTAGTGATAAAGCGGAAAAGCAATTATGAAAAAATGCTCTTAAAATAAATCGAGCTTACGTGAGGGATCTCAAACTACAATATTAAAGAACATTTTCTTAAAAAAAGCTCTTGGGACATGCGTGCCGCTTTCATTTTATGTCCTTATAATTCTGGAAACCTGCTAATTTTTATAAAATTATAAGAGGGATTTGAAGCTTCTTGATTTACAGCTTTAACTATTGATATAGCTTTTAAGAATGACCAAACCTCTTATCTGATGGGAAAACACTTTACGTTCATCCTATTTCAGAGGGCGGGTCACATTGTTACAAAGTAAGAATGGCACTTAATGTAGGGTTATAAGTCTTAACATCTTTTTTCATTAGAAATTCTTGAAGAAAAAATATTTTTATTGTTTTTTAAAGTTTGCTTAAGGAAACTGAAGAGAAAATGTTTAAGTTACTTTACTCTGGCTTGAAGAATTTCAATATAATTACTGTTAGTAAAAATTGTGAGACATAGAGAAACATAACAATTAAAATCTTTTGAATTACATAAGCTTATTTTGACAAATAGAATTATTCCTTGTTAACGTAACCAAAGTTAATTCCTTTTCAAAAAATAATTGCCTTAACATCAAGTCCTTGATATAATTGTTCTGAGAGATGAAATTTATTCATTTCCATGATACTTGATACCTGAATCCTAGCTTGACGGTTAAGCAAAACTGGTGACTCTACGACAAAAGCCCACTGATCGAGGTATCAAATTATAAATAGATTTTCTCTTCCATTGCATCCAAGTTGCAAATTAGTTTCTGACAACTGTCACAGCACTTGTAATTAGAAACAGTACGCTCAAATTTATCTCATCCTGAGCCTCGGGTCAACTAGGAATCAGCAGTATTTTTTTCCCTTTTCTATTGTACGGCAGGTTGTATTAATTGCAAGGAGGTAAATTATTTTATCTTTTGATAGAGATGTATTTAGTTCAGAAAGTTAATGAAATTAAATTTATCAAGAGCTGTGCTGAAGGGTTCGGATAGAAACTCAAAATAACCCCAAGTTTTCATTTAAAAAGGTACAGTGAAACTTGTCAGAATGGATATGTGTCGTACCTATGTAAACAACAGATAAAATTTCAAGAAATTATGTATTGGTACTCCTTTTATATTTTAGCAATACAAAATTGGGTAAGCTTGAAAACTACTCTGAAACGGATTTAAAACTAATTTTTCATAGGTTCGTATTTCAAATATTTGAACTTTCTTAAAAGTAGTGCATTTTAGGTAAGACGGGTTCGTTCACTAATACCTAACAAAATATTACCGATACCTAAATAACTTAATTTCGTAACCAACCATTATCTACCATTAGGAGAAAGGAGAAATTATAAGCTCATGTTATAAGGGAAATTTCTGGAACATGAACAAAAATATTAGAAAACATACAAAAACTCGTAAAATATGTATTATAGTAAAAATAACCTTGTTAAGTGCATGTTATTTTAGTGTCTAATAAGTTTCTAAAAAAACAGTAAGTTTTTAAATTTTTGGAGTCTCCACTGTCAAACTATTTACGTGTTTTTTGTATCGCTATCGATGGATTCATTTTTATTTAAGATGCAAATCGTACATCGCACACCTCTAAACCAAAACAATGGAATTTTAAAACAATCTAGGTAGGTCCTGGACGGATGGCCTACGCTCCCTAAATTGTATTGAGTTTTTGCGCATTTCTTTGAGGTGGAAAGCATATAAAATTCAATAACATCACAACATTGAAATCAATCTAACTTGAAATATTCAAACAATAGACAAAATCGTGGGTCATGTATTTGGTGCAGTTAAGGAGTATAGCTGGTCGAAAGCTTATTTTGAAAGTGCAAAACAAGCGATTTCTGTGAATTCCTTAAGGAGAGTTACCTTTTCTTAAGACGCAAAAAATTTTGAGGGCAATATTGTGACGTTTCAGCGGCAAGTTCGCAATCGCTCTTAAACATCCAGTACATTGAATTCTGTGTACGTGCTTGCTTGATAGTTCTTTGTTCTCACGCGCCTCATTTGATAATCGCTTGAAACAAATAACTTTACGAACTGTGTGTGTTTATTATGTGTTGATCCCGTGGGTATAGCAATGAAATAAACTGCCGAGATGTCACTATCCATATAATCTGGTAATTATTTACAGTGAATATTGAGGGATAAAAATGCTAGTGGTGCTCTTCTTAATAATAAATAGGACTATAATTGACCCTAACTGTGCGTGTAGCTAAAATTGATTGATAGTATTCTTAAATCCTATTATCCTAGACACTATAAACTAATCTTAGAAGGACTATATACTAATGGTTTCACACGCAGACTGAACTAATAATTATAAAATAAATACTATATTCCATACACGATAAGGTTATTTTTAATTATGTGAATAAGAGTAAAATAGGTGAGCATTATCCGAGGCGTGCTTTAAAAGGTATGAACTACTTTAGAATTCCATGATTGATTTACATGGGAAAATATTTTCATCAAGGCTATGAGACCCCCTACAATCGTAATAGTGTCCGTTATAGACTAGATATCTATTGTCTTCATAAGTGTTTTTCATTGAATACCTTCATTATAGACAAGAGATGGAAAGTAAGACGAGTATAAAAAGTTTAAAAGGTGATAAAGTGAGTATGGAAGTACAGTAGAATGAATAAAAATGAAATGAAGAGAAAGAGTGAATGAGAGAAAGAAAAGTGAGAATGAGACAAAAGAGAGAGTAAGAAAACTGGGTATGAGTAGAGAGTGAGGTAAAAAGTGGGGATAAGAAAAATAAAAGGAGAATATAAGATAGCAAATGGCAGAGAGAGGTCAAGAACAAAGTTTGAAGAAAAGGTAAACAAGAATGGGAAATGAAAGAAAAGAACAGCGAGAAAGAAATAGAGATGATGCAATAGATTAAGAGAATTAGAGAATGGGAAAGTGAAACGAAATTAGAATGAGAAACGACCATAAGAAAGAAAATAGAGATAAAGCAAAATTATTTCCCCAAAAGTCGCTTCGCAGATTGCAGTCCAACCAAACCAGTGCTTTTGAGTAACTGTGTGTATCTCAAAAAAGTTGTTGTGAACCCACCCCACTTCAACGAATCGATCCCAAGTTTTTTGCAACTCCCACACCAACCATCACGACGACATTATGCCGAGTACTACTGCGTCGCTCATGATTGAAGTCCTTAAACCACCATTGTTTGAGGCTCTTTATTTCCCTAGACGCGAATAGAGAAACGTGTATCCAGCAAAATATTTAGGTAATGAAAATACAAAACAAAGAGAATGAGTGCTAAAGCGAAAAACCTAGATAGGTTGAGTTTTTAAGCTTTCGTACGTCAATGCTATTATTCGATCGCGAAATAGGTTTATCTGCCTCTCACTCAGTCAACCTGTCGGAAGCCGTTTTTACAGAAATAATCGTTTTTAGCGTTCGGCAAAGAAATATGAGAGCTGTGAGGGGTGGATTTTTTCCCACCTGATGGAAGAGAGAAAGTAACAGCAAAAGTTCGATCTCCTAATCTCTCGATTTTCTTGATTTGATCACATACTAGCTTTTATCTCCTTAATAGTAAAAAAGGATCGGTATTCACATTGCTCCGGCTTCTTTCCTAGACAGTTTTACGCCATAACCATATGTCCTTGACTGTTATTTACGAAACCATAAGCGTTAGAAAGTATACCTATAATTTTAGGTGACATCCTGTTTTATTGCTAAGGTAAGTATAAGGATTCCATCTTGCTAGAGGCTATAAAAGGCTCATTTAAAATCCACCCCTTTTAAAAATACCTGAATCAATATGAGCCCGTAGAAATGCAAACTGTTAGTCTTGGATCCCCTGATTTCATCATTTGTTCGAAAACTTGACAGCATATTGCGTCAGAACTTTCTCACTTTAAAATATTATTTCCCTTGCTTTAATTTTTGTTATTTCATCCCAACTTTAAAGTTATACACCAAGTTTTGCATATTTTTATTTTTGAGTTATTATTTGGAAGTTAGGGATTTTGGAAGGGTTGGTATTGAATTATCTCTCTGTGGCGCATGATTGGACGATTATTGGCAACTTTTACGTTTTACACTATTCATATTTCTGAATTTAATACTTACTTTAACAGAGTGCAACATACTATCTAAAAATGTCTACATATTTCCTTGTTTTATATTGAATTAATGTTGCACGTCTCTAAACACCCATGCATCCAACTGCAAATAATATATTTCTTAAAGTTATAAAACCAAATTTTTCAGACTTTTTCAGATTAATTAAGACAAGAATAAATTTTCTCACATTAAGTTAAGGAACAAATGAACAGAACGTTTTAAAATACTCCCGCAGAAAGTTTAGTTACTTTTTTCTTTAACTCATCCTCAATAATTCATAAATTACAATTCAGAAATAAATTTTTTCAAGATGGAAACAATTTGCATCAATTACTACAGAATTTAAAAACTTTTTATAATAAGATATTATGAAATCTAACACTATTTAAAGAACCGTACAACACAAACTTCCATATTTTTTCTCAGGTAAATCCTCTAATATTTCAATTAACCTTGTGATAACATTCCTTCAAATAAGGTATTTACTGAAAATTACGCAGTTAAATGTATTTAAAATTGTATCACGTTTCAACTGAATTTAGCGTTATCAGATGTTCTTTTTACATACGGTTTGGGTGAAAAAAACCCCAGATATTTCTTTTACGCAATAAAAACTCTCCAGAGAAATAAAATTAAATCCTCTAAAAAATAATTCCATTGATCTAATTTTACTTTTGAGGTTTTATAACTACTTTATTTCACAATCAATCTTAACATGGTAGAAGTTTAAAAGTTTTCTATAATGTTATAAAAGTTAAAGAAAAACCGATATTATATTAGCTTGAAAACATGGTTTCATTTATTGAATTAATAAGTATTGATATTTTATTTATTCCACATTCACACTCACTTAAAAAAATTAAACATTGTAAAAATTAAAGAGTTTTTATTTAATGTTATATAAAAATTAAGGGAAAACCGATATTTCATTCGCTTAAAAAAACATGGCTTCATTTATTGAATTAATAATATTGATACTTTATTTCTGGGAAGGATTCTCGTCATTTCCATTATTTCTCTCTAACTAGTCTGAGAAATAACTTATTGGAAAATTAACTTGCATAAATCTCGAGTAAGTAAAGTTTTTCATTTCGTACAAAAGTAAAGATCTCAAATGTGAAAGTTTTAATCTGATATCACAGTCCTTGGAATTATTATCCAATAAATCTATAAACAAAAGTAAGAGTCACGGTGATTTCACACCCAATAATATAAAAACCCCAAACTATGTAGTGTACACTCCTTATTAAAAATTCAATAATACTCTTAGAACACTACAGCACGTTTTTAAAGTTGAATACCGGGTCTAAAAGACGTCACGAACACGTATGCTAGAGTTAATCGATTCTAATCCTCTTTCTTACGTCTTGCTCACTTTAGTAACTCCTGCTGCCTTCCTTTGTCATCGATTTAGGTGGATGAACATGGTATGAATTGAAGTGAGACACAGAAACTCGATTAAGGCCAGTTTCCTCAGCTAGTTACGAAGGACCAGGGTGTTTCATGGTTCCAGGGAGACGTTCCATGGAACCATTTTTCCTTTTCACTGTTGCCTCTAATAAATGACCGGGTAATCGGAATTAATTGAGATTCCAACTCCCAACATTTCCGTCCCGTATCATTAATTGGCGCTATTAGTTAAAGAGTAATTTTGTGGAAAATTGGTGATCTCAAACGTTTGGAGGTAATTTCAGTCGGATTACCCCACGTTCCATATTACATATCTCAACCGTGTAACGTTGGGAACGTTATTAAGAATGTATTTTCATTACGCAGTAAATCTGGGTAATCTATAGAAAATATATTTATGGTTGTATTACATCATATATTGTAGGATTATCTGTAAAACGTTAGTACTAGCTTTAATCATGATAATAGCAAGGACCAGTCATCATTAAGATAAATTTAGGGATATAAGCTCAAATAATTTTTGCAGAAATATTTTGTGTAGACTAGGAATGATGGCCAAACCGCCTACCACAGTCTGGGATGGTGTATTTATAACAGTGGCACACTAAGATATTGTAAAATAGTAATGAAAATTAAATAAAATATCGAATTTTTTGAAATTTTTATCGCATGCAGTTTATTTACACGATTTGGATGTTAGATATTATTGTAAATTTGAATGAACAACAAACATATTAGTGAACAAGTGATTTCTATTATGAACATGATAAGCTCAAAATATAGTTCAAGATGCACATGAAGTAGACCTCACTTAGTTTGCATCTTTATGAAGTAATCTTAATGTATAGATGACTAGGTAAAAAACTGAATACTTACTGCTTTTAACTGATTACAGCTTCAAAAGCCGCATTAAGGAAATAAGTATTATTGGCTGTGATATTATTTTTTAATTTTATTAATATACAGGGTGTTTCAAAATTCCGTTTCGGGGCTTTTATTTGGAACCAACATGTCCTAGGGCCATGGAAGGAAGGTCTACCCCTAGGTAAGGGACCCTGCATAATCCAATGAGATGACTTACAGGGCCCCTAGCGGCGAAATAAAATGTTAAAAAAATTAATTTAAAAACTATAGAAGATTGAGCAAAAACCTCAGTGAGAGTATTGTTGCCAACGTTATCAAGAACTCACAGAATAAAGTTTCATGAAAATAACTTGAATATTCGCGGAGATATAAGCGTGTGAAAATAGCACTTTTTTAGACCTTAAAAAAGGAAAAATTTGCAAATTTGCAATTTTTTCAGTGCTATTGTGTAGGTTTGCGTTTTTTCAGTTGAATAAAGGCAAAATTCAATCAAAAAATCCAAAAAACTAGCAAATTTTCAAACTTTTTCTTTTTTGAGGTCTGAAAAAGGGATATTCTCACACGCTAATATCTCCGCGAATATTCAAGATATTTTCATGAAATTTTTTTCTGAGAGTTCTTCATAACATTGGCAACAATACTCTCATTGAGGTTTTTGTTATAGATTTGGTCTCCTATAGTTTTTGAATTAATTGGTTTAACTTTTTTATTTCACCGCTAGAGGCGCTGTAAGTCATTTCAATGGATTCTCCAGGGTCACCCACTAAGGTTAGACCATGCTTTCATGAGCCTAAAACACGTTGGTTCCAAATAAAAGCCGCGAAACGGACTTTTGAAACACCATGTGTATTTTCAACTTTTACTCTTCATTTTATTTACTATTAAACTTTGTTTTTTTAGATTAAGATTTTTTTGCCCCTTTTGCTTTTTAAATATCTACTTGTAAGACATATGAAGAACTATGAGCGAAAAATTTGGTTCATTTGGAAAATTAAAAATGGCACGCGCATAAGTATTTTCCCCAAATAGTGCCACCCCTGGTGTAGACCAACGTAAAAACATAAGCTTTTGTTTATGCAAGCAAAATTTAATTGAAAATATAAGTTGAGGAGGATTCTCAAACATTAAGTTTGGAAATGTGTTAACTATTGAGTGAATAAACAGTTTTTATAACCTGTACAATTTTAATAATGAGGCGCCTGCAGCAATATCTTGCAGCCTAAACATAAATTTAATTTGTATCATAAGATAAGTCATTTATCATTGATATTACTATCTTTGAATTTATAGATTATATTTTTGTTCTTACAAATTTTGATCCTGAGAATTCCTCTGGCAATTTCGAATTGCAATCAAAAGATTAAAGGTTGTAAAAACTTTGTTTTAAGAAATATAATATAGGTTAAAAAGGATTAAACCAAATGATTATCTTAAAAGTTATATGCATTTTACATGAATATATTAACATTTACTTGTTCTCAACAAAAACCAGTTACTTTAATTACATGGACAACATTTTTCAATAAGTTTGGTACGTTTGTCAAATGAATCTGAAGTTTCTAAGTTTTATTTTAAGAATAATTGATACCTAGCTTTCCCATTTCAAATTATTTTTATTCCAATACTACTGTCTTAATATTCAATGATACCAAACAGAGCGGAATAGCTAAGTTCTGGATGACTTATTTATTTAAGTTTACCGTACATAAATCAAAATGAACTTGTCTTGTTAACTTAACTTAGACTTTTACTGAAGTACATTTTCAAACACAAGGGTTCTAAAATCAAGGCATGTATGGAATGTTGTTGAAGTGTGAATCAATGGATATAGAAATAAAAAAAAATTCATTGATCTCCAACAGTCAAAGGATTAGATAACTTATAAGGTATAGTTAGAGAATAGTTTACAGTGCTTAGGGACTTTCGAGCGCAATTGAAATTCATACAGCTAACATACTAGGATTTCACAGCCCTAAGGTTATTAATAGTGCTTCCTTACCTCTCTGTCATTTGAATATTTCAAAAGTATGAGAGATGTGTTTTTGTTTAATCGTAGATTTAGAGAAATGTTCTGAAAATTGAAATTTTAAGTTTGTTTTGTGTCTAAAATATTTAACTTGATCTTTAGAAAGTATATTTTGCAATTAATAGCTTTATCAAAACTCATTTTTATCTAGACAAAAAGTAGCAGTTTTACTTATGGTTTTATTCTCTTGCGATGATAAGCAAAATTTATTTTAGTTCAGATTTAAGAAATATACTTTTTTAGTACCTACTACTTGTTTTGTTAGTTGATTTTTATTGTGAATTGTTAAAAAAATCATTAGGATTTATTAATTACAATAGGAAAATGAAATTATTATACCCTTGAATAAATACCATACACTAAAAAAATAAAATTATTTAGTTTTTTTTATAATTTCCCTTCTTCTGGGCATAAATCTTGTATTTATTTTAAGCTTATTCTCCATTTAAGAAAAAAGTGTAACTATCTCTTTTTAGTTTTTAAATATCTAAAAAAATTATTTTTTAATTATTTCTCACTATTAATACCAGTAAAAAGAATATGGACTGTTGTGAAGAGGGGATAGAGATGTTAAAAATGTAGATCACGTAGAATCATCCTTTAGATTTTCCACTAGTTAATTTTATTCCGACCAACTCTCAATATTTTATAATTAGCTATTTTGAATTATATAGTTTTTCAAATAAAACATTTTACTGGGCAGACAAATCTTCCGAAGTTAAAGATTCTTTTAAACTTAAGTTTAACCTATCGCTTTATTGATTAAAGGCGTTTATACCCTTCAAATGTGCAAAATAATGGCAAACTGTCAAAATGTCAAATGCATGTCAAACACTTTCTTCTTATTGACTCACCCTATCGATTTCATAACTGGTCACTAGCCAATAAAGCAAATCAATCTTGTGAAGATTCCAGTCTTTCATTTGACTCTTATTGTATTTCTTTGACAGTCTGGAGTGGCACAGATATTGATCATCTTCTACACAAAATCATTAGTCGCCACAAAAACTTTTGAAGGTGTTACTAGTTTTCTAGTATTTATTAATATGCCCAGTATACATACTATATACCTATACTTACGACCACCTCGACTACCTTTCTTAAATCTATCCGTAGGTAATAATAATTTATAAAAAATAAACAAGCTTGTTTTAAATCAATTGTTTTGGGAGAAAATTATTTTATCTCATATCATTCATCCATAGGTAATGTACTACCAAAATTTATACAACTATCTACTGAATAACGCTATTCTGTAATTCGACTTAAATGGACGACATTCACTTATCCTAAATTAATAATACCGAATCCCATAATTCTCCTAAATTGTAACAACTCTTAAATGACATTAAATGGTATGTGACGTTTCAACGCAAAAGTTTGATTAAAACTGTCTCTCTTATTCCGTTTCATAAAATTCAAAGGATCATAATACATTCAATAAGAAATACACTCCGAAATTTTAAATAATCCATGTATATAAATATTTTCCGCAATATTTTATCTAAAACGAGTGGAAACTTGAGGAGATTAAGAACATCTGGAATCGGCATTAATGAACATACATAACTTAACTCATTAAGTTATTTCTTACCATCTTTCATTTATTACTTTGTATTTTTCATCATTTATCTTTATTATTTCTTTTATTTATTAACCCCAAAGTTTGTTGAGAATATATTCTAAAGATACTTATTATTATGCGATGTTCCATGTTAATTTTTATGGCATAAAGGATGTAGCACTTTATTTCACATAAAAAATTTATATAAGTTATTAGAGCAAAAATATATTTCTTTGAAATTATACATAATAAAATGGTTTACTCTCAGTGAAACGAATTTTCTTCACATATGAGTTAGACCCACAGTTGTCACACATTTAACTAATGTTCTTTTAATTTTACTATTTCATTTATATTAGTCGAACCCCGCTAGGGTGGATTCTTGGATATATTGAACCTTTTTCAAGTCCCGACCGCACACTTAATGCTATTTTGTACATTTATTGTAAACTACTGAAAATAAAATTTCGGTTATATATAACTGAAAATTTCAATTCTTGAATATTTTTTCAGATAAATAAAGGGTATTAAAAAAATTTGAAATAACAGTTTTGATAGATATTCAATTTGCGATTAAAAAAATCTGTACCGCTTATAAAACACCATTTCAGTTCTGTAACATTAATAACATTCTACAACACAATTCAAGAAATGGAATACTTTACTTTTCTCTAAAAACAAATTTAAAAAGTTACCCCTTGTAAATTCCGAAAAATAATAGCATTTTTACAATTTTAATAAAATCTACTTTTTGTACCCCTTGATTTGTTTTTTTGAGTGAATCGATTTCTACAGTCGTAAAATAGTCTGATTTCTCTGAGCTCTAATTACTCTTTCTTCAACTCTTTGTTTCAATTCATTATTGAAAGTGATAAGCTTAAAAACAGCCTAATGAAGGTGTTTATTGGAATTCGTTAATTTATTGATTAATTCTAATGCCCAAATTAATCGTTGCCAGTAGCTAGAACATCAGTCGTGAATTAATTGAAAACTGGTGATGTTGATGATGGTTTACATACATGGGAATGACTCAAACTCAGGACATTAATATGACCAGTCAAAAATAGTTCAATCTGTTTATGTGTTTTGCGTTTAAAATATTTTTAAATGTCTTGATATTAACCGACATAGAAGGAAATCTAACAAATATATAACCGAATAATATTAGGTATCCTTTTTAAGCGCAATTGCAGCTGGACGAATTCTAATGCAAGTTCTTTTTTACATGATGTTAATCTCTTAGATTGACTGACAACCTTGACAAGAAAAAACTGAGCCTAATGTACAGTAAAATCCCGTAATAACAAACTTCGTGAGACCGTAAAACGGGATTTCACTGTATTAGTTAGATGAATTATGATCTTTTGTTCAGTAAAAGATGTCAACTGCATTTAATACTGATCATCAACGATTTCATTAAAGCTAAAGGGGTATCACTTAGAATCAAAGACTAAAGTATTATGGTGAAATCTATATCATAATTTTACAAATTCCAAGATAATTATTATGATTACTTTTATTTAGATGAACATATTGTGTTATAAAGCAAAATATTCAAAATTATTCTAAAAATATACAAGCACCTACTTACTACAACTTAATAATTTAATTAAATATTTATTAGTTAAATATTAAAATTGATGCTTTGACAAGCTAAAAATTATTGTATTATCAAGTTAAACGTTAGTATACCTATATCCATGTTATAGTTTACAAAATGAATTTAGTAGATACAATTATTAACATCATTAATGACATGAGTTATCAGGTATTAACATAGCTTTATCAATCAATCTTAATTAGTTTCACGCGCGTATGGTTTTTGGAATGAAAATCAATTCTTACAGAAAAGTTCTTATGTTAAAGGTTCATTTAATATTTTAAATGTAAGGAGATAATTCCTTTTAATAGATTTAATTCACCTGATTTTTTTCAAATTTTAACATTTTTATTACAGAAATTAATGCGTGCTACGTTATAACCTAAATTAATACGGTAAAATAAAACAAAAGTTGTTTAACAATAAAATTAAATAAATAACAAATTAAAGTCAACGTATTAAAATTAAATAAATAACAAATTATAGTCAAAATAATAAAATTAAATAAATAACAAATTAAAGTCAAAATAATAAATAAGAATATACTAGTTTACTATATTCGTGCTAAAAAGAAAACATAAAAGCTTTACAGCCATATTCCATACATAGCCATATTACAGCCATATAGTGTTAAGTCCTAATTCAAAGAAGGATTCCACCAATCAGATTCAGCGAAAGGCTAATTTTTCTGTAGCTACTGGTTAAACGTGACGCTGATGGCTTTGAATAGGGCTTTTATTGTAACTAAGTAAGATATCACGTCGTATCTCCAATTAAATTATAGTTATTACTTGTAGGTAAGAAAACAATTAGGTATTAAAAATGTTTTAACTGTTAAAATTTGTATGTAATTAAAAACCTTCTGTTAACACAAGATATAAAATTTACATTGTAAAAAAATTCTGAATTTTCTCATCGAGACATGAAAATTACTTAAACAGGTAATAAAGCACAAAGAAGTCTAGTATCAAAGTGGTAAATATCCTACCAAAAGTTTTTAAAACATCTTCAATGATAAAGCAGACGCCTAACAACTAATCTCCGCAGTTTAGTGGTAACCAACTTGTTGACAAATGAGCCCCAAACGTCGGGCTGGCTGAAAGAGGGACTTTCTATTTGTATTGTGCCCACCACTGGCAGCTCCAGAACAAATCCGGGAATCAGGCAAGCATCCATTTCTCAGGAGTAGGAGTTATCTTGGGATTGGATTGGTGGTAACCAATTGACCAAAGCTCCTGGCTCCATTTATTTGGGAACCCTTGTTCCTGACAGTTATTAACTCCCTGGGGAGCTACGGGCTAGAAAATTCGTGACTCGATGGAGACGAAGTTGGGTTCTGATTTTGTCGGGTCTATTTCACAGACCTTGATCTATTTTTTAAGGTTTTATAAAACAAGGATGTATTTTTTTGTGTGTTAGGAAGAATTTGCTTAACTTTGTACTTGTAATATTTTTTTTGTAGTGGTGTAAAAAGGAACTTTGATTCTTACACTCATTCGATTGGAGATTTTGGAACTCTAATAAAAGCTGAGATTTGCCCTCCCCCTTTAAATATTTTAGTAGTACGGGGAATAAGAGATCTTATTATAATTTTGGCATTTTTAAAAAGAGATGATGGTTTGATGTTTTCTTTGATGGTTGCAATTTATTTAGGTAATAAATTTTTAAAAAATAAAAAAGGCATTTGAATGTGATAAAAATTTATAAAATAATTAATCTATTTTGACAAATTTTATAATTGAAGATATGAAATACATTAGAAATCCTGTTCTTTTTAAAATTAGAGCTGCCAATTGATATGTTCATAAATAGAAAAAAATCTACATTTCGTACTAATTCTGCATTAATATAAGAAATACTTAGCATATTGGCCCAACTGATGTGCTCTGTATTAAATTCCTTGATCAGTTTTTTTGTATTTAGAATTTTTTTCTTATTCAAATTTTCACTGATTATCAGAGGATAAAGCTAAATATATATATATATATATATATATATATATATATATATATATATATATATATATATATATATATATATATATATATATATATATATATATATATATATATATATATAATTATATATATTATATATAATATATATTATATATATATATATATATATATATATATATATATATATATATATATATATATATATATATATATATATATATATATATATATATATATATATATATATATATATATATAATTATTTATTTTTCTTTAGATAACCCGTTATCTCATATTTAAGATTTTAATTTTAAAATGTTCATTCCTAAATAAACAAAAATGTGGAATATAAAAATTGGAAGAATTCTTCACAGTAAAAAAGTAATGGAAAAATGTTCTCAATCGGTATAAAATACTGTAAACAGAGTTTTTTTAAACAGGTATTTAATGAATTGTTCTTCTGACTATGTTTTCGTATATGTGTGGCCTGATTTCAAACTAATCCTAATCATTAATTTAAAATAAATGTTTTAATAACTTACCGTAAAATGGAATAACTTAGGCCCAATCAATCGAAAAGAGATTCTACATGTTGTATCTATGAAAGAATGTGATTATAGCTTATCCGATAATAGGGAGAACAGGTAGAATTGTTGCCATGATATCCTTAAAGTAGTGTTTTGATATTCCTAAAATACGATCACAAGGAGTCTTTCAACTAGAGTAGTATTAAAATGTCGATTTTTGTTCACCTTACACTTTTCTTTGGAAAGGCGATAAAGAACATGATTCAAAACAGCTAGGTCATATTTTTATGTCAGTTATAAAGTCCTTGAACAGTTTTCAATGCCATTATTTTATTTCACTACGTTGCTCGACATATAATAAAGTTTTAGTTTTATTTCGTTGGGGTAACTTTGGCCCACGATTTGGGGAAACTTCGGCCCAATGGTATCTGGTGAAATTAGGGAAATACTCATTGAGTTTAAAGAAGCAGTGGTCAAATATGGATGAGAAGTTAACTCTAAACACGAAATACATCTAAATTATAACGACACAAACCTTAAATATAGTATGGTTAAGATGGCATCATTATTGTGAAATCGATGGTGTTCGAAGAAATAATGTTTTTTTTTGTGTTCCAAAATTGGATTTTTCTCCATAATTAAATCAACCAATTCATTAAAATATGTACCAAGGATGTTAAAATGGTGTTCATCGATGTCCTTTCCTTGAAAATTTCTTTAACTAACTCAGTTTTGTGTATATATAAGAAAACATGTTTTATTGCTTAATTTTCTTATGAATTAAACTTGAAATAAACTTGTAATAGATTATTGTTATTGATAGGTAACTTAGAAACCTTTCTAAACAGTCTAGAATTGGTTAAAGGTAACTAAATGTCTTAAATTTTTGGTTTTTGAGGTCTGGGCCAAAGTTACCCCAAGTCAGAGTATCTTTGACCAAAAATTTCAAAATTTTGAAAAAAAAATTTGTAAAAAAATGTTTAAAATTTAAATCCACACTTTAAAAGCAGTTTTCGTTGAACATTTTAAAATATTGTAATCCACTGATTTTCTCAAATTTGTTTTGATTAACTATTTTTATTTGCTTTTAATGTAAAAAAACACTCCATTTGGGCCATAGTTACCCCATTTTATTTTACTCAAAATTCACTAAGCCATTTCAATGCTTTTTTCCCCTTTACGCATAACTGCTAGACTAATAGAAGCTCTAGGCTCATTATTTTGATGTCACTCGGGCCATAAAAACATGATTGAAAGAGAAAACTGATTTTAATATATTTGTGTTTAATTAAAACTGCTCCAAGGTACAATGCTAAATACGGTCTTATTGGTGCTTATTGATTTTGTGTGTTCAAAATCAATTTAATTAACTTTTTGAATCAGAGATCTTTGTTTTACAAGAACTTAAGCTGCTTTAACTTTCTTAATTTAGAGAATAATTGGTTTCAAATTCTTTATGTTAATTAATTAGGTAAAAGTAAATTAGATTCCCAACAAGATGCATTTGTCAATTGAATTTTACTTATCCATAGTTGTATAAAATCGATGTTATCTTAGAAAGTGTAATTTAAATAATTTATTATACTTCTACTCATTTCATACCAGCTTTAGAATACGAAATACCCTCGAAATATCTACCTACAAGCTTGAAATGGACTATTAGGTTCTATTCTATGGCATAAATAACAAAAGCGGTTTCTTTATATCAAAAGAATCAATCGTTCTCTTACACTGCAAAAACTGCTGTTAATATTTTACGCATTTGCTGTAATCTCAAAAAAAACCTGCCTTTTTAGCTGTAAATTTGAAGCGCCACTTGCATTAGTTTAAATTAAATATACATAGTAATTTACATAGTAAAGGTATTTTCTGCATCTTCTAAAATAGACCCCCCATGGAGTTGAAACTGGTGTCATATAATTCTTTACCTCATTTGAAGAAAATCTTCCATTGGAAGTATGGGTCTAGGGGAAATATTTTAGGAAATAGCCTATCGTTACAGGTTTTTTGAAACACCCTGTATATATAATCTTCTTTAAGCTAGATGTGGGGTTAACATGTTTGCGCCGATGACGTCACAAGGTTATTTGGGTAATGATATTGTTATTCTTATTATTATAAAAAAGCCGTCTCTCTTGTATAACTAATCTAAAAGAATTCCCAAGTTTCTTCCAATAATGGAAAGTTTCTCTCAGTTGACAGAAAAAGAAAACATATTTATCCTAAAAATACAAATATTACGGTTAATTTTCATCGTTCTTTGAAGAAATATTTTTTTACAGTTTACCCACCCCAAATTCATCATAGGAATCAATGAAAATCTTGGATGTTTAAGGACTAAAGGGTTAAATCTAATATAAATGCAAAAGTTAAGAGAGAGAATCAAAAATTTAAAATACAGCTGAATTCACTTAATGTTATCACGGTTAATGTTATCAATTGGATAATATTGACAGGTCCCGATCACTCTCATTTAACTAAATACAAAATGTATCGTTTTTTTTGTGATCAGTATATAAATTAATGTTATCAGAATTTGGTAAAATATCCTAAAAAAACATTTTTTTCTCGCTTGAAGGCCAATTTTAATACATCAACAAACAAAATAAGCCATTAATTTATTAGTGTTATATGTTATATTCTAATATTTCTTTCTTTGAGAATGTATATAAAATGCAAAATACATACAAGAAATAGATAATCGTTTCACATCAATCAATAATTCAATTAGGACTACATCGTTGTCATTTTAATTCAAACACTCGATACACTGTTGACACTTTCTAGTATGAAATCGCTTATTATTATCAATCGGATATGTGATCTTATTAACAAAGTCAACTGTAATTTCAGATATAACATCATTGCTCTTTAGAGGAACCTATATACCTCTTAGTGACTAAGCGTTAAAACTGTTTATTAAATGCTAAAAACTACCACATCCAAACAGTTTTCTCTCTAATTTGATGCAGTTTATACATTGTCGAACAAGAAGTGAGTGTGATCTTTACACTCTTCAATAAACTATTCACCATGGAAAAACGAGTTTTTAAAACTACTCCATTTTATATTAAAACCTTATTTGAAAAGAAATCTAAAATCTGTTTCCCTTTCTGCCCGACTCAATAATTCATATTTTTCAGCGGGCTCAACCATGCAGCTGAATAATACATGAACCGTAAGGTGTTAGAGTACAGTAGTACAGCTGTATTAGGAAAGAAAATAAGAAATGGGAAGATTCATACAATTTCGGCTAAATCCGCAAAACATGGACTGCATTAATTTTATATTTCTAGTATAAAACAGGAATGAGTTGACCAATAGTTCGAATTCCATAAGGGTTTTCAATACTTATATCTAAGTGCTATCTTATATTGTACGTGATATTGCATTGATATATGTTCCATCTATTTAAATTTTATCTTTAAAACTTGAATATTTTAAAATTTAAAACAAAACTTACCTTTCCACGGTTTCCTCTGTCGAAATGATAGTCTGTTTCCCATAGTAGAAAACTGAAAATATTTAAGTAAATTAAGTAGTCATTTTCATTAAAAGTTAAAACTAAGTATACTTAATAAAAACTACGCTTCTATTACAGTGTTCTGAAAAATTATATTTTTTGCAGATAAAAAATTAACGGATGAACACTTGATATAAGAAAACATAAAAACAAGAAAAATCGTGCTATTTAGAATATGAAATGCTCCTAAACGAGGAATAGCTTCATGTTTATCTAATAAAATGTTTTTCATAGTATCTCTCTCATAGGCGAAATACTTGTTGTTTACATTCTCTTATACTTCTCATCTACTCCTATTTTGAAATGAAATGATAAGTAATAACTATCGCGCACGTTTTTATATTTAATCATAAAAAATAAGTGATTACTTAAATTGGTTTATTTATTTTTAACATTTTATGATAGAGGTAGGCTTTTTAAAAACATTTTACACCCATATTTCCTAACCAAGATCATTTTAAATTCGATAAAAAAAGTTTAATTTGATCAAAACCACTTAGCCTGACACTCAGACACGCTGTGTTTAAATTTATTCAACATAAAAAAGAATTTTTAGTTAAAAACTAAAATCTATTATGGTTTAAAAATCAGAAAATACAAACACAGTCTGAAATTTAATCTGATCTTTCTTTTTTGAAACGTAATTACTTTGTAAAATACCTTTTTTAAAATTTAAAAAGAAATTAAGCTGTTTAGATGTTTCAAATTATCAATCAACAAATTTGAAAGAATACTTAACGATTTCCGTTTAATATTTTTATCTATTTGTTTTACTTACTTATTTATTATTTTGCCTTTACTTTAAGAATTCGTGAAAAGATTGAAGAAAAACGCTTTCCAAAATATACAATACCCTCCACTCTCACTATAGTAATACTTAGTCCTTCATCTCTATCATAATAAACACCCATTTTTAGAGTAATTCAGATAATAGTCCGTTACACAATGTTTTTATGTACCCCTTTAGAATGCATTTGTGCTCAAAGATCACATTTTGTTGCCCGTATGCAGTTAAATAAACTATTTTTCTCATAGACCTGAAAAGCAATCTAAAAACAGATTAAAACTTCAGTTGAAGACGAATAAAGACGAATCAAACCTGTATTGATTTATTAAGGTCCAAAAAAGGAGTAGAATGGTTCTAAGAATCCTTTTAACCGACTTTTCTAAACCTTTGATCATCCTTTTTCCGCTTCCCACTTCTTTATTTACTGAATTTTTAACTTTGATACTTTTACTTACATGAAATGTCTTTATAGGGTGTTTCAAGACGATAACGGAAGTAGTTCTTTTCAAGTTTAATTTAACAAACCTCTAGTTTAAATTTAAAGTGTTTATTTACTGTACCTACTTGGTAAAAGAAATAAGCCTATGTTCACGAAGATTTAGAACCAGAATGATATGTAGGAGTTTTGCAAACCTTTTGTGTTAAGTTCTTAAAAAACGAGATCCATGCATAAAATTTCCATTTGTTGTTTACAGTTTTTTATTACAGGTATTTCACCTAATTATAACACTACTGTTCCATCTTATTATTCTTTTTTACTCCCTGTTTTTGGATATCTATAATATCACCCAGCACTCTATATATTAATTTTCAGGCAATTATCACTTTAAAAAATATTATTTATTTGAAAATTCAATTAACCTGTTAGATTTAAAGCAAAATAAGGTAATGCATGTATCAAATTATATTATATAATTCTTGGGTAACAGTGAACGATTGGGTTTAACCATTTAGGTATAAGGTACTTGTACCCAATATGGACAGGGCTCTCAATATGGACACCCCTAATATCTTAAAAAGTAAGAAACTTGATCGAGAGTTGGCACTACATATTCTTGAAGAAAAGCAGTTTAAAAAATATTATAGTCTGGAAAGTGCAAAAAAGCGCGCTGTTCGCTATTTTGAAGCAAATTTGTGTTTTCATGGTGTGCTGATCGTAATTACAGGTTAAGTTTAAATTCTTATTAGATATGGTAAAATTACTTTAAACATTAAAAAGTGGAGTGTTTTAGAAAGCGGATAAAACATATTTTTGTTTGCTATTGCGTATATTGCTTAAAAATGTTTTCTTTGTTTATTTATTACAAGATTAAGTAAAACTATGCCCTGTTCCCATTATGGACACCTTATGTCCATATTGGAAGTATAGCAAGTGAATCTTCAGATCCAGAAATTTATAAAATAATTATCTGTTTTATGTTATTTTATTTAGCTAATTCATAATAAATTAATGTTTATATGTATTTTTAATCTTAACTATAGTATCCGTACATAACATTACAAAGTGCATTTTCTGAAGATATTTATTGTGCCCCCTCCCCTGCAATACTTTAAGAAATATTTTTTTATCCCCTCTCCTCTAAAATCCCTTGGAAGAGTGGTTCTTCCATACACCCTGTGTAGAAGGTCAATAAGTAGCCACCTGTCCATAATAGGGACAGGTGGTTCCTAATATGGACACTTGCAAATATTTTTTGTTTTTATCATTGATATTAAAACAGAATAATTACAAGGTTGCTAATTTTAATAATTATAGTCAACAGTCCAGGGATAGTGGTCATTCATTTTTGGAGTCCTATGACGTGTACAATAGGGTGGGTCATTTTCCTATGGCGAAAAAAAAATTTTACAAATTCTATCGGGCACAGCAAGAAAAGGGTGCCAAATGGTCTCAAAATAACATGTGTGAAATATTATTCCATTATAATAACTCTTTTTGCCTCCGGATTGGCCTCAAATAGAACAAAAATATGTATTTTTTCATATTTTTTTAAAAATTATATAAATTAAATTTTTTTTCGATAACTTCTTAAAGCTCACAAATAAGGGTCTTTAAAAGCAATTTTAATCACATTAGTTACCTTTATGCATTATCAATACAAAAACAACTGCCAAAGTGGCAATGTAATATGCTATCATAACTAACAATAGCCGTAGAATAGGAGGCTCTTTATTGCCAACAAACAGTGGATTGTCAGTGGTACATATTTTAAATATTGGTAGTTCAGATACATTTTACTTCACGTTTGGTCAGTATAAAGCGGTATTTTTAATTTTTAAAAGTAGAAATAGTTATATTTTTCATAAATATGCCGCTTTTTCAAAATTCAGCTGACAGTTATTTCACTGGCTGGTCTTGGGATCCAAAATATGATTGCAAAAATTTGTTGAAACAATTGTCTAGGGATAGTTCGCTCATTAGGCAATATATCAGTTATGATTCGCCTCAGTCATGATTTACCTATTTTTTTGCTGTAACAATAGACTGAAACCCAGGCCCATGGAATTATATACTTCTTTGGAGGGAGGATTGACTCAAAATGGCTCCTTAGCATTCCCTTATGCGTTCATAAAAGTTAAAATATAGCAAATTTAACTGTTTAAGATAATTACAAGTAAGTTTTGAAAAGTAATGTAGCTTTTTTAAAAACTTAGGGGATAATACTGAGCTTTATGCTGAAAACGGGGATCTACCGCTCTTCTTAAGAAAATGTTTCAAAATTTGACTCTTAAAATGTGGTTCTAATTTATTTTTGAACATTAGTGACTCATATGGGATGACTTGGGATGGAATATTCCTAATATGCCAAAAGAATTTCAAGGAAAACAACTTTTAAACCATTATCCAAATGTTTTCCTTGGGGTTGAAATCTATAATTCAAAAAAAGGTACCCACCTTCTGACATATCCATTTTTATTAAAAATTTAATGTTTTTAACATCCGACTCAACCGGCAATAAGAGTTTCGCACATTTTTATGATTCCAGCAAGAAATTTTTGATTGTCAGTTCTAACCATTGAAATATTTCAAAATATGTTGTATTACAACTCAAGTATTTCAACTCTGGTTTCATTTATAATTATTTTAAGTCTTCGATGATGATTTTTATACCATTGTGTTTATTTATATTCATGACGGATTCGTGAAATCAAAGTAAAAGCTTGATTTTTGTTTGTCCATTTTTACATGAAATTTCTATATTAATCGAAACGTTGATGCCAATCCGGAGGCAAAAAGAGTTATTATAATCGAATAATATTTTACACACGTCAGTTTGAGACCATTTGGCACCCTTTTGTCGCTGTGCCCCTGGGAAAATGTGAAAAAAATTTTTTTGACCCACCCTAGTGTACAAGGGGGTGAAAAAAATACATTTTAATTAGGGTGTCAATATTAGGTACAGGTACCTTTCTATATGCCAAGAATTACTCAATAAAAGCAATTAAGAATTAATTGGCATTTGTTGTGTACAAATATACCTTCAAATTAAAAAGATTAAGCACGTGAAACAACTTTAGAGCACTTCGTTCAACAAAAATAAAGGTAAATGTGGAAATTGAATTAATGAAACAACGACAAGGCTTATATATATATTTTAAATACCCAAACATAACTGTTAATCTTAAAATTCAGTTTCAAAAGAATTTTGTCAATTTAATTCTTTAGTTAAGAATTAATTTTGGTATCAATTGTTATCAACTACTAATTTGCTTTTCGAGCATTCCTTTCATAATTAAACATCACATTAATTGTTAACCGTTCTAATGAGGATTAGAAAAGTTCTTGTTTATAACCATTGCTTTTCGAAATTTAAAATTCATTAGTGTTTGGGAGTTTCTCCTTTTGTGCATCTCTTTTACTAGTAGGATGATCTTTGTCCTTTCTTGTGGAAGTATAATAAAGGTGTCCCTCAGCTCTCATCGGTCGTTAGAAAGAGCTGTAATTAAATACCCATCACTCCACTTATAGCGAATAATTAAACTAATCACATTAATTATTTTCGGTGATTACTTCGAGGTCTTCATTTCACCCAATAATTGGGATTTTTCACCCTCCCCGAGAAGAAATAAAGCCAGGTATTTTATCTAGCTGTGGAATAACAGCCCTAGTCTATACGAGAGAATTGTCTGAATCGAGGACTTCTTTCTTTTTACTCTGAGAACAAATAATCAATGCTTTTGTCGTAAGTATTAAAGTACCTCCATTCAGAAAGGGCTTCTTTTATAACTTAAGTTAAAGAGCTCTTTAACTTTGGAGCTTCTCACTTTAGCAAAACGAAATGCTCCCTACTCCAAATTTATGAATACTTTTCACTGCGTTTTTTCATCCTTTTCTACGATTTTATTTTAACTCATACGAATAAATACAGAGCAACACAAAGACGAATACTACAAAAACATTTGGTAAAAAATGAAAATATATTTTATCTAACACACTACATTGATTAAACTAATTTAATTTTGTATTCCATTTTATTTTAAAATTGTGTATTTAATTTCATATTCTTCATTTATATGATATTCCTGTCTCTTAAATGTTAACTATGAATAATATACGTTCAATTATAAAATATGGATGGTCCGTGAAGATATATTTATAAATGCGTAATAAGGATTTAATTAAACTAATACTAGTGATTGGAAAAAGTGAAAATCCTAATTGAATAATGGCGTAAGCTGGAATAAAAGAATCTTTACGAAAATCACTATTAATTTTTTATGCGTAACATTAGAAAGATTAATGTTAGTTACAAAAAAGCCTTTTGGCTCCAGACAAAAATTATTTCCTTTTTTCTGTTTTTAAATTTTTTACTTTTCAACCTACCATTTTTCAAGCAAGATGTCGATCTGGTGATTTAGATCAAATAAAAAATATTTTTCATTTCATAGTGATCGCTTGCCTACTAATTTTAAAATATTTTTAAATGGACTCAAGCATATAACTGGATAGTAGTCAGCTTTTGGAGAATAATTTTAAATGATTATAAAATACCAATATTAAATCTTTTAAAACAAATTCAGGTCCTAATCCATTTACAAGATAGTGACGAGAAAAACAGTTTGTAACTCATATATGAATTTGGGAGAAATGGTGAGTAGAAAAATTATCATGACAATGTAAACCTAGGAAATAAATTATATGGATTTTTTCGTTAAGATAAAAACTTTGAATAAAGAAGAACAACTTAATATTTTTTTACTTTTGTTAAGTTTTTTTAGTATGATATAAAAAGTAAAAGAAAGCGAGTAAAAGAAAGAGTGCTTGTATAAAAATCTGACTTAAGTGTAAAAGATTTATGTAAATTAAGATTTCATCTTTTTTATTTTAAATTTATAATTAAATGTCAAAAATGAATAAATGTATAGTTCCCGTTGTATTTCTAAGAAAATGCGTTTTGAAAACAAAAAACTTTGATGAAATATTTTTTCTAAGGATTATGAAAGTTTGAGATGAATATCAACTTTAAAAGTTGCATAACTCTAAAATTTAGACAGACGTCAGTGTTAAAGCATACTGATACCCTTTATATTTTGAAAAATTACCTGGAGACCTAAGAATATATCTAAAGTCCTTGACACAGTATAATTATCGTCCAATTTATAAGAAAGGGAACGGTAATTCTTAGTATAAACAAATATACACTATAATAAGGAAGTTGCATGTGTCAGATTTTCAAAAACAAACAAGTGTTCCGTATGGTTTTTTGTATGGTGAAATGAAATATCTAGTCAGTTTTTCAAAAAAATGTACAGGTAATTAAATATTTTAATTTAAAAGTCGAGAAAAAAACACGTGACTGAAAACGTTTATTGTTTAAACTATAAGATGACGTCAACAATAATACCATCAACTCCATTGCTTTACAACAATGTTTAGTATAAGATGACGTCACATCCAAACTCTTGGCGTTTTCGCGCCCTTTTAAAAAGGGGATTTTTGTTAATTTTTTTGACAATCAAAAAATTTCTCGATCGGCCTCAAATTTTGGTTAGTTGCTTATTTTTGCAAGAGGAATCGATTAAAAAAATAAAAAAAAATCATGCAACTTCCTCATTGAGAAAAAAGTGAGAACATTTCTGTTAACAAAAATAATACCCACACATCTTAACAATTTTCTTTTAAAATACTACAGTCCCTACAGTAAAAATATACAAAATTAAAATACATGATAGAAATATAAATACTTAAAGGATACGTTTTTGTATAGATTTGTAATGTTTTTATAATAACTTGCTAATTTTTTATTACTTAAGTGAATTTATTGTGTTATCTAATTAAAAATGATGAAAAAAAGGTTTCTCAAAAACTACAGTTTACTAGAAACGGTTTCCGAAAATTTTAGGACATAAGAATAAGGACGAAAACGGGCAATTTAAAACATTCCAGGTTTAAATTTCAAAATTAAAAATATATGTAACATTACACATTTTTGATAGAAACATACTATTTTCCATATGCAACAAACATTGAATATGGTCGGTATACCTGCTGTAGGAGAAACACCAACATTCGCCATAGAATGAGGAAAATGAAAACAATGATGACAGACAAGGTGAGGCAAAAGCAAAACATTCTATTTTGCCTCATATTTTCCACGTGCCTGACTTCGAACAAGATGACACTTCACATGCGACTGACGGTTCTGAACACTTTAGAGAGAATTCTCTTCTCGCTTCCTTATTTTTTACGCGATTTGCATTTTTCATTCTCTGAAGTGCTTTTTTGTATATTGATGGTATCCGTTTCAAGGTACATTATGAATTCCCTGGAATAAATGATTTCATTCAGTGGGGAAAATATATAAAAAAAATTCAAAATATGCTATATCTTAAATTTGTATAGTGATGGGGAAATACTTTGTTAGGTAAAGACTTCATTTCTTCTTTTAGATATCAAGTATTAAAGAACTTATGCACCGAATAGATAAAGGAAACATTTATTATTCAAATTTTTATTTGAAATATAAAAGACATTTTCCCTGAATAAAATTATATTAATACATATAATCGTTTCTATTCATCTTAAAAGTACTTCAGTCTGTAAATTTTAAACATAGGTAGGATGATTTTAATCTGTCTGGATAGTTTTACTGTCATTTTCTGGAGGGTTATATAGATTTTAAGTTCTTCTTTAAGAGTTCGTGTCACTTCTACTTATCCTTCCTAAGTAAATTTGTCGATTAAAACGCTTTTATTCATCTTTAAAATGCTCTAGTCTTGAATATAACATTTTCCTGAACGATGTAACTTTCATGTAGTAATATCAATAACATTTTGCAAACAGCTATGTAAGAATAAAATTTTTTTAATAACTGAAATCTGTCTAGAATTTCGCTAACGGTAAATTCGGAAAGTTTTTATCATAACTGAGTTTAATGAGTGCGAGTCAAAAGAGTTTAATGCGTGCTTCATGATTTTAAAGAGGTTAGGTAATCTTTAAAGCACTTCAGTCCATACATTTTGAATTCTCCATCGGTGACTCCTACCTGATAAAATCTTATTATTTATTATTAAGAACACCCATAAACATTCCCAATTGTTGGCTAATGCAACAATACAAATTAATCCACGAGTTAGCTTCCGTCGGGCAAGAAATTCGATCAAACAAGCTTTTTCTGCTTAGAGCATGTCTAGATTTGCTGAGAGGTAACAGAATTGATTTCCCTACAAGAAAAGTCAATAATTTATTCGGCAAGCAGAGCGGACTTTTCCTTGTATGGGGCATTTCTGTGCCGACCACTTCTCAAGGAAATGAGCCTCATCAGAAATATCTATGTAGGCCTCATGAGTCTTTTCAGAATCGCTTGTGGTGGATCTATTTTGGGAAAAAGAAATTCAGTTGACACTGAATGTATGTATGTCTTAGTACTTATTTATGCTGGACATAGACCAAACAGGTGGGAAATGCGTCTTAGAAATTAGGAAGCCCTGTATTACAAAACATTCGTTATTAGTAACACGTTGGATGTGGCAGAAATTTCGTTTGAATGGTTATAGAAAATTTACAAAAAATGTACAAAAGGTGTATCAAAATTTGTAGAAATATTTATATGTGAGACATACAGCTGTGCTTTCTGATCAGCGTGGTTAAACAGCAATCAAAGTAGGATTCCACCAATCAGAGTCGGCTATTCCTTCTTTAATTGGTGATTAACCGCTGATAAAGTAGAACAGAATTCGGCCGATAACGTCGGGTTTTTAGTTGCGAGTAACTAAGAATGAAATAAGAAATCATAGCGAACTAAATCCTTGTTGAGAAGGATTTTAGCATTTGTAAAACACTCCTACTCTTTATATGTTGGGGTTTCGCACAAAAAGTACATTTTTGACTATTTATCCATGTATTAATGCGATATTGAAACCAAACTTTATTATTCATAAGTTTACAGCATTCCTGAAAAATTCGGTACAATTTTTTAATGCATTTATAAAAAATTTCCCCCTTAAATCATCGTTCCAAAAACTGAGAAATTCTGTGCGAATGTGCTCCAGAGGAGGGGCACATTCGCACACTAAAAAATAATACAAAATCAATTTTTAAAAGCGACTAAATTAATTGTACATTAAAGTTTACATTTACAGAAACCAATTAAGCTGGATATTTGGCACTTAAACGTTTTTTTTTCTTAAATTTTAGTTTTTTACACGAAGAAAAATGTTGACGAAATTTCAGAGTAGATTAAGGAATGAATGAAGGTATTCTCACGTTTTGAGATTAAATTTTTATAAAATAGTAGATAAAAAACCATGAAGAATGACGTTTACATCAAGTATTTTCGTAGCCTAGTTTCTGAGATATAAATTTTTGAAATTTCGTTTTTTATTTGGGCGCGAAAACACTTTCGAATCACAAATCATGCGCTGTGAGGTCACATCCAATAGATGCCCGTTTTCTGATCACGTGAACACACAGAAAACACAGTGGTTTTCATGCGCTGTGACTTCACAGCCAATAAAAGCCCGTTTTCGGATACCGTGACTTTTCTGACGTTTTGGCAAAAATAAAATTGAATTTTAAATTATTTAAAACACATTTTTGAACTTAAAAATCCGAAATTTGGGAGTTTTAGACCATAATGTATCGAAAAAGTATAAAATCAAGCAAATCCCTCACTCATGCAAATACCTCATTGTAGAAGAGAGGAGGGTATTATGGAACACCCTTTATATATTTAAGAATAACTCTATTGGTTTTTAATAAAAATCCGCCGAATCATTTTAAGTACATACTATAACTAATGACAATGAAGGGCCAATGGTAAAATAAATTTATTTTTTTTATTAAAAAATGTACTTTAAGAAAAAGTTACAAATGGAGGGTAATATGGAACAGTCAAGTAATATGGAATAGTCAGATTTACAGATATTGAAAACGAATTAGACCTTAGAGAACATAGTTAATCTTAACTATAAAAATATATTTAACAATTTACGTTCAAATAGTTTTGTTCGTGAGTTTATTTACAATAGTAACAAACATAAACGTCTTTTTCTGACCCTTTGCTTATGGAATATTCCATAATATCCGACAGGCCATCTTGTACTATGAACCCTTTTACTGACCGATAAAACATGGATAGCTAAAAAACGACTGCAGTATAAGAAACTACTGATCTTTTAGTGAACATTATGCTTAACAACAAAATCAAAGTCTCATAGTTACTGGTAGGTTAAAAGGTTTGAACATTTACCGTCAAAAACTTTCGAAAATCCTAAAACACACTTTGCTTTGCTGCGATTGATCAGACAACAACAAGAAGCTTAACTCTTTGCGCACTGCATCATGGGGGATTTCGTAATACTTTCGTGGCATTGCCACGTGATGGCAACACGAGGGGGAGCAGAAACTCAGGTGTTCCATACTACCCGACTATTCCAATATACCATCATCTCCTCTTTATTAACAAAATCAATAAAAACAAATTGAAAAAAAAAATAGTTTTCAGTTTTTAAGGAAAGTGAGATTAAGGATAGCATTCAACCCATCTCCAGAAACTGATGGTTTGGGTATTTTTAGTAGACTATCATGGGAAATAGATAAAGGACGTTTTATAAATATATTTTTTTCTTTCAGTCTTTTGTTTTATTCTAACTATACTTTTCAAATCATGACCTATTAGTCTATTCCTTTTTAGCTAGTTATTTATAGCTTTACTGTAAATCTTTGAATTACCTAAATCAATTTATGTTTCTACTAAGTGGGTATGTGAAAATCTATAGGTAAAGAAAAACTAATATATTTCTTGAATCAGATAAAATCTTAGTGTAAAAATTTTCTATGGTATTAAAAAATGCGAGGGTTGTTTTTTAATTAACTTCCGTTTTGCTTCTGTAAAAAAAGTAGCAGAAATTTCGAAATAATTTTGCTACTGGTAGATAGGTACATCCTTGAGGATCAGTTTCCCTCTTTACTGGAAAAAATCGGACATTTTTTCTATTATTTATCGAATTTACAAGCGCGCTCCTCGAACTTATTTCCCGCCGGCCCATAGAGAATTTCTCTTCCTTTAAACTCTGTTCGCAATAACAATAGACAATCGGCAGGCAGGTGATTTTTGCAGCATGCTATTGTGCATGTTTAAAACCATATGTTTTGCATCTGCCAAGTTCCAGGCATTGGGGATTCTGGAGTTACAGCCATAATAAACAAGGCAACATCCATAGATTCGCAGGGCAAGTGTGCGCTGGAGGGGGAAAACGGCTGTCCGAACCGATGCGAAGCTTAACGAAAAATCAAACTTTTCATGAAGCGGAATCGAAAAACTTGTGAAATGGTACGGTAAATGGTCTATTTAAAGGTGATTACGTTGAAAAGTAATTAAAGATATTTGTAACCTTCCGTAACAACCTTATTTTTAAACATTCATTTGTTTTTTTATGTTTAAACTATCAAAAAGGGGGAAATTTCGGAAAAGATAATTTCTCTATGGGTTGGCGGGAAATAAGTTCGAGGAGCGCGCTTGTAAATTCGATAAATAATAGAAAAAATGTCCGATTTTTTCCAGTAAAGAGGGAAACTGATCCTCAAGGATGTACCTATCTACCAGTAGCAAAATTATTTCGAAATTTCTACTACTTTTTTTTCAGGAGCAAAACGGAAGTTAATTAAAACACAACCCTCGTAGTTTTCAACTAGTTTTAAAAGGACTTACAAAAATAAAGGCATAAAAACTTAACTAGTATTAAGGAATATTAAATAAAACATATTTTAGACAGAAAATATATATTTTTTAAAACTTATACAACACATATCATATTAGTTAAAACTGAAAAATCTTAAAAGCTTTGATTTTTAAGTTTAATACTAAAAATATATAAACCAATTAAATTTAAAGTAGTACCTTAAAATACTATACTTGAAGTCTAAAAATGCGTTCGAAAACAAGAAAAGGAATTAGAACGAAATTCGGAATTGAGCGAATGTGCCCCAACTTTTTGTGTTCGAATGCGCCCCATCAACCATCTCCCGCGTTAAGAGTAAAAAACAGTTATTTGTAATTCAAAATTTGGAAACAATTATTTTTGTACTTGACTTTATTGATGCCACAATAGAGTTCAAGGCAAAATTTCTACTCTAAAAACTTTCTTAATTAAATTTTCACACAAATAAAAGGAGAAGAAAATTTATTTTGCACCTTCCGAAGCAGGCAAATTTCAAACACTAAGGGTTCCAATGTGCTCACTCCTTTGAAAGTTCAGGCAAAGGGTGGTGCTGATATAGCTACCTATTGGACTTTTTTCTCAGATTTTTAAATTGAATTTCACAAAGACATAAGTGGCTTGTCCGAATGTGCCCCATGTGCGAATGTGCTCCCCTCTCCCCAACTAGAAAAACTTTCACGCTGCTTTTTGCTTTCTGTTTAAAGTTAAAAAATTTAAAATTGCTGTTAAGTGTGTACTTATAGAATTGGGTATATTAACGTATTATTATAAGAATTTCCTTAAAAAATCCTAAATATTACGCTTCTATCATAATTACATAATCTAGGCAAAATCGTATTAGTTTCAAAAAATGGGTCGACATTTATTTTAATTCCACATGTAAGGTGTTTAAGCGTCAATCTCTATTCTATCAATCCCAGTGCTTGATTTAAAATCGAATATTCATCACCGATACTGAAACATAATTACTTTATTTGTGCGGTTTTACGGCTAACGTACGTTTTTGCATATAATTAAGCCCTAAAAAATGAAAGTCAACTAAATGATTTCTTCGTTTTTAAGAGAAACGGGAAATAAAACAAGATGTGTGATTATAATAAATATCTGAATTTTTTTTTATAAAAAGTTCAAAAATAAAGATTTTATCTTGTTAAATTTAATATAAAAAGTACATAAAGAAGCAAGGATTGTGTTTATTTGATGAGCATTAATGAGTTTATTAAAAATGAGTAAAAAATTATATTCCCGGAAAAAAGTTTGCGTATTTCATATCGCATCATTCTAAATAAGGGTTATAGTTGTTTTCTTGTCTTCTTTGTTTGGTGAATAAACAGGTTGAAATTTTTACCTGTGTTGCTTTAATTAAATAATAAATTTAACGTGTTTCTTGTACTGGATGGTATTTTTCTTAATTTAATTAACACAATTTATAACATTATGGCAAGAAGTTAACCAAACCTATGCTTTTAAGACACAAAAACGGTCTAAAATTTACTTGAACGTATTTGACCCTGACTTTTAGTTAGAGACTTAAAACTAGTTTTCATGTTTTTTATTTGACCCATGTAGAAATCAGTTTTCCTAAACCTATAAAATCAATCTGAAGTGGAAAGCTAAAGAATTTATCACAATTTTTCTTATTAAAAGAAACTGAAAAAGCAAATATATGTCTAAACAAAGTGTATATTTGGAATGCCAAAACGGCCAGTGGCGCATGCGCTGTAGGTCTCGTGGTTACGTAGCAGTCTCGGCGCTTAGTGATGGAACCAATGGAACGCCGAGCCGTGGAAATTAGAGTAGAGTTTAGTTGAAAAATGGCCGTCCAAATATACAGTGCCATGTCTAAATAACTTTTTGTCCTTACTTTTCTCATTAACAATAAAAATAAATAATCTATTGTTTTTAAAATGATATAAAAAAGATAAGTGTACCTCAAAAATTAAGACCCTTAAAACAAAACCAGCAAGGGAATCAGTATCATAATTACAACCATCTTAATTCTTAAAAATTAACGTATTTATAATTAGTTTTTTAATGTTATTTTATTAAAGAAAAAAGTAACTTTATTAACTCTTTCAATACCAATAGTTGTCAAACTCGGCTTCTTACGTTTTTATCAACTGAAAAGAACTGCAAATATAAAAAACCTCAGAAGAATAAAGCAGAATCTGAACACGGCGCAATACCTCCAAAATTGAAAGCCCACGAAAATGTTTCAATTTAATGACAGTTTAATGTAAGGAACAACTGTGTTATAAAGGACTCACCTAAGCAGCTGTTCTTTCCAGGCGGGGACTGTCTCTTAGTTGTTTTCCTTGTGTTAAGGGGAAAAAGCTGTCTCATCCTTTTACATTTACCCTTTGTGGCGTCATTTCTCGAGAGATCAGAAAACGAATTGTTTTATAAAAGGAAAAATTGTAAAGGAAAATTAACTGCCCGTTACAGTGTTTCTCTAGTTGGAAGAGCCGGAAAAAAACACATTTGGCCAGTCAAAAAATATTTGTTTTGTTCGGGCGGTTATAAGGATATTAGATTAAATTATTTATGGGTGAAAAGGGTATCGTTATTTCGTGCAAACTATACACTAAAATGTGTATCATTTTACAAAATTTTTGAACTTTTTTGCCCCTTTGCTCACTCTTTGTATATGTACAGTATATGAATCGTCAGTTTGGAAAAGGGAATAGGTCCAAAAACCAAGTTTTGAGAAAATTAAAAAAAAAACTGTATAAGTAATGGAATTTTCGCTGCATAACCACCAAATTTTTACTGGAAATTCAGGACCCCATTTAGAAAAAAAATTTGATTCGTTACAGCGACCCCAAATTAGTAATGCAAGGGCGGGAAAAAACCGGGTTTATTCCCGGGATTAAACCCAAAAAACCGGGTTTATTCCCGGGATTAAACCCGGTTTTTTCCCGCCCTTGCATCACTACCCCAAACACATGAGTTTTTTTTATAGCGATCACCTTTTCAGTCAGAATTGGTTAAAATCTGCTGATTAAGTGGTTAAAACAAACAAAAAGGGGTAGGGAGAGAATTTATAAAACTTAATCATTCCAAATGATTGCATTTTGAATGTTCCGGAATGTTTTCATTGGTTGTCTTACATTTTCCACTAGACGAAAATGTCTCATTAGAGGAATTATACCCATCTATATTTCTAAGCTTTTTCATATTTCTTTGTTGTTCTGATTATTTTTGTCCCAAATTCTTTACCGCTTCCTTTTGTAGGAACGAACCTAAGTTGTTGGTTGCGTAAAGGGTCGCGTAAAGGGTAAGGTTATATCGAGGTTTTACACCAAACATTGAACCAGACTTTATTTTGTTATATACACTGCTGTTCAAAAATTAAGGACGGAACGGTTTTTTAAACATAACACCTAGTAGAATTATTGTTCATCCATGAAAATCTTACCAAAAGATGTTCAATGGGTGAGAATACAGGGCCCGAGAACAAATTTTCCCTATCAATATTTTAAGGGGGTAAATGGGCCCTCCATTGATAATGGAGTTCCATTACACATTTGGAGCAGTGGCAGAAACGTCTGTGAAAGAGATATTTAACCGAGAAATTTTAGATTTTTTGCAATGAATATGATTATTCCTGAACTCAAAGCATATTTTCAATCACTTGTGCTGCCTTTAAAGGGTATTTTTTAGGTTCTATAGAGAGATATCGGTCTTTCCATCATTTTTAGCAAGTTTTAGCTTCAGGATTATTTTTGGTAAGTGGTATCTTACCGTCAACCATGTTTTTAGTAGGTCTCATATGTGTCTGATAGTGTTTAGGTCTGGAGACCCAAAAAGTAACTTTATTCTTTCAATATCGTTACTTATGAACAACTTTGAGATAGTCAAATTGTGATTTTGTGCAGCTTTGTCACTCATAAAGAGAAATCATTGAACCGAGAGGTCTTCCAAAAGAAGTAAAAGGGACATGAGGACACATACATGCGATTGCAGATATCAGCGAAAATTTCTGTGCTGTCTAAGGAGTGCTGAAACGGCCCAAAGAGATGCATTAGTTTCACAGAAAGAACATTTGTTATTAACGTTAAAAAAAGAAGTATTTTTACTTTTTATGGACTTATACATGTCTAAAAAGAAAGATATATCTGTAAAAATATCTCCATTATCTTTAAAATGAAGTTTAAGGAGATCGAATTTCTCTTTTTAATCTGTACTATACTTATAGACGTTTCAACACCCCCTATACTCAAAAGAGATTTTCCGTGATGTCTGAAATTGCATATCTGTATTATCATGGCCCATTTGATTCTTTTGGAAGACCTTTCGAGTCAATAATTTCTCTCTATTAGTGAAAAATCCGCAGATAATCACAATTTGGCTTTCTCAAAGTTTTTCATAAGAAACAATATTGAAATAATAAAGATACTTTTTGGGTCCCCAGACCTAAACACAATCAGACACATATGAGACCCATTAAAAACATGGTTGACGGTAAGATACCACTTACCAAAAATGACCCTGAAGCTAAAATTTGCTAAAAATGATGGTAAGACCGATATCTCTCAATAGAACCTAAAAAATACCCTTTAAAGGCAGCACAAGTGATTGAAAATATGCATTGAGTTCAGGAATAATCATATTCATTGCAAAAAATCTTAAATTTCTCGGTTAAATACCTCTTTCACAGACGTTTCTCCAAATGTGTAATGGAACTCCATTATCAATGGAGGGCCCATTTACCCCCTTAAAATATTGATAGGGAAAAATTGTTCTCGGGCCCTGTATTCTCACCCATTGAACATCTTTTGGTAAGATTTTCATGGATATACAATAATTCTACTAGGTGTTATGTTTAAAAAACCGTTCCATCCTTAATTTTTGAACAGCAGTGTAGTACCCTTTTAGTCCTTTAACTCTTAGTAACCCATTTAGCCTCTCAAAATTTTCTTAAGAACTCAATATCAATCTCGGGTGGTCTAGGAGTGAAAGGGTTAAAAAATTTTATTGCATATAATGTCGTCTTCCATATATTTACTATTTAAGATTATCGGATTGTGTGTGTAAAACACGACTGGAGAAAATCTTACTTAGTTTCTTATACGTTACCAAAGCTATTAAAGCTTCGAAATTTAGAAATACAAATTTGTTAAATGTCATGTTCTCTTATCTAGAATTTTAATCTCAACCAAGTTTTATTCATGTGCTTGGATTGAATAAATTAAAAATTAAAAGTAATGTTATGTGAATAAAGTTACAAAACTCACAATAGATCAAAATCAATGTATTGTAATGGGAAAAGGAAATGTTGGATATTTTAACAATGATATGAAACAATAACAACGTTGTTTAAATAAATGTCAAACCAACCAACGTTTTAAGTCTTTTTCAATGTTCGTAAAACTAATTATTGTTTTTCTATTTCAAATTAAAAATATTTAAAAGCATTATCAGTTTTGTTTGTATTCGCTATATCCTATTTTACTAACTTCCCTAAATAATTGAGATGTATAGATTTTATTGTGTATATGATTACTAGAATTTCACATTCTATTGGGTTCTCCTTTTACTTTAGCTTTTGATTAACCATTTGCCCATTAAGATGATTTAGTATATACTTATAAAAGTTCGAATTTGTTACCCAAGTTACGCAGGGATTATGGTAATAGCTCGAATACACTATAATCTCCATGTCTAAGAGGATTAATTAATGTAAGTCTTCATTAAGCAACTCAAAATTGAATTTTTATAAGGTAAGTCAAAGTTTATTTGGTTCCCCCAAATCCTTGTTGAAAAGAGGTAGTCGCGAAGTTTCAATATTCACGGTGAGTAACATTTTTGTCTGTAGCCTTCCCCTGATTAAATTGTGACTGACGATGACGTCGAAAATGAAATTAAGTTTTTCATTTGAACTGGGTAAAGCGTTCCGGGGTAAAACTTGTAATTTTGTCACAAAACTATAAAACGAAGTTTTACTGTGTCAATTTATTTTGCTAGAGAAGAAACAATCTTCTCTCTTTGATGAAATTCGCAAGTTTTTTCTCCTAAGTTTTGCAATCATCACTTAACTGAATAGAGAAATTTATAAAGATGAAAGGGAAACAGAAGGAATAAACGCATATCTATTGCACGCATTTTCTGTAATCCATTTAGTTTTATATATAGTTTAACTTTTCTTTAGTAAACGAATAACTACATACAGAAAGGGTAAAATTACAGTTCAGGCCGTTTTCCCTTCATTTTCAAATAATATTAAAGTTTTTATGTTATCATTCTTTTATTCCTAATATGGTGGTATTCTTAATATAGATAAATATACTCAGTTCCCCAGTTCATTGATGGTATGGGGGTTATTTAAAATTTCTACCTATTTAATACTTAAGATTTACGTACTTTTCAAGAAAATTGATAAAAAAATAGTGAAAAAGTATTTTTTTATTTTACTAAAGTTTAATTTTTTTTCGAAAAGATTAGAAAAACACTGATCCATTGAAGTTCTCAAACACGGAATCCCTCCACGATCTCATGATGAATTTCCCAAAGAGAGAGAGAGAGTACTCAGTTCTCCAATTATTTTTTCTGTAATATACCTCTGATATGTATCTTCACTTCTGATATTGCTTCACTCTTAGAACGACAGTCTCAAAAAACTGAGTAAAAAAGTACTCAAACGGGCTTCGATCCAAATGTACTCAAATTTGAAAACAGGAATTTTGTTCATTTCTGAAAATGTGCATACTCAAAAATGAAACATCTTAAGCTTGAACTCAAAAATGAGTTCATGATGTTTCATTTTTAGTATGCACATTTTCAGACATGAGTTTGAGTATATTCGTGTTTTCAAATTTGGATCGGAGCCAGTTTGAGTACCTTTTACTCAGTTTTGAAACTGTCGTTTTAAGAGTGTTATCACCTAAGAATACTTTTTTTATCCTATGCCCGTCTCCAACCTTTCGGTCATTAGTCGACGAGCAGCCCAGTACAGCAAAGAACGATTAAAATAGACACCAAAACCACCCTAAGAATACTTAGATTATAAAATTACCTTGGAGGAAATGACGGTTTGTGTATCAATAGTTTTTAGCCGGACTCACTAATTAATGGGAAAAATCTAATTAAATAACTTTCTAAGAGTGGTACCAGAACAGCGTTCTATTTGGATCGCTCCTCCTCAAATCGAGCCTTGCAATCAATTAAAAATTAAAATCAACTCAGTAGAGTGAGTAGATTGAAAACACTAGTAATGAATGAGGGATTCTTTTTAAGTTCTTTGAAACACTAAACATTTTTTCTATAGTTTTGAAAAAGGCTTCTGTGTACGTAAAATTTTTTTATTATTGTAGTTTTGTGTTGTTTTTCTCTCTATTTTCCCTTAGTGGACATAAATTACGTAAGGTCGAAAAGGGGGTGTAGGGGGTCCAGCAAAATCTCATTAAATCTCACCAAAGGGAAGGGAGTGATCCAATATTTAGAAAAAAAACACATCACGTAATTTATGGACCCCCCCTTTTATTTACAAGAATCCATTCATATCTTCTTCCGCTACCTATCTGAGTGTGACCCCTACTTAGCTCGTAGATTGATTTTTTGTTTCATTTACTTTTCCCGTTTTTACGTACTCTTTCATGACTTAACTTATTTATGTAATACTTTTTCATTGCCGTAAATATTACTTTATAAAGTTGTCATCCGTCATAATTTGAAGAAATTAAACTGTTATTGATTTCGAGTCTCTAACATTGTTTAATCATATAAACGATGATTTTTTTAACATTACTTTTTCCACTGCTTTGAAGGGGGAAGTAAAAAATACCCTGTAAACTTGATGATTTGAAAAACAAACATAAAGCCCCATCAATAACAATTTCTAATGTTTTTTTTTCATAATCAACATTACTAAAACGTTTTCATGAGAGCATTTAACAGACTGAGCCACTTCATTCTAATTAATAAAAAAATCACAAACTGAACTACAAATTAAAAAATAAACTCTACATCAAAACACTGGAGGGAATCACCACGAAAGAAAAAACTGTTTCTCATCTCGGCTTTTTTCAAGCCTGTTTTTGTTGTCAAATAGTTTTAATGTCATTTTTATCTGACAACTGTTTTAGAACGGATCAAGGGTTTTTGTCCCTTGGGTTTCAAAAACTTTCTGTATGGGGCTGCTGAAAAAAGGGCATGAAACTTAAGTCACCCAGCGATGCTTAAAATTGTATTAACCTGCTCATGGCATCTAATGGATGGTTTTTGCTCAGAAGCCCTCTCAGGAGCCTCCCATCCGTAAATAGTGTGTGGCATCCTACTCTCTTTTTGCCCAAAATTCTTCCAGATTGAAGCATAAAAGAACAGATTGAGGATAAATTAAAGCATAAAACATAGCTAATAGATTCCTGGACCAAGCTTTACTTAGGGGCGTCATTTAAGGGTGTCTAACTTTTTATTCGGTCAGGCTTAGAACAGTTAACCAGACCATTTTTTAATAAAGAAGTTTGGGGCCGAATGCCAACGCAGTGAAGAAAGTTTGCCCCCAAAGCGTAAAAGGTATACTGACAACTGCACCCAAAATTTTTCAATCAATACTGGATCAGACAAACTATAACTTTATTTGGTGTTTGGACTTTTAAGATGAAGAAAATCCAAACCCTTTTCGTAAATTTTTTGCTTTCTCATTTGTGCCTAAGAACGCCTTTTTGCATCTAGTTTCCAAATTTTCCCTGGGGAGAAACCCCCAGATAAACTGGTATGGCTTTTCCTAGTTATGGAGGGGCCCTTGCAACACTCTTTAGGTGTCTCCTCAAATCTAAATGAACAACACAGAATTAACGAAAAATTTATGTACTTTTGCCCCCGCAGTCAAATTTCCTTAAAAATGGCCTGGAGTGGATTTGGATTTTATTGGATGACGATTAACTCTTTTGGGAGTTGGACTAGTGTTTTCTAAGAGTTGCTTTGTTTTAATTTATTTACAAAACCATGTCTCTGAAAACAATCAATTTGATTCCTGTAGATACCATATTTTTATAAGTAACTTAGAACCGTAAATCTGTTTGACAGACTTGAAACTTGACTTCGAATTTTAAAATGAAGACGCCGTAAAGAATTACAACAAGATTGGAACGTTTGTAGAACACGTATAGCCCGTTTAGTGGACATTTATAAAATTTTTAAAATAAATATTTCATATTTAAAAAAAATTACTAATTATTTAATTGGACTCTACGCATGAGTAACATACATATTTCTAAATATTTAAAGAAAAAGCTATTAACAAAAATATTACTAGTACTAATGAAATATTATAAATCTGCTGCCTTTCTGTGGAAGGAGCCAGTTGATTCTTATTCCTCAAAATTTTTGGTTTATGCTTTGAAGCAAGTCAGATAGCACTACTCGACAAAAAAATAGGGTCAAAATGCTTCTGACACAAATCAAGCAAAATATCAATTTGCTATATCAATTTGCAAAAATATCAATTTGCTACAAATTTGTATATTTTAGAAGCTTTAACCTTTCTTGTTTCCTCAGGTGTAATTTAAAGGCTAAAATAATAGTTTTTGCTCCTAAAAATCGAATTCAAATTCATTAAGTCATCGAAAAACGCAAAAAGGGGGAGGGGCTGTTCCCCGAAAATCTGAAGTGATGGAGAAAAACGGGGGTCGAATTCGGATTCAGGGGGACATTTTATTTAAGAATCTGCTTGATTTGTGTCAGAAGCATTTTGACCCTATTTTTTGTCGAGTAGTGTAGGTGCTGCTCTCATACATACATATACAAATTCAATACTATATAGGGAAATATTTCTAATTTAGTCTTGATTTAATAACTTACACAGATGAATGATAAAAATAATGAAAAAAAAACTTTTTATTCATAGAGTATGAAATTTTCATCGCTTTAACTTAAAAAAGAGTTTAAATAAGATTTTGACTAAAAACTGTCCCTTTTTACATTGAAAATTAAGGCTATAAAATGTTACCGAGCTTAATGTAGTCATTTTTTTCACAATTTTCCTTCGACCAAAGATAGTTTAGGTTTTCATATAAAAATTTAAATAAATGTGATACCTACTAATCTTATATGTAACATTATCAGGCACTAATATTAGTCAAAATGTAATTATAAATAGTTAACTTTACTAATAATGAGAGAAAACTTTAAAACAGTAATCGTTGATTTTCCGACGCTCTAAATCTGTAATCAATTTAGAATATATTAACAGCAATTATAGTTATAACATATATTTAGTTGAATAATTATGTTATAATCTAGAGATTAATAACAAATACATTATTCCAAACAACTACCTCTATTCTGTTAAACAAAAAAATAGATTTGGTACTTTCATTTTATTTACAAGATTATTAACGGTGACATGTTATTCGTTCACATATGTTCCATTTTACATTAAAAAGTAATTTTTAAAACATTACATTAAATTACAAGGTTTATTTGGAATTTTTCCACTTTTTCAAATGTTAATTGCTTAGTTAATTATAAGTTAAAAACATTGAATAAAAATTAAAAAAAAACATTTTTTTCGTTTCGAAAAAATTAGCATCTTTTTAGTTTTATAAATTACCACGGAATTTCATTTATCTCAAAAAATGCAGAATCACAATGATACATCTGGTGTCGATAAACAAAGTAACTAGATTAATCAAACAAGAAAAGCTCGCTTATACAATATGATTACCAGCCCCCCCCAATGAAGCATAAAACAAACACACTGGTTGCATCGACCGTTTGACATTTAAGAAGAGAAGATTACCGAATACTAAAGTAAGGAGGGTTTAAACTCGCCTAAATGTTTGAAGGATTTTTAACTAAGATAACCGAATGATTGAGATCAAAAACAAATTAGTAAATCTGTTTTACCTAATTTCGGTAGCATAATTAGAAAGTGGAGTTAATAAATAAATTCTGATGTGGAAAACTAAAGAATTTTTTATGCATTTCAGATTTTCGCCGAATAAGTAAAAGGGTTTTCTGGACAAGGTTTCAAAAATCCTCATTTATTAATGAATTAACGTACAAAAGACTAAAACTTAAAACCGAAAAATAAACTGAATTATGTGTTTTTCTATAAAAATATAATAGAGGAACTTAATCACTTAATTAAAACTTCATAAAAATACTGGATAATCTCTCATTCTCTGACTCCACAATTCATGTAGTTCTGTAGATTTTAATAGCATTAAGGTAGATTTTGTGACGTTCGTACATAATAAAAACAATTATGTTTGAACTAGTCTGCAAGTACTGTAGAATGTAAGACATAATTTGATAATTTTCTTCACTCTAAATCCCATGATTCTCAATATAAGAGTTTTTAAACACAATATTTAATTAGTTTAAACAAAGACAAATGATTTTCATTTATTTTCAAGGTTCCTCTACAGTGAACAGAGAAACATAGGAACATATAGGGGATTTATCTCTATCAAATTTAAAATGATATTATTTTTTTAACAAACAACAAAATTATTTGTTCTTTAATTTATGCTTAGAAGAGAAATAATCAACATATCGGGTATTTGGGAAACAATATTATTAGTAACCTAAAAGGATTTTTTATTTTCAAAAAGCAGTAAAAGTTTATAAAATAAAACTACATACACGGAAGTTGTCAAAAGTTAATTTTAACTAGCATTATTTATGAATATTAATGTTGCTCTAACTGCAAAGATTAACCTTTTAATGAGTAAAATGTAGTTTCATGTGTTCAAAAAAAATTTGCTTCAATTCTACTTAATGCGCTTTGCTAAAAGAAGGCCTGAAAATTCCTGTCAAAACTAATTTTCAAATAAAAGAAGTATCAAACTAAAAAGGACTTGAAAGGAGATTCTGTTAATTAAAATAAGACAACCGAAGCTAATGAAAAAAGTTTATACAACTGTTTTTAAATAAACCGAATTGAAATGTGTTTTATCTATTTAAAAAATACACGAATAGAATACCTCTAGGAAAATATAGTGTGGTACAGGGGTTCTTTACCTTAAAATTTGAAAAAAATTAAAGTTGATGTGCTTGTTGCAATCGGGATTTTTTAATGATAATGCAGGGGTTTTAGTTCAGTTACAACTACCACGTAATACAGAACACTACCCAGAGAAAAAATTCCGAACAATTTTTGGTATTTAGCAAATATATATGATTTATCTCTTGGGACTTGACCAGGTTAATGCGAGCCGCAGATGGACTACATTCACGCACGCTACGATCGCCAAGAGTCTCTTCACTTTGAAAGTTAGGAAGATCAAGGTAAACATTGTACGTGGTCGAGAGTAGAATCGCTATAAAGGGATGACTAATCATATGATAATTCTTCATTAAATATTGACTAATAAGGTAATATAATCATAAGAGTAAGAATATATGCCAAGGCAAACAGTAAAATATAATTTTTAATTTAGAACCAAGGCACGTGGCTGGCAGAAAGTTTGAGTTCCCTAGAGATTAAAGTTGTTAATACAGCTTACCATAAATCGCACGCATTTAGAAGTATCAGAACTAGCGATTTTCCAAGGGACCATTCAAAAGTTATGTTATACAATTTTCGAATTTTTAAATTTTATTCCCTTTCCTCCCCTTTGTCACAGGTTGTTACATTTCAGTGACCCCCTTTCCCCCAATGTGTGATGTCGCACTATAAAACTAAAATTAAATAAAAACTTTAAACTTTTTAAATGTTACTTCATTTTTTTACTTGAGATTTAGAGTCTCCTTTATTACCTTTAAATCCAAATCAGTAATGGAAGAAATTCCTCTTTAAAACGCAGTAAAGAAAAGATTTAAAGTGGGACATCACTAACGAACTCCGTTGTCACATTGTGTCAAACACATAGACCCCCTTCGTTCCCATAAATATTTAACATAATTTGTTAATGACCCCCAATCACACGCCTTATACTACTACATCACCAACCGTCAATTGTCAATTATCACACCCCCCCCCGAAACACCTATAAGCTTTTAAACGACTACCCGACATTCCTTGAAGCCCAAACAAAATCACATCGCTTGATGGCAAGAAATCCGCTCGCTCCAGTCGAAAAACTTCCCCCAAACAGCCTAGAGCCCTTTCCCAACTACATTTCTCGAGACTTCACGTGAGGTTTCAGTCTGTTCGAGAGTTTGTCGCATCCCAAATGTGGAAAAGGGGCGAAACAGAGCCTGCTATTTATTCAAGCTTAAAAGCTAGAGACGGGCACGCCTAGTTCCCTGGAACGATGATGCATCATCGTTCCGTAGAACCTCGCTCCTTATTCATACTAATGACTGGCATTGGACAGGACTTTGCAAAGATGAATAGTTCCCACAGATATGGAAAAAGCATCGTTCATTCAAAGTCTATCCTGCACGAAACAGGCGGGAAGTGAGTGGGTTATCCGTAATTTTGGCGTCTGGCACATCATAGCTTAGTTTGTATCGGTGGGTTGGGATGGTACCTTAAATGAAACCAATACCTTCAAATCACTCTGTGAAAGCAGGCTAAAGACCCCCATTGACTAGTTCATTGTTTAACTCTCTTTTGCCCACTATACCTGAAATAACTATGGAAATTTTTTTTGCCATATTCTTGTAGTCTGGGGCCAAATGAAATAAAAATGCCTTATTGAAAATTGAAGCTAAACTTATGGTAGCATATTTGCTACCATGGGCAGTAGAGGGTTTTACTCCGTGTAAATAGAATAGGCGGTTTGTTACCATGGCAACGCAATAGAAATGCAATGGGAAATTACTAGTAGGGAGCCGCCGATTCAAATTACACAGACTATAGGTTTTTCCGGAAATTTCGGTATGTTTTTGCAGAGGTCCGTGTTTGAATCTAATTTTCGAGCAATAGGTATAGTATAGGGGAGAGTGGGGCACATTCGCACAAAAAGTGCATTTCGGCATATTTCTCTGGATCTAGATGAGATATTGAAACAAAGTCGGATTCAAATGAAAGTTAAGACATTTCCCGATATTTTAGAACGATAATTGACCGCATTCATCTAGAATTTTTAACCTATATCATCAATCTAAAAAACGAGAAATTTTGTGCGAATGTGCTCCATGGGTGGGGCAGTTTCGCACACGTGTGGGACACATTCGTACACATGCAAAAAATTATACAATAATTAATTTTACAAACTAAAGAGTTTATGGCACTCTAAAGTAAGGATAATTAAACGAAATATTTGGCACTTTTACATATTTTTCCTCTAAATTGAAGATTTTTTTACAAAAAGAAAACAGCTTCAGAAAATATTGCGCATCTAAGTTTTTGATGAGGAAAACAATTGTAGTAATGAAGAGTATATTGCACATTGACATACTTCACATAATATAATACGTTAGAAAAAGTTCAACCAATATCTTAACTGTCAAGATTTATTCGAAAAGAAAAGTGAACAAACAGCTCGCTTATTAACACCTGAAACTGACGGTTGGGGAACTTTTAATCCGATGCTATCTTTTTGTATGAATGTTGAATCATTACTTACTGGGAAAATAAAAGTTTCGTCATTAATTTTAAAGTTTTCATCATTAATTTTAAATAATCACCATTCAATTCCAAATTTTATATTTGACCAACATAGCAAAATTTTCTTTTAAGTAGAAAATTCTACTAGAATAAAATCACTTCAGTCAATTGGTATTAAGCAAATATTAGGGACATTTATTTCTTCAATGTTTAAATCTGGGTCTAAATTCCTTAAAACTGAAGCTTTCTTTAAGATGTTATTTTCTATTATCACCAAATTTTGAAACAATTACAATAAAAAACAATTAAACTTCATGTTATTAAATATACTGCACTTATAAACATATAAATCACTTTCATAATCAAAAATGGGAAAGATGGGGAACATTTGCACTGTCCGAATCTGCCCCATCTTTTTGTGTACGAATGTGCCCCTGCCCCATCTACCAGTTCAAGTTTACCACGTCCCAACAAGATATTTATAATTAAAGTAGGGAAATAAAACCTTTCTAGAAACTTACTTTAGTAGTGTCTCTAATGAATAAAATTCTGAATGTCCACTTGAGAGTTATTTTTGATTGATATTTTACGCTAACAAAACGACAAGAAAATTTACTTTGCTGCTTCTAACGCTAGCAAATTTCTAGTACATATACAACAAAATGTCTCAGGGCTTTGAAAATTCATGCAGGAGGTGGTAGTCATGTTTTCATCTACGGGTATTTTTTTCAGATTTTTAAATTAATAATTACTATGGGAAAGGCCGTCTGTCCGAATGTGCCCCTTGTGCGAAATAGCCCCACTCTCCCCTATATAAACTTTCTCTTTTCTTGCGAGCAACAAAAAATATTTTAAATTTTTGCTCAAAAAATAAAACTAAAAAAAATAATTATCCATAGAAAATCAATAAAACCATAATCATCACTATAATTTAGTATATTTTATAATCACCAAACGATGATATGGGCTTAATGGAAAATGCTGCTCTTTTTTAAAAAGAGGAAAATAAAATTTTTGAACCGAATTTGAGTTTTTCTTCTCTTCCTTAGTTTTATAAACCTCAACCCTGTTTTTTGAAAGAAGAAAAACACATATAAAGGGTTTCCCATGATAACTGTCCGTGTCCACCCCCTTTAACTTTTGAGCCCTTAGAGATACAGTCATAAAAGTGGTGTCTAGGTAAAGTAACCATGCCCTCTATCAGATGCGACAACTTTGAACGCCCTAGTGTCAATATTAGAAGTTAAAATTTTTATTTATAAACTTATAGATATTTGCTTGTTTATTCTATTACAGCTAAGTTGTAGAGCAGCATCGATTTAGTAGGGAAAGACACCATGAATAAAACCCTAAAACTCACGTTCAATTAGGTTGAATTTATATACGTATTTTTACATCCTAAAACGCTTCTTATGAGACGAAAATAAGAGATTTCCAATCTTATTATTTAAGAATACTTTTAGTCACTTACCTAAGTCATAAAAATGAAAATTTCTCATTTTTACGTAATGATGAGCGTTTTAGGCCGTAAAAACGACTTATATTATACTTAATTGAGCGTGCGTTTTAGGAGTTATAAAGGCATTTCTTTGCAGAAGGTGTCTTTTTCTACTTTATCGATGCTGCTCTACAACTTTGTAATTGGATAAATAAGCAAATTATTTTAAAGTTTTAAAAATAAAAATTATAACTCCTAAATTTGGCTCAAAGAGGCGTTGATAGTTGTCGCATTGGATAGGGCATGGTCACTTTATTATACCTGGACACAACTTTTATGACTATATCTCTAAGGGTTCAAAACTCAAGGCCCTTGAGTCAAGGGTGTATAACAAACTCAAATTAACTTTTCATTTGTCCATTTAAAAGTGTTTATTAATATTTTTTTAAAGATTAGATAACGAGAAATTCGATAACAAAACTCTTCATATTTTTAAAGGATTGAGAAAAAAGATTCTAAAGGAATGTGCTAGCATTTGGGGTCACATTACGTTTTCGTCCTAAATTTTAGTTGATCATTGTTACCATTTATTAACACTACATATAAGGGATTTCTAGTATCAACATCATTCATTTAGAAAAAAAAATAGTTAATTATGTTAAAAGAAATTTGAATTTGACTATCTTATTACTTACTCTTTATGTAAAATAAATGACTGTTTTGGTCGGAAGTAAAAAATGAGTTAATTAAATATTTAAAATTATTTTCACCACCTATTTACTACATCATAATTTAATGAACAATACTTGAATATTGTACCTATCATTAAAAAATTGTATTGTTTTGTTTTCAGTTACTAAAATTAAATTATCTTTAGAAAAGCGAATTTTGTGAGAAACATTATACAGATACCTGAAAGAACAGCTTTTACTTAGCATTTTCTTCCCCCTGTAGAAAACCTCTATGTGGTCAATTTTATGTAAAGTATGAAGGAAAAACATTCTAAAAGCTACTAAAAATTCTCGAGGCCGAAGAGGAATTCTAAAGATATCCCCTTAACTTTTAAGACCGCAATATCAAGTTTTGAACACTAGAGTACAAAACTTCAACATTTGTTTTGATATTCCAAGCACAAAACAAGTATTTGATAAAAAAAACTTAAAAATGTTTTGCTCCATTAGAAAAAATGCCCCATTAGCCCCTACTTTCCCCTAATAAAAAGTGTTATTGACAAAAAATAATCATATATATTTGGGACAAAACATTGGGGTATCTCTATTTTTTACATTGCTTTTAAATTACTTTCTCGATAATTTGCCTCTTATAATCGCATTTTACAATCAAAACCAGTTATAGTGAATTTTTGTTCACACCAAAATATAGTTCGGTAATATCTAGTAATTTACTTTAAATATTATTGAAATGTTAATTATCCGGTTGGGGCTGATCATAAGGTTTATTATGACAACGGATTTATAATGGCTTTTGACTACATGGATAAACATTTTTATCCATGTACTAGATCTCTATACTCAGAGGCAACTTAAATTGAGCCTGTAGAAATATGCTGAGAGCAACCAAAGAAAGTAGTTCCCCGCGAGGTGTCTGAATTCTGAGTGAAATTTAGAGCTTCAATTTTTAATGATGATTAGTTTTTTAAATCCACGTATATTAAGCATCTTTTCATCCCAATATGCATAAAATGTTCAGTATTATTATTTTTTAAAGTGGCGTAACGCGTAGAAGTACAACTCGCTCTCTAACTCGCCAACCAATAAGAGCTTCTTGCAACCCAGCAGGCTTTCTGTTTACTCAGATTTTCTTCCGCGTGGCCATGACGTCAGGCTCAACTTAAGTTGCATTCCAGTATAGTTGCACAGCTCATACCAAATATTTCAACTTCAAGAAACAAACGAAATTTGTCCATACACAACAAAAATTCGACGAATCTTGAATGTTGGTGCTGCTTGGATTATTACCTCTGAAACCGAATACTTTACTTTGTTTGACAATTAGAACTAAAATTAAGCATCAATATAAATAACGGTTTAGAAATCACTTAATCACTATTAAGGCCCAAATTATTTTTTGGGGAGAGAATTGAATCATGAATCAGGTGTGTTTTGCCTTCAGTATGAATATTATGAGAAAATTTTTTCAAAACAGTCATTAGTTTCTTTAAAAAATGCTGATCTAAAAATAGATCACTGGGCATTCGGAGGATATTTTTTATCACAAAGCTAAATAATAGTAAAACTTCAAAAAATTATAAAATAGATAGATGAATTAGTATTTCTCTTTAAAAACGCGTATTTATTCATAAATATGTGGAAAACTAATTAAATAATAATAAAATTAAATAATTTTCCCAAGATTAAATACATGAATAGCCTATGTTGAAAGTAATTAAAAGGGAAAAAGTAGAAATTGAACCAAGAACTTTAAACTTATATCTATATTATATAGAAATATGCCATAAAATTGTAAATAAGATTGTATTTCAGTAAAATAAAATTGATTAGGTTAATTATTATGTGCCATAATTATATATGCTTTATTTATCATAAAGTAAATTATTCATGAAATAAAATGTAACTTGGGCTTTCTCGGCATTATTTAAAATTGCTGTGTGTTTGAGCATTTCGTCTGCCATAACCTCTATTTTAAGCTTGCAAAAGCTGTATTAGGGCAATTTAAAAAGATTATTATAATTTTCAATTTTTTCGATTTTCACAGCTCCTCAAAAATCTTTAATTGTCTTATAATTTCACCTATGAATAAAGTATTTCAATACTTACATTGCACCAATAAATTTATGTAAATAAACGCAAATAATTTTATACCACTATTTGCACCGCTGTGCTTTAGTAGTAACCAATCATGATGATCTACCCTCCCTTTATTCACCAGAAGATAATTTAAAATTTAATATGATATCCAATTTCTTAAGAAAATCTGTATCTGATTTCGTACTGAACATCACTAAGTATATTATCAGATTAATTTTTTCAGTTTTTAGTGGAAAAACTAAATAATCGTATCGTAAACAACTTAGAAAAAATAAACACTCGAACGCCCAGAGATCTATTTTTAGATCAGCAATATTTAGACTCTATTTTTTGCTAAATAAATTAATTTCTATTAAGATAAAATAAAACAAAAAAGATTCATTTAGTGGCATACCTTAACTGTTTTCTTGAAAAACATGAATGAAAATGAAAAAACTGAAAAGTGAAACCCTGAGACGATTTTAGACCATCACTATTACAAAATAAATGAAGCAAACGAAAAAAAACACGGTCTTAGAATTGAGGAATGCTTTTTCTTGCCATATGTGCAGTTTCGCTCTTTTTGGGTGAATTCAAGGTCATTTAAGAGAGCATTTATGACACTATTAGCGGTCTAGAAATAGATCAGTGGGCGTTAATTGGTTAATATAAGGTTTTACCCTTTATGTTATACAGACAAAGATGATCTGCTAGGAAACTAGTAAAAGTTTGCTTAGAAGGGAATTTAGACATTTTTAAGACACCCCAATCAATAGTCTGAGACAATCCTTAAAGGAAACTGTGCTAATTATAGCACTTTTAAAGTTGTTGCAATACTGATACCACGTGGAGAAGTAACATCTGTAGCTGCCATTTTTTCTTATAGAAACTTGATGTCTCTTTACCAAGTCATTATCTCTGACACAGCAGAAAGTCAGCACTCAATTTGAACATTCTTGAAGGTACTTTATCGCAGCTAAAATGGCTTCATTCTGTCTGCCGGTGCCCAATAAAAAAGTTAATCTAAGATATTTTCTTTAAATTGAATTTCATAAAGGTCCTAGATGGTATTAGTTTTCTAAGCGTTCTACACAAACTTAAGGGTCTTTGTCTTCGGTTTTATGAGTCCTATAAAAATCGAAAGGAGTTAATTTGAAATACGAGTGGGTTCAAATATATTGTTTGTTTATTTTTGTGTTTATTTTTAAGACTTTTGGTGTTACTTTTTTAGGTGTTTAGATTTTACTGTTTTAAATTTTACTTTGTCATTGATAATGGAAATCCTCAACTTTTTTATGATTTTAAACGAATTTTTGTAATATCGAGATGTATAGCGTGTAAATAATTAAATTATCCCATTTGAAATTGATTCAGGTTTAATAAATCATTTATTTTAAAAACACTTTTATTCTCCAAAGATTATTCATAGGGGAAATGGGGCTAATGGGAGATTTTTTTAATAAATGTTATTAAAAAAGTATAAATTCAGTTATTAAAATAATTTTTATGAATTTAAAACGATTTTACATTCTAGTTTATAAAAATATTCTGAGAAAGTAAAAACATTATACTTATATATGTGTCATATCAATTAATTTAATATTACTGTCCCATTAGTTGTCCCAATAATTTAATATTAGTCCCATCCCCTATTAGGACTTATTGCAGGGGTAATGGGACATTCTGAAGAATTCAAAAATAAAAGTCATTTGTGAATTTTAAATGCCTTTTTTTATAAACATATATATTACCTACTATATTGAACATACAAAAATTGTTGTGGATGAAATTTCAGCAATAAACATTTTTATTCAACAATGTCTTCTGCTATTATTGTTACACAAGTTTTAGTAATCCAGGGTTCATAGTTGTCCTATTTTTCTAAATCTTTGACCTCTGTCCTATATTTCCTATATTTTTGTAATTTTTAATCAGTTTTTATTTATAAACGAGAAAACTCAGACAGATTTTTAAATTTTTCTGACGTGTCCTATGTTTTTGGCGCAAATGTTCTATATTTTCTCGCTATGAACCTTGCTACTTATAACTATTTCCTCACTAATTGAAAAATTACCCTAATAGGATAATTCTAGATAGGATTAGTCTACTTACAAATATAGAGATATATTTTGAAGGATATTTAAAAAATGCTAATTTGTGCGTCAGAAATGTTAAAATTTGTCTAATTTAAAAATTGTTTAGTTCTTTTTTAGTTTTACATGTTGTTAATGACTGTTTAACTGTCTAATCTTTTTACATCCAACCTAATTTAACTATGCGAAATCAAATAAACACTAGTATGTTTTTTAAAGAAATATTCAGTGTCCCATTAGTCCCCACAATGTGAAAATTTACAATTTTGGAACTAGTTCTTTACATGTGTAATTCAATAAATACTTTTTAGTGATATTTTTAGTTAAAAGGTTACCTTTTGTTTTATCACTCATATTTTTATTTCAACCCAAACTTGGCTGACAATTTAAACAATATCTTTAAACCATTGAAAATAATAGGAGACAAAACCTATATGGCACTCAATGTTTACATTTAATTTCGATTACTATACTAAATATTATAAATTTCGGACAAAATGTGTGAAATTTTAGTATAAAATATCATATAGGAGAGAAGTGTACCTATATGGAACCTATATGGCACTCAATGTTTACATTTAATTTCGATTACTATACTAAATATTATAAATTTCGGACAAAATGTGTGAAATTTTAGTATAAAATATCATATAGGAGAGAGTGTTGTACCTTTGGACAAAAATCACGTTTGGATTTTTCTAAGACAGGTAAAACCACATTTTTACCATTTAAGGTGCCCAACCAATAGTCCTAACCTTAGCAAAGAGGGTTATATTTTTTATTAGCTAAAATCTTCAAAATTGGATTCTTAATTCATTTTAATAACTTGACTAAATTTGTGTCCATAGGTACAACAACGTGCTTTCCCTATGGACAGATCCAGTTGTACCGTGGACACCCTTATAAAGGAAAGTTTTAATTGAAAAAAGATTAAAATGAACATTTTTATTGGTGTATTACTTTTTTATAAACTATTTCAAGCATTTTTAAAATTGGAAATGGATTTGTTTAAGTAATGTAGTTTTAGATCGTAAATGATCATTAAAACGAAGTTGATTGATAAAAGTCTTGATTTGTTTACCAAAAATACATAAATCACATGGGATTTTCAGATCGAAATTTGAGGTAATAGTTTCATCAATCATGCTGATTGATCTTATCACATCACTGATCCAAAAAAACAATTCGATCGACAGTTAGTTGTGCAAGCATTTGGAGGCAATAACTTTCGCAAATCTTACCATATTTTACATTAAATGCAAAGTAAAATCAAAAATTTAAAAAAGTAGTTTAGATCACAAAATATTAGATTTTTCATCTAAAATCACTTGAAAATAATCGCCGACAAATAGATAACCATTTAGAATTAATTTAATATGCATTACAATGTATTCACTTTAATGAAACCTGAATCAAAAACGCCGATTAGTTACAGACACCCACAAGAACGTGTCCGTAGGTACAACACTTATGGTGTCCGAAGGTACAACACCAGGTGTTTTTGCATTTAAAATTCTATAAAAAATTAAAGAATAGAGATCTGACTAATTCTAATATCAGAAACAAATGTTCAAATCTCGGGGATTTTCCCCTTATATCCCATTTTATCATGTTATTATTTAAGGGGAAGAAAAATATTAATCTAGTGATGCACTAAAAAAACTTTGAGCACGTAAATACAGTAAATTTATTATATTAAATTTAAATATTATTTTAAAGAGCTGATTTCCCGTTAGCAACTAGATAGCATCTGTTTACATTCAAAACAGACCACAAATTCAAATTTACATTTTTTCCCGAATTTTAAAATGAGGTGGCTGGAGGTACAACCGTCCTTAGGTACAGCACTCTCTCCTTTGTAAGTTTTAGAATACTTTTATCAGTCTTTGAATGATATTTTATTTAGAAAGTATTCTAAATACAAATACAAATTAAGTCGACCAACTACAGGCGTAAGCCCAGCGAGGTTGGTCCAGTCCTTTTAACCCAAACTACCGGAATCCCAGTATCTGTCAATTTTCCTCTTGAACTCGTTTACCCCACTTGAATTTACAATTGTTTCAGGCAACGCATTCCATCTATCCACTACACTGTAAAAAATAATCCTGCAAAAAAACAGAAAATTTCTGGCAGCAAAAGTTGCCAGAAAAAATCTGTAGGTTGAAAAATCCTGTAAACAGAAAAAAACTGTAACCTACAGGTAAATGCTGTAAAATGGAACTTTCTGTCAAGTGGGCTACAGATTTTTCTGTTGCCTCTCAGTAATTTTCTGCTTGTGCGCATGCACTTATTTCAGTAGAATTTTTTTAATTTTAATTAATTGATATCCGGGGATAGAACCCGCGACCTACCGCATGCTAAGCACGCACGCTACCACTGAACCAAAGAAGATTCAGTATAACGTTGCCAATAGCTGTATTCGTTTTCGATGCAGTAAGTTTCTGTTTAAGTACAGATAAGCTAAAAAACTAGGTAAAAGCTGTTATTTTACATAAAATAAATAGAAGTGAGGTGGGAATGTTACATGACAGAATATCTCTGTAAACATAAAGTCACTGTTATTGAAAATTTCTGTTTTTCTACAGTTTTTTTTTACAGTGTACCCTATTAAAAAAATAATGCTTCCTACAATCCGTCTTAAATTTTACTTTATTCAATTTGAAATTGTGACCCCTTGTTCTATTACCCGTATTGAAATCTAGTCCCTCTGTGTCCCCTTGCTTTACCATTTTAAAAAGTTGAATCAAATCCCCTCTAATCCTTCTTTTCTCTAGAGTGAACATATTTAGCTTCTTTAATCTTCCCTCATAACTTAAACTGGATATACCCTTGACCATTTTAGTAGCCCTATGCTGAACCCTTTCAATTGAATCAATATCTTTTTAAACGCTTTTATTCTACTTGCTTTTGGCGGCGTTTTACGGGAGGAATTTTAAAACTCGATTTTCGGGCACTTCCCGATATGTTAGGGCCCCGAAACGTTGCACATAGGTGTAACCCTCATGACACTCCAATATTCAACCATTCTCTAGTCAAACAACCAAAGGATTAAGTTAATTAACGAGTATTTTTAATTAACAGAAAAACCAGATTTTGAGACCTTTCCCAAGGGGCTATTCTCCCTAAACCGTGCACAATTGTTTATAAGGCATAACTTCATCATATTCAAAAGTCAAAACGAGAATTGCCCAGTAATTACGATAATTAAAGACGATTAATCACTTTTTTCTTTCCGTATTCTTGTATATAAAATTTCAGGCACTTCCAAACGATATAAAGTTTTGAAACTTTGCACCGTGGTGGAAACTCGATGACAATGCAATATTCAATCATCAACTAGTCAAAACCTCCGTAATTTAGGTAATTAACGAGTGTTTTTAGTTATCCGTTTAATTCAAATTTGAGACACTTCCGTGAAGCCCATGGCTCCCAAAACCTGTAAGATAATATATTAGGTATATCACTACAATATTTAATCTTCAAAACGTGATTTCTTACCTTCCAATTAACAATTAAGATAATTAGCGATTTAAGATAACCGCGAGAAAGAAATCGCCAGAAGAGCGAGAAATCGCCGAAAATTGGTGCCCATCCCGAGGAATCGTGAGAGAAGAAAATATGCTACTTTTATAATTTATGGACTACTGAAAAGCCTGAATGGGATGCTTTTTCTTTTTTTTTCTTGTGAATCTTTTTGATATGGACGGATTTTATCGGCAAGTGTTATATTTCACCATCATATTGTAGAAAACTAAAATTCCATTCTAACATCAGATTAAATATGGTTGAAATAAATACATTTTTTCTTGTGAGTTTTTGTTGAAAAAAATACCATGACTAAAAAGTAGAAAATAAAAAAAGTAAAAAAAAAGATTTTTTAAAAAACGCTTTTATTGAAGTGTTCTAAAAGGTCAAAAATAATTAATTCGGTTTGACAAATAATTTATTGGGAAGTAGAAAATAACTTTTTGGTAAGTAAATAATTACTGATTTTCTAATCACTAAAAATAAAAGCGTGGGCGCTAGTAATTCTTTATTCACTATTTATTCTAACTTGTTTATTCTAAGTTCTATGTAAAATTATACATAAATACCGACGTAATGGCCTGGTGGTTAGAGCATCTGACTGCAAAGCCGTACGTCTGGGGTTTGAACCAAGACCCTCTATATAAAGGCCTCCCAACTCGGCCGTGCAACGTCATAACTTTCACTCATCTTTGACGTCACTCCATAGACTTAACATGGCAATTTTCACTCACGTTTGACGTCATCGTCTGGAGTTGGGTGGCCATGTATATAGAGGGTCTTGTTCGAACCCTCGTTCGGCATAGATGTTAGTGTTACTAAACTTGAATTACATATACGGGTCCATACCTTCAGGTGAATTTGTACAAATTAAAAAAAATTTAAATTATAAAAAAGATATAAATTACTAGCGCCCACGCTTTTATTATTAGTGATTATAAAATCAGTTATTATTTACTTACCAAAAAGTTATTTTCTACTTCCCAATAAATTATTTGTCAAACCGAATTAATTATTTTTGCCCTTTTAGAACACTTCAATAAAAGCGTTTTTTAAAAAATCTTTTTTTTTACTTTTTTTAAGTATGGAGACCAAAACTGAACAGCATACTCTAGATGAGGTCTCACCAAGCCTCTGTTTAGTGGCAAAATAATATCCTCGGACCTTGAAGAAACAGTTTTTTAATGTATCCCAATATCCTATTAGCCTTTTTACTAGCAGATGAACACTGATGAACCCATTTAAAGTCTTCATTTAATATCCCCCCTAAATCCTTGATCATATTATCTTCTTTAACTTTGTTCCCTTGCAGATAAAATTCTGCCCTACCATTCCCCCGACCCATATGAAGTACCTGACATTTACTTATGTTAAAGGACATACCCTATTTTTCAGCCCATTGTGATATCATATCTAGATCCCTTTGTAAATTTTGTACCTGCTCCTGAGTATCTACCCTCCCCCAAATTTTTAAGTCATCAGCAAAGATGCTGATTTTGTTCCTAATGTCCTGACTAATATCATTAATGAAAATTATAAAGAGAATTGGCCCCAATACTGACCCCTGTGGCACCCCACTCATGACCTCTGCCCACTGAGAATAGTTACCCTTGACTTGCACTCTCTGTTTCCTACCTATCAACCAATTCCTAATCCACAGTAGTGTTTTACCTCTGATACCCAATTTTTCCAATTTGAGTAGCAATGCCTCGTGTGGAACCTTATCAAATGCCTTTTGAAAATCTATGTAAAATATGTCTACACTATGTTTTTGATCCAACTCCTTTGTTACTTCGTCATAGAACTTTAAAAGATTAGTTTGACAGGATCTACCCTTCCTGAATCCAAACTGATTGTCTAAAAGTAAGTTACCCTCCTCCAAGTATGACATTATATGCTTTTTAAGTATGGTTTCGAAAATCTTACAAATGACTGATGTTAAGCTTACTGGTCTATAATTGCCTGGATCCAGTACATTTTCAAGTACATTTTCCTGGAAGTACATTTTCAAAACGTTGAAAAATTTGTTTTATCATAAAATATGGCGTTCATTGGTCATTGTGATTGGCTGCATAATAAGTTGTTTAACAGTATTTGATTTGTAACTGCAACCTTATCCGTAATTTTTTAAAATAGAAATATTTTAAAATTGAGAACTTTTTAAAATTAAAACTAATTTGTAATGGCTTATTGCACATCCTCAAAAGGATCTGAACATTTTGATACCAAATATGTGTTACACGAATCAGTAATTAAAAGGCCTTTCTCTGGAAACCATTTACCAAAAACATATTTTTAGAATAGATGGATTCAATCAATTACTAAACTTAATATTTGCTCTGGCTCGTTGAAAACAAACTTAGCTTTTTTTCTGCGCAGCAAAAACCTGCCCTGACAGATATTCCATGATGCAAATGTTTGCTAGACATGTTACCAATAAGTGATGTAAAAAGTTTTTCTAAAATATTTATAATATGAAAAAAAAATCCATCTGTCCCATTAGTCCCTACTTTCTCCTATAATTATGAAATAAAATAAAATGATATAACTTAAAAAATGACTTTCGATTCTCTTGTACTTTAAAGCCAAAATTTTTAACTCGTTGGATTATCCTAATTAAAAGTGCATCTTATTACAGTATTTATTTTATTCGAGACCAGTAACCTTGAAAAGATCACATTAATACCTAATGCAAGCTTGTTTAATTAAAATCCTATTACGAATATAAGAAAATGTATTTGTTGTTGAGTAATTTACTTGGTCGTTCTTTCATAATAAATAATATTCTCAATAGAAGGGCTTGGTGGATGAAGGGGCTATGTTACAAGGCCTGTCCCGAAAGTAACGAGACTGAATTCCCTAATTCTTACTGGAATTCAGTCTCGTTACTTTCGGGACAGGCCTTGTAACATAGCCCCTTCATCTACCAAGCCCTTCAATTGTGATAGGGTTGGATTGATTTCGCAGAAGCAAATCATTGTCCCCACACTGTATTTTATTCCTTAAAATAACGGAAATTAACCGGCAGCATTGTTTCCGGTTAACTTCTGTACTTTGAAGAAATATTTTTGTTCTCCTTTTTTCTTTTCTGTCAAATGTGAGAAACTTTTTGTTATTAAAATAAGCTTGATAGTTCTTTTAGATTAGTTACATGGTGGCGGCTTTTGTAACAACTATCTTTAGTCGTTCTTTCATAATAAATAATATTCTCAATAGAAGGGCAAATTTTATATTCCCGAAAGGAACAAATTTTATAGTCCCGAATGACTTCGTGACTTCACCGGTAAAACATATTATAATATTACATCTAGCTCATGGGATTGCGTTTTAACTCAATTTTCGCGAGTAATTTTGACTTGTACATACTTGTTTTTAGAATATATTCTTTTAGTGGTGATTTTATTGAATCTAAGTTCTCTTTGTGGAAAAATTTAAGGCAGGTTTTCTAGGCATACAGAAAATTTTCGTCAAAAACAGAAAATTTAGTATAAAGAGACGAATTTATTTTACAATGTAATCAACGACTAACAACATAACTCATGTTATAATTGGAGAAACTAATTCGTGGTAGGAAGTATGAATCTTGAATAACAAGTTAAAGGGTTTAAATTTTTAAAAGGGTCAATTTTCAATTTCAAGTAGAAATTAACTTAGAAGGACTTGCTTTGGTGAATGTTTGAAGATACGCAAAGCTTGTATTTCCCAAGAATGTAAAAGATATCAAGGACTATATCCCGCTAGGGTATTAATAAGTAGTTAATAAAAACACGTTTCCATATTAAATCTTCTATTTAATAATAGTTATCAAAATCAAATGGTGAATTTAAGTTCAATATATTAAAGGTCGTTCAAGAAAACTGTAGAACCCCTCTAAAAACTTTAAATTTTAAAAATAATGTAGGTTTATACAAAAAAAATACTAGCATTAATGTACTCTTTTAACTACAAAATGAGCCCAGTTCGTATATTATGAAAAAAAAAAGCAAAAAAATTGCTATTTTTTTATCCCAAAATAAAAACAACTTCATAAATTCCTCAAAGTACCTAAACCGGAAATATTTTAGACACGGTAAATGTGATCATTATCCTATGTGTGTGTGGGTTAATTCAATTCTTTTACCCCTACAAAATCAGACATGACATCTCAGTATGTTCTTTAGTGACCCTTAATTTTGTCTTCAATTACTGAAATTTTCGCCTTAATAAGTGGTTGAATATGCAAAATTGAAGTTCTCCTCCATAATCTCAAACTTTTAAACTGCTCTCAGAAACCATGGTTAATAATTTTGAGTATGCATATATTTTGCTTAATGGCAGAGAAAACCAAGGTAATCCGTTAAAAATATTGTTGGGTTAAGAAAAATTTCTTCTTAATATCCGGAAATCAAGAATAGGCGTTATTCTCCGTAATTTCGCATGCTTTTATTTTACCTTCAAACAGGCCAGAAGAATGTTAACCTTAATTTATTACCTGTCAGACTTCTTCAATGAAGAATATAATAAATTCATATTTCCAGAAATTTGTTGTTTTCAATCAAGTGTGAATAAATATTTTTGTAAATACATTTTTAAATCTTGTTTCTTAGAAAACCTACTACAAAAATATATTTATTTTATAACTAATTGTTTTTAATGAATATAGGCTTGACATCAGTTTAAAAAAATAAGCTCAAGCATTTTTTTAGCTTTCAATAATAAAAGCATTCAGAGGGGAGTTTACAAAGTAGTAAGCCTAAATTAAAATTTTAACCGGCAAAGGACTCTAAAAACGTTTTTTCATCCGTGAATGTTTCAATTTATTGCTTAAATTGATATGAAGGAACATATAATTTCGTATCAAACCCCTTTACATGTAACAAGCTATTTCAAATATATTTATGCGTCATGCTGGAATATTAATGTATGCTAGTTTATGTGTATATAACTATTTTAACCGAAAAAGAGTGATTTTGTCACTATTTCCTCCACCTTACGCTATAAAATATAATGTTAGGTGCTGATAAAAAATAAAAAGTATCAAGACATTTTTGAACGAGCATACGGGACAAGCTAGCTATTGATGACTCTGCTACATTTCTGTCGAATAGGGCCTTGAAAACGCATTGTACGCAACTGCTACTGCTTTATTTGTTTGCGCACCGAAAATCGTGGTGAGCTATTTTTTGAACTCGTATAACCAATACCAGACTTCCTTTGGTGAGAATCTTTGAGCATCGGATAACGTAAAAAATAAAGCTTTCTTAAAAAGATGGGTACCCTCCTTCTCAGGAGAGTTCTATTCTTCTTGGTTATTTCACTCTAGAGTGGCTTTAAAAGTGTCTTTTTTGGTTTCATAAAAACTGCGAAAGAGTTCAGAGTGCATTTTATTCAACAGGTCGAAAAATTTCAGATATTGTCATTGAGTGTTTAATACAATCTTCTCTTTACAGTAAAAATTTACAGAACCAAAATTTTGACTTTAAACTTTTTGGTACCGTAAATTACGAAATCACAAATAACCAAAACTTGTTATTTCTAGGTGTGAACTTTCAACGGTTATTATCAAAAAGCTTTTAATTATGTTATTCCTATCCTTCTTTTCATGTTATTTATTAAAAAATTTAAAAAAAGATAGTTTTTCAAATTATCAAAGAAAATTTGCAGTGTAGTCCACTGAAAACAGAGTTGAACCTCGAACAAATTGCAATAAAAGGTTTCTCAGCGGTTTTCACTTAGGAATGACCTCAATAATAACATACTAAAAATCGGCCAAAATCGGACGGGCGGAAAATTAATTTTTTTTTAATTTTTTAAAAATAGCCGAAAAAAAATTTCAAAAAATCAAATTATAAAAATAGAGACTTATGATACATGTTTATAGGCTATTTTTCAATGATGAATAATACGAATATACCATTTAAATTTTAAAAAATTTAAAATTTCAATTTTTAAAAATTAATTCAAAATTTGGAAAGTCGAAAAAATTAAAACATCGCCCAAAACCACAAAATAATTGCAAAAGAAATAATTTAAACGGTTTTCAATTAGAAATTACTTAAATAATAACATACTAAAAATGGAAGGAAATCGGACAATAAAAAGTTTAATTTTTTTCAAATTTTCAATTTTTTTGGCCTCAAAAATCGACCTTTTTAAAAATTCTTGTTAAAAACGTTTGAGGCATTTACCAAGGTCACTTTTCCATGCATGTTGTAGGTATATACCTCTATAACCTAAAAAACCACAATTGGTGATTAAATCATTAGTTAATTAATTAATTTATAAAAACTAACGTTAAAAATACAGGTAAAATCTTTCAATCAAGTAATAAGGAAAATATTTAGGCAATATTTGGTAATAAATCATTTTAAAAATAATTAAATTGAAAAAAGACAAAATAATATCTTTCAAAAAATTTAAATTATAAATTAATTTAAAAAATTTAAATTTTTTAAAATTTTTAAATTTTGTAGTATATGCATGTGATACATTTCTCTAGGCTATATTTTAGTGCTGTTTACGAATATCACGCCAACTTTTCAATAAAATTTAAATTAAGTGTGAAAAAATTGAAGCATAAAAAACAAAATTATTGAGAAAAATGCTTTAATTTTTCCACACTTATACTAAATTTTATTAAAAATTTGGCGTGATATTCGTAAACGGAACTAAAATATAGCCTAGAGACATGTATCACATGCATATACTACAAAATTTAAAAATTTTAAAAAATTTAAATTTTTTAAATTAATTTATAATTTAAATTTTTTGAAAGATATTTTTTTTCAATTTAATTATTTTTAAAATGATTTATTACCAAATATTGTTTAAATATTTTCCTTATTACTTGATTGAAAGATTTTACCTGTATTTTTAACGTTAATTTTTATAAATTAATTAATTAACTAATGATTTAATCACCAATTGTGTTTTTTTTTAATTATAGAGGTATATACCTACAACATCCATGTAAAAATAACCTTGGTAAATGCCTCAAACGTTTTTAACAAGAATTTTTAAAAAGGTCGATTTTTGAGGCCAAAAAAATTGAAAATTTGAAAAACATTACACTTTTCATAGCCCGATTTTCTTTCATTTTTAGTGTGTTATTATTTAAGTCATTTCTAATTGAAAACCGTTTAAATTATTTCTTTTGCAATTATTTTGTGGTTTTGAGCGATGTTTTAATTTTTTCGACTTTCCAAATTTTGAATTAATTTTTAAAAATTGAAATTTTAAATTTTTTTAAATTTAAATGGTATATTCGTATTCAGCACTGAAAAATAGCCTATAAACATGTATCATAAGTCTCTATTTTTATAATTTGATTTTTTGAAATTTTTTTCGGCTATTTTTTTTAAATTTAAAAAAAAATTAAATTTCCGCCCCTCCGATTTTGGCCGATTTTTAGTATGTTATTATTGAGGTCATTCCTAAGTGAAAACCGTTGAGAAACCTTTTATTGCAATTTGTTCGAGGTTTGGCCTTTTTTTTCGCTATTTTCATTGGACTAGTGATATAATTCGGTCATTTATTTTGTTAAAAAGTTTGCCCCATTACACAAATATTGGTATGAACAAATAAACCGATATTGCACACAACTTTATCGTTTGAACAATTTGTCCCAAAACTAAAAATCTCACTATATTATGTCCAAATACATTGTGGATTTTTTAATCTAAAACTGCTTTAAATGGAAATATTAATTTTTTACTAAAAAAAGTGAGCTATAACCAATACCGCTCTTGAAAAGTTCTTTATGATTTTTTACTCTAAAAGTTGCGATTCAAAAATTGTGCGAACCGATGCATTTAAGCATTTCAATCTCTTTCAAAGCATATTTTTTAAAATTAAAAAATCCCCCAAAAAGCCTTACGCTGCATATAAATCCATCCTCAATGTAGTCAAAACAACAAAATTGAAACATACATTTCTCTTCATACAATACAACCCAGAGGAAAACCAAGAGAGGTTTAATCAAGAGAGAGAAAACCTTAGAATTCAATTACCATATCATATTCGGTTGAGGAAAAAAACTCCAAGGTACAATAAACGCATCGTTCACAGCACTTTAAAGTTAAACGCGCAACAAAACCTGCCTACAAACAAAAGATTTCGAATACAGTTGCCATGACGACTAAACACGCATGCAACACGCTAAGGGAGTCGAGAATAAAATGCAAAATCCGAGCTTTTAATTTTAAAAAGCAGCATGGCCCACCGCTTGTTAGCAGAAACGTCTGGTGTCTCTGACTTGTTTTATTGCTTCCCAAAGCGCGGCGGCATAACAGCAGTTGTTAGAAGCTAAAAAAGCCTCAGATTTATCGGTCCTACTCGATCAGAGATTCCCTCTTTCAGGTCACCTCATTTCCTTAGCCCGATAAGAAAGGCAAACATGAATTTTTCATTCTTTCTTCAGCAAGTTAAGGTAGAAGGGGATGTAATTACATTTTAGAAAGAAAATAATGATCCTTTGTGTCAATAAAATTTTCGCTTTAATGGTTTCTTCGTGGAGTTCCAACGTCAGCAAGATTGCCTCAAGAGTACCTTCTTCGATCGTGAAGTGTCGTCTTCAAAGAGTGCTTGGCCAAGCTTTCTAGCCGGACACCATCAAATGAGAATTACATGCTTCAGAGCTCCTCGATGAATATGAGCTTTCATGCTGTTGCGGAGAAATTTAAATTGATGATGGTTTAAGCGAGTGTTTGGGGTTATAATCTGAATGTTGTGGGATAGTTTGCTTTTATTCGTCGTTCACCTTTTGGTTCATTTGCTAAGGAATTGAATGTATTGCTTTCTCGCTGACTTTTCATTAAAGTTGTAGAGGGAATAATTTTGAGTATATTTTTGTTGCTATTGGGGGAAATGTTTGTTTTTAAACTGTTCAAAATTGAACAAAAGTTAAGCAAGTAGTTTTTCTTTATTTTTTTAATATCCTTAAAATTAAAAAAAATATAAGAGCACTAAACTGAAATTTCGATAAAAAAATATATTTTTTAAAGTGCATTAAGTAAACAATATAAAGTGATCGTGAAAAAAATTATATAAATAGGTGTGTTTTCACCCTATAAGAAATTTCAATTTATTTATTTTTTAAACTGGTATGGACTTTTTAAGGAAACAAACTAAAAACAAACAAACAATATTAAGTATCTTACGTTAATGAGTATTACAAATAAGAGCTTGTAGATTGCTAAACATTGTATGGGAACCTGCCTTTTCAAAATTAAAGAAAAACAAACAAGTGATTTGATCCAGAGTAGTTTGTTAATTCTATATAAATTACATCAAATAGGCGCAAGTCGTTTTAAAAATAGCAAGGATCATACGTGTATAACATTTGTGGATATCAACCTCATATCTCCCACCCCATCAAGAAAATCATAAAAAATATTTTTAATTCATAAGGCACTAAAAACGACTCCACATCCATCCAACAACAAAAGAAATTTAAAAAATTTCTAAAGTCAAAGCGCTAAAAAATGTGCAAAGAGAAAGTTTTTAAATATGTCCATAAACACATAATTACTCAGAAAAAGGTGCTAATGTTACAGAGCTAACCGAGACAGGGGTGGATTGCCAAATGTGCCCCCTATAGGATGGACCGAAAGTTGCCGCCTAATATCCTATATATCTTGCCAAACTAAACAACACTGTAAAAAAATTCTGAAACGTTACTTAAAAAAACTGGGCAGCTGAGTTGCCCATTTTTTTAAAGTTATGTTCCTGGAAAATACCAGGAACGTTTCTGTAAAATACTGAAACCTTTCGCAGAAATACCAGTAAGCTATCTGTGAAATACCAGGAACTTTACTGTTAAAATACTGAAACGTTCCGGAGAAAATAAAATTCCGCATAAAATAAAATAGTCGTTACCGGGATTCGATCCGAGGAACTAACACTTGCAACGCAAACGCTTTACCACTGAGCCAACCGCGACTCAATGATGTACATTCCATATAAAATATAACTTAGGCATCAGATCCAAGTCTGGAATTTTGCTCGGTTCATACTTTGGGAAAATTTTGAAAATTAGATGCAAAAAGACGTTTTAGGCCCAATTACGGTAGCAAAAAATTTTTGTAAAAAGGTTTGGATGTATAGGCATGACAGGTGCACCGCACTAACTATCCACGTCTGGCAGGATTCAGTGGGATTCAGAAACGTTTCAGAAAGAAAACCAGAATTTTTAAGTAAAGTGTTAAACTGCTGTAAAAACTCATAAAAAGCAGGAACGTTTCTGAAAATTATGTGGAACGTTACTATTATTTTTTACAGTGAAGGGCGTCATTTCAGTTTTTGGTTAAAGGGGGTGGGCAAGAATTTTTAAGTGGGTATGGTACACGCCGTAATTAGACTTTTGGCTGTTTTGGGGGGAGCCAGGTTGACTGAACGTCTTCTTAAAGTATCCCCTAAAGAGTAATTTATACATGAAGTGTTAGATCACTTAAAAGTAGTATTTGATGATATTTTACTGAAAATGTTAAAATTTTACAAAGTGAGATCTAAGTAAAAAGGAGGGGTCTGGGGGTCACCCCTAGAAAATTTTTGAAAATTTGCCTCTGAAAGTAGTGTTTCAGCTCATTTTGAGACCCCTAAAGTTCCTTGTAAACCACAGAATTTCCTGGGGGGAAATTATAAAAACGTCAAAGTTTCAAAGGGGACCTGAGGTCCTCCTCCAGAAAAATATTTTGGAAATCCCCCAACTTGTGTTTTATCTACTTTTCAAACTCTATGGAGAGCACCAAATGGGAAAAGCTCTTGTAGGCTGAATAATTATCAAGGGAAAACACTGTATAACAGATGTCATAACTTAAAAGGCGGGTTTGAGGGTCCTCCCTCAGAAATTTTTTGAAAATTGCCTCAATGTAGTGTTTTAGCTCATTTTAAGACCCTTTGGGTTACAAAGAGAACCGTTCCTTGCAAATCACACAATTGCTTATATGTGAAAGGAGAGTTCTCTGTCTTCTCAGTGCTTGCTTATGGATCTTCTTTTTTTTGCGGAAAAAAATTGCGTCGTCAAAAATTTGCCGCAGTAGGAGCCTAGCTAGCCGCTAGTCTATTTAGAAATCCGCCACTGAACCGAGAAAAATAAGTTGTTAAGCTGCAACATAAATTGTTCCATCTTTCAACCGAAAATTACAAGGATATTTTCAATTGAAAATTATAAGGATATTCACTGAAACACACCGACGATTACTAATGGTTCCTAAACGTTTCTCTCCGTAATATCTCCGTTTCTCTAAATTTCTGTTTTTAAAAGAGTGCTTATTCATGTAGATTTCTTGTTTTCTAAAGTACTTCACTCCTGAACAGAGTTCGGTAGAGAATTACTCATTTGATTTAGAAAAATCTCAAAAAAATTACCACCTCTTTCAGTCTTACCTACTCTTTTACAATGGTGGACTAAATTTTAGAAATTTAAGGATTAAAATAAGAAAAGAATGTTCACAAAATTTGTGAAGGCTGTCCTATAAAGAGATATTTTATATAATTATATCTTTTTTAGTATTTACTCTTAATATAGTTGAAATGAACGGTTCTTTGTTAGTTCAATACAAAATATTTGTATTCTATGTCTCAATTCTTAGGTTGTTATTCAGAGAACTAATTTACTATAAGGTGTAAGGATTTTTTGATGATTATTTTATCTCTTTAATCTTGAGATTTCTCTCCTTCATTTCTCTTAAGGTAATTATTATTAAAGATTCAATGAAAAGGTGTTTCAACGGGATTAAATACCCTTTTGTAATAAAACTTTTCAAAAATAATTTTAAAGAACTATTCAAGGTAAGTTTTTAGATCTTAGGTTGCTTTTAGAAAATATATTGAAGCTTTAGATCAGTGTTTCCCAACCTTTTTTGGTCCATGCCCCACCAAAGTCTTTATAAATTTTCAATGCCCCCCCGGTCTCAGTGGCATAAATAGAAATATGTTTTGAGAGGGAGCCAAAATTATTTCTTAGCCCCTCCCTCCTATGTATATTTAGTAAGTCTAATAAAGATTTTAAGAACATTTTAGGTAGAATTCGCAGGCTAAAGAACTAAATCAAGCTATTAGTAATTAAGTTCCAAGTACCAAGGGGGGTCTGGGGGTCCTCCCCCAGCAAATTTTTGGAAATTTGACTCTAGGAAGAAGTTTTAACTAGTTTGGTTACCCTAGTTGGGAAATTTTGGATATAAATTTTTAGGTAAGATTTGCATTTTGATGAACCTAATGTAAACAAGTTTCAAATATAAGTGTTCAAAAAACAAAGAGATCATGGGTCCTTCCCCAGAAAAGGTTTGGAAATTAGACTCTAAAAACAGGGTTTCAACTTGGTTTTGATATATACTGGTCCATATTTCAGACATACATTCTCAGATAGGATAATAGGATCAGATTTTGATAAACTTCTTGCTAAAAAGTTTTTTTAATTTTCCCCCTATATTGGCCCCACCTGGGGGCAATTTAGTTGAACATTTTCAAATTGCCCCCCTAGAAAATGATATTGCCCCCCGGTGGGGCGTGCGCCCCACGTTGGGAAACACTGCTTTAGATGAATCTACAAAAGAAACTGTTTTCTCAAACGTTTGAAAACCTCATTAAAATACAATGAACAGAACTTAGGCTCTATTAATTTTTTTAGCTTCAACAACTTAAAATGAAAGATTAATACTTTAAACTAAAGTTTAATAAAAAAAATTTTGGAAAGTTTTGGAAATAGGATATTTTTATTTATTAAGAAATAAACAAAAAATGTTTCAATTATATAGGGCTAATTAATTTTTTCTAACGGTTTTTTTACTATAGATAATTTAGGTCTGGGGACTTACTTTATCTTAGTCAAAATAACAACTCCCCTGTTTAAAGGTTTAATTCAAAATATTAATAACGCTTGAATAATTATTCCTTTAACAATTCTATTCTAAAAATTATTTAACTGAAATTTAACTTTAAAATTACTTATTTTGTAAATACTCTGAAATTTTTGAACACACAAAAATTAGGCTCATCTATTTTTTTATGTGAATAAGCGTAACATATTCATCTTAAATCGTGTACAACTAATTTACTGAGGAAGATAAAAATTCCTTTTACCACCCCTCCATACTTTTTAAAACTTAGGCTTTCTTATGTGATAGATTTCCCTTTAAAACTAAATCATGATAATGAGTCTCATCATATTTACCTTGCTAGATTCAAAAGTTAAATATTCCTTACAAACTTAATTTTGAATTAATTCACTTTGGCCAGCAACGTTAGTCAAGGCCAGAAACATGGAAAATTCAAGCCTCAAAGCTGTCACATCACTTCGAATTACACAAAGTTTTACAGTAATTATACTCATTTAATATGGGATTTATCAAATTTCACAAGCTTTATAAAAATTATGTAGAAAGGATTACACAGTGATTTTATTTTTATTTTTAACATTAAAGGACAAAATGGGTTTTTTTACAAAATAAATGCACTGATATTGTGACATTTTATCTTTCCAAAACTGCTCGGATCGTTTATGAACCATATTAAGTTTATTTCTTGAACATATACGTATATATAATCATTAAAAACTAAAATTAAAGCAGCAAAAAACATAAGCGCCATAATGCAACATAAATTTATATTTACTTGAAATAGAAAGTAATTAATAAAAACATGCTTTAAATAAATATGTAGATTAAAAAGGCTGGCTTGGGTATAGGAACTGGACGGACCCACTGATAACCGTCCGGCTTCTTGCCTGGATTTGATTTTAATCTGCTTATTTAATATGTTTTTTCTTTCAGATTAATTACATTTCAGATTAATTATTGTTTTTTAAGTTTATTTCTGTTACATCTTTCACCATTTTAAAATATTTTTCAAGCATAGTTTCTGAATTTACTGTTCCTTATCATAGTAAATAGTCAGGGGTGTGTTTTTTTTCTTGTAAAAAGTTGCGCATCCTAAGTATCACGTTAAAATTTATTTCATTTAAATATTTAATACTTTTTTGAATTTTCAAAAAAATGAATTTATTTTTATGGTAAAAAATATTTAGTAAAAAATAGGTTGAATAATATGAATACCTTCAAAATAAGAAGAAATGTTTATTAACAGAAATGGATCCCCCCACACACGTGACTAAGTACCCCAAAACCATCTCTATGACCTCTTTTTGGCAGACTTCTATGACATCTAGTGCTTCTGATTTACACGAGTTAAAAATGGATCCTGTTTTTTAAAGACGCTCGCATTACTTTGTACCTCTTTCGTATGAGTAAGTTTTCAGTTCAATAGTATGCCGCTTATGATGAATTAGGTCGTTCGGGTCCTTTTTGAACCTTGAGTTATTTTCAGTTCATAGGTTATAAGTGTAATTTTAACTATATTATTAACTCTGTTATGAGCACATTCTGGCACTTGTTTCATTCAGAAAAGGCTTGTAAATCGAAAATACGGTTGGCCACCACGGCAACGTAGGGGAAGTCGAAATCCACCAGAATATTAAAATGTTATTTTAAGCCAAGAGACAGAAACACGCGAAAAACAATTTTAGAACCGAATTCGAAAAGCTGAAAGGAAGAAATTCTCATATTTTCCACCATAAAAACCGTGAAAATGAAAAGAACCAGGTTGGAAAACGTTGCTCTTTTTTGTCATTTTTGAATGAAAAAAATTCAACCTCAAAATTTATAAAACAGTCTTATTATTCAGTCAGCATTTGAAGTTTTATACAATAAATACAAAAGTAATATTTTGCAATAAATTTCATCTATATATACTGAGAGAAATGGAAGTTTCAAATTTGAGTAAATCGATGTTCTCATTTTGGTATGAAACTTTTTGTTTCAAATATGACCACCCAATGCTTTAAATTTTGAAACACCAAACACTTTAAGAGTCACCAATCAAATTATGCTTATATTTAGTTTATATTTGAAAGTTGAAATATTTGGAATAGATTAAAAGCAACTTTACGCTGTTAACAAGGTTATTACAAAAAGCATGTTACACAAGGTTGTGAAGTCACACTCAACTTACTGGTCTGCCTCCCAAGGTCATAGTAACGTGGCTATACGTATATAGGGTTATGATTCTGAGACTTTTTTTTTAATATTTAAAAGCCTGATGTTGCATTCGATGAACTTTTGCCCATATGTTAATTTTATGGTATTATTTTCTTTGTATTGAGAAAAAACCTTGCGCGCCTAACATCATTTCACTTTCTAATATAGCAAATCACTAGGGTGTCTCGAAAAAAAACTTTTTTTTTCCAAAAACCTCGCTCCCCAGGGCTTTTCCCATTCCTTTTGGTCCCAAAAGATAGTGTGTGAAGTTTCAGCCCCATAAGTTAGCTCTAGGGTTTGCCTATAGAGTCCCTAATTTGAAAACAAAGTGGAAAAAACTACCTATTTACAGAATTTTTAAAAAAATATTTTTAAATTTACATTGCTATAAAACTGGTTCAGATGTGTTCTTTAAAACATATTTAAATGGATTATATATATTTATGTGTATTAACTGTAACCTATAGCCCCATAATTTAAGATTAAAAAGTGCTACTTTGGGACATTGCGCTCAATGCTTATATCGCACTACCGGTGGACGAAATGAATTAAATCCGAATTTCTTCGAAGGAACTCCCTCATATGATGCCATTTTTTGTTAAATTGATGTTTTGTGTAGTAAAGGCCAGTGAAATAACAGTAATTAGGCCTTCCACTGAACTTTTAATGTAAAGAGTACTTTTGTGCGAAAATGCTTGTTTCTAGCTGATCAAATCCAAAATTTACCCTAAAAAAGAGGGTTATTGTACTTTTAAGATCAAAAACCTTGAAATACCTTTTTAAACTCTTGTAGATTTCTTTTTGAAGGTAGAACTTAACTTTAAACCGTACAGATTGGAAATGACATGAATTTCTCCTATGCCAGAAATAAAAATAAATTTCATCTTATGAAATTATGAAAATTACCTCTCTTCAACGTATTAGGAGGAAAGTTTAATTGAAATCTTCTTTCATCAAAATATGAAAAAAAATTACAAATATCAAACAATTTTCTTAACTTTAATAAAGAAATCCCATTTTGTCTTCTGGTAGAGAAATCACCCAAGTCAGTTCCGATCTGTTCAATTTAAAATTAAGTTCTACGTAAAAATGAAACTTATAATGGTATTTAAAAGTTTTTGAACTAAAAAAGTACAATAACCCTCTTTTTTAGAATAAATTTTGGATTTGATCAGCAAGAAACAAGCATTTTCGTAGAAAAGCATTTTTTACATGAAAAGTTCAGTAGAAGGCCTAATTACTGTTATTTTACACTGGCCTTTATAATTTAAAACATCAATTTAACACCAAAGGTCATAATTTGAGAGAGTTCTTTTGAAGAAAATTGGAATTTAATTACTTTCTACCAATGTAGTGCATTATAAGCTTTGATGAGCGCAACCTCCCTTAGTTAGTACCTTTTACTCTTAAATTATAGGCACTATAGGTACAGTCATAGGTCACCTTAAATAAATATAAACCATCTAAAATGTCCTAAATAACAGATTTGAACCAGTTTTATAACAATATAAGTATCAAAATATAGTTTTTTTTTTAAATTCTGAAAATAGGTAGCTTTTTCCACCTTTTTCTAACTTTGGGGCTCTATAGGCAAACCCTAGAGTCTACTTAGGGGGCTGAAATTTCACACACTATCTTTTGGGACCAAAAGGAATAGGAAAAGCCCTTTTACAAATTTAAACAATTTTTATTAATTGTTATATTCAGCTTCAAAAAAGATTTTATTAACTGCCTTTTAGTGCTTCAGCCTTATGCAAAATCTTATTATGCGCGCAAGCTTTTTTCACAGTTTTCAAAAATAAAAGTTATTTTCGAGAGTTATGGACCGATTCTCATCATTTGCCACCACAGGCTTTTATATCTGAAAAAATACCGGTGTACACCGGTAACAACCGGTGTACAGGGTGTCCCATAAATGTTGGGTCACACTTCTAGAGGGGATAGTACGCACCTAAACGAGTCAGAATCACATAGGGTTTGGGGGTCCCAGACCAAATCCCAGGGAGCTAAAAATGGAGCGACACCCGAAAAAAATTATTGAGAAATTCAATTTGTAGAGCCCTGGAAGTGTGACCCAACATTTATGGGACACCCTGTATAACACATTGCACCCTCTTTATAAGAATGCCGTGGACAAATTAAAAAATGAGTATATGATGCTTTATTTTTGAGTATCTGGCACATTTTCAAAAATGAGTACATGCATGTTTTCAAATTTGAGTAAATTTGGATCGGAGCCTGTTTGAGTGCGTGACATACTCAGACTTGAGTAGTTTTTACTCATTTTTGAGACTGTCGTTTTAAGAGTGTATATGTATACGCACGCACTACTACGGCAATACTTATACCGAGTTAGGAATATTTTCACACAGAAAGGAATAATTCTAGTGAAACATATTGATGGAAAATAATCTTACTACTCAAATACTAAGTATATAGAAATACAGTCTTATTTTTAATAAAACTTAAAAGTGCGTATTTTCATAAAAGTTTTTGGGGTCATTTAACTCATTTAATAAAAAAGTTAAAGTGAACTTACCCCTTTCTCTCTAGCTGAAGAGCGAATATAGTATGTAGATTGTCCATTGGATCCTATAAAAAATAAATTGACCTATTAATACAGTTAAACTGGGGTTTCTCAATCCATTTACAATGCTTCAGGATTTTTTATTTTTTAGCCTTGCTTAGTATACTTGGTTTACATTTGATGGATTCAAGTACGTTTTTATCCGAAAGCAATATTTATCAAAAATATATATCAATGTGTGGTAAATCAATTCAAAACTTAAATTTATCTGCTATATAGGGTAGGTGGGGGTAAAAACCCGCACGGGGCAAAACCACGCACCGCGATTTTTAATTGTTAATGATCGATTCAAAAGTTGAAAACCAAGTGGTTGGTTTGTCTTATTGTGACCTTTTGTTCTACGAAAGTTCGTACCCCTAAGTCACTCATGAGTTTAAAAAATGCTGTAAGTTTGTTTTTCATCATTTTGATGTAATTTTTCTGATATTTTACTTAAACATTACATAAAATAGGGCTTGAAGAGAAATACAAACAAATTGCCCAATGATAAGATCGCAATTCAACTTCAGTTTGATTTTGAAAGAATTGCCTCAACATGTCTCTAAAAATAATACGGCTTGTTTTTCGAAATAAAGTAAAACGGGGCAAATCCTTGCAGGTGTTTTGGGGAAAATCCTCGCAGCTTAAAAAGCTTAGGAATTCGTCCCAAAAGGAAAATGGGACTACTTGATCTCTAAAGAGGTTAATAAAGGTGTCCGAGATGCCAACCATCTACCTGAAACCATCCTTTTTCCCTTTTGAAAGATATCTGGGCAATCTGAAATGAATTGCTGCAACAAGTTGACAATTTTCATTAAAACTGATCATATTTATATTTAATATTGTTAGTTGGCTTAGAAATATTAAAACAACATTAAGAGGATTATTTTTAGTGTTTTTATAATGAAAAGTTCTGTTTATCCATGTTTATTTCATTTCGGCACCAAGATTTGCAAGTGCGGGTCTTTGCCCCATTTTTCGAGGCAAAGCCCCGCGATTTTTTTTCTACTAAATTGTAAATTTCTCCTAAAGATAAGAGTCCATCGATAAGAGTTTAAACTTGGATTGTTTTTGTAGGTAGGATCTCAATCTAACATCTCCAATTAAAATTTCGGGATTATCTACCCCCTTTCGACGACAATGTTGAAAATACTGAAAATTGCGTGGCTTTGCCCCCACCTACCTATACACAAAGTACTATTTGATTCCAACATATGATAATAAAAAATACATTTTCATTAAAAACATTTACTGTGATTTTATGATAAGGAAGATTTAGATGTGGAACAAGCATTTTGACACAAAATAAGTTGATTAAGCCTAACACTTAGAGAAATGGATACGATACCTTGATTAGCAGATGATAAGTATAAATAATTACGGGCATCTTAAAGTACAATTTATATCCACCGAAATTTTTGAACTAGAAAGTACCTTGGGTTTGGCATGATCTCCCTCAGAACTTCTTCCATTTAATGCAAAAATACTTACTAGATTAGTTTCACTAGTCTAGAATAACTCCGCCCTTAGCAAGGTGAAACTTTTCTAGTTAAGACGAAAAAGAAACGTTTTATGTTGGAAGTTCTGAAGCAAAAGGCAGCTGTAGGAGAAGGTAATCATGTTCCGTGCCATTGCCGCAATGGAAACATGCATTAAAAATTTGATTAAGTCTTCTACTGTGTACTTCAGTTGTCAAAGCAGTTGAAGGTAATGAAGTTTAAGCGAGGTTTTCTTTCCTACACGATCTCAAACTCATCTAATTAGTGCATTTCGGGTAACTTTCAAATCGTATTCAGCTTTCAGCTCATTAACTCGCAACTAATATTTATTCAATAAGTCGATATGACTATCTGGCATTTACAAGTTTATTCAATGTCTTATTATACCATCAAAAACTTGCGCCTGCCTTTCATTAAGTTGTCACTTTTGAGTGTCATTTGGAATACGACCTAGCTATTTACTTCAAGTTGAGGGGGGTGTACGCTTTTAATTGCTCTCTTCCTTCAAAAATGCGTAAAAGTACATTTTTATACATACTACATGTAATATTGCCGTGAAAAAAGTAGTATAAATAGGGGTGGTGTTGACAATTGGATTGGGATAAAAAAACATTTCATAAGCTGATCATTTTAGTTCAAACTTTTTTAAAAATTGTCCTTAAGGTGTCGTCTTCTTGTTAAATGTTAGACAAATTTAGATTTTGAAAATATATTCTAAAAAAATTACTACACTTTAACAAATAAGTTAAATTTACAGAACAAAACTATCATCCAGGACGCCAGTTTATATCTATTTATTGCACAGATATTATATGTGATTTTTAGACTTTCCATTTTTAATGGTGTATTTCTGTCATTGTTACAGAATTTTAACTGTTTTTTAGCAGTTAAAAATCTTTTATTAACCCAGAATTTATTATAAATTCTTATGTCTTTTTTAATAAGAATTTACTGCTACATTTACGACCAGCAGTACGAACGAAATAGCATTACTATTGGTACACCAACGATAGTAAAAGGGTCACGTGATTTTGACAACGCTGGAACTGGTATTTCGGAGGGCAGACAGGTGGAAGTTGAGGGACAGTTGATCGAAAGAGACATTTCCTTGTTTATAGAAGCAAGACCCCAACTATCACCGGTTACCTAACTATCGGCCATGTAAAGTCTAAAAATCACGTGACCCTTTTACTATCATTGGCTGAGTAGTATCATGCTGATCGGTCTATACAGGGTGATTCAGAAATAATCATCAATAATTGGGGGGAGGTAGAGGGGCCCTAGGCAAGCATATTTCGAATGGGGATGGTGTGGGGCGCAGCCTTACCGTTAAAGAGCTATAGGACCTAATGTAGTGCGAGCGCGTTTCAAAAGGCCATTTTTAGAAGGCCCGTGTGACAAAACATAATAAAATGAAAAAATCTATTGCATGAGGTAAGGAAGTATCCCTACTACTTACACCATGAATTCGATAGAATTTGAACCACTTTCCAAACCGTGGAGTGAGTTTCAAAAGTGCAATATTAATCTTTTAGTCAAAGAATGGAGTTCCCTTAATGGTATTTAGAAAAATGATGATTGGGGAAGGAATTTTCAATGATTGTAGCATTGATCATTGAAACTGTTTGATCATTGAAAATTTCTTCCCCGATCATCATTTTTCTAAATACCATTAAGGGAACTCCATTGTTTGACTAAGAGATTAATATTGCACGTTTTAAAACTCACCCCACGGTTTAGCAAGTGGTCCAATTTCTATTACATTGAGGATTTAAATAACACGGATACTCCTGTATCTCATGCAATAATGTTTTTCATTTTATTATGTTTTGTTTCGTCCCACGGTCCTTCTAAAAATGGCCTTTTCTTCTCGGCATAAAAACGGCCTAGAAACGGCCTTTAACGGTAAGGCTGCGCCTCACCATCCCTATTCGAAATATGCTTGTGTAGGGCCCCTCTACATCCCCTCAATTATTGATGATTATTTCTGAATCACCCTGTATAGAAACTCCCATAGCGATGTATAAAAGTTGCTTTATTATTTAGATGTTAATTATTTGACTGATGATTTTGGGCATTAAAAACTGTTTGGGAACTACTAACTCCTTCAAAAATTTACAAAAAAAACTGAAAAAAACCTATTTTTATTTTAAGACCTGCAAAAAATATGGGTTATTTCTGATAGATTTGCAAACATTTTTTTACAGTGTACATTCCAAAAACTAAACTTTACTAGTAAAAACTGAATTTGTTATAGATTTTTTCTTTTTTTTTTATCTTATTCAAAATTTGCTATCGTATCTAAACCAAACTTTGCTTTTATATGAAGTCAATAACCTGAAATAAAGTGATATATATATATATATATATATATATATATATATATATATATATATATATATATATATATATATATATATATATATATATGTTTAATTATATGTTAATAACTTATTAATTGTGAACCAATTTTCTTAATAAAATATTGAAGTAGCGTTCGGTTAATATTATAATATAGTACTTGCATCCCCATTGCATTTCCAAAGCCCCCTTTTCGGACATAACCAGATTCATTCTATTTTATCACAAAATGTATTGACAAATTATTGCATTAAATTTCAGATATTTTAATTAGGAGATAGTTACTACAGAATGTAATTCAATATTTTAATTCCATAACTGTCACTGTTTTCGAATTGCAAAAGACTGGAGAATGTGAAACTTTGAGCCAAATTATTATCTTGGCGCGAAGATCATAGAGCTGTATTTCTCATTTAATCTCGTTGTAACTGTTTTCCAATATAAAGTGGATAAAATGTCAGGGAAAAAAACAAATAATCTGAAATATGTTTTGTTTAAATAATAAAAGGAATAAAACCCCTCAATTGAATCGCTTATTTCAGAAACATGTTAAACGCAATGTTAATCCTATGGGGTTTAACATGTTTCTGAAATAAGCGATTCAATTATAATCAACACCTTTAGAGAAAAGACCTTATTTGACCATTAAGTAACAATTATATTGAATAAACAAGCGAATTTATTAAATATTTATTATTCAATTTTATGAGCAATTTTTTAAAGTTTTGTGGCCTCTAAAAATATCTGTTTTCAACCTTGAGATTTTTTATATCTGTTTACTACGGGACTCTCTCTTGTCATTTTAAAGGTTTTATTTTTTTGTCTTCTTAATAATTCTAATTATTGTTAATTCTCTAATTAATTAATTAATATTATAATTCTAATTAATAATAAATAATAAAAACAAATTTATACATCAGTTGAACCCCCGTTTTGTTACTTAATAGTTTAAAAACTTTTAATGACAACTACTAAAATATTATTAAACTTAGGAACATATGTTACGGTGAATGTCCGAAATTGGAGAATGTCGACATTCACCGGTGATTGTCGACATATACCGGTGGTGATTGTTGACATTCACAGATAAGCGAACATGTGATTGTCGACATTCACCGGTGAATGTCGACTATCACCAAATTTCGGTCTTTCACCGTAACAAATGTTCACAAAAAAACTACGTGGTAAAGTTTTTTTCATGGAACTATTATCTATACACTCTCCCAAGGCTAATTTCACACAAATCGTTTGCTTCCCTAACCAGACACAAAGCCTAAGACAACTAAACTGTTTGTGAAGAGTCTTCAAAATCACATTCATCTTCAACCTGTGAAACTCCCCTCCCCCCTTACCCATTGAATACAACTTTTACGATTAAAGACTGTTCCTTCTTTGCGATCAATCTAATCAATGGGAGAGTTCTAGCAGCATGATGGTTTTTTCTGATGGTTTTTCTCTGTGCCCCAGACGGTAGCGTCAGTTAACCTTCAAGCCCAACTTTTTAAGACAGTATTTTCAGTCTTTCCTTTCAGTTGTTTTCTTATTAAGTTCAAATAAAAAACTTAATTTTTCAAGTTGCGTAGTTTTCCGACATTAATGCCGTTGGTAGGGCTAGAGTTATATGTTAAGATTTTATACATTATTTTTATTAATAAAAAAATTAAGGAACAAACAAATCCCCATATACTAGATAGCAACTTAAGTTGAACCTACTACATCACTAACAAACAAAGTAGTTCCCATCGCGGTGTCTGATTTCGAGTGAAACAAAGAACGTCAATTTTAAAATATGATTATGTCGTTAAACCCATGTATATATAGTGTCTTTTTATCACAATTCGCGTATCGAAATTCCTCCTATCAACCCAACATGCTTTGTGTTTACTCACTTTCTCCTTCCGCGTAGTGATCTACTGGGTTCAGGAAACGTTAATGTGAAGCATAGAAAAGTTTGTATTCCACCTCGACTTAGCCACTATAGCTTCTTTACATCATAGATTCTATTTAGGAACAGTTCTATACTTTGTATAACCTTAAAGTTCGCTACCTGTCTGTTGACAGCGAAGATACGTTATAAAACTGTTAGAAAGTGACAATCCTATCATCCATATTTCTTTTTAAATATTGGATGATACGATGAATAAAAAAATTTCCCGTTAAAAAGACTTAATTTATGGAGTTTAAAGGTTCATTGTAATTTTTAGTTTATAAAATTTTTAGTCCGATTATAAAATTAATTAAAATCCTAAAAATTACTTCCACACAATTTATCTTAAGCAAATATTTACAAATAAATCCAAATATTTTACTGTCTTATTTTCATAGTAGTAACCTAAGTAAACAACATTTAAAATTTATTCAATAATAAGTTGAAAAATTTGAAAAATAGTTTTAAGTAGCAGGTTAAATTTTTATAATAAAATTAGTTATAAAAGAGGCATACTATGTGAATGCTCATAACACTTCTGATTTCAATATTATGGGAATCTATCAAAAATTATTTTTATTTCATATTGTAACTGAATATTTTTTATGATTTTTAAATTTGTTAAACTTTTTATCTATATAATGTAACATTTCGCTTGAAATATATATTTGTAAAATAATTTTACTTATAATTAATTTTTTTAAATCTAATTTAAACATAATTTACGCGATATACAATATAAATATATAAATATATATATATATATATATATATATATATATATATATATATATATATATATATATATATATATATATATATATATATATATATATATATATATAAAAACTGCGGTTTGCAGAGATCTGTTCAGTTTTAAAATTTTTAAACTTAAATTGATCTATTTGATTACTTTTATATATTATCATGAAATAATTACATTCTTAAATAACTAATTTCTCTCTTGAAACAACTAGGGGAGAGTCGGACAAAACAGGGATTTAGGCTTTATTCATGGATTTGAACTGATATCTAGCGAACACTGCTGGAACTATTTCCATGCATGAACCCTTTTGCAGAGGGAATTATTTTTAAGTTTCATAAGAAAAGCTTACCATTTTAGCGTCTGCAATATTACTCTACCAATCTTAAATGCCTAGGGATTTACTCTAGCTTACTTAAGTACAGCTTACGGTTTGTTGTTTTAAAAGTTTATACTAGTGCATAAGATTTGTTTTATTAACGCTAGATTATAATTTCTTCACAAAGTCAAGGTCGGACTAAACCGGGATGTGGGTCAGACGAAGCTTACATCTTTTGCTTATATAAACATTCGAAATCTAAGGAGATTTGTCTTTCACAGCAAAGTGTTGGCACATGAAATGATGAACAAGACCAAAATTTCAATTAAAATTTTGTTCCTAAAAAGTTTTACTTTAGAGCGTTAATTAAATTGTAATTTGATGAAAATTTTATATAAATTGAAGTTAAAGAAGTTTATTATGTCATACCATGCAAAAGTTTTCTTATATTAAACATTTTTTTTTCAAAGTTACTACGTTATTTTATTATTCTATCCAGTTCCCGAATTTTTCACTCATCTAAAATATGTGCTTTTATCACCTATATTTCTATTAATTAGGATTAATTTACTATTTTTTCTTCATAAGGAACCAGTTTATCGTTTTAGCACCAATTTTGACTGTTTTGATCACACATAAAGTGAATATTTAAAAAATAAAGTTTAGGTAACGATTTTGTCCGACTTTCCCCTATAAGCACTGTCGTCTATATAATTGAGGAGTAAACAATCAAACCATGCTTTCTCCTTCAAATACAAATTTTCAGGAAATTCTCTCTCTATTCTAAAAAAAAAAGTTTTTGTAATTGGTTTCCAGAGAAAGGCTTTTTAATTACTGATCCGTATAACATGTTTTTGGTATCAAACTGTTCGGATTCTTTTGAGGATGTGCAATAAGCCTTTAGAATTTCTAAAAAAATTCTCAATTCTAAAATATTTCCATTTTTCTGGATTACGGATAAGAGGTTGCAGTTAACAGCAAGAAACTGTCGTACAATTTATTATACCTCCAATCACAATGACCAACCGACTCTATTCATTAATGATGAAAATAATTCCTTTCACGCTTTGAAAATGCGCTTCAAAATATGTACTTTCTAAATAAAATATTTTTAAAAGACTGATAAGAGTTTCCCAGAAACTCACAGATTTACTATTTAAGTACAGAATTTCACACACCAAAATCAATTGTTTGTAAACATTGGGTTTTGTCTTTTATTATTTTTAATAGCTTAAATTGTATTGTTAAAAAAGTCTGTTTTAAAACAAAAACTTGAATGATAAAACACTAGACATTTTGACGAGTTACTAGGTACTATATTAAATTTAACAGATTCATTGTTGAACTTTTTTGTAAATATTGAATAACAATTAGTTACGAGCAGACTTGATGGCTATTTTTAAGGAAAACGTGTTGATTAAATTATTGATAATTTACAACCAATAAATACTCTAACTTTTAAGATAGTGTGCTTTTGGAAAGTTGGTTGATGTTTCTTCTACTAATTGTTTTAACGAATGTTTTATAAATAAGTAATTTTAGTGAGCAGGGTGTTGTGGGGATTGCGAAGCGATCCGAAAGGCCCTGCGTCAGCAGTTAACGGGGGTTGGTCAGCGATAGCGAGCAGGTGGCGGTAGCTCCCTAGTAACTTAAAAAATAACTAATTTAAAAACCTAATTATCGTTTGTTTAGTTCTATAACGAGTAACTGAGAAGATTTGTAGTCATAATTTAGCTAAAAACCTAAAATTAATTATTAAAAAATGCTGTTTGAAATTTGGAGAAATCACGTTTTGATCGAACACATAAGAGGAAACATGGTTTGAAAGTTTCCAACATGGACAAAACACTTCTTAATGAAAAAATTAATCCTACTCTTCTCAAAAACTATTCTTTTTATTTCTGATATACAATGTAAATTTTTGAAATAAACTTTAGGTGATTTCGTATCAAAAAGTCCCCACCAGTATTTTTACATCACCAACTTTACGCTGACAAATGAGTGGGTCACGTGACGAGTAAGAACAGCTATGATTGGTTGTGACTGGAGGAATCACTGTTTGACTGAAAACAGGCTCTGGAGGAAACTCTTTTTGATTGAAACATCAATTTTCCAAGTAGTTTTAGAATAGGTTAAAACTTGTTTTAGTTGAAGATAATAGCATTATTTTGTGCAGTTTAATGTGGAGATCATGAAAATAGCAGTAACTCATTTTTTATTTTTTTTTGGAGAAAACACGGTTTGACTGTTTGCTCCTCAATTCTTTAATTAAAAAATCTTTTTTCTTCATGAAAATCGATTTCAATTTAAATTAGTACTTCATCCATATATTTTTATAAAATGAAATTATAATTTCTTCACAACAAGAAAACTTCGTCTCTTTCGTTCAAACTTCAAGAAGATGAATCAACCACACACAAACAGAAAATTTCAAAACATTCGTAGTATTGATTGGCTCGTCTTTTGAAGTTTGTAGAAAGATTAAAAATAATGTTTTGTCGTGGCATCATGGGTGGGGGGAATCCCGCCTACACTCTGATGCATAGGCCCTTCCCAATTCTAGAATCAGACAAGTTAATCACTTCTTTGAACCTGCGGCAAAACTGTGGCATCCCTTTCCGCTGAAGACACAGATATAAAATAAACTTAAAACGAATTAAATCCTGTCACCAGTTTTGGACGGGTGCAAGTGAAAAATCAATGTCTGCGTGAGATTTAAAATAGATTGTTCGTTTAGAAGATCTATATTAAAAATATTCCGTGTAGGTGAACTCATTTTGTGAAAATTTTGAATAGGTAGGTTGGGTTTTTTTGCTTGCTATTTTCATATCAAAAGGGAAACTTAATTATATGATAATGTTGGGAAACAAAAAGGGGAAGTTGAAGTTTAGCTCATTTGGGGGGTTATTTATTACCTACTTTGAAATATTTTTAAAGGAGATGATGACTTTTATTAAAACTCCCAGTTCATTAGTGCTTAAATAACACTGTGTTGAAATTCGCGAAATTTACTTTTGCGAAATATGAGTTACAACTAAATACATGTTGGTTAATGGTAATAGTTAAGTGTCACTTTCATGAAACTATACTTTGAAATTGCCGCAAATTAGATATTATTAAATTAATTATTCGCTTTTAATCCATAAGTAATGGTTGTTTTGTTATGTATTGAGACTAACAAATCTATAGAACTTTTCCTCCTAACATTGATAGAACATCTTCTTAGGTTTTGCATTTCTTTTTTTATATTGCATTACATGATATTTATAAAATGTAATTTTAAAATACTAAAATATACAAAAGGAATTATAAATTAGATATATTTTGTACTCAAAAATCTGAATTTTTAAATATTACTTTCCATGAAATTTCAGACAGGAATCTGCACATAGTGGGATATTACAAGCTGTACAAACGTATCTTGTTCTCTTCTCATGTGCTTTAGTAGAGCATAAACGGAAAATAGCTTCCCCCCCATCCACTTTAAAAAATTAATGAAGTTGGTGGGAAGTATACTTCCCACGGCCTTATAAAGGGTTAAAACATTTTGCCGTTCCAAGAGACAATCTACAATTTTTATTGGTTATTTCAAATGCCTGACCGAATTTCAGAGTCTTTAAAGTATAGCAACAGGTAAAAAACTTTTCTGACTAAATTAATATCTAACCAAAAACAAGCACGGAATAATAGGTATTTGTTAAGTTTTTTTTTGTCAAAGTTTTAATATTTTACCGCACAATTAGTAAAAAGATAATTTTTATATTTTAAAACGATGTATATCATTCTAACTTCGAATTAATTTAAAATCGTAACAGCAAATATATGCATAAAATAGAACTGACCCTTGGATTAAACTTTTTGATGGTTCAAGTATGTCTACTTTAATAATGGTATCCTCATGAACATTTTAGACCTTCCTTCTAATTCTTTTTAGTTTATTATTTTGAAGTTTTCTTAACATGAAATGATGATGTTTCAGAGATAACGGTAATTTTTCTTTAATTATTTCATAAAGAAAATTTTTAATTATTATATTAATATCTTTCTGAAAAAATTCATTGCATATACAGGATTCATAAGTATACGAATAATACTAATATTTCAGGAAATGTTTTCACAAAGTTTTAAACAATTTTTTAAGAAAATTATTTGGGTATCTAAACTGAAATGAAACTTTTGACGTAGCATATTATTTTATCGAAAATTAATAAGAGGAAGGAAAAAAATAGTTTCACCTGTTCCCTTTGATAAACATAAATAATGAAACGGAACTTACAAAAACCAATTTCAGTTACGTGTTTTTAAGCATACATTCAAATAATTAAAATAAACTTTAATGGTTTAACTCTAAGATACAGTCAGTCTATAAGATACATTAGTGCAGGAAATGCTCCATATTAAGTTTTAAAACCTATTTAACGAATATCATTGAAATAAAATGGGAATATATTCCGGGGAAAATGAAGAAACTTAAAAAGAAAAGCTCTAGTTAGGACTAATTGATGAAATAAGAACCTGATGCGAAGCTATAAAGTAGAACCAATTGAATGGAGATCACATGCCTAGTTTATCTCTTTAATTACTTAATTTAGGAAACTTCTCTCTTTTTTTTAAATGTTTAAAAAGTTATCGCAATTTTAAAGAAATATTCACAGGTTGAATAACGTTATTTTACACGACAAAAAGTCTCCCCTCAGTATAACCAAACTTTTTAAAAATACTGTTTCCATAAACTTTGTATGCAAATTCTAAATTAATTTTGATCGAATTAAAAAATGTACCCCCTATGCATCCCTCGTGACTATAAAGTGATCTCCCCAAGTGGGACTATACGATCAATAGCAATTTTTTTTCCGTGCCTAAACGGGTTCTCAATTCTTTTCTGTGGAGCATCTATCTTGGGACCCGGCTGTAGTCGCTTATAATTAAAGTCTTCGGATTTTTTGGCTGACGGAAGATTTCTAAAAGACTTTATTGGAAATCTCTTCTTCCCAATCGTCTTGGAGCTATGGTTCCCGTGAAAGGCCTGAAATGCCAGTAATTAATCTCCACTGTCCGGATCAAAAGAAATTTGCAATCTGTCCTTACACGAGGGAAGAAACGGGCGTTTCGATAAATATTCAAAAGAGGTTCGTCCCGAAGAAAGTTTAGAAGAAATTAGGAGAGTGGGGATTTCTCTCCTGCTAAGAGAGAGAAAGAGATCAATGTGCATTAATCTGGGACGGGGTGTAATGATGGTGCTTAGAAGAACGATGCATGGAATCTTCCCCGCCTGAGATTGTAGTTTTCTTTGTTGGAGATTAAGGGGAATATTTGTTTTTATACCCATACCCCTGAAATAAAAAACAAAGTTTACGTTTTGGAAGTTAGAATGGTAACTGTGTTAAAAAATTTCATTAAATGAGGAAACGAGAAAATTCAATGTAGTATGAGAGATGAAAGATAAAAGAGATAAAAGTAACGTGTTTTTAACGGGGTATAATCTTTATCTCAGTACAAGTACGATATACTATATCCTTAGAGTATTTATTGTCATTCCCGATTTAAGTCTAAATATTAATATTATCTATTAAAATTTTCTAAATTTTAATACTTATTTTTATACATATCACTAGCGCTAACGCGTTAGACCAGGGCTTCGCTCGGGTTTCAGTTTTTTAATAAACATCATCTGGTGCGTTACAGATGGGCTTCGCCAGTCCATGTTTTTTTTTAAATTATTCTGGTGTGTTACAGATGGGCTTCGCCAGTCCAAATGGGGAAATAGTTAAATATAGGATCCATTTTTATGTTTATGCTACAACAATGGATTTTAAACTACAACAATCGATTTCAATCTGCAACAATCGAGATTGCCTACAACAATTAATTTTACATCTCCTCTTGTTATATTTACAACAATGTGGTTTTGCCCTGAAGTTAGGCATGAAATATGGGTTTTTAAGCTGAAAATTGACCAAAAAAGTTGTTGGGGCGCTTCGATTTTAAATTATTTTTATTCAGAAACCTTCCCGAGAGCGAGTAGATCAACGTGGTATAGTTTAATAGTTAATGTAGGTTCGAAAAGTTTAAAACTATAAAGAACATACATACATACAGACAGACATTCATTTTTATAAATATAGATGAATTAGTATTTATGTATATGACTTATCGATATACATTTCAATGTAAAATATTATTATAATATAAATGAGAAAATTTCATATTGAAATCCTGTAGAGACCTTTACAGTTAAAAACCAAGGGCATACATAAAGGACGAGCCTCCCCCTGTAATACCGTGTACTAAACTACCTTATAGGGTAGGTGGGGGCAAAGCCCCGCAGTTTTTAGTATTTTTAACATTGTGATCGAAAGGGGGTAGATAATCCCGAAATTTCAATTGGAGGTGTTAGATTGAGATGTTACCTACAAAACCAATCCAAATTTATACTCTTATTGATAGTATTTCAAGAGAAATTGACAATTTAGTTGAAAAAAAAATTGCTAGTCTTTGCCTCGAAAAATGGGGCAAAGACACGCACTTTTGAATCTTCGTGTCCAAGTGAAATAAACATGGATAAACAAAATGTTTCATTATAAAAACACTAGAAATAATCATCTTAATAAGAGCCCCTATTATCCGCGGAATTGGGTGGCAAGGGTACCGCGGATAGCTAAAATCACGAATAACCCGAAAAAAGACTAAAAATGAGGTGAAAACACCGAAACAAAATATCTCAGCATAAAAACTATGTTTCATTGTACAAAAATATATTATGCAAAACTTTTAAAATGTGTACAGTACAGTAGAATTATTTGCTCTACATCTAAAATCTCTCTAATGTTCGTCTAAAATGTACCCTCATCATTGAATTTTTTTTAGTGGCAATCGTGGATCATCCGCTCGCGAATAATGGATTTCTAATGTATTGTTTTAATATTTTTAAGTGAACCAACAATATTAAACATAAATATAATCCGTTTAATGAAAATTGTCAATCTGTTGTAGCAACTCATTTCAAAGTGCCCAATATCTTTCAAAGGGGAGAAAAAAGGGTTTCAGTTTGAGGATTGACATCTCGGAAACCTTTATTCAACTTTTTAGGGATCCTGTAGGTTCTAATTTCCTTTTGGGGCGAATTCCCAAAGTTTTGAAGATGCGGGTATTTGCCCCAAAACACCTGCGGGTATTTGCCCCGTTTCACTTTATTTTGAAAAACAAGGCTTATTATTTTTAGAGACATGTTAAGGAAATTCTTTCAAGACGAAAGTGAAGTTCAAATGCTATCTTAACATTGGCTTATTTGTTTGTAATTCTTCTGAAGCCCTATTTTATGTTATGTTTAAGTAAAATATCAGAAAAATTACATCAAAATGATGAAAAACAAACTCGTGAACTCGTGAGTGACTTAGGGGTACGAAATTTCGTAGAACGATAGGTCACAGTAAGACAAACCAACCACCTGGTTTTCAACTTTTAAATAGATTATTAACAATTAAAAATTGCGGTGCGTGGTTTTGCCCCGTGCGGGTTTTTACCCCCACCTACCCTACCCTGTTTTTGGGTCAAATTTCAAAAACATTTATGGGGAAGGAACCCCAGACCCCCTTTCGCACTTGAAAATCTATTATTGACAATTTTGATAACAAGTTCATCAAGATGCAAATCCTACCTAAAAATGTATTAAAACGTAATAAAAATATACTTAATATGCATAAGGGGCTTAAAACAAGATAATTTCTAAATTTTTTTAAGGATATTTGGGACCCTACTGAAATAAATATCTATACAGGGTGTATCTGAAATGGTACAACAAACTTTTAGGGGTGATAGTACTCATCAAGACGAACAAGAATTGGTATAGAAAAAGAGGTCGCAAATGGGGATTAAGGGGTAAAATCACGAAAATAATTAACCCTCGCAACTAAGTTGAGAAAGACATTTCTTTAAGGTAAGAATAAAAAACAATGTAAAACGCTCGGTTCTAGCAAAACAAACTTAAATGCTAATGGGGAAGTTATATCCTGGGAGCAAAATATTTGTATGGTCTATGACTCGATATGAAGTAGGTAAATCAAATTTGGCAATTTATTAATATTTTCGTGAGATTTCTTTTCCATATTAATATTATCGTTAAAACAATAGCTTCCCTAATAGCCAGGTGACCAAAATGTGACTCGTTTGTGACCTTCACTTAGAGGTCACGGGCATGACCGTGAAGTCACCAGGACCCGTTATTGACAGCTTAATGTCCGCAATTTGTGACCCACATCTGTGACCACTTGTGACGTCCTTGTGAAGTCACAGTACAACCGGATTGTGACTACGTGACGCGAATGTGACGTCGCAGAGGAGACTCGTCTGTGACCTTCACTTTGAGGTCACGGGCATGACCGTGAAGTCACCAGGACCCGTTATTGACAGCTTAATGTCCGCAATTTGTGACCCACATCTGTGACGCCCTAGTGAAGTCACAGTACAACCAGGTTGTGACTACGTGACGCGAATGTGACGTCGCAGAGTAGTCACGATGTGTACGTCACTCGATGACTTGATTGTGACGTTGCACTGACCAAGCGGTGACGTTACACTTATTTATTTTCCTAAAGCATATATGCCAAAAAAATAACTTTTCTTTATCTTCTTACTTACATAACTTTTTGAATATATTTGCTTTAATCCATGCTTAATAATGAAATAGTAATTTCCTCCCTAATAGTGTCACTCACCATTTTTATTTTTCTATTTTGTCTGTTTATATACATAGCAGATTAATTTTTATCCTATTGCTACTCGTCTACATTCAGAAAAACTTTAGTGGGCAGGGGCACTGAATATTGAGGTTTCTAATAAAAAGTTCTTAGTTGAACTACACAATGGCAAAAAATTATTCCTGAAATTATGCGCTACACTTAGTACATATTTTCAGGAATAATGTTACTTCATATAATTCAACAAAGAAACTATGAAAAATAAAAAGTGTGATACTTAACTCATAACTCTGAAAAAAATAAAACTAATTTATTCCTACTTTTTAGTTAGGTCATTTAACCCAATCTTAAACAAAAATTAACTAGAATTTATCACCAAATAATTACGGAACAGTGTCTATATAAAATTAAGATTTATACAGTAATAAAATTTTAATTTAAATAATAAATTTAAATTATTTAAAATATTTTTTTAAAAATTTCAACAATAACTTTAATTTAGGCTCTTGAAGCACTGATAAAAAACTTACCTTTTAAATCTAGAAGGGAGGAAGAAACAGGCAAATTTTCATTCCAAAAAATTATTTCAATACATTGAATGCAAGAAAAATCCTTAAGTTAATTGAAACATATTTTTTAAATTTCTACAATAACTTGGTTTAATTTAGTCTCTTAAAGCACTGATAAAAAACTTACCTTTTTAATTTTTAAATCTCGAAAGGAGGAACAGGCAAATTTTCATTCCAAAAAATTATTCAAGACATTGAATGCAAGAAAAATCTTTAAGTTTATTGGACTGATTAATTTACAAACCAGGAAAATTTTACAAACAGCCTTCCAGCCCTACAGGACTCAAGGTAAAAGTGAGTCATACAAAAAAATTATATATATAAAATATAAATTTAATCCATTCCCTAAATTCATCAAAAATGAAGGGAAATATACTGTGAAACTTATTTAAGTTACAAATATGATGACATTTTTATATTTATGGAAAATTAGTCTACAAAAAAGTGCTTCAAAGAACACTTTTACAGGGGACATCATAACCAGACTTGACAGCTCCTGCAAAAAATATAAACAATTTATTTAACTATTTAAAAAAGTAATTATGCAATAAATGAAAGGAGAATTTCACCATTTATTGCTGGTTAAGCGGACAATAGGTGTAAACTCAACTCTCTCACCTTGTTAGGACTCATCAGCACGGTATATACTGTGCTGATGAGTCCTAACAAGGACGGAACCAGTCCACAGTTGGAGGTGACACTTGAGAGTTTTGAGTTTACACCTAATTATGCAATAACCTGTTAAACGTGCCACTTCATAGTAAAACATCTCAAGAGATACGAAAATACTTGAAAGTGCCAACAACAAATGTTTAAATTAACAGTAGGGTAGAGTGGGGCACCTTGGGACACACCACTTTTCAGACTCAATTTTATAATTATGAACTTGTGCTAAAATTTATTCATCAATGTGTTTTGGAATATTTAGTGTGTCTAGATAATTATTTCATGTTATCTGGTTTTGTGCAATACAAAGTTACAATCACATTTAGTTTCGAAAACATTTTTTAAATATATGAAGTGTATTTATGTTATTACAATTAAAATGAAATTAAAATATGTATATTCACTAATATTTTAGAAAATAAAGAGAAAGTTTTTGTTAAATCTAAAAGAGTAATTAAGCTTAACATTCAAAGTGTTAAGTGGGGTACCAAGGGACAGTCAGGTGTGGGGCACCATGGGACATGTCACAAAAATAAGACACACCTTACTCTCATGTGAGCAAAAAATGTTTTTATAAAGAATTAAATAAATTAAGAAAGTAGATATTTGTAATTTGATGCAAAAAATCATTTGAAGTAAACGAAAAAACTGATTTATGTCAAGACAAAAATGAGGATATCCTTGTGAATAATTTTGATTTTAAAATATGTTGGATGTCTAATTTATGATAACTTAACATAGCTTTATCATTATTTATGTTACTTTTGTATTTTTCAAAATAAATTGATATTCTTGAAGTATTACTGAAAGAGTCCAAAGGTGGGACACTACTGAGGCACCTTGGGACATTAAGAGATGTTTTTAAAATTTGTTATTATAAATTCCCAAAAAGAAATGGGAAGCACCCAATAGCTTAAATAAACAAATTTACCACATTATTAAGAAGAAAATAAAGTAAAATCAAATTATTCAGCTCTTGTAATATCCTATGGGACATCCATAAATTACATGAGGTGTTTTTTCAAAAATCTTCTTCCCTTGGCCAGATTTTGCTGGACCCCCCGTGAGATTTACCTACAACCTTTAAAAATAATTTTCTATCCTATTCGTTTGCATTTTTTGCACCTAAAACTTTTACATTATTAACGATGTGGGGGAAAAGGACATTATGTCATCATAAGGTTTTCTTTATTATAAAAATCACACAAAACTATTTAAAATTTTACAATATTCCATAGACATTCATTTACACCAGAAAAACTGCCAATCAAGTAAAGAAATGATCTACTGAATTTTAAATGGGTTACAACAAGGTATTCTTATCTCCACAATTAATTTAAAATATTGATGATTAAAAGATTATGTTGGACAGAAAAGTTACGACTAGTCAGGCGACAGAGAGGAGGAATCGAATAGTTCAAGAAAGGCTGCAAGTGGGGGAGCATTGAAAAGAGGAACAGACAAGCGGCAGCGCAAAACCGCATAATTTTGATTGAGAAAATTTATGACATGTAAAAAGAGATGGAAAAAGCCAACAGTTCGCTCAAACTGAGAAAGAAGGAATTCCGCCTAAAAATCACCACAGTATCTTATCTATGTGTATTCCTTTCTCATACTTAAAAAATAAGAAAATCATATAATTTCTAACATAAAAAGTTGACGCGAGATTTTAATCAACCCCCCTCCCTCTTGGGGAGATTTTTCCAAACCCTTCCCCCCCTTTTGACCTCATGTAATTTATGGATGTCCCCTAACAAAATAACACAAAACAGTAATCACATTGCATTATATATACTGGCATGCATTGGCGTTGCCAACTACTGAAAATGGGGCGACCCAAATATTTGGGATTCCACAGATTGTGTACCACGGCACCCTGGGGTGCTGCGTGGGTATTCCAGGGGTGCCACACCAATAATCAAGAAAAATTGTAAAACATTGCAAAGTTTTTAAGTATGGAACGAAAAACACTTTTCAACAGAACAGTATTACCATTCACAGTTCTAAATATGATCTGATGGCACAATAGGTTTTGCACGACTATTTTATAAGCGGCTTTTGAATATGAATCTTCAAAACTTCATTGAGTATTAAATTAAAAATTAAACTACTCACTGGGACTCTGGACTCTCTGGGACTTTTTTCTTTAACGCCAAAGGTTTCCAAATTTGTATACATTTCCGCTTCTTTTTCGAAAGGGGTTTTAGCTGGAACCAAGGAATCTTCTTTATGGCGTTATCTTTAGATTTATGCTCATCTACAGTTTTCTTCGATACAGACTTTATTTCCTTATTTGGTGAAAAGACCTAAAAATTATTATTTTCATAAATTATTCTAAATAAAAAACAAGGAGGAAGAAACAATGCAAATTTTGCAAACTCAATTTTATGGAGAAAAATGGATTGCTTTTGCCAAGAATTCAACTAATTAACATTCACAGTTCTAAATATGATCTGATGACACAAGAGGGTGCGCCTAGAGTTTTATGATAGCCAGTTTTATGATCCCGCTTACTTGGTGGTTTCAATTAGTGAACAAAAGAATTCCCCCCTCTGAAGGGGCTGCTATAGGGGAAACTCCCTAACCACACAAAGAGACGGGGGAGATAAAAGTGATATCTTATCCCCCAAACCGCCCGAAGGAGGGTTGTCGTGCAGATTCTAAGCGTGCATGTGTAGTAGCGACCAACGATACTAACGACGATGATCCTTCGGGCTTTCTGTGGAGATTAGGGACATTGATAGTCTCCCCCATCTCTATGTGTGGTTAGGTAAAATTTTTAAATATGGAAAGAAAAATACTTTTCACAGAAAAGAGATAAATATATGCCTAATTTTCTATTCAATTTAAAGGAAATTCGGTTGCATAGAATTAACACAAATAAGTGGTGGAAAAAAGGGGGGATGAGCAGCCCTGCCCCCCCGAAATTCGGGCTTGCAGTACCAAAAGAAGTTAAAATCCTGTTTTCATCATAAAATTTCTGTGGGAGTACCCCCCAGATCCCCTTTTGTACTTGGAACTCTCACAACTTTTTTATGTTGTATTAAGTTAATCAAAATGCAAATCCTGCCTAAAAATGTGTATCCAAAATTTGGAGACTACTCTTTCTAAAGCTGTGTACAGTTTTACTGATTACTGGGTCATATGACAGTATAGAATAGGTAATTCTAAAAACAGAAACTTACAACGGAATTGGATGGAAGCGGTGAGCAGATTCAGAGGTGGCAGAAGTGGTCTCGGCATTGATGATGACTGACGTTTCTGGAACTGCGGCAGCTCTTGCTGCTGAAAAAAAAGATGAGTTAAAGCACAATGCTAATCTGTTCCCAGACACCCTTTTTCTTCATAAATCAGCGACAAAATATTTAATTAGAGCATCTAAAAATTGGGTTCAATTCCTTTAACATTCACACTAAATACCGCAAATCTGTTTTGTATGCCATACATTCTAATATCAACAATTGTTTTATATTTTTAATGATAAACTGAACAGTTATTGATCTTATCTAAATAAACATTTAAACAGTGAGTTTGAAGTATTTTAGAAATATTTCTACTTATTGGTGTCCATAACAGCATGGCGATATTTAATGGGAACATAAACTGAATTGAATTGCACAAATTGCTTTAAAATATTGGTTCAATTCCATTAACGTTCCTACTAAATACTGCCATGATCTCAGTAAACCAAACATTGGAAATATTTCAAAATAATTTCAAACTCATAAATTAAAAGGTCAATAACTGTTCAGTTTATCAATAAAAACCAGAAAATTTTTTCATTTTAATACACATGGTGTTCAAAAGAGCTTGGCATTATTTAGAGGGAACATTAACAGAATTGAACTAAAATATTAAACAAACTTGGTGCTATGTAAGTTGTTGAAAACTCTAATAATTATATTATTTGAGTGACAAACTGGAATAGATTTCACTATTAATAGGGAGATGGCCAAAAGATCTGTACAGCAGTCATCACGTAAACCTGTTTCAAATCCATTGCAACAAACTTTCTTAGTACGATTTACAAAATAAGTAAACAGTAAATGGCTACTGAAGCGCATTCTTTTTGAAGAGGGAAAGGGGTTAGTGGTGAAAAGTAACCTATTTAACCCTCCATCTCTTCCTCTACAACCTTAGGAAGAGAATGGCCTTGACTTGTTTTGGATTACACTAACCCATGGCCAGTGGTGTAGCCAGAAATTATTTTTGGGGGGTGCATGATGATATCGAAATGAAAGAAAAAAATAAAGTTTTGAATTACATTAATTTTATCTCTGAATGAATAACTTAATATTAAAATAAATTAATGGTGTATTTTAATCATGAAACAAAGAAATCCATTGTTAACAACAAACTAGAAAGTATTTCATCAACACTCATAAATTAAATTTGTTGATAAGAACATTTCATTTACTTAAAATCATAAATATAAGCAGGGGCGGATACAGGATGTTTTTTATGGGGGGCAATAAGAATTTTCATAATCCAATTGAATCCTCTCGATGATCTTAATACGGAAAAGATAGTGAAGTATCCTGCTCCAACCATTAAACGGGAGGTCTGGGGGTCCCCAGAAAATTTTTGGAATTTTAAGTAAAAAAACCCATTTTTTCAACTCGTTTTGGTATGCCTCATCCGAATTTCGGACAGATTTTATGGTAGAATTACATTTTGACAAACTTTATATAAAATAGAGTTGTATTAATAAAGTTACAAGTACCGAGGGGGTCTGGGGGTTCTCCCCCATGAAAGTTTTTGAAAATTTGAACCTAAAAACTGGTTTTTAACTTGTTTTGGTGTACCTAATCGGAATTTCGGGAATAGGGGAATAAAATAAAATTCTGAAGTATTTAATTTCACAAAGAAAAAGTTAGGGGCTTGGGGGTGCAAAAGACCAGTTGCACCCCCTCTGTCTACACCACTGCCCATGGCAAGAAAAGGCTAAATGATATTTGTTGACTGATTAGGTCCAATTCCGTTAACGTTTCCCGCTCAATATTGCCAAGGTTTAAACGCCATACATTCAAATATCGACAAATTTTCTTGATTTTAATTGATAAACTGAGCAGTTATTGTGTGTGATCTGACTAAACATTTTTATCCATGAGTTTGAAATTATTTAGTAATATTTTTACTTTTTGGTGTCCAAAAGAGCATGTCAATATTCAGCGGGAGCATTAACCGAATTGAACCACTGATTAAACTTCAGTCGAAGGGATGCTAATACTAATCAACAAACCACCTCAGTTTATTTGAAACGGCTTTAAGCGCCAAAAAGGTTATGTTTAAATTGAATGAAGGTAGTGGTAGCATACTCAAATTACATAGATATAAAAATAAATATTTCTCAGGAAAGGATTTCTCCCCCAATAAAGCCGTTAAGATAACCCACCTCCTTCATGGGCTTTTTTTCCCGGAAAGGGAAAGACATCAGATCAGATGACATGGTCATCTTCTTTCTGTTCCAATATTGTGATACTTTTTAGAAAATATACCCAACATTTTTGTGTCAAAAGGTAAAAGTGATTGACCGAAATGGGCTCTCAAAGCGGTTAAATGCCTACTTTTGAGGGTCGAATTTCAAAATTTCTTCTGGGGGAGGACCCCATAACCACAAGGGGATCTTGCGTGATACTTTTTAAAAAATCACCAACATTTTGTGTCAAAAGGTAAAGACCCCAACCTTTAAGCAGTGGACTTTAAAAAGAAACAAGGGGGGTATTTTCTTGAAACGGGAAATGAAATAGAGGGAGGCGGCAATAAATCGATATGCACAGAGCGGCAAAATCCCTAAATACGGGCCTGCTGCCCGGTCTCCCCGATATCAACTTAATTCACTTTCACTGAGGGTTACGTGCTCATGTATGTCCTTCTATGGAAGAACCGCTACTGGTATCAGCTTAAATAGGGCAAGATTAAAAGTTAATGTTCTTTTAAATACTTGGTTTTTTGTTCATTGTAAGGTGAAAAATTATTAGTAAAAAGAAGTGAAAACACTCTCCAAAAGGATGCTGTGATCAAAGGACAGTAAATTATACTTTTCAAGAGATCAGCCCATATACACTGAGATTTCCATTCAAATCAGTTTGATTGTTTTGGTTAAATAGAAGTCAATTTTGATTATTTTACAGAAAAACATTAGAACGAGAATATACTTTGTCTCAGATTGAGTAAATAAAATTAAAGTATTGTGAAATTAAGTATAAAATTATTTTTTAGAGGAACAATACAACACAAAAACAAATGTATCAAATAACGCTTAGATAGATTACAAGGATTATATGGGAGCAACTATCCGTAGTCGGACATCGTCTTAACAGCCTGAACTAGAAAACTAAAGTGAATAAATATCTAAATAAAATATTATAAGCATTTAACTTACTGGAAATAAGGACGCCACGCGGCTCGGGGCTCGACGCCAATTCAGGACGGTGATTGTAAACAAGCCTGGTGTTGCCATTTTCAGGAGTAGTAAAATCCAATAACTACCCGTGGCTCAATTTATAAAATAAAAATTATGCTCGATTTGAAAAAATCATCAAGCTATCAAAAGAAATCTTGATGAAATTTTAAATGTAAAATTTCTTAGCTATGAAGGTATCACGAACGACAAATATAGACCATACCGCCCATCTATTCTGTTGGTTAATGCGTGGCCGTGGGGTATATCTCGCTCGTAATTTAGGTTCTCATTTACCCTCGCTCTGCTTTATTTTTTCTTATTTAACTTCATTAATAGTTCACATTTTGACATTATTTGTCCTTTAATTTATGCACTAACGCATGCATGTTTCTTATTTTGTGGAGACAATATATCATTTACAGGCATTTTTCACTGTCGAGATAATGCATTTTTGTCGCTTTTAACCCATTAAACACTTTCTATATATTTTTCTTTGACATAATCTTAAATTGGACTTCAAATTATACATCATATCAAATTTTCAAGCGATTTGTTACATATTTAGGGTTTTTTTTAAGGCAAATAAGAAAACGGTATTTTGAGTAAAAAACACAAGTCCGAAAAAGCCCAATAATTGGTTTTAATAATAAGTTTAAATTTTTTTAAATTTTTATTATGGTAATAGAGTAATATGGTAAGATTTTTCCAGAAATTCTAGTTGCCATGTTCATTCTAGCGTCATCTAGGAATTTTTGAACACAAAAGTGATTAACTTGTCTTCATAGGAATTCATTACGTTTTTCGGGCTATGTGAAAAAGGAAGAATGGGTAAAAATATAAATAGACCCCCAAGTGTTTTACATCATCGTGTTCACATCATTTAGTAGATTAAGAATATGTAAAGTATAAGGGGATTGGCTCCTTATTTCGGGAGTTTTTCCGGTTTTATTGGAAAACTTTAATTGGGCGTCACGTCCTTAATTTTAGAGATAGGGTTCTGAAATTTTAGTATGTGTACCTCCTTAATATTTCCTATTGAATGATGTATTACACTAAGGGGTTAGACCCATATTTCAAGGTTTTGAGACAACGTGCTCGTTTTTATTTTCCATTTCTAATGCTGTCAACTCTTTATCTGCAGAAGAAACGGTGTCTCTTTAACAAGATTTTAAGAGTTCTTCAAGATTATGCTTATAACTAAGCTCTCTGACTATTATTTCGGGAGAAATCCGTGATAACATGTCTTGGATAACCAAAAAATGAATTATCCGGATTGCGCAAATTTTATAACATCTCTTAGTTAAACGTATTGTTCGAAATCGCTTTTTATATGCTTTCAGGAAATATAAACCACTTAGCTAGGCTTCCAATATATCCGGAGCTATTCAACGTCCAAGTTAGTACATTTAGGCTTAATGTGCCATCAGGCACCTGCTGACGAAAATTCACAATACCTACAAGGTCTGGGTTTGCGCATGCGTCACAAAGAAGGACATATTTAAGATCTAAACAAGTTTTCCATGTGCTGAATCCCCGCTGGCTCAGTGGTGTTAATGCGTGCTTGACATGCGGCAGGTCGCGGGTTCTAATCCCAGCCTTAAACATTTTTTTAATATTTCCGAAAAATAGCTATATTTTTACTCCAGAAAATGAATATACTACAGGACCTGTGGATAGCACAATATTATTTTATTTAATTGCAAATATAGTAAATAATCATCTTTGCTGAAATTCATAATTTTTATTCCATCGTCCAGGAAGCAGAGCTTTTAACACTTGCAACCCCCCACCCAATCTATTTTTATCTGATTTTTATTATCATCAGTCATTATGATTTTTCTTTATTTGCCAAAAATTATTTACGATACGCGTATGCGACACCAACGAACAATGTTTTTATATAATAATTTCATTACAAAGAAAGTAGCCAATATGGTTCCGTGGGTAGGGCACGTACTTGGCATTGGGAAGGTCCCGGGTTCGATTCCCAAGTTCCGATCCTTTTAGTTTTACTCAAGAAATATAAAAAATATTCTACAGGACCTGTGGAATAGCACAACAGCATTTTATTTAATTGCAAATTTTTTAAATAATTTTCGTTCCTGATTTTCATAATTTTTATTCCATCTTCACCCTTTTGCACATTTGAAAAAATAACAAATAAAAATAAAAATACCCTAAATCTAGTACAAAAGTGTTTTTGGAAAAAAAACCATGGTTGTACGAGGCCAGAAACGTTGCTACGCTATCTAGCGGATATGTTTTTAAGGTCCCCTATCCAGTCATGGCTGACTGATGGATTCATAATACTAGTATACAATCCATGTGAAATGTTATTTCTGCAAATTAACACGATGCACTTGCATAAGGTCCCCTTTGGAGATTTAACTTATTACAGATATTTATATATTTTAGACAGACATTTTAATGCTGATAACACGTATTTTTTCTAAAATTAGAAAAAAATTAAATAAAATTCACAATTGCTTGAAGTTTGAAATTTTTATGTATTTTCAGGTTATTTTGTGAATTTTTTACTTGAAATCAGAAATACCTCAATATAATCTTACTAAAACATGTCGTCACTAATCGGTCACACGGTGAAATCACAGAGACGTCACGCGGTGACTAAGGGGTGACGGTCACCTCGAGGAGTCACAATGACGTTGCAGAGTGTTCACACAAGTTCTATTAGATGGTGGTCACAATGTGACCTCTTTGTGTAGACGCATTTCAGTCACTCTGTGACCTGTGACTTGTGTGACCCTCAGTGACCTTATAGTGACGTCACTCTGACTTTTGTGCTATTAGGGTTAGTGGGTAGAGTGACGAACTATCTTCCAATCCTAAGATCACGAGTTTTTTCCTCCTGATAATCTTTGGGTAATATTAAGAAAAACAGTAATGACGTGAAATAGTATTGTAAGAACTTTAATTTGTTTTTTAAGATGCGTGATTTTCATAAATTGTAAATTTTTTAAGGGATAATCCTTTGAAACTTAAAATTATTAATTAAAATAGTTTAAAGAGCAATCAGGATCTGTTAATTTATATTAAAGAGGAAAATCAGAGTTTGAAGGATTACATTAAATCTCAATTTAAGGAGTGTGAAAAAAGTTTGGAGACCAACAGCAGTTTCATCAAGGACTTATCTACGAAGCTTACAGTATTGACTTCGGAGGTTTAACTTTTGAAGGGTCAAAAGGACGAATTAAAAGAGAAAATAGCCAGATCAAAGAGGATCTTAAACAAGCTCTATCAGAAATCGCGGATCAGCAACAATATTCCAGACGTACTAACTTTGAAATCACTAATCTTCCAGAATCCGAAAATGAAAACATTAACGAAATCTTAACGAGTGTTTTCTCTTGCCTGGTGGTTAATCTGATTGATCAAGTGTCACCCACTGCTAAAAAGGATAAACCTAAACCGATCATTGTTCACTTTACAAACAAACATCAGAGAGACACTTGTTTATACTCTATTCATTTTGAGTAGGTGCCTGAGTACATTTCCTTCCCCTAAAACTTAATCGGTAACCATGGCAACTATCAACGTCAAAGTGACGTAGAAAGCTTACTATTGGCTGCACAAAGAGAGTAACCATGGTTACGCTTTTACCGAGGAGGAAAGCACTATTTCTTAGGCACCAATTCGAAATGAACAGAGTATAAAGGCAGCGAGGGCCAAAAGGATCAACACATCGCAGGTCAATGAAAGACAAGAAAGGACCTATCTATTTGAATGAAAACTCTAAGGTTATCCGAATAGTAAGTACTATGACGATCTACTAAATCTAAATGTTTCCAATTAGTGAAGTAACTACTCATGATTGTCTTACTGATAATGAATATAAATGCTAATAAGTTGCCAAATTTGGCTGAACATGCATTAAAAAAGAAGACTGATCGAAATAAATCTTTCACAAGGAAAAGATAACTTCCTGAAAAAGTTACAGTTAAAATTACTTTTTGCAAGTACGAGTTTTATTACTTTGATGTAAAAAATTACGGAATCGAAAATTTAATTGAGTCTCTTCCAGCACAAATATGATAGTTTTTTTGCTGATTTTCATCCCTTTAAACTCATTTGCCCTCAATTTAAAACTCAAAACCCCTTTCTATACAAATTCTTGTTCGTCTTGATGAGTACTATCATCCTTGAAAGTTTGTTGCACCATTTCATATACACCACTGTAAGAAACTTTTTACAGCTAAAAAAAACTTGGACTTCAACTTGATATTTTTAAAACTTATATGAGTTATTTTATGAATTTCCCTTCTCTGAAAGCCTGCTTAATATTGGCAGAGAAGGGTTATATATGCGTGTGGGTTGAAATCAAAAAGTACAATGGAATGCCCGGGATAACTTTAGTTTGACGTGGGTTGAAAAATTTTTCGAATTTTTTTCTACATGCGTTTTTGATTGGGTGTTTCACCTCTCCCTGGCATTTTTAAGTTAGCTTAATAAAATCAGAGTGCAGAATTTCTTTAAGTTAAAATTTTCAGTACTATTTACAGTAAAATTATTACACTCCTTCACGTGTACTCCTAGGTCTCTCACCTACTCATTTATACATTTTCCTCCCTTAATTTTTAGACATGCTAAAATTATGGAAATTATTCGTCCTTCAATAGATTTTTAAAAAAGTATAAAACGCCTACGATTTCTTTGGATGTTTATAACAGAATTTAAACATTAAATAAGCACAATTTTAAGTCCTCACATGTGTCCCCTTCCTCCCACAGTGTAATGTGACACTTTTTAAACCTTGAAAGTTATTTAAGTTTAGCATCCACGTTTTTTCTACCTGTTTTGTGTTAAATCAAAACTTAAAGTAATGTCTCTTAAGCTTTCAAAAATATTAGTGAAAAGAATTTTTACTCTCCGTCCACCCTTGTCACATTCCAGGACCCCCTAAACGTGTGTCATGATTTGTAAAAAGCTCCTTTTGTGATCTTATCACAAAATAAATTTAATTTTTTTACTTATACATACGTAGTACATCATTGTGTTTTGTGTTTAAATGCTGATTTTATTTAACACTCCTATTTATACTTTTAAATTTTCTCTCTTTTTTAGCAATTTAAACTGAGTTCATAGAGTGAAATTCAAATTTTATAATAAAATTCACTATAATGGCTGAGAATTTGAATTGGGTCATTTTTAGCTACATACACACATTTTTATGCGTTTTTGAATTTTACCGAAACTGCATTTTATCAAGAGAGTTAAGTCAGTGTTATATAAAAATGTATTTTTAAAAATAAAGAGGAATTTCTTGAGTCTTTGACGGAGAACTAAATCTTCAAATTCCTCTAAAGCTTGTTCTATAGAAGCATTAAAAACAGAAATTCAAAAACAATACTCTCAAACAATGATGAAGACAAAGTAATACTACAACGAGTTAACGAGTATATATTACAGTTTCGTATTAAAGTTTCCCCATTCCATGAAACTTTTCTCAAAGAGAAGTTAAGATTTTTTACCACTAGGTGGCGGCTTTATTTGTCACTTAAGGGACACTTTGAAACTATGTAACGATGATATGCTAGCAGCTACTTTTACATATTTATAAAGATGAAAGGAAGAAAAAAATATGGATTTTTTTATATTTTACAGAATTAAAACTGCGCTCTCTAATATCTTACTTCATATTAACACAAGAAACCTGCTAGTTAAATTCTCAAGTAATGATGACTGTATCATTAAAAAACTTTTTTCGTAGGAGCATTGCTTTATTCTTTATAAATCGCTGTTTAAGATTAATTAATATCATGTCAAGTGGTCAACATACTTCTACAAGTTGAGAAATACTTGTTTATATATGGATTAAACTGTTTAGTTATTTATTTAATTCTTAAACTCTACTGGTTAATGATGAAAACTGTTTTTCTTTTCAGATTCAATATCAAAGTACTTTCAATCAATCCTTCTGAAGAGTGGAATTGAATCTTTATGATGGCCGAGGGGGGTTATTGCCCCTGCAATGGTGCTAAGAAGAAAGCAGGAGTGTTCAAACTGGTAATATCCTATGCTAATAATTTATCTTAAATACAAGGTTTAAAAACTTATAAGTTTGACTTACTTAAAAGAAAAATTCAGTTTTAAAATATCGTTTATCGTATACTTTGGTATCAAAGGAAGATTTATGATTGAGAAAAAGGTGTTCAAATAATTACACTTATTTTCAAAAATCAAAAACACTCATTACACTAGTTTAATAAGGTGATTTGTAGAAAAGCTTCTGGTAACCAAAACTAAATTGCTATTCTGTTAGCTAACCAAGTTTAATTTTTTTCAACCCGTTTTCATAAAGTACTCAATAATTTCAAATAGGTGTTTTCAATGAATTATATCCACACAAAAGTGTATCATAGATACTTAATGCTTTCCAAAAAAGGGGGTAACTTAAATAACTATCCAGTGTCCACAAAACTATGCCATTAATAATAATATACTATAATACATTAATTCATCTTTTTCCTTTGTTTTGAACCAGTCTAAGAAATAGTTTGATTTTTCATCTTTGTGTTGAAAAAGAACTAAGGATTAGATATAAATCTTTTAAGAAGGTTGTTGAGACAGTTTCCTCGAGAAAACGTTTGTAAGATCTAGAAAAGAACCTGAAGAAATATACCTTAATACTAAGAAATTTTCTCTGAAATGAAAGGTTGCGTAATTTTCAAGGGACAAAATTAACTTTTGTTGTTATGGTTCAATCACAAAATAATATTGGTAAGTAATCATCGTGTGGACAAAACTATATAACTATTTCTAAACTCTTAAGTCTGAATATGAAAGAAAATTCTGGTATGAGTTTTTTTAATAATTGTTTTTTATACAATAGTAAATGGTTTTATGCTTATAATAGAAAATGATCATCCGTCGCACATATAACTGTTGGAAAGAATACCAATGTATCATCTAAAATACAAAATCCAGAAATTGAATGAAACAATACTTCATGTGTTTTATACGTCATGTACGTATAAATGAAATTAATATATCAATCAATTTTCATTACATTCAATATAGTGAAGCCCTAAGTTTATGAATTTATCACCATTATTTTATCCTTCCAAATTAATTATTGTCAGTAATTGCTCTTAAAAATCTTTAATTTACTTAAGGCTACAACTGCTTCAAAAGTTGTGAATGATAACTGCATCAAACCATTTACCTACCTCTTTATTCGCACCTAAAATTCCCCATCCTAAACACGATAAAGAGTTAAACTTTATCTGTTATACTAATACTACTTGGTAAATTTTCTTACATTTTGAGATTATAAAAAAGTTCGTATTCTTTATCGATTTGAACAAACTTCTTGTATGGATTTTTGGAAAAGTTTTACTTTTTTGGTTACTTTGGTATCTTCGCAATGGGTTTTGAGTGGAAGAAGTACCTTAAACTAACTTACCCTGAACACATAATCCAGTTTTTTTCCCAGCATCGATTGATTCTGTCTAGTTCAGTTTCTGTTCTCCAATGGTCGAGACTTGGAAATCGATAGGGGACAGTCTTTGTTTATCTAAATACAATTTAAGAGCTAGACAAAAACCTAGTCCAGTAATTTTTTGCGTTCAGAAACGAAAATAAAACATACCTTATCCTTTTTTCCGTACTACTGCGACTTAACAAGAAAACAAACTTTGTATGATCAAAGGTGCTATTGCTTCACTTCCAAGAATTAACCTGGAAACTAAAAAAAGTATTTTATTATTATTTGCGCTTAAATATGTTATAAACTTCCAGTATAAAAGGGGGAATATTTTTTGAGAACTCCCGAGGTCCCCAAATATAACGAACGTATTTTTTCTAACCCTATAATCTTTGAACGTTGAATGAAATAATTTATCTTCACCAAAAATGTTAAAATATCTATTATTTTACTTTATATTGTTTAATATAGAGGGGGGTTTTTTTCATATAAGGGTAGTACACTACTTCTTAGCTTTACGTCTTAGCTTCTTGGATTTAGTATTTATTCACTTGGTATTACTTTACATAATTCCTCAGCTTCATATTTTACGTTATTCATTAAAAAACACTTGTTATCTTTCTAGCTATTTTTTATGCTGGTGTATTTTTACATTAAAACTACAAATTTTGATTACTTGAAAAAAAAACAATTAAAACGGTCCGCTGAGATATAAAAAGCAACAAATTTTTACACAATCTATGGAGCTTTGGAAAATAAATTAACTTTTAACAACTTATAGAGTTTGAAAAAACCCAAATAATTTTAAAAACCCATGTAGCTTTGAAAATAAATTATAAATTGCTTAAATTTTAAAACACCACCCATGGAGCTTATTAGTAAAAACCCATTTAATTTTTTTAGAACTCACGGATATTTGAAAAACCTTTCAAATTTCAAACTATCCGAGGAGTTTTAAAAAAAACACTTGACTCTTCAAAATACATTGAGTTTTGAAAAAAAATTAAACAACCTAGGGACTTTTGAGAAACCCAATTAATTTTTAAACAGTCCACAGAGCTTTGAAAAATCACAACTAATTTAAAAAACACCCCATTTGAAATATAAAAACCACCTCTCTAAACCTTGAAAAAAACAGTAAAATTTAAAATAAAGGAAATTTTCGAAAATTATAAATTACCCACTAAAAGTCATCAAAAACCAAAGAACTTTAAAAAAGCCCTTTTAGTTTTATTACCAATAAACTCTCTCAATTTTGAAAAAACAAACCTCACCACTATTTCTTTCCTAACTTTTTATAAACATACCGTATATTACCGCGTATAAGCCCAGGTACGATTTTTATTCGAATAACTGACCTAAATTTCAAAACTTGCTTTTAAACCTAGTGAAAATTTGCTACCTTTGATGACGAAAATTCTAGAGCGGAAATCACTGAATGATGATGAGGAGCGGCATTCTGATGTCCCCATAACTGATGCAGATTTCCACAAACTTTTCGAGAACTATGATTCCAGAATGACCTTGATAAAATAATTTTTAATAATAAAATACGTTTCTATTTTATGTATTGGTAGTCAATATTTTTTAATATGATGATATACCGCGAAATAATAATAATAATCTTTATTGACAAATAATAGGAAGAAACACATAAAATAAATGCAAATAAAAAACATATGATACGCCCAGGGGAAACAAAAGATCCCATACGGGCGTAATAGAAATTAATACAGTAAAAATACAATGGAAAATAACAAAAAAAAGACAATACAAAAACACACACAAAAAAAAGAATTCTAGAACAAATTGAAGTAAATACTACATTAAGAGTTAAATAAAAATACATTGTGATTCAATAATAATAAAATAAAATAATTAAACAAAACAAAATATATTGAAATTAATTATTTTTTGTTTTCTTTTGGCAAAGTCTGGCTGCTGCAAATATACTATCGCTTCATAATGATTTAAAAATAAAAGTCTATGTCGTTTAAATTAATAATAAGAAGAAAAAGTTCGCGCTTAAAAGTAGAACACTGTTCAATATTTTGGAGATCTCGGGGCAAATTATTATAAAATTTGATTAATAATAGTAATTCCGTTAATAATAGTAATTTCAAACACTTTAGATCCGTGTATAAGACGACACCCCTAATTTTGAATCAGAAAATTTCAAAAAATGTCTGGGCTTAAACGCGGTAATATACAGTACTTAAATTTTTAAAAACATTTCAAATTTTAAGGAAACAGTCTAATTTTAAAAAGAAAAACAAATTTAATTGAAAGAACACTTTTTATTTAAAGGAACTTGCTAAAATTTGAAAAATACACCAAATTTTAGTATAAACATTCTTAATTTAGAAAAAAAACACACTAGGTATTTCTGATAAAACCCACTTTTTTATGGGTTTTTTTTCAATAAAATCCGGGTTTTTGATTATTGTTATACTGGTTATTGTTGAGCAAAGTAACTTATTCAAAAGTTTTCAAATGTAAGAGGGGAAAGTTTCATTAAGAGAAAAATTTCATTTCATTTCATTGTATCGAAAAATGAAGAAAAAATTTTTATGAAAACAAGAATTTGGAAATTTTATAGTGAAAATCTGTACTACAATCTGTTTTATTGCAGCTGAATTGGTAATTTTCGTTTCTGATATTTGAGTGCTCTAACCATGATTAGGGAGGTATGTTGTTTGAGAAGACTTGCATGATAGAAAAAGTTTTTCTTTTTCATACCATTCTAGATATTCAATTAAAATTACTAAGAAAATATTTGGGAAACGAATCAAAGGAACGATTATTTTTATAACTCTTACATGAGGAAAAAGAATAGCTTAGTCCTGGATTTAAGGAGTGAATAAATTTCTCACCCTAATAAAAATGTAGCTTCAAATATGTTGAGTCTTTATGGAACTTCTGCATCCCTCAAATATAAATATAATTTTAAGGGGGTAAAAAACAAAGCGTATGAATGACAATACATGCTCTTAATTGAATGCGATTCATAAAAAAGTTGAAAGTCGAAGTTTTTTTTCCTATCCTGAGTTTTTGATCAGAATTTTCACTTGCAATGTGTAAGCCCATTTTCGAGAGATTGATAGAAAGCACTAAATTAAATTACATAAAAATTTACGCCATAACGGTATAAAATCTATCAAACTTAATTCCCTGCATTTTAAAAAAAAGACTAAGCACCTCAAATCAGTCACAACGTTGGGCTATGTTAAAATCTGAAATGTTTTAATGTTGGTTTCTTTATTATTCGCAAGTTATTTTGAAAACCCGGTGTTATTTAGGTTATTCCCAAACAAGTAATGAAGAAAAAAACAAAGAATAAAAACCCCTAGTCAAAAAATTTATAAATAAGAGGGAATAATGATCATAAATAGTTAAAACAATGAAATTCGAAGGCGGCTTGGAGACGTTTCCAGCTGTACGTGATAGAATTACTGAAAGTTAGAAATTCTTGTAAATTTGTCATCTTATTCTGCCTATCACGCTTAAAGTAAAATTTTCACGCATCGTCAGACTTATATCCCTTTGCTTCTAATCCCCTGATTTATGATTCATTCTTCATTGAAATTATCAAATAGGATAAATTTGTTTCCAAATCGTATTCAAAGGGTTAAACGGAGTCAAAAGCAGTCCCAACACGTTTTTCCCAACAATCCTGCTTAAGAAAATACCAAACGAGATTAAATAATTTTTAAAAACTTGTATTCAGAAAGCTGATTTCCGAGTAAATTTAAGCGAATTTCAATTCTTCATAATATTTTACATCAGAGTTTCTCAAACTGTGGGTCGCGACCCACTGGTGGGTCGCCGGTCAGTTTTTGGTGGGTCGCAAGAAGATTATAAATTTTTGTGAATATGAAGTATCTTTTTATAATTTTTACAAAAGTGGTTATTGACTTTTGAATTATCAAACTATTATTTGAACTTTTGAAATTTATCAAATTTTTTAATTGAAAATTTGAGGTAAAACTGCACTACTTGGTGTCGAACGGAAATGGTAAACGAACGGAACAATTAATGTAAATACGTAGTATGTGCCACTTTAATGTGCCGGTAATGCAATTCTAGTTGGTTATTAAAATAAAAAAGATTTGATAATAATATTCAGTGTTTCTCCCCATCCCCACCGGGGGAGAGCGATGCAAATTTTAAGAATTTTCTTAGGAAATGATGCAACTGCAATTTATCCCATATTGCTAAAAAACATGTTAAAACCATGTTTTTAAGGGTCAAATTTTAAAATTTTCTCTGGGGGAGGACCCCTCAGACCCCCCTTATTATTGTAGGGATCATTGTTAGCCCACAAATAAACTATTTCATACACTAAAATTCAGATATTTACTTTACTTACGTTATAATTTATTGTAACTAAATAGTTGGTGAAAACCCCAAAGTCAGAGAATTTAAAGTTCTGTGGGGGTGGGGGGCATGAGATAATTATCTCAGTTCAGTTAATTATAACTAACTGAAGTCGGTGGGTCGCGTTAGATTTTGTTTCTCAAAAGTGGGTCGTGATGTTAAAAAGTTTAAGAACCCCTGTTTTACATTATTTTCTAGAACCATGAAAAAATTAAAGTAAATAAGAAACCACATGCTTATAATTTTTCGTAAAGATTGGCGTCTAATGAGCATGAAACTGAATATCGGTCGGATGGATCTAAACTTCTTAACACACAATTCAAGTCACCTTGTTAGAAAGGGCAAATCTTCGGGTCTTCAAGGCGTAGGAATTTTCTCCTTCAAACGGATCGAAGACAAAAGTATGTCAGAGGGAGGTACTAGTTTGAAAGTTTCTCGAGTAAAGTGATGATTTCGATTTCTACCGAGACAGGTCGTTTTCTACCAAAAGATAGACACTTGAATCAAAGTAACTACATCACTCCATACTGTGAATATGAGTCTATAAATAGACAAAAACCTTTTGAAATGGAATTGTAGAAAGTGAGTCTATGGTGCTTTTAAAATATTAAAACTATTTGAAATATGTATGGTTTAAATTATTGTTATTTTGGCAGGGATAAAATGCAGTTTCAAGTAAAGTTTTACCAGCATTTTCACATTGATTTTGTATTTTTGTTATAACTAACGAAAAGTTTACTTAACACACACATTTTAATTTTCCAACCAAAAACTTTAGAATTTTAAGTTTTCTTTATCGCATGACTCAGAAATAAATAGTTAAAAATAAACTTATCTTGCTCATAAGGGATTTTAAATTGAGTTTTGCTTTTTTCTTCTTTATAAATAAGAAACGTAAACCGTTTTAGACATATTCACCTAGTTTTCTAAAATAATTTTAAAAAATCCCACTTGATTGACGTGTTGACCAGGCATTCAGAACTTACGGTTCGCCTGCTTGTCCTATTCAAAAGTTTCCGAAGTCTTATTAGCCGTTCCTCATCTCTACCGTGATTGGTTAAGTTCACTAACATGGACCAAGCAATCCCTGGTGACTGAATGCATTTTCCTTCTGCGTTGTGTTTGATCAAGACCCTGTATATAAAGGCCTCCCAACTCGGCCGTGCAACGTCATAATTTTCACTCATCTTTGACGTCACTCCATAGACTTAACATGGCAATTTTCACCCACGTCTGACGTCATCACCCGGAGTTGGATGGCCATGTATATAGAGGGTCTTGGTTTGATGTGTACAATAAATAAATATTCATAATTCAAGCAAAAAATTCTCAAATAAACAGAAAATCATCATCAAATGATTTCGTTCGACCAATGATGAGTAGAGAGATAGATGAGCATTGGCTTGAGTTGATTTAAAGATTCTTAACTCCTATTCACCTAATATTCTAAAAAAGAATAAAAAAACCATTTGGTTGACACCCAGGCAGAACCAGAAATTTAGTTAGCCAAGTTAACTCCTCCCACCAATACGGTGAATATGCTTGATTGATAAAAAAGCCACCCACTTTAATAACTAAAAGATAAAGACGTCTTCTGTATTCAATAAACAGCGGATCACTAACCATATAAATTTTATACTTAACCTCCCAAACCTTAAAGTATGAAAATAAACAAATAAAACTAAAAAATCTCAGTATCAACCTCTGAAACAATACTTCGAATCCTTATCCTAATTTCCTAAACGCACTTCAAGACAATGAGTAAATCTCCACTTTCCTCACCCACTCCGGAAGAAGCAGTTCTTTCCGCAAAAGCGAATGGAACCATTTCGCGCGAAATAATTCCGCCTTTAATCTTTGAAGTAAATTCAACTTCTTCTTGAATTTGCTTCCTCCCGTTAAGTAAATCTAATTTCGGAGGGTAAAAAAGGAATTAAAGTGTTTCTTTTGAGAAAGCTGCTCTTAAAACTCCGAATAGAGAGCGTTTAAATCGTCATCCTTGCTTTTAACTGTTGGAAATTTTGACTCACCTAGCGCTTCGGTAGCTTTAGGGACTTTATAGGGAGTTTACAGAGAATGATTTAAGATCTAAATGAATGATAATAATAGTATATTAATAGTATTGTAATTGTATAATATATTATTTATTTGTTGTTGTTATTATTACTACATAAATTGGGATTTTATTATTGTCTGATAGTGGAAAAAGTCAGTTTATTATTTACAATAAAAATTGTTTTTATTATTATAGTACTGATAATAAACAATAAAAAAATATAACATATAAAAATATATTAGTGATTAAAGTAAAAGTATTAAAGTGTATTACTGATAAAATCTTAACATTACTATAAATTTATTATTGATCAAAATCACGTTAAATATTTAAATGGTAAAAATTAAATTATAATTTATTTTCTTAAATGTTCGTTTATTATGAATAATTCTCAGTATTTGAAAAGGCAAAACCTAATTCATGTAGTCAAATTATCAGTTCATTAATATGATTTTGTACTTTCTACGAGTAAGGAAATTGGAAGCCTACCACTTACGAACTCTGAAATTGGCACTTAAGTTTAAAAATCTTTTATCTAAAAGGAAAATTTTCAATTTAAACTACATAAACCTCCATATTCCCTTCAATAAAACACAGGTTACTTTCTTCGAGCCATCATATCACTCAAAAGCTCAGCTTGATTGCATAAACGAACACAATTCATTACCTTCTGTTTTGCTTCGAACTGAATCGGGTTATTGAAACAACTCCAGATTCAAACGCGAGAGATTCATGGGCAGGAGCGTGGAAGAGAATTCAATTCATCCTTTGAGACAACCCACTGTGCATTCAGTCATCTATTTTCATCCATGGAATGATGCCCCTGTTAAACAAATCAATCGATGCAAACAAACGCCACAGTTCTTGGACGGAAATATATGGACATTTTAAAGAATAAAATAGCTTTTTGTGCAGCAATGCCAAACTAAAACGGCCTCCCTTGGGAACATGCGGGTGTTTGGATAGTTGCGCAAGACCGGCTTTGATTGAAGATGCTCAGACAACATCTGTTCTCTTGCCTCAAAGGCGGATTAGCAAGTGAGGGATTTACAATCGATTTCTCTAAGCCAGGCTAATGCAACTGTGTTCACATATTTACTAATAAGGTTCTAAGTTAATAATACAGAAACGATCATGGAAAAAGTACTTCATGACCTTAAATATGTAATAATAATAATAATTTATTTCCATAATGTGCAAAGCAAAATAACATAGATAACATATATTTAAACAAATAAAGAGTACATTATGGATAAACCACCACTTTAGCAATCTGCTGTGTTTTGGTGGTAGTGGCAACATGAAGGAGAAAAAAAATACCACTAGGAAAAAAAACAAAAATGTATTTAACTTATTGTTATAGAACCGTGTTATGTACATTTTGAAGAGATTAAAAAGATTAAACCAAACCATCCATTAATTTTTTAACTAATTAGATTATTTTTTATTTGACTAACTATAAAAATTTTAAATGCTTAAAAAACTGAAAATTTAAATTCAAACTCAAAGTATAAGTGAATTTTGTGAAATGAGCAATAAGAAATTAAATTGAGTATATCTGTTATAGGTAGAGTGATACACCGAGTATTATTAATAATGTCCGAAGTGAGGCGGGCGGTGGGATAAATTCAAGGCCATTTATCACTTGCCCGTGGGCATTATTAATAATGCTCGAATTTATCACGTTGCCCGTAATATATCCATTGAAATAGAGCTATATAACGGAAAGCAGTTTTAAGATTACTCTTTCTAATATTTTAAACAAGTATATCATAATCCCTTTAAAGTCAATATAGAAAATTAAATCGAGGATATCTATTAAGATAGAGCTGTCAAACGGGAGGCGTGGTTTTAAGATTTCGCTTACTAATACTTTAAACAGGTATAACTTAATCCCACTTAAGGCCTGCCTTTCCAGTTTACCCCTCTTCTAAGCTGGGATACATAAAAGAAGCAAGCGATGGTCTGAACACAGATCTTTGTAAAACCCACCGTTTATCGGAATTATACGTTTCATTCAAGTATTTTTTAAAGTATAATTATTAAAAGAAACATATGAAATATACATCAATGGATCAAACACAAACGGGAAAGAACTAGAGATGTGATCAAAGATAAATCAAATTCACTAAAATAGCAGTCTACATTCTAAACGCAATTTTAAAAACTTTTATCCAAAATATAGAAGCTTTTAAGTTTTTTACTGGTAAAAAAACTATGCGAATTGCTTTGTTCATTCATGTATAAACTCACTATACCTATTCACTTTTTTCATTGAAAGGAAAGTGAACTTTGACCATTTAAGTAAATCGCAAATTATATTCCAAGGTTTTCTTTATTTAAAGACTGCATTAAGTAAAAAGAAGGGAAGAATACTTTCCATCAGCGTATAACAATGCTGTCATGTTCAAATAATCTTTCTAGTGTTATGGCTGTTCCCTGTGGTCTCATAAAGAAATGATTGTTCGTCACATGAAAGAAAAAAGAATTATTCTTCTTGGAGACAATTTTATGATACAATCTGCCCTTGACATAGAATCTTTTCTCTCAACTCTATACAATTCATCTAATAGAGAGTTCAGGGTGCACAGTCTTTACTTCAGTTTATTTTACCAGAAAAGAGCAATGTTAAATTAAATCTTTCACATTTTTTGTGACAAAATATAAACACTTTTTACGCTATAGAATACAGTTCTCATATTCTCGTTACATTTTATTAACTTTTCGAATGGAATATATTATGTTGTTATTCATTTAAGTATCTAAATTTAATGTTTATTATTCGTAATATTATAATTTTGAAGCTATAATTTGTTTTAGGTTTGTATGTTATTTACATGCCTATTATGTAAAACTTTTGAAACTAAAATTCCTCTATTCTAATTAATCAATATTGATGCTTTTAGAAATAAATAAAAAAATTCATTTTAGGATTCCTTCCTTTTCCGATAGGTGAAGTGAATGATTTTCTTAAATAAAACAATAAATTTCACTCCTTAATTAAAAAATTGTATCAACCCCATTATAGAACCCTCCAAAAATGAAATAGATTTAGAAAATAAAAATTTCTTCGTTTTGAAACAATAAAGTAAGAATTTTACTTCAGGTACCTATATTTTAAGGGATACGCGGAAGTGATCCTTACATGTATAATCTTGTTTTCAACTGTTTTTAAGACTTCTTGAAAACTTTTATTGATAGTTAAAAAATAAAATTGTAAAAGACAAGTAAAAAATGTTTCTGCTTGACAAGAGTTTTTGAATATCAGAGGAAAATAGTTGTAAATGATAATTTTTTTCCAAATAAAAGCACACGAAACCTCTGATATAAAAGTTCACATATCTGAGAATGAATTTCAGTATTTCAGTTCGATCCATATCAGTCGAAAGGTCTTCAATTTAAATTTGAGAACAAGCTCATGGTTGGCTTGCGGGTAGATTGACATTTGATTCATTTTTCCTGGCTGTCATTTTTATTTTAGAGTAGTTTTGGGATTCTGTTCTCAACAATATTGACTCTCATCTATGTCTCTACTCAATTTTTTTTCTTTTCCCATTAGATTTTCAAACTTAACATCAACTTAAGTTTATTTTTATTGCGTGAGGGAAATAGTTGACGAATAGTTTCTTAGTATTTCGGAAGGTCAGTTTGATCGGAGGGTGTTAGGTATAATAAATCCAAAATGATTAAAAACAAGTTCTTACACAATTAATTTAAACAACTTAATTATATTAAATAACAATGAGCTTAATTGCTCTTACTTAGAATATTTATTAGAGGAGGTTTAAACTACGAATAGGATTTTGTATGTATAGATACAGTTAATAATAATACTGTTATCTGTTATTGTTATGAAAAAAATTACGACAAACAGGTAATGCCTACAAGGAAGATTAATCGCTAAAGAGGAACTGATTAATGAATAAAAGACATCCATTCAGTTTTTATCGGATACGCTAACATGAATCCGAACGTACCAAAGAGGCAAACAATAGAGGGATATAAAAGAGAAGAAATATAAAATCCTGAAGTTTGAGATTACTTGAAATGAATGCTCATAACAACAGAACATCGTTTTTATAGATTATTATTTATTTTTATGAAACAAGCTACATTTCAACAAGATAAAACTTATACATAACGCAAAAAATCGTCCATATGTGTACACATTATTTGTAACAGTGCTTCGATAGCTCATAGCATAAAATAATTAGTATTATCAATTGAATATGTTTCGAATAATATCAAAACCTTTTTTATACATCTTCCCAAACTAACGAAAATTAACTAAAACGATAAGATTATTTTAGTTAAACCCTTCCTTACTCACTATTCCTATCACAAAAATTATACATATTTTGAAATAATACTTAGATTGATGATTTTTAAATAATTTTTAAAGAAATCCGATACCAATTTAAATTCTACAATAAAAGTAAAAACCAAACACTTACTTAAAATAAAAAAGCGGACTTCGTACTTTAAAATAGCTTTTTATAGAAACAACCTAAAAACTTTTAAAAAAATTACCTCGGGAATAATAAAGTAATATTTGAATCATTTATAACATTTCTGAAAGATTTTTGAAAGAAATAACAATTCTAAAACAATATAAAAATCATTCGTTAATTTTTATGTTAACGTTAGCAAAGTAAAATCTAACTAGATATAAAGACACCTCATGTTAGATTCTGAAAATATGATACTATCAATCTCCAAAAATATTGAAAGAAAATATTCCTCAGAAAAATATTCACATGGAAAACGATTAAACTAAGCAGGCTCACATTTATCATCTTGACAAATTAAGAAACGTCACTTGCAGAAGAAAGTTTTTTACCATAATACTTAACGTATTATAAAAGAGTGTGTATTTTTAAATAACATAGTTTTGCTTTTTTGTTATCCTATATTAGTAATGTAGGAATTTATAACAGTATTATGTTAAGAATAATTATGTTTTGCATTAAACTAATATCTTTGTATTTTGAGATAATATCAGGTGGTAGTACTACTAGTTTTTTAACTTTCCAATGATTCTTGGTTCACATGATGTCATCAATTAAAAGTATGTTTTTTCATATCCAGTAAATTATAAGTTATTTTACATTTTTAAGGATGACTTCTCTTTGCCTGTAAAATTTAAAATTGCAATAAAATGAATAAAATAACAGAATATATCTATTTAATTACGTTAGGGATAAATAATTCAAAATTGTTTTTCTTTCAATCTACATTTAGGGGAAATATTGTACCTCGGACCTTAGTGTACCTCGGTCTTATAATGTTTCTAGCTAAACCTTTTGAATTATGGCAACACTATGACATATAGTTACAACTTTACAACCAGAGCTCTAATAACTAAATGTTTATTTAAAAAGTTTAAAATTTGAGATAATATAAGTTAAAAACTGATTTCACCCATCAAAAGTAACTTTCCTAAGTGTTTCACTTCTAAGGTATTAGTTTAAAAAAGACAAATTCAATTTTGCAGTGAATTTTATATCTTAAAGTGTATGTGTTCAAAATGGGGCTGGGGGTAAACTTAACATGGCGCGCAGACATTTTTCAGTAAATGATGAAGTCATGTACCTTGAACCAACCCAAAATATACGTAACTACCTTGAGTTACTAAAAAAATAACTCTGCTGACTTTTATTACGTTGGTATATATACTTTACTAGCAGGATAGGATTTAGTGTCATGACTAATAGCTAATTTTAAGTTAAATCGATAATTCTGTGATCACACACACACACACACACACACACACACACACACACACACACACACACACACACACACACACACACACACACACACACACACACACACACACACACACACACACACACACACACACACACACACACACACACACACACACACACACACACACACACGTAGGCTTTTATTCTTTAAGTAAAAGAAATAAACTAAGAATTTTTTTTTACGTATAGGTTCAAGGTACAACCACGGCGTTGTACCTTGTACCTATTTTAATTTTTTTCTTTCATTAATTACATAATGAAATACTTCAATTAAAATTCCGAAAAATATATGTTGTGTATGAAGGGCTAAAGTATCGAGTGAAAGTTATTTTACCAGTTTTTTTTAATAAATAAAAAGTTACAAGGTTGTTGTTGTTGTTGTTGTTGTTGTTGTTGTGGTATGCCACTTGGAATATCCAAGCTCCACCGCAAAGAAGTTACAGAGTTAAAAGTAAAAAAAGGTTTAAATTCCTTCCCCTATGTTTAAATTCCAGGAAATTAAGATATCAAATTATGAATATTGAGTTATAATTAGTTTTAAGGTTCTTTTGAAATTAAAGAATCAAAGCTTTTTTTCAATAGTAATCTAATAATGTTATGTTTCCAAAATTCCTGTTAGATAAAAACAAAAATTATTCAGAAAATTCATTTGCCAGAAGTTACTCTTCCTTTCTCATTAATTACAGAAAATGAAGCACTTGGTCCTAGTATAAAATTACTTAAAAGTCTATAAATGTAATATTGTTTTTGTAGATAAATTAAGCCAACAGTACAATACAATTAGAAATTTTTATTTTGTATTTTAATCCCCCAATTTAAGTCAGATAAAATATATAATTTACAAATATATCTCTTGATTTAACGAAGTACTATGTTGGATGTAAATAGGGGTATAACATTTAGCTTATAGCGAGAAATATAAATTTAACCACTTAGAAAAACTCTTCAAAGAATCAAAATCCTTTTCTCTTTGGTCTTCTAGGCATCCTTCACTTCCTTACACGTGTGTTGGATTTTTTCTATTCTCTATTCACAAACAAATTTTGTTTTCTACAGAAAGTTTTATATTCATTATACAAAAAGAAGCCAAATTTCCTTGATCACTTTTCAGAATTTTATAGTTGACTGAATTATGATTTTCCCGGAATTACTAAAGAATTTGTATAAAAACCATTTTTAACATTCCCTGGTGTTTTCTTACTGAACTATTCTACTAGTTTTTAAAAATGTTAAAAACTTTTAAAACAGTTTCGCCCCTTAAATAAAAATTTGTAAAAGTATGTATATTCAAATTCTTGGAATTTTTAAAGGACCAATCAGGTGGAAATAAGTTAAATTCATAAATAGTATACAAAAGCAGATATTTCTTTTTGTAAAATTATTTGTTTTGTATTTAAATTTAAATTTCTTTAATAAAGTAATAAAAATATATTTAAATATATGGGGCTTCTCAACTAACCTTTGTCCAAATCAAGTTGTATTTAAGCATTTAAAATTTATTACACCTAAAGCATAACTGAAATTCATTCACTTAAAATATAAAAAAAGTATCTAAGCTGTTTAAAAAAGTATAAATGCCGCTTTTAAATATTGTAATTGAGTAAAAAATAGGGCAGAACACTTTGTGATGTTTTTGTCACTTTCCCACGGGGTGGGAAATAAATGGCAATCAAGGTACTTTTCCAAAATAAATTTTAACCCATTAATGCCCGACTTTTTATTATTCTTAAATATTTGGTAAGAACATGGTAAATAGCCCCAAAACAACTGGAAAAATATTGAAAAAAATCCCAGGTTAAAATTTTAATTTTTACACCAAAATTAAAAAACGTCCCTAAAAGGGGACGCTAGGCACGAATGCCCCCGTGTTTTTCCCTATAGTTAACGCATTGTAGAAAACTGTTTTAATGCCTCAAAAACACTTTCTACCTTATTAAGTACATCAAAATTAATCAGAAAGGTACTGTAACAATAAAATAAACAAAAAAATTAATTATTCATCTTATTAACTCAAAAATTAACCTTAATTAACGAAATTTGAACATTTTATATGCTTTAAAACACGTTTTTGCTTCCAAATATGAGTTAATTGTAAATTAATTAAGCTTTTTAATTGAAAAATACTTTCTTTACTTATATCTTACTTATAATCAAGTAATGGTTACTTCTACACACCTCAAGTTCATCAAAATATCTTAATTTTTGTGATTTAAGTCTGTAAAATGCCCACACTTTTTTCATTTCATTTCATTTTATTGTGTGGAACACAGATTTTTCCCCGAAAATCAAGCATGAGTAGGGTATGCATTAGAAAGTCGGATGGTAAAGATTGATCTGTAGTATAGAACCCAATGATTAGCGACCTCTAAATACAAAAAAATCACAAAAGCGACTTTTTTGGCAATTTTAGTAACAAAAAATTATAATAAGTACTAATTATTAAACTTACCAACTTTTATTCCAGTGTATCACCTGCAAAATAAAGAAAGAAAACATAAATCATACTCGTCCATCCACATATATTTCAAAAACCGAAGATAACACATACTGTGTCTGCAACTTTAATAAGGCAATCAAAGATCCGCGAGACCTGAGATATATTTCTCCGCAGCCCAAACCACCCATTTCTTCTGTGAAAATAGCACAGTATAGTGGTGAGACATCCTTTTAGCCAGAGAAAGAAGCCGCCACGTTTTCTTCTTGAAAGCAATTTGAGCTTGTAATATATAAAAGTTACTCTCGCTTCACGTCAAAAGAAGGAACTAATGTGTCAAAGTTTCAGCTTTATTTCTTTGGTAAGCCTTTGAAAACAAAATCTTTCACATAATAAATCGTCTTAATAAAATGCGTCTTAACCCGAAGAGTTATTGATAACCAATATCGACTAGGTATCTCTATAAAATGGATATCGAGCAGTGTGTTACTTGATACCTGCTACTTAAGTTTGCGTATATATTACTTTGTGTAGAGGAACTAGGGGCTGAACAAGACACCGGGACAAAATGAAGTTCGATGTATGGTGGTGTCAAGGGATTCTTGGACGTTCGTGCGTGAGTATTATGTCGGGAAATGCTTTGCAAGAATATTTTCGATTTCTCAATTTAATTTGACATATTCACTGGATGGTGTGGTTTCAGACAAACCATTACTGCTGCTCATATAGACGATAAATACCATTTTGATTTGCATTCGTTTTTTTAATATCTAAATAGCATATTTTGTAATTTTTACATTAGTTAGATTGTAAGAGAAGTAACAGAAAATGGAGTCTGGAGAATGCATTATAATTTTAAATTACTAAGAAATTGAATCTATTGAACTACTAATTAAGAACTTTATTATGCTTAGTCTCTATACTGCAATTAAATGAAACTCTTAAAATGGGGGAAACTGGTTTATTCCGAAGTTTAAGTGATAGAAAAGGGGTGTTAATACGAAACTTAAAATTGGGATCAGTTTTAAATATATAAAAGTTTCAAACTTTAAGATATTTTATGAGATCTAAGGGTTTTAGTTTAGCATTTACTCAACAGGGAATTAACGTGCTAAAACTTAAAGTCGACTCGATCTATGAACATTTAAATATGATTTTGAAGCTTGAAAATCACCAGTAAATCTTATCAAAAAAGATATTCGGAAACTACCTTACTTTCTTCAATCTTGAAATTCCCAGTTAACTCCCCTCTTCTCTTTCGCAGTTTGGACTAGGCAAGAAGAAAAAGAAGAAGGTCTGCTCCGACGCCACAAATTGTCCGAAATGTCTCCAGAAAAGTCTCTACACAAACGCATCCAACGTCAATACCTCCAACCTCAATGCCTCGCCGTACGCCACAGTCTCTTGCTGCGACCCCAAGTTCGTAGCAGAGATGCAACAACGCAAAGAACCCGACTACGTCGAGCTACCTTCAGACAGAAAGGGTCCGGAGGGGGTCAACGAATACGCCGTTCCTGTCCTGAGTCCAGAGGAGCCCCCTTGCTCAAGTGGCAGAGTAGTGCCCAGTGCTCCGACAGACGAGGCCACCATGTTGGCCATCCAGCATCATCCACCACACTGTAGCTGTGCCCCTTGCAAAAAGAAGCGATACGACGACAGCCTTCTGGCCATGGATGCGCAAGTCATTCTGCAGAATTCTCTGCTGCAGAATACGCTATCGGACACGGCTGGGTTGGTTTGTGTCATTTTGTAAGGACTGTGTCGTGTGTGACTCGTGCTTGTTTCAGTGGTTCTCAAACTTCCCTGGTCCGCGCCCCCTCTTTCCCCCCCTCTTTGCTTTGGATGGAAATGCGGGTTTAGGACCCTAGTAGCACAGCTCATACCAAATATGTCAAGTTTACGTCACTACAACTAGAAGTAAACGAAATTTGGCTATATAACAAAAATTGGACAAATCTTGAACGTTTGTGCTGCTTGGGAAATAGCATCTTATTTTCAATTACCTTTAATAGACTACGGCTGGATTGACATGCAACGTTTCGTGCGGTTCACTCGTTTCGGCCTTTCCATTGGTTTTTCGAATTTGACGCTCTTACGTAATAGCGATAATAACCAATTGTTAGGCGGAACTCGTCGAGTGAATCGCGTCGCATAAAAACGAAGCATGTCAACCCACCCTAATGTAGCTAGGGAGACATGGTTCAATTTGTATAAGTAGGCTAGTATTCTGTATTGTCCGCAAATTCAAATCGTAATGAGTAAAACTGATGCAGGTACCGAGTGTTTCTACTTTTGTAGACTGCATAGGGTAGGTGGGGGTAATAGTCCGCAGTTTGTGGTTTCGAAATTTTGTTGCCCACAGTTTGGTTATTTTAACAAGTTTCTGGTATGAAATCTAAAGCTTAGGGTGTGACCTATCAGTTCATATTTTTTCAGCCTTGAGCTGCAAGTATTTTTAGAAATATTCAACTTTAAAAAGAAAAAAAATTGCGGACATTTGCCCCATTTTTTGGGGCAAGTATCCGCAAGTACAAGGTTCTGACTTTGACCCTTGGGGAGAGTGAAACAGACAAAATAAAGAACACATTTGATGGTAAAGATAGTAATCTAGATATTAAAAGTAGGATTTAAAATTTTAATCCCTGTTTCCATATTTTTTTCTGCATGGAGCAAAGATGCTCAGTCAATCCTTTTTCCGGCTCTAATAAAGCGTAAAATCAGCCAAAATGTCAGGAAAACTTATCATTTCATGAAACCTTGTGCATTATTGATTTCATTAGGTTTGGAAAGTTTTAGGACTGTCTTTCTCTTCAACAAAAGCTTCTTCTGGAGTTTCTGAGAACATTCCACACATTTCAACTGCGGACATTTACCCCAAAATAAATGCGGACTTTTACCCCATATCATGATGACAACAAAAAAGTGGTACTGATTTTTGAAAACGAAAGTAAACATGAGTATAGTGATATAATTTCAAAGATAAATAAAGGCCCTTTCGGCAAAAAAACAGATGGATTGAATAAATATAACTCTTCTACCATAATTTAAAGGAAAAGTGAGAGAAATACTGTAACAAAGCCACCAAAAACTGACCTACCTCATTTTTTTGGACAGCGGACACGCTACTCCTCTGAAGTTTTCACGGCCATTTGGGGGTTGTGAAAGGAACCTACTGCACCGATGTAGTCAATATAATCCTGTGGTTCCCAACCTTTTTACCACCACGGACCGGTCAACGTTTGATAATTTTACCGTGGCCCACTTGGAGGGGGGCGTTGATTGTTTACATTCTAGATTATTCTGATTTATTAATTTTATATAAATTGTATTTAAACATGGTTTCAAAATAAAATACAGTTACACCAAAAAATAAATATAAAGTGATTTATAGTTCATTTCATTCATTAATTTGGAGTATAAACCTAGGAATTTAAATTCATTTTCAATGAAATGGTCGGCCCGTGGCCCGGTACCATTTGAACCACGGACCGGCACCGGTCCGCGGACCGGGGGTTGGAGACCACTGATATAATCGTCAATTATTATCATCAAAAAAAGGCCGTGCGGACCATTACCCCATGCGGACAATTACCCCCACCTACCCTAATTCGAGTACAAAAGAAATTTAACACAGAAGTGAACACGATTTTCTGTCGCTTTTACCAATAAAATTAAACAACTGCATACACTCGTTTTTATCCTTCAGTGGTGTAAGACTGAAAAAAGGCAATAGGTAAATTGTACTCACTGAACAAATTTGTATGAAAAGACGTCTCCCTAACAGCATTAACTTAAAAATACCTAAGTTAAAATAGTATTTTTAAGAGACCATTAATAAGACATTAATGTATACAGAAGTTTGTATGCTTGAGTATTGTGGAAAAACTGATGAAGATGAAAGGGTTTGGAGGGTTGCATCTTCGTGTTATGGCGAAATATAAATCAAATATCGTTTATTTTTTCGAAGACCTCTTTAAAACTCCTTCACTTCCCCCTGAGGGGGCCAGCCCATTTTGAGAACCGCTGGTCTATGTCTTTTTAAAAGCTCAGTTTCGAGATGAATGTAGTATTCGGCTTCATTAGAAAAGTTCCTTCAATTGGTTCTATCTCCTTTTTAAACCCAAACCAGATTGTTCGTAACAAAAACACTGGAGCAAGAAATTTTCTTTATCGGTCGATTCTTTTCCTTGGCTCGAAGTTTGAAAAACTGGCACTTGTAGACTAAGCAACTTAGATGTACTTACTTACCCCTTACTGTTATATTTATTCTTTATTGATTTTCAAGCAGGGTTTATTATCAAAATTTTTGGGGTACAGTTCAGTACTGCATCGATTAGATGGAATCGTATTCATCTCGTTCATTGAACAATAAATCCCATAACCATGCTAATCGAGTATTCAAAGTACTTTTGAATGTAGATTAAATACAGTAAGCATGTAGTCAAATGCATTAAATTAATTTATTACATTAAATTTTATATTTAAACGTAATTTATAAAAGATACATTTTTCTAGACACTGAAATAAAATTTTTATTGCCTTGTTAAGCTTCAATTTTGAAGATAACATGTAAAGGCTATTTCTATATTTAGTCATACATAGTCTAAGAACGATTTTAGCAAAGCGTTACAATCACAAGATGATTTTATTGGGCATGCTTTATTGCATGAATACTTTTACTAATGAAACTATGGTCTATTTTGAAATTTTAACGTTCCAACATTATAATCAGTCGTTTGGGGTACTAAAATTATGCAAATTTTTGTACCCTATAAAAGCTGATATTTTGATATTCAAAACAAAATCTTGCTTTTAAACCAAACAGATAACTATAAAACTTGTACAATCAGTAATGAATTTTTACATAAAATTCATTCAATCGAGGTGCCATTTATCGAATGTTAATAAAACTTAAACATCGGGTTAAGCAAATGTATCTTTCTAAATGAAAGTTGTACATATAAAACTCCTAAACAATAGTTAGACGATTAATATGCCTATACAAACTTTTGACATCAAATGCTTTGAAAATAAAACAAAGTTTCAATGGCTTATTTTTTCACCCAAGACTTAGTGAAATATTAATTCTGCTGAAAACTATGCCAGTAATTTAGAGTAAAGAGAAATTAATAAACAATTAAAACACATTAAGTTAATTAGATCTGATTATTAGTCGATATTAAATCATGGAAATGATGAACTCCAAAAAACAAAGAAGTGCACACTATGTTTGTAGATCTGTAGATTTTGTTCTTTAATCATTTTAAAGTGCACGTGAATTAATGAAGTGAATTAATTTCGTTTTAATTGTGTTGTATTAATGTAAAACGTCACGTGACTCAAGTGAGTTATGCGACACAAAAATTGTAGTTTTGTTTTTCAAAAGAATATTTGAACTTTGAATGGTGATAACTTTTTTCACAGTTCTAACCACATTTGAAGACTAATACAACAGCACAATAACAAGTAAATTGAGTATCAAAGGACATTATCATGTTTTTATTATTGCTATATATTGCAGCTTATGTTTATTAATAATAATGGTATTGTTTAAAAATAAGTGCAATTTTAGTAGTCCAATTAAATTAGCGTGTATTTGATCAATACCTTACGATACGCTCATACCACTATCGAAAAATCAATATAATAAAAAAGTAGTATAAAAACAAAGTTAAAATGTTTCATAATTCTTAAAAAGTATTTTTCACTCGTTTTAAGTTTCCGTTAAAGTAAATAAATGTTCTATAAGTCTATTATTATGTATCTTATTGTGCATCTATTAGTTTTGTGTAAAATAAGGCATGTTATAAAAATGAACAAATAGTTAAAATCTTAAGTACACTCTCTTGGACATCAATTAGTTATGTTTATTTAGTAAGAAATAGCATTTGAAAGCTCTCACTATGTGAATGTGCGTTCATTTTTATATATTTCATCACAAATAAGAAACTTCCAATCAATAATCTCTTATGGGACTAAAGTCTAATTGAACGTCATAAAAACAAATGGTAAGCCCAACAAAAGTAACAATTATATGCAAAATGCATATAATTCTTAGTGCATGTAAAAGGAGTGCCAATTAGTCTATTATGTCTGTTAGTGGGAATATGCATTTAAAACAAAACATTGGAAATGAGTTCCAAATACGTCAGACTCTCAACTAAAAGTTTTGTTAACCACAAAAAAAGCCAAACTATTTTATTTTGACACCAAAGGTCTTCTAAAATTGATTTTGTGAAATCAGATCTGTAGAAATCGTAAAAAAAGTACAAGCAAATTTTAGTCGATACTCAATATTGTATTTTCGAGAGTGGATTCTGGAAAAATTTGGAAAGAATTGGATAAAAAGAGTGAAAGAGAAATACAAGACTTTCATTTTCTCGACCTTCGATGTTTTCAACTAAAATGACCTAACGCAAATAAAAATGATTTCACAGAGCGCAAATCCAGATACATTCTTACATTAAATTTGAAACTTCGTTCTGTGTGTGTTTTGTATTTACTTTTGTTTACATCACATTTTTCTTTTTTATAGACAAGAAACAAATGAAATTCTATATGAACTCCATAAAAATTAGCCACTTTTATAAGAATTATTTACATCGAACCTAATCTGTTTTCTAATTTTAACTAAGCTCTAATGGAGGATCTGTACTCCGAGTAAGAGTGTAGGGATTTTTTATAAGTTACTGAAAAACTGTTTTTAATTTTAATACGCATCTCAGCAATATGACTATAAATCTTCAAAAACTAAATTAAAGTATTTATTATGAGAGTAAAAATGTCTCTAACCTTAACAATATACAGTTTTTTAAATTATTAATTTGCTTTTTAAGTCATATGTTCTTCTTCTTCTTAGATTTGAGAAGATTTGTAAAAAATAATAAAATATATAAGATCAAATTTTTTCAATTTACTTCTACTAATATTTCATATATGAAATACAATTTTACCATTGTTTCGGCAATAATTTTGAAGCCTTTTTATTTTCGGTTGTTTTGAAGAGGATAAGAGATCCTTTAAGTTTTTAATTGAATTCCTCTAATATTTCTAAAATAATATAAAAGTAGTAGGATCGATATGAAAATATTTTAGACATTATTTTATGACAATGTAAAAAAATGAGCAGAAGTTCAAAAGTAATTAATTTACTCAATTCAAAAATGTTTAGAATCTTTTATAGGATATTCAAATGCTTAGAGTCATGAGTGTCCGTCTTAATTAAATTAACAAATAAATAAAAATGTTTTATGTAAACACTGACTTCTTAAAGCTTAGGTAAAAATCTAAAATTATTATATGCATTTTGACGAAACTTTTACTCCACAGAATAATTATTTTGGTATGAGTTATTTAGTCTCAATCAAATAAGTTTTCTGTAATGCAAGGCGATTCCAAATTCATCTTGGAATGAGACTGTTATTCCGAATCGTCGTTTGGTTGTCTACCCCACTTCTAAAAACTTTAGACAATATTTTTGGAATCGCCCGGTATAAATTTTTTGTCGGATACGAATAGTCGGAATTAATATTACTTGTCTTAACCCTTTCATTCATATGCCACCCGAGATCCCTATTGAATCCATTGGAGAATTTAGGGGGATCAGGGCTAAAAGGGTTAAAGAATAGATACTAAGCAAAACCATGACAAAAAGGTTTTTACATGCGCATTGTAATGGGTATTCCCATGTGCCAAGGACGAAGTTATTTTCAATGAATTTTCAAAAAATTGCATTTAACTAATTGAAGTAAAAGATTGAAAAAAATATTATTGAAAAAAACTTTTATAATAGCTTAGAACTCGTCAAACAGTATAGATGCGTTGCGCTTTCGATGTTTTTATGTTGACAAGAGTGTTTTTCTCAATGTTGTATTGCTTGTGTCACATGTTAACCAACACAAATTCATTATTTAATAGATTGAAATAATAAGTACACGTTACTACCTTCATTGAACATTGAATATTTATTTATGCCAGAGAAGTTTGCTCTCTAGTTTCGTTAATTACACTTTGTCAAGTTTTACAGTAGTATCAATAATAATGAGTATTTCAATTGAAATAATTTTTGTACTTGTTCCTAATTTTATGTGCTTTTGTAACTTGTCACATTATTCGTGTTTGAAAAAAATTGGTATAGAGTGAATTGTATTAAAGCCATATATGCTATTAAAAATATTGAATTGTATTAAAGCCATATATGCTATTTAAAGTATTTGAAATGCTGTTTGATGAAAAAATTGTGAGTGTAATAAACTATAGTAATTGTAAATTGGTCAGTCTAATTTTAAGTTGTATTACTACAAAACCAACATAAAAAGGTAACATTTTATTTTTAAAAACATTTCAGTTAACACTGGTACTGATTTTGTGATCTACATTTTTACTTATTTTCAATGAGGAATTCATAAGATTTTTATTTAATTTATTTATGCATTGAAATATAGTTTATAATTTTTTCGTCGCCTTAACTTACTTGTGAACTCCCTTTCCATACCCAAATTCATGCATTCGCTTGAGGTTGTGCTTGTAAATATAAAACCAATATTTTTTACATACAGCCGTTTATAGTATATTAGCCACAATATTTTGACTTAACGGTTAAACTAAATTCCCAAATATCCAATCAACGTACTTTAAAATGCACTGGCTTCCAAAAGTTAAGTACGAACAGTTTTTTCAACATAACTCCGAGTAGTATTATTTTTCATGCATGAAATTCATACCAAAAGATGTTCAATGGGTGGGAATACAGGGATCGACAACAAATTTTCCCTACCAATATATTATAGGGGGTGTAAATGGGCCCTCAATTGATAATGGAGTCGCGTTACACATTTGGAGTAGTGACAGAAACGTCTATGTGAGAGGTATTAAATCGAAAAGTTTATGTTTTTTGTAAGGATTATTCCTGAACTTAATGCGTGTTTTTAAACTTGTTTGTTGCCTGTAAATAGATTGTTTTGTTTTATTGAGAGATATCCGTCTAATTATCATTTTTGGCAAGTTTTAGCTTCTGGGTCATTTTTGGTAAGTGGTATCTGACCGTCAACCATGTTTTTTAGTAGTTCTTACGTGTGTTTGATTGCGTTTAGGTATTAGGACCAGGAAAGCAACTTTATTCTTTAATAACGGTGTTCGGTACTAGTTAACTAGAACTAGTTGCACAACTAGTAGTTTAACTACTTTTTTGAGCATGGATGAAAAATAATTCTATTACGTGTTATGTTGAAAAAACTGTTCGTGCTTAACTTTTGAAAGCCAGTGTATATTTGAACATCTTTATTTGCTGTAGCTGGTCCCCACGCCCGTATTTTACTTTACCAAACTCATTGATTTAGCGCTCTAATATTAGTCTTAACTAAACAGGCTATCCTGTAAGTTTGATGTACAATGAACCGGTCTATTTTTAATGTCAAATATTTCATGTGTGAGCCCGCTGCGAAATTTGGAACAGCATTCCCATTCGAAATCTACGAAGCCTCAATGAATTGGTTGTTAGTCATACGTGGTTAAAGTAATTAAAGATTAAGGATTTTCTCCCAAAATGAATTTAATTAATAAAAAAGAGTCATTTACCATAATGAATGTTAGAACATCGTTTTACAAGATATATACAAAAATTAGGCTAGGTTCACCGAATAATTTTTGAAAATAAATCTAAAGTTGAGGATATTGCCAAACGATTACACGATCATCATTTTTTTGCATCTGGAAGGTCTCGTATTAATACTGTACTAAATTTATTTGGCAGCTTTAAGATAAATTACTTAATAATTGAACCGTCGTCAGTTTGAAAAAGGGAATAAGTCCAAAACATGACAAATTGACTTTTTGTACTAAAAACAATCTGCAAGCTTTGCTCTACACATGAGTGGGGGGAAATAACTTCTTCCTATAGGGAGATAGAGCCCCTTGAGGTTGCGAAATCGATGTCCGTTTTCATTGTATTTTTTCAGCTAATTTGGAATAAAAGTTAATTTGTCTTTCTGTTCTTATTATTTGTGCTGCAAACTAAAAGATTAAATAAAATAAGTAAAATTTTTGAAATAAAAAATTAAATATTTTTGAAATGACACGCGATCTCCGGCGGCGCCAAAAAAAAGGTCCTCCACTGCTTGCGTGATTGCAGTCTTCTCCGTTGATAAAACCTAAAAGAAAAAATTATCGTGAAACTAAAACATATTGTCTGTACGATGACCCTCGGGCGAACAAAAAAATGGTGGCATGTTGAAAAAAAAAAGTTAAATTTTACCCAAAATTTTGGTCGTTTTTGGCCTGGCAAAATTCGATTTTTGATCAGATCAAAAAACTGGAGGGTCATCGTATGGAGAACTATATAGAGAAGATGCAAAAAAAATTGATAGCGATCGGATCATTTGTCTCCGAGTAATCACGCAAGCAAATTCGAAAAATGCTGTTTCGAGAAAAACGCGTTTAAAGATAAAATGATCGTGTTCACTGCCGAGCGGCTACTCTTTTAAATGGCTGTAACTCAAAAACTATTTAAGATATCGATTTAAAATTTTAGTATGTTATTTTTAAAGGTATAACCTATCGAAATATAAAAAATAAAAAAAATCGATTTTTTGAAAATTTCACACTAGGTGTGCCCCTTAACTTTTTTCATCAAGGGAATGTTTGACTCCATTCATATTCACTTACTCCATTAATACTGCTTTGACTCAGTTTCATAATAATTTTGAATTTTATGTCTTGGTCGGTCTATTTCCCCCTTTTGTGCTGTGAACTAAGAAGAAATATAATTTAAACGATGAATTTAAGAGGTTGTTAAGATTTTCCTTCACAAGGTTGAAAATGAAGAAGTCCATCAACTTTTTTTAACTGTAAAATACTTTTGAATGCACTTATATTTTTTCCGAAGATTTCCTTTTTTTCTAAATAAGTTCCAGAATTTCCAGTAAAAATTTGGTAGTTATACAACAAAAAATCCATTATTTATAGTTTTTTTCCGATTTTCTCAAAACTTACTTGGTTTATGGACTTATTCCCTTCTTCTAACTGACGATTCAATTTTTAAGACACATAAAACTATTTCTGAAAAAAAAGTTATAGAAAAGTTCTCGCATAACTCATACTGCAAACCATATCAAATTACATTAATTCTCTGCTGTAGCTCCCATCCTCAACATTTATTTTGAAAATCTCTACTTCACCATTAGAAAAGTTAGTTTCTACGGGAAAAAACGCTCAGTTCCTCCATCTAACTTATTCTCCAGTAATGAAGAAAAAGAGGTAAAAAATTTCCCCACTTACCCCTTTGAATTAGACAGCCTATAATTCAAAAAGAGACCATCTCATCGCTTAGCCAAACATTCTTCTTCTGGAGCCTAATTCAAATCACCAATTATATGCTGACATATTCGGTTCTTCCTCAGGCATCCCCTAACTACTTTTGAAGAACACAAATATTCTTTACACATTAGTACATAGCGTGGGTAACATTATTGGTTTGGAAAAAGCCTGCACAACATATGGCTTGTGGGCTCCATGAGGTCCACCAGCCCTCTTTTTGTGACTTACAAGTTTTGACTTGTTCTAAAAATTCAAGAAATTGATGAAATTTAACTGAAAAGATCATTACATCAGGATTTTCAGAACTGTTAGCTGTTTAGTTCATTGATCATGAATGCAAACAATTGATAAAGTTTAATATCTATTTTTTTTTAAAAATAGAACATTCATTAAACTTGTAATTCCCAAACTTTTAGTATAATTTCACTATGAATTATTTTGGTTGAATTTTCAGCCCATGAAAACGATGAATTTTTTCTTGCAGTAAGCATAATTTGGTACACATCAACACATCACTATAATAGTTGTGCAGGCCAGGTTTAAAGGATTTATGACTTACTTCTACATATATATCTTGATATTTATATTATGTGGCACTTGATATTGCAACCATAGCCCTCCATCCCTGCTGTCCTGGCCATTCCCCAGCTTGGCCACCCAAGAGAGTTCCATTTGGTAATAATCGTTTGCCACCAGGTGTCCTAAATGTGTTTTAGATATAAGTAAACTTTAAAACTGTTGACATTTTTATAAATATATGGTAATTTGAAAACTATAATTCCCCTTTTACAATTTGTGTTAAAGTTTAAAAATTTCTAGCAAAGAATCTTAGCTCCCCTTGAATTTCTTTCTATATTCTTTAGGCGTTTGAATATCAAGAGTAACTAACAACCTAATTTTAAAATGTCTGCCTAAAAATTCAAAATTGCAGCACCAAATACTTTATTCTTCAAAATAACTTTTACAAAAAATATCAAATAAAAAAGAAAGTTATCAACTTTTTCTAACTAAAAAATAAAACTAGCTAAAAAATTCAGTAAAAAAACTATTCCATGATTGATAAATGCTGAATATACTTCTATACACACTACAAAAGTGAGCAAGCTGGGCAAATACTAAATATCACAATGCTACTAGCACATAAATGATTTATTTACTCATAAAATATCACATAGCATTCCTTTAGTGCAAAGCAATAGAAAGTTGTGAGTTCACTGCATATATCAACTTTTAATATGAATATATAACTCAAGTTCATTTATTATGTGACAAAAATTATGCTTATAATTTAACTAAAAACAAATGCATTTATTTTCCTTAAAAATCATTTCTTAAGGTGCCTGCCTACCTAAAAAACGCCGTTTTGGACCCAAAATTCAAAAAAAAATTATTACCTTATTTAAAAAAGCACATCTTTAGCTTTCCAAATCAGTTTGAATTTTGTCTTTATCTTTCCTAGTACCAAAGTTACAGAACTTTTACTTACGGCTAAATAGGCATTTTATTAAGGAAAAAATAAAGAAATTCGCGTTTTTCTCAGAATCACATTTTTGCTATTTCCCTTCTCCGCAAAACTGCATAACTCAAAATATTATGAATGGATTTCTATAAAAATTGGGGAAAATACTTGACATAATATGATTTAGGAGCCCTACATTTTTTTGGTTGTAGGTGTAATATTTTTTATTTTATGAATAGTATAACTTAAAACTTTACTGAATTTTGGTGGGTTTTTTTCATTTTTCACGTTTGGTTCTGTAACTTTTAATATTAAATAAATTTAGACATAAAAGTAGTAGGCCTCCTAAAATATAAGTTCACGAGGATAACAAAGTTTACAAAACAAAAATATCTTCATATGAATTTGAGTTATGTTGATTTGCGGAAAGACGTTTTTTTGTGATTTTCATGCATAAATTCTTCAATAATATGAAAATTTTAATCAATATTTTAATTTTTTTATGTTATTCATAGTTTTTAGATGCATTTAATTGTATTAACCACAAATTAGGTCAAAATTTTAATTATTATAAAAAAGCCTCTATAGGTAGGCAGGCACCTTAAAGGACAAAAATATATACTATTTACAAAACATAGAAAATGAGAAAATGCACATTTCCTGAGAGAAACTTCACACTTGAAAATTATGAGAACTGTTTAGTAAATGAAATACTAAACAATCATGAAACAAAAAAATAAGTTTTAAGCATGTAATTTATAAATTTTTCAAAAAACTAATGACTTTGAAACAATATAATCACTTAAAGCATTTAAAAAAGATTCACGAAATTACAACTGTATGGAAAAGTATGTATTTTCCACAAATTTTTCAGCTAATGTAACAACTAATCTTAAAAATGACTTAGTATAACCCAATACTTTGAAATAGTAAAAGCAAATACAAAAGACAATTGTCAAGAATAAAATGATGGTTGATGATTTAATAAAAAATACATTTTTAATATGCTTTATTAAAAATACAAAAAGCAAATGTTCTTTATATAGCTGCTATTTAAACATAGGTTTAAAGTCAAAACACTTATAAAAATTTATTATTTAAAGTATAGAAAGTATGATCATAAATGCTTTCTCACTGAGGAGACTTTCAAAACAATGTTTGGAAATATGAAATGTCTAATATCTATTAAGCTCTTTATTTTGCATACTATATCAGTACTGCATAAAAATGAATATATAATCTTATTATGAGTACTTAGCTTTCCAAAATAAATAAAGAAAATTCAATGATTATAATAGATGATAGCATTTTTTATAGCATTCAAAATTCATTTTAGCTCATAAAATTAAGCTGTTAATACAAATCGGAAGTTTTAAGGCCAGCTCATAAGACCAGACTAACTACTGAGCATGTAGCAAATTCTTGCTTTATTAAGCTGAACCTTATTTGAAGAGATAGGTGCATAAACAGAATTAGCAGAGTTTTTCCAGAGTCGTTTTTTGAGTTTAAATGAAACTGATTCAAATGGCAGAAAAAGCAATTGGTTTCCTCAAAACTGAAAATAAGGAGATCTAAAAAATGACATTTAAATTTTCTGCAACTGTGCAAGCTATTGTCATAATCGATTTGAGAAAAAAAATCAGTATCTAATCTTTCACACACACACACACACATCATGGTACAGTATTTTATACTAATTCTGTATATAATTTTATTTCCATTATGGAAAAAAATACTTCCACATGATAAGATATATATGACTGAACAAATATGTGTTCACAACATTTTAAGATTAGATTAATTCATTAACTTGTTTTGAAGCTGATGTTTATTGACCATTGATTTTTGGAAAAAAGAAAACAATAATGGATTCCTTTTTTAATGCTGTTCTTTTATTTATTTTCATATCAGTTTCCACAAAATTTCTAAGTTTTACTACTATTTTTGCACCATCCCCTCAACTTCCAGAAAGATAAAAAGTATACAGACATTTCAATAATTAAAAAAAATCGTGTATCCTATTTAATATCACTATTTTTTAACATTTGAGTTTAATGTCATACAAAAGAATATAGTATTTTTGAATAAATCAATTCTAAGTGCAAGATGAATTAAATTCAAAATGAATCCAAAGACAGTTTTCTTTTTTTAAGAAACAAACAGCAAGATTTTCTTGGTAACAAAAGTATTCTTCTTTTATCCTGTGCACTTTTCCTTTGTACAGTCTTAACAAGAAACGAGTAACTTACCATGTAGTAAAAGATAACAAGAGACGAGAAAAAAAATACAAGTTCATTTCAACTGTCATACTTACCAACTTTTAAAAACCATCATCAGTAAAACTTTTTGCATGACTTTTTTTGAAACTATACATTGATTTAGTTACAAACTTCCTTTCTTTTTTTGGGTTTTTCTTTAGAAAAAAATCCTTACAGAATATACAAAAGTATTCACAGGTAAACTTCTTTTCAAATAACTCTAATTTCACACCTCAAAAATTTAAGAGAATATGTGTATTGATAAGAATTTTAAAACAAAATCACAATTTTAACACTTCTTGGTATTATGTACTTTTCTTGTTCTCTTTCCTTTTAGATATTTTTTACTTTCAATATTAGAATGGAGATAATAGTAAGAATTACATCTGCTAAGCTTACCCTGTTCAACATTCCATCAAAATAAATGTTTTATAAAAAAATTAAAGTTTGTGTTTATTTTTTATTTTAACTTACCAAACTTTTTTTAGATTTTGAGTTTCCTCACCTCTTTTTTGAAAGAAAGAGACAAATCTTAACATTGATGCTAAAAAAGCTTGCATTATTTATGTGTTCAAGTCAGCAACCTCAACATGTTTTTCAAAAAGAGGGAATTTCTTTATATTGTTCGTCTGACAACTAGCTTTATTCTTTTTATGCTTAAAACAAACAGAAAAAGACTTAGAAATTTTGGTTCATATCTATCTGTAAAAAATTGCCAATTCTGTAAAATTATCATTAATTCAAGATTCATGACTAATGCTATAAATCAAAATTTATAAAAGTTGGTAAGTATGAAGTATCTTTCTTAGAGGGATTTTAAATATCTGAATTCAATATACATCAAACTTCAGGCTAATAACACTAAAGAGAAAATTACAACCTTGTATCTTACATTCAACATTTCCTAACAAAAACAAACACATACTTAATTGATTTAACATTGATAAAAGCATGCATGTTTCATAAAAGTTTTAAAATTGATTGTAACAAATAATTAACAATTTTACTAATAACTTTCTTGACTAGAGATGAATAAGCAACACTTGCAGGCAACACTAATATACCTTCTTACAGCCTTTATCAACTAATACAATTTTCTGAATTGTCTAACAGATCCTTTCACAAATACTCAACATAGAAAAAGGAACTCTGATATTTTAAATAGCTAAGTAGTTAATTAACTTAGTTTATGACTTGATTTTTAGACAATAGTTTTTCTCTTTTCAAATACTTATTTCCTTAATGCAATATTTATCCAAAAGCCCATTTTATTAAAGATCTATAAAAACCCTGAACTGAGATTAAATAAAAAGCTTTTTAATCACTTACAGTAAACATTTCTTTGTCTTCATAAAGAATAATTTAAAGAAAATTATATTTTTTTCTTCCAGCTGTATTTAGAAGCTTCGATTTCAGCAAAGAAAAAATATTTACATATGGCACTACATTCACAACTAAAATGTTGTCACTTCAAACAAAGCATAAAATTTAGGATCTAATATGATTTTTTAAGTTCAAAATTACATCTAAAGACTGGGGTTTAAAACCCGTTAGTCTAGAGTGAAAATTTTTCACTGAAGATTTATAACACAAGTTAATTTCTTCATAATAAATTAGGAAATGTAATCACAGAGGTAACATTAGAAATATGTATTAAATAAAAGTGTATTTTAACAAAACAATATAAAAGATTAAGATAGAATATAGTTAATTTGTAAAAAAATTTTGAAGGTAAATTTCAATCTGAGTAGACTACATTAAATAAAGGTTCAACTACAAAACTAAAAGGAAATATATACCATAAAAAATTTATTCCACAGCATCAAGATCATACCTAAAAGTAAAGTAAAACGTATTACACACTAAATGCCTAGATAGAGTTCAAGATAAAAGAATAAAAAGCTATTTAAATCTTTTTTTAGAAATTATACACTCATTGCCATAAAAAATAGCGCACCAAGACAAAAAAGAGATATCAAAGCCAAATTTGTTTCCATGGTTACCCATAGTATGAAGGTTGATAAAAAATTCAGACTTCCTTGAAGTTCGGGGGCCGAGAAAATCAGTAAAAAGTGTTGACTCCATAGTTGTCAATAACCGCCGCCACACACCTTGGTATTGAGTGAAAGGGGCTCTAAATGGGCTGTTGGAAATTGGGGGACCCTGGTGCGTCCCTACTTAGTCAAATTTTATCTGGTCCACCAATGGACGTTGCATGCCAGGCTAGATGCTTTTTCCTCATTGACCAGGCTTTTTTTGTGGGCGTTGGTTCTAGAGAACGGGAAGGACGGGGTAAAAATGCAACCTAGGGGGTAAGTAGAACGCTTGGAAATTGCATACAACATTTGGTTGTGCATTTTTATCATGAAACTTGTCCGCAAGACTCGGCTGAAGGTAAAGACGGACAACTGGCTGCAAAAACTCAATGACGCAGCTATGGTTGGTAAAAGCACTGGTAAATCATACTCAGTTGTTTCAGAAATGGAATCCAATGCATCACCACTCCATTACCCAGCATCACCACTCCGTGGGACGATTAGAAAATCAACAGCTGAATGCACTCTCTCCATTATGTCTTCATACTCCTATCCAACCGTCATGGTGCTGAAAACTGAAGCGGGGTTCTCTTCTAACCACAATGTCATGAAATTGGAATTTTCATTTCCTTATTTGGTGCACAGTTGGAAACAGAAAGGTCCATTTTCAGCCCCTAGTTTTATAGAGAAAGATGTAAGAAGCTATGCAGACCAAATGTACAATCCGCAGTACTGCAAACGACATCCATCATACTGCTGCATGTGCTCCGTATGATCTATCGGTACATCGACCAACCAGAGTTGCATCAATAAGGTTTTGCAGCCGGTTGTCCATCCTTACCTTCAGACCTGTCCTGCGGACAAGTTTCAAGATAAAAATGCACAACCACATGTTGTATGCAATGTCCAAGCGTTCTTCTTACCCCCCTAGGTTGCCTTTTTACCCCGTCGTTCTCTAGAATCAACACCCACAAAAAAAGTCTGGTCAATGAGGAAAAAGCATCTATCCTGGTATGCAATGTCCGTTGGTGGACCAGATGAAATTTAACTATGTGGGGACACACCATGGTCCCCCAATTCCCAACATCCCATTTAGATCCCGTTTCATTCAATACCAAGGCGTGTGGCAGAGGTTATGGACACCTATGGAGTGAACACTTTTTGCCGATTTTCTCGGCCCCCGAACTTCAAGGAAGTCTGAAATTTTCATCAACTAACCTTCATACTATGGGTAATCATGGAAATAAATTTGGCTTTTATATCTCTTTTTCTTCTTGGTGCGCTATGTTTTATGGCAATGAGTGTAGAACTAATACTTTAAAACAGGAAAATAAAATATAATAAATAAATTTCAGAATTGTCAAACAACTGCTTCTATTGAAAATGGGTTAGCTAAAATTTAGAAACAATATTCATTAAAAATCAGTTATCACACAGTAAACATACCATTCTGTATTTGCCTTACTAAGATCCTGTTGAGTCAATTCAATGACTGATTTACCCAAAATTTTCCCTCTAGGAAACATCATTGAACTACTTTTAGAGATAACAGTAACCTCTAAGGAGTAGTTAGCAACTTCTGACATATTGACATCAAATTCGAGCCTAAACAATGATATTAAAAAGCAAAGAATTAACAAGTTTTTCTAGCTGATACAAAAATAGAAAATACTTAAAAAAGAAAAATACAGATAAAATTAACTGCACATCCAAATAAGATTTGATTGATTGATAAGTTACCAGATTTTTTATGTGGTGTAAGGGTGTAATAAGGAAAATTGTTTAACAGACAAAATTTACTACGATATGTATAAAGGTTAAACCATTAAAAATAAACTAACTTGTAAAATACTTACGACTCATCAAATATGGGATTGCATGTGTTTTTAATAACCTGTGTCTTCTGTTTAGTTTCTTTGTTTCGATCTGGAGTCATATATATCTTAACATATGGATCTGGTTTGTCTTCGCCTTCCTTGTGTGGCAAATTCCTAATGGTCAAAAAATTGTGAAAGATGAGATTATAAGACAAAAATTTCAAGACATTTAAATCAAATTCACAATTAAAATGAAATGAATTGTTATGGTTGATTCAATTAAAAATTAACCTTAGACTACAGGAAGAAAATTTAATTGTATTTTTACATTTTTAAGCAAATAAATGATGAAAGTGTTTAAACCCATCAAGTTATAATAACTTTATGGAAATTAATTATAACTTGGATTGAATTGGTTGAAGATTGGAATGGCAATTGAGATTCAATGTAAATTTAATAATGTTTTTCAAAGTTTATTACTTGGCTTTGTGGACAACTACCACAAGCTTGTTTCTGGGAATGCTATATCTGATTGTGAGTTGAATTTTTATTATCCCTGAATTGCTCCGGAAACTTCTGTTGCTTTTAATGCTGTCTCCACTGATACTGCAAATAAATAAGAAAAATCATTAAATCAAACATTTAAAATAGATATCAAGGCATACCCTGTATACTTTTAATAGGCCGGTGAGACATTATGAACTAGAAGCAAAAAACCATAAGGATCTGATTCTTTTACAGTATTTTTTCTCGCTTCAGTTTAGGCTGGCTAGTAATTGCTCAAGATGAATGATTTGTTGAGTGTTACTATAGTTAATGCTTCTAGTTCATGATGTTGCACCAGTCTATTCAAAGTAAATAGACTAGTGAGCATAATTTAAAATGAGTTACTTATTTAATTGATAAATTGAACTTGCATTATAATTTTTTTAAATAAAGAAAGATTATAAGTTACCTAGGGGGTGATGATGTTTTCTTTTTAGCTAATGAAGGAGTTTTCATAGGAGAGGATTTTTGTGATGGAGATTCAGAGGAACTATCTGGAGGAGGAGACTGTAATGATGAAACTTCCATCTTTTCACTTCGTACTTCAACATTATCAACAACTGGTGCAATGGTTGTATGAATCATATCTTGAATTGTAGGGGTTGTGGGACTCAATGGTCTAGCACTAGGAGCAACATCTGGCAAGTCAGGCAAATCCATGCTTGATTTGCCATCCTTTTCATCAGGACTTTTGTTATCAGGTTTGGTCATGTCTTTCTTGGTAAAGCTGGACTTTCCAGTTGTAGGAACTAAAATCTTTAAAAAAAACATTCAGGTTTTTAGAAATAAGTTATTGTTAAAGTTTTAAGCTAATTTAAGAATACTTTAAAATTAGAGACATAAAACATGTCAATATTATGTTTATCTGAGTTTCGAAACACTCAGGCAGAAAAAACATACCCTTAATTGAAGAGTCATCAAAATTTTTGAATTAGGGCCAGCACCAAGTAATTGAAATGGCTCCTCTAATTGCATATCTTTTTCCCTCAGAAGGCGACAAAGATGAACTCTAGTCATCCCGATAGGTTTATTAGACTTTGTATCTGTCACCTATTAAACATATACTCTAGGTATAAAAGAAGCTAATAAAAATATATTTACCAAAAGACTTGAAACATAATAAGAGTCCTAAGATGTTTTTTATTTTATACATTTGCAAAAAAATAAACGGATCTTATAAATAATTCAAGTATTATAAAAAAGTTAAACACTGTGACTTATAACTATTTACACATTCATTTTATAACAAATCAATTACTAATTTTGAAAATGAGTATAAACTGAATAAATGGAGGGAAATATTTCTGCCACTTTAAATAGCAAAATTTCAATTATTGTTCTTAAAAAAACATCAGTTGAAATTGAAAAATTAACATGAAAATACAACACCCACACAAGTTTCTCAGACAATTTAAGTATCTTGATTTACTAGAAATTAAAAAAACAAGCAAACCTTTGGCAACAAAAATCCTCAGAATGGTATTGATATGAGAATGAAATATTTATCAAATCAAATTTATCAAATCAAATTTATTACAAAAAGAAAAACATAATATAATACAATCACAAATACAAATACAATTTAACAAGTTTAATACATACAAAAGAGAGAGATAGAAAAAAAAAAGGAGATAATGTCTATCCCAAAGGAACTACTGCTCGTCCATGGGTAAATCGAATATAAATATTATAGCAATTAACAAAAAAGAAAAAAAAAAGAAAGAAAGAAAAAAATTTAGGCAGAAGTCTTCAGATTTAAAGGACTTAATAAGCAATAAAAAATGCACACAAATATTAAAATAACTATCCAAGATGGTATCTTTTTTGTTGCGAAAATGTTAATCTTACCTCTACAGTCAAATCTTGTATTTCTGGGTTATGCAATAAAAATCTAAAAGTTTCTTCCCAAATGGGATGGTTGGAATGAGGACGGATAGCACTAGATTCCTTAAATCCAGTAACTGTAAAATTTACTTGTGCACTTGGTTCTTCAGCCCCTCGATTCACATTCTAAAAAAAGTTCATGTTAGAAGAATGGGTAAAAGACAAGCATGGCAGCTATAATATGTTCATTTAAAATAGGAAGGTGAGATGTAAGGTACTAGAAGCAGTATCTATTGCATTTTTCATTAAAACAAAAAATGTGTCACTGAGGCGTGAAAATTGCTATTAAATATTAATGAGCGTTACCACTTCGGTTTCAGCAGCCTATTCTAAATGAACCTACTATGGAATGTGTACATAAACTAAAGTAAAAAAATTATTAATCTTTTGAAAATTTCAACAAATTTAACTCAAACATTTTTATTGCATAAATGTATCTCAAAATTAAACACTGGAGAAAGTTTTTAAAACCCTATATTATAAACTTTAAACTAATAAACTTCAACTAAACTAAATATAAAAAATGTGGAAACTAAAATAAATCAAACTTACAGGCAAGTGTTTAGCACTATCTAAAAATACAAGAAGAACAGCTGAATACATGGTCGACCTTGAGTCAATATTCCTAATATCAAGCAGTGTCTGTAACAAAAGTCAAAATTACAGAAACATCTCATTGTTAGAAATGGAGGAGTTGAAGGTTTCATAAAGTTACCTGAGATAGATCTTCAGGATTGTCACTTAGGGTTAACCATGTTGATTGAATGTTTATAGAACCTGATTTGGTATCTTCAAGTTGAAGCCACTACAAAATGATTGTGTGCTATTATTATAAAGCTTCTTTCAAATACAAAAAAGCACTCAGAGCAATTTCCTATTCTCCCTTTTATATACTGTTCCATTTGAGACATTTAAAGGAGTCAACTTATATCTTGAAATTTTATGAGTTTCTAGCTTTTAATTACAAAAGTTAGGATACTACAGGCACAAAATAAAAAACTTACTGCACTGACATCCCTCTTTTTCACAAGCTTTGAAATGTCAACAGAAACTCTTAAAGAGAAATTAAATTAATCAAATAACATAAGAATTTTTTTTTTCAAAATAATTTCAGTTACATGAATTTCTGAACTAGAAATAAAGTTATTTTTAACTACCTGCCAAGAAAATCGTCCTTGCTACTCTGGTCCTCATCCATTACTTCAATATCAATATTTTGTCCCACAAACTGGTCAATAATTGGCTAAAAAATTTATGTCATGAGTACCAAAATGAAAAATTTAACACAAAATTTTAAAGATTGTTTTTTATTGACATTTATGAGTTCAAAAACAGGTACTTGGTGAGTGTGCTTAAATTAATGAAAATTTATTAGATACTTATATTATTATACATACCTCACAAAAGAAGTTCCATTTAGGGAATATAGTATTTTTTACTGTAGGTGTTCTGAATTCTTGTATTCCAACTGGAAAAAAATAAAATTGCAGCAGCCATTTTATGAATTCCGTTACTTAAATTATGAATCAGTTTTTATTATATTTCTATTGATAATTGCATTCAAAATATCAAATCAGATTTCAAAGAAATATAGCAAAACGCAGATATAACTTGACAGTGATAATACTTAGAAGTGATGATACTTATGAATAATCAGAATGTAGAAAGGACCAATAACCATCACTAATTTTAATGAACACTCTAGTAAACCTATTAAAATTTACATTTAAAGTAGAGAAAAGATTTGAAATAAGTCCAGTCCTTTTTGGTTATGCATAGATAGGAAGATAAAAATAGTTAGGGTGATATTTAGAGTATCTTTAATATTAATGTGAAAGAAGAATTATCTTGAGTAATTCACATTGAAAGCAAGCTTTTAACTATATTGCATTATTCTTTCTTCAAGATCCATGTAGTAATTATTCACCTTGTTACTTTAAAAAATGTAAGTTTCAACAATTGCAAATTTTAACCATAGGAATAAATCTCTATTTAAAGCAAATAATACATTCAGAAAACTGCTTTAAATATGCTTCAAAACTAAAATCTTTTGAATCTTCTATGGCTTAGTAAAAGCAAGGTTAAGTAATAAAAAATCAACTATAGGAATTAATAAAAAGATTTTAAAGTTGAGATTCTTCCTGACAACTGCATGTTGAAAACTGACTTTTCTATTCTGACAAATTGACTTATGGATAAATTAAACATTAATATCCTATACTTAAAGACATAAAACTTTTAACAGTTGGCACCTAAGAAACTAATTTGATTTGATACAAACTAACCCCTATAATAATTTATTAGTATAAAAATAACGATTAAATAATCAAGTGCAGAACTTGCAGTTGGTAAAAAATGTAGAATATATTTACCTGATATTATGCAATAAGGATCAGATTTTCCCATACCCAAAACTCCAACATCTGCTTTTACTAAATCTCGACCTTCCACAACATGTAATCTCAGAACACCCTAAGAAAGTATTTAAAATATTAACAATTATAGTAATAAAATGATATCCTTATTTTAAGGATGAATTATATTACTTAACATTATTTACCGATTAGTAAAACTAAGCTATTTAAATTAGGTACAGAGACACATTTGTTACATCACAGAGACATTTGTCTGGGTAATATAAGGTGAAATGTTTCAATAGAAAACTGCAAAGCCAAAAATTTTAAAATAAGTGAAAACCTACAGCAGGTGGAGAAAACTTCAACAACTTTAATGGGATATCTTGAACAAGTTGAACAGGAAATTTATTAGGTAAAACCATCATTGCAGAAACTTGTTCTGATACAGCTTTTCGTAAGATATCCCTAAAAAACAGAAGCTATTTAGTTTTTTGAACTATGATCTATGTAAGTCAGATTATGAAAATATTTAGAAAGTTAAGTTTAGGTTTTAGATGTTCTTATAACAATGAATAACATTATTAAATAATTCACCAAAAAAGAATCAATAAATAGTTTCCTTAGTCTTAAATTTAAGAAGTTCAATGAACTAAGAAATAATATAATTATCCTTGATTTCAAATTGGCCTTTTAGGTTATTTAAGTTATACTCTAAGACAAAAAATTGCATTATATTGTGTGGTTTTGAAAAAAATATACACTTATTTTGAGTCAAGAGTACTGTACAATTTTAAATTAATGAAGTTATGGCTTATTTCTGATAAGGGAGAATCGCGTCATGCTGGCGAACAATCGTCAACTAGGTGCGATTGCATTCTGGCCTGATTTTTCAAACGCACAACTAAAATAACATTTTTCTGGAGAATCTCTATTTGGCATCTTCAAAAACGGGAAAAACACAATGAAACAAGCACTCAAATATAAAATAAATTTTGAATTAAAAAAAATTTAAGTTTTACGTGGTTGGGGGGGGCTGCCACCCTCCAAACACCCCTGCCTTAACTATAAACAAACTTGTTGGGGAGGTAATCAGAAACAATGACGATTCAGAAAAAAGGGGGCTCAGTACTCTTGGATAAGAGCATTAAAATAGAATATAACTAATAGAATCTAATCATAAAAGATATCTAACTTACCGCCATAATTAAATCCCTGTGGTCGTAGTATGAACACAAATTAAGGAACGTACTACGTAAAACCAAATAGCTATGGAAATGACTGAAAGTCTGAAATTCCCACGTGTTGCCAAACACCTGAAGCATGATTGCACATGCGATTTATCATTGGCCTGTTCAAACGACAATTGATCTGATTCGGTGAACCCGATAGGGTTGCTAAAATTTACTAAGGAAATCATAATCATGTTCTACCACATTTCCCCTGATTTGCCCATTTATCACTTTGGTGCAATTCATAACTTGACGCTATCCAGATTCCCCCCGCTTATCAGAGAATCCCTTAAGTTATATCTACAATAAATAATTAATATTGTTATAAAAACCATTGATCCTTATAAGCTATTAAAAATTTAAGAGCTTAAAAGGATTTGATAGTTAAAGGTTTTAATATTGGAATTGTTTAATTGTTTTAATGTTGCTATATAAGAGATAGAGCAATAAAAATGTTTAACTGACCCCAGTCCAGGCATGTCCAATACATTTGCAACATTGGTCAAATTAAAGTCAATTCTCTAAAACAATAAAAATTTTGAATTAAAATCTTGTATCTCAGGCAGAAATATCATATCATATCAAAGATAAAAATATTAAAAACAACAATGTCAGCTATACATTGCAACCATTACCTACATGAGATCTACATAGTTTTTTCATAAAAATTTATCAAAGTTTTTTTTGTATTTACAGCGAGTACTAGGTTAATTTGCAACAACCTTGAGAGAAAAATTTTATCTTAAGAATGTATAAAGCTACACTTTTAAAACAGACACCCACAACAATTAGGGGTAGAAATAAAATTCTGGTAAATCCAAATAATCCTGGCCTGGTCGATATTTTTGGCAAAATTTGGTGTTGCCACTGCCATTTATTGGCGAGTAACCAATTCAACTTCTATAGAACTGGGTTCCAGAATCCACCATTTTATTTCCGTTTCTTGGTGCAGGCTCAATTCGTTGGATAAACTAAAATTCTTGTACCAACTATCATTTTAATTCATTTATAGTAAAAAGGATATGAAATGTTGCATATTAACTGGGTTGTTGCAGATTCAGTTTTTAAAACATGGGTAGCAATCTTTGATAGTTTTAGAACCACTAAACAAGGTCCTTTGTATTCTCTATGGCTTTTATAAACTAGGATCAACTCTTAGTATGAACATTTATTTCATTTGGGAAAAAACTTTCTTCAATCAGTATATTTTTTAAACATTCATAAGAACAAATCGATCTAACAAATCGATAAGACAAATCTACATACACTTGATGTCAAAACTGCAGGCTAAAAAATGAAACATTATATAATAACCTTCATAATAATTTACTTACTGGACGATTCAAGAAAAACACAGTAACACCACCAACCAAAGGGATAATTTTTATTAATGGCTTCATAATAACCCTCATGGTACCATATATCTAAAAGGATAATATAAAGTAAAATTTTGGCATTTTCATAAAATAGCAACCTTGAAAGGATATTTAAATTCAGAAAGAGGCATAAAGAAGTCTTCTTGTATCATTTGAATCATTATTTAGCAATGTGAAACATGCTAAATTTACCTAAATACCCTCACCTAGGCCATTACAATATGCAAGCAAAAAATTTTTAAAAAAGTGTATTCTATTTTTAAATAGGTTTAAATAAATAAAAGAACTGTACTGAAGGTAATTCAATAGAATAAATAGGTTTGGCTGTACTTTCACCCAATTCATGATTGAAAAATAAATTGAAAATTGAATTAAAATATAACTTAAATTTAGATAAAATTGTGGTTTAATTAAATAGCTTTAAAAATTACACCCTTACTTGAAGATCTTTAATTCCAGCTTTGAACTTTTTCACACCTACTTGAATGTTACAATCTCCCGAATAACTGTAAGAAAAATCAACTTTCATTTTTCAAGACTAAAAACAAGTATGAAATCTTATAACAAACCTTAAAATATCACATATTTATAGAATATCAATAATTTTAAAAATCAGATTGTTTAGCACATTTATAAAATTGCCAGTGAACAATAAAAACCTTATCAGTTTTTCATCCTCTTAAAGAACTGAGTAGTTACATCGTTTCCAGTAAATACAATTTTCTGAATTTAAAAGCAAATCTTAAGCATAGTTGGCTATCAGATCAAACAGCTTAAAGGAATGTAAGGTTTTAAAATCAATGATAAAAAAGTAATCAAGAAAATTATTACCGAATCTCTAAATCCATTATTATTTCATTCCTGGAAACATTCTCTTGATAAACTTTTACTCCACCAATTCTTGGAGGCTACAATGAAAGAGTAACAATTACCTTTTTAAATATCAAATCAATAACATATTTATGAAATTGCTGATCACATTTATAATCTTGTTTTTTCTCAATTGTCAATGAAGTAGTCAAGTAATTATCAGCTACAAGAGGAAAACATGGCAAGAGTTTAGGCTATTAATTAAATTCTTAAGTCATTGATGAAGGCTTTAAAGAAGGTGGACCAAGATCTATCAAAATAAAGAAAATAATTTTTAACCAGAGTTGACATTGGGAAAGTGATAATCACATCATTAATGTTATGCTTTTTTGAAAATTTGTAGGTACTACTTATGCTTTAACCCGTCAAGCATTCAGTGATAGTCAGTTATAGTGGCACAGCTATAGAACTGTCAATGAGCTTTAATAGCATATTCAGATTCAGAAGCACTATCAACCAGATAAAACACAAGAACCAATTAGTATTATGAAAGAATAGAGTCATAGGTGAAAAATGACATTTATAGGCTTTAGGCAGATCTCGCAAATTAAAATTTTAAGCACAATAAACAAAGATATAAGAAGATATTTGGCATAAAATTACATTTAGGGGAGACTGGGGAGGGATGGGACACTTTTTCCAAGAATATTTTTTTAAATTTAGTTTTCATTGTATAAATTTGAAACTTTCAAACTAACATCTTGGAACATTTTAACATGTTTAAAAAATTAAACCAAAGTGATAGCAAACAAAAATTAGGATTTATGAACGAATTAAAGTAACCTCTAAAAGTGTCCCATCCCACCCCGGGCCGGGGTGGGATAGGACATATCTTTTTAAATTAAAATTTATAATTACTTTTTAAATATATGATTAAAAACCACAAAGATGGAAGTATTTTACACATCTTAAAGATTTATTACAAAAACATCAGTTATTTTACCCTATATTTACTTCGAAAAATCTAACTTAAGTGAAAAATACAAAATAGATAAAATTCTTCTTTAACCCCTTAACATTTTCGCCCAAACTCAGCTCGGGCAACTACTACCTGCAGAATTTGTGATGCCCGAGCTGAGCTCGGGCAGGAGAAAAATTGACGTTTCCCTTTGTGAAGCCCAAACTGAGTTCGTTTCGATGATGATTGTGATTTTTTGTCGTTTAAAGATTGTGAAACATCATGTTTGAATAATCTTGTTCCTAATTTAATAAGATGTGCAATCCAATACTTTTTTATGTGTATGTTAAAATAATTAGTTCACTTGTAATTACATTTAAATTTTGATTTTTTTCATAAAAAACTTTTTTCTAACACTTATATTAATATAAAGGACAAAATTAAACAGTCAAAAAAATTTTCCATTTTTGGTCAATTTTTCTGAAATAAATGTCACTGTTAAGGGGTTAATCTTAAAAAAATATGTTTTCAACTGCAATACTTCAGTTTCGTAACAATGGTATGATACCATTGTTTCGAAGGTTCTTTCAAAAGAACTGTAGCTCAACTATATATTCATCAATTAACATATTAACTAACATTATTCATCATATTAACTCAACTATATATTCATAAAGAATACATTATTCTGTTTAGAAAACAATATAAACCATTAAGAAAGCAACCATGAACCAGATTGAAAATTCACTTTGAAAAGTGTAATACTTAGTTACTTTTGCTGTTGTGAAACCATCTTTTTCATTCAGAAACTTGTAGGAGCTTGCAACTAAAATAGTAAACAGCAACAAGTATGAAGCCATGGTGGCTTTACCTGGTGGAACACTCAAAAACTAATTTTATTTATAATTTTAAGATTTATTGAAGGTGTCCCATCCTACCCAGTGTCCCATCCATCTCTGGTCTCCCCTAAATATAACTAGTCATAAAAGTAAAAGATATTACCATGTCTCCTAAAATAATCTTTTCAAATCTGAAACTCTGTAAATAAGAAGGCAAACTCTCCCTGATACTTGGTTCCATTGTTTCTTTCAGCATTTCTTTCACATATGTTCCAACATAAGGCCATACTTGTTTTAGAATCTAAAAATGAGCATTTTGTTTACAAACTTGAAATAAAAAAAATATATGAAGATTTATAGGAGAGACTGTTGTATGCTATGGACAAAATTTATGTTTTAGTTAAGACAGATAAAATCACAGTTCAATCATTTAAAGTGTCTTAATTTTGGCTTATCTCTGAACAGTGGATTTTCTGGAGCATCTCCACTCCGCAACTTCAAAAACATTAAAAACTCAGTGAAACTCAAATAGAAAAAAAATTGAATTTCAACATCAGAAAAAAATGTAAGAGTTTAATGTGGTAAGGGGGGACTGCCACCCTTTTCTCAAACATAACACTTAGATAGCTTTAGAAAGAGTTCTCCAGTTGCCATGTAAAACCACAGCAACATGATGTTAAGTTCTCTAATAATTATCTACTAATTATTATTACTTTAGGATCTAAAAATAATGTTATTAATTATATCTCTATGATTTTCAGTCATCATTTGAGCTGTAAGTAAACATGACAGCTGGAGGACTCTTCTAAAGCTGTGCCCAGATTTGAAATAGGTCCTACATTGACTGCTCTATATCAGTGCCTGATCAGCCGGTCTAGTCTTGAGGACCCATTGCCCTTTTCACCAAATCAGTACCCACTCAAGTTCTATAACACTTATGAAATGAACATACTTTGTTAACCCACTCTGCTCGTTCAGTTTCAGGAAAAAACACCTGCAAAAAAGATAAAAAGAAATTTTCAGCATTTTATTACACCAAAATATTACAGGACTTGAATGTTCTCTAACAGTTCTATGTTTTAACTTACCCATGAAGGTAAATCAGTAAGTGAAGCTAAAATACAACCCTTTTCATTCATAGATACACATCGATCAACTGTTAAACCAACATCACGTTCTGTTAAATAGCTACTTCGCATCATCCATGCTGAAACTGCAACTCCAAAACCTAAACAAAACATGGATGTCGCCCCGAATCCACTATGTCCCATCAAGTATGCTCCATACGATAAAGAAATAAAGCCCCCAGCAATTCCATAAACATTATAACGCAAAACTTGTCGAGCTGCTTCAATTGTTTCATTAGCTGCTTTCATAAAATTATCATCAACGGGTTCATCACAGCTTTCGTCTTCTTTGCTTTTCTCAGAGTCCTTATTAACGTTGGGGGACGTAGGAATCGTCATAATTTTAGTTCTCAAAATGTGCTAAGCAAACGTAAGTTTACGAAATATGTTCGTTTAGAAAATTATATCAGTGTGATTTCATTAATATGCTTTCTAACAAAGCAGTAATTCAAACCCAAATGAATATTTCCCTTTAAATTCCTTAATTGGGCCACAATCCAAAACCAGATGAGACCAATATAATGTAAACAAGAATTGCCAGTTGCCACAATATGACATCACGCCGAAACTTAATGAAAACATCACAAACCGTGCTTCCTTTCTACTACCGACAGATGGCAATACTTTCGTTATTTTTCTTACGGAATCTCTGTATTCAGAATTATGCGGGCTATTTTTTTTCGTGACTTGTCTTGCATGTAAAAATGCAAAAAAATTTAAACCCAACTAAAAATAGTTAGAATTTCCCAAGTTTTGAATTCTGAGAATCTATCTTGCTCCTCTGCATCCTTCGGGGTCTACTCACTTTGTTTGCTACCAGGACCGCAAAAACAAAACTCGACCATAAGGACCACAAAGTAAAGATAATTCAGAGAGTCCAAAACGTGATTTTACTAAAATAGTTCTTCAGTTATCACATAGTGGCGTTCCGGTGCATCCAGCTGTCAATCAACAGGGTGGGCGGGAACTAAAGGATTTTTCCCCAGATCAAGGAAACTTTTTTCTTATGGTATGGTTGCAAACTTTCCCTGACAGTAACTAAAATTTCCCTCTTATAAACATTGATATATCGTTTTTTCTGTCGTTTAATATATTTTATCAGTGATTGTGGTCACAGGGATGATCATTAAATGTGAAGTTATATGTTTAAATTGAATTAAATGTGGAGTTGGAGTTGTGAGTTCGATTCCAGAGGAGCTCACGATCCATCGTCACTTTAAAAGCCGCCGAGAGATCTGAGCCTGGGCAAAACCACAGAGTAGGCAGAACATTCGGTGAGTCCCTGATGGAGAGCGTGACATCAGAGAGACTTTGCAATGTTTCCCCTGCGCATGCTCAAAAGAAAAAGACACACTCAACTGTTTGAATAACCAGGAAAATATATAAAAACTATCTCGGCACTGTATATTTGCACGGCTTTTTTTCAACTAAACTCTACTCTAACTTCCACGGCTAGGCGTTCCATTGGTTCCATCACAAAGCTCCGAGACTGCTACGTCATCACGAGACCTACAGCGCATGCGCCACTGGCCGTTTTAGCCGTTCAAATATACACTTCGAACTAATCTCGCTCCCTCTCAAGCGATTTGAAAGTGGGCGGGGTTAATTGAGAAAGAGCGGTTGCGAAAAGAGAGATTATATGCGGATTGTAGAGAGTCAACAACGTTACGTCATATTCTCTGGTTAGTTCCATCGTTATCACATAGAAACGCAACCGTCTTTGGGAAAACAGATGTTAAAAAAGTTGCCATTAGCGTCTATGGAGATGGACTCTCTGAAGTATCTTTACTCTGTGATAAGGACTACGGACCTTTTTCGATGTATATGTAGTTAGTTTCATTTAGTTTTAATGTTTATATTTCCAATTTTCCAAAAAAAATTTAAAGCATAGAGTGGGAGTCACTAGATAGCGGATGCGCAACCCATCACAAACCTTCCTAACCTGCTTCCAAAACCTCCTAAACGCAGCGCAAACGTTCAATATTCGTCCAATTTTTCACATGTGTGACCAAATATTGTTAACTTCAAGTTGCAGTCACGTAAACTCGACATATTTTGTAGGAGCTGTGCTAGGGTACCCAACGAGGCCTTTTTATAACACTAGTTTCTATTTTTTATTTAGCACAGACTGGTTCCATATGTTTGTATATTACAGTAGTAATTTTTATTCTATAAAACATTATGTGATGAGTAAGTTTTCAAATAATGTTACATTCATTATCTTAAGTTTTGAATGGAAACTTGGTAGAAAGATGCTGGAATGAACTGTTGAGTTTGTGCCGCACTGTGCTATCCAATTTTGTACCGCTCACTACTATTTCCTTTTTACTTCAACATTATTTTTAACACTGATAGCATTGTTACAGGTCTTATACCAAGATTTAACATAATAATAGAATAACATACAAGCGTGTTAAATTTACAACTCTATTACCTAGTTAATTTAAGTCCATTGCACAATCGATATTAGGATTTGAGCAATGATTTTGAATCAAATGACTAACCTCATAAGATAGAGATAGCAAAATGAAATTAAAAAACGACAAAATTTTTAATTAAATGCATAAAATTAACAACGTAAAATATTATTTTACAGCAAAATATGGAAGGCATTTTTCTTTACTGTGATTGCCCCCCCCCGAATTTCTACCACTCTGTGTTATGGCAGCTGCTTAAACACGGCTCTGACTACATTCATAAATTTCATTATTTGAATTAAAAGAGCGCAATTTCAAGAAAAATCGCATAAAGTTTTTTTAATTATTATTATTTTTTCATTTAAAGATAAAAATGTTAAAAACAAGTTAATTTTCATTTAGTTCAGAATTCAATTATTTAATAACACAAAAATTTACATAGAATTTTTGTACCAGTCAATCGATCAGTGGGGGCGGCATGCCCCACCAAAAGACAATTACAAACTTAAGGATTTTTTAAAAGGGATGTTGTAATGTAATGCAAATAACTCTAGATTACTATAGAAATACGAACTGAAACCCCTGATATTATTAGTCAAATTTCAAAAACTATCTCTAGTGGAAGAGCACATAGACTCCAGGACTCCTCATTTTTGACAAGGGTAGGGTATCTGTGCTTTACAGGGTCCAGATCCAACCATTTGTTTTTTAAGTAATATATTAAATTTCTAATGCGTTCATCGAATTAATGGTTTGGTAGAAAAGTTGTTAAGGACCATAACCTACCTACTAAACCAAAGTCTAGTCACGCCCTATGGGAATCATGAAAGTTTTAGGACTTACATGATGCATTGCATGAGATTATCTTATTTAAGCGTTGAGGGAGCCAGCTTAATAATTTTTAAATTGATCCCTGTATAGGTGAAACCTAGTCTAATGAAGCACTGATGACATGGGCGGGTTTAGGTGGTGAACCCTAGGGTCATAGTAGAAACCTTCAAGGGCAAGCTGTCCCTGAAGGCTTTGTAAACATGATTTGCAGTTATAAAAATTGAATTTACTCAAAAAATTGGGTGGGGGCAAATTGGTAAGTTGGTAAATTTACCAATATCCATGGGGGTAAATTCCCCCATGCCCCCCTCTTAAATCCGCCCATGACTTAGGGTTCTAATTTCTGAGTCACTTATTTCTTAAACATTTATTAAGCAAAGGGGAATTTACTTTTCTGATATTTATATGAAAAAAAGCTAAAATAAAATAAAAAAATTACATTGGTGAACGGATATAATGCTTCATTTAACTCCAACTAGATAAAATGATAATACGTTCACGTTCATAGGGTAGTTCATTCTTACGTTCACGTTCATTCTTAAATAATTTTAACAAATAAAATTCTTAATTTTAACATTTAAAGTTGATTAGAGGCTGTAAAACAGAGAGGATTAAAATGCAGAAGACATGTGACTGTGCGAACTAATCCAATAAAATCATAGTTAAGCAGTATTAGTTTTAAGCTACACTGCTGTTCAAAAATTAAGGACGGAACGGTTTTTTCAACATAACACCTAGAAGAATTATTGTTCATCCATGAAAATCATACCAAAAGATGTTTATTGGGTGAGAATACAGGGCCCGAGAACAAATTTCCCCTGTCAATATTTTAAGGGGGTAAATGGACCCTCCATTGATAACGGAGTTCCTTTACACATTTGGAGCAGTGGCAGAAATGTCTATGTAAGAGGTATTTAACCAAGAAGTTTAAACTTTTTGCAATGAATATGATTATTCCTGAACTCAATGCATATTTTTAAACGTTTGTGCTGCCTTTTAATGGTATTTTTTTAGGTTTTATTGAGAGATATCGGTCTAATCATCATTTTTGGCAAGTTTTAGCTTCTGGGTCATTTTTGGTAAGTGGTATCTTAGCGTTAACCATGTTTTTAGTCGGTCTCACATGTGCCTAATTGAATTTGGGTCTGGGGATCTGAAAATTAACTTTAGTCTTTCAATATCGTTACTTATGAACAACTTTGAGATAGTGAAATTGTGATTTTCTGCAGCTTTTTAACTAATAAAGAGAAATATTTCACCCGAGAGGTCATCTTAAGGATGTAAAAGGGACATGAGAACACAGGTACGCAATTGCAGATATCAGTGAAATTTTCTGTGCTGTCTAAGGGGTGCTGAAACGGCACAAAAAATTGCATGGTTTCACAGAAAGGACATCTGTTATTAACGTTTAAAAAAAGAAGTATTTTTAGTGTTTATGGATTTATACATGTCTGAAAAGAAAGATATATCTGTAAAAATATTTCCATTATCTTTAAAATGAAGTTTAAAGAGATCGAATTTCTCCTTTGAGTCTGCACTATCCTTATAGACATTTCAACACCCCCTATACTTAAAAGAGATTTTCCCTGATGTCTGCAATTGCATACCTGTATTCTCATGGGCCATTTGCTTCTTTTAGAAAACATTTCGGGTCAAATATTTTTCTTTATTAGTCAAAAAGCTGCAGAAAATCACAATTTCACTATCTCAAAGTTGTTCATAAGTAACGATATTGAAGGAAAAAAGTTACTTTTCAGGTCCCCAGACCCAAATGCAATTAGGCACATGTGAGACCGACTAAAAACATGGTTAACGCTAAGATACCACTTACCAAAAATGACCCAGAAGCTAAAACTTGCCAAAAATGATGATTAGACCGATATCTCTCAATAAAACCTAAAAAAATACCATTAAAAGGCAGCACAAACGTTTAAAAATATGCATTGAGTTCAGGAATAATCATATTCATTGCAAAAAGTTTAAACTTCTTGGTTAAATACCTCTTACATAGACATTTCTGCCACTGCTCCAAATGTGTAATGGAACTCCGTTATCAATGGAGGGTCCATTTACCCCCTTAAAATATTGACAGGGGAAATTTGTTCTCGGGCCCTGTATTCTCACCCAATAAACATCTTTTGGTATGATTTTCATGGATGAACAATAATTCTTCTAGGTGTTATGTTGAAAAAACCGTTCCATCCTTAATTTTTGAACAGCAGTGTATTTGAAAATCCCAAATGTATTCCCAAAATCTAAATGTATCCCAAACAAAAAAAAGCTTAAAAAGTATCACCCGTAGTATTTATTAAATTTTACTTTTCTCCAGATGGTATCTGGTTGAATCCCGATTATACTACAATATTCATAATTCCGTAGTTACTCCTCAACAACTACTTAAACTACTTCCCTACCTACTACATTACATTCCATATTTGAGATTAGCATATATGGGGTAAAATAATTATTATAAAAATTAACTCATTGTATTTATTTAAAAAAATAATTTTTAATATTTGTTGTATATTTTAATAAATGAATTAGAATTTAATTAATATTACATTCATTTTGTATTTAAGTCAAAAACGGGAGAAGATTTTAAAAAAAGGAGGATTTGAACCTAACCTTTATAGATAGGCATGTTCACTAAATCATATCTCTTGTAGACAACTCATTAAAAACACATGCATACAAGATTTCATTAGTTGGAAATTATCAAATTATCTTACAGAGCGATTAATTCTTACTCATAAAATTAAGATGGTACAAGGTGCCTACTTGTTATATAAATATAAATAGAAAATTATGATTGAATTGCCAATTAAAGTGCACAGGAAGTGTTTGAACCTTCGCCAAAGGAGCGATAAGCTCGTTGTAAAGTTTTGAGTCGGGTGGATGCATGCCCTTGCAAAGGTGAAGACAAAACAGAGGAAGGAGGAGACTGGAGAGGCAGATCTCAGGGATGGGAGGAAAAAAGAAGACCAAGTGGCGGAAGCTGCCGCTAGGTAAGTAGTCACGTTTCTTCTAATTGTTAGTTAGTTTGGCTTGTTTTGCTTTTGAGGATAGCGGGGATTTCAAACTTTTAATTTTTCTATAAATTTTGGTAGATTTGTATTAAGTAGTATTATTTCTTAGTGTTGCACGTGGTTAACTTTCAGTTAATTGTTCAGCTGTGTTCTTGATTATTTTCCTTTTTTTGTAACAAATGAGTTAAAAGAACTGTTCTTAATTTTATTACAAGAAAATTTATTTGGTACTTACGCATTATACTGTCGACCGTTAAGCAGCCGTTAAATTCAGAGGTAACTGCTGTAGAACATTCAATAGGATTTTAAACGTTCTTGGATTCAGCGGCACGGTCGACGGCATAATACGTAAGAACCATTTATTTATTCCTATTAATTCAATGATTATTCCTTAAAAGCATAAGTCCAATACCATAACATAAGTTTTAGAACTGTTTTGGCCGGTCTCATAAAAAACTTTAATATTTAGCAATGGTGGCTCAGTTTTAATAAATATTGGTTTTGATAGAGTTGTCAATAAAATTTTTCAGTGTACTTATATTTTTGAGATATTAATAACAAAAATACTAACGGTATTATATATGTTTGTATGAAAAGTGTCGTTAATTTATTGTAATTTTTAGGTTTTATTATTTTCATGGAATAATGCATGCTTATTGCTTAATGTACAGAAAAATATGAAAGGACCTTAGTTTACTTTATTGGAAATATTTTGAACGAGGTGGGGTCTAGAAATATTTCTGATGAAATCTCATAAATCAATCTTAGTTTCATAACTTCCCATTTTGAAAAAATTATTTTAGAAATTATTAATTTTATTGGTAATAGAAAATAAAAATAAATATTATAAATCCGTAGTTTTCTTTTACCAAAAAAATTATTTACCCTCTATAATACGATCAAAATTACCTTTAAAGACTACATGGTTTGATGACAATACCATCACACAATATAAGTAACATTTATAACTTGATTTTTTTCCAAATCTATTTCTTAGAATCTAAAAAGCCCCAATTGTAAGGTCTACCTTATTTTCAACTACGAGTAAAGAAATCAGCCTTGAAGCATTGAAAATATTCAAACCTCAATCCCAGTGTTTCAAAAGAGCTATTTGTATGGCGAGGTGCATTATTCGCCGCTTGGGAACGGGATTCACGAGGGAGGTTCTATTTATAACGCATCGTTTAGTGGTTCCCGCACATGTTCTTACTCGGATCTATTATATTTATTACTTATCTATAAATACCCCACCCGACACATGTGGGGGACAATGCATTAAAAATAATGCTTAGTTTCGCACTGTCATGTTTATCTCCTTCCGGCCAACACTTATTCCTACTTAACTGTCCTTTTTCCTTATGAGCTTTAGCTAGCCAGGAGAGGATGCAGGGGGTAGCAAGGGGGTACTCCTTAGAGCAGAGGTTCTCAAACTGTGTGCCGCGGCACCCGGGGGTGCCGCGACAATAACCAAGAAATGTTGCAAAATATTACGAAATTTTAAATATGGAACAAATCTTTTTAGCTGTTTATGGGGGGTGAAAACAGTGAATATTATCCAACCTTTTCACTCTTTTTTCCAAAAAGGGACAAATACATACCTTTTTTCATTTTCATTTGGTTAAATTGCAGTTGTATAAAAGTAACAAAAAAAATTTGTTGGAAATGAAAAAGAGTACGGAAAGGCGTATATGGGGGCCGATTCTGGAGCATCAATTTCTGGGGGAGAACCCACCTAACCTCCTTTCGTACTCAAAGCTTTTAATAAGTTCATCAAAATCAAAATTCTACCTAAAAATATGTACCCGAAATTTGGAGTAGATGTACACCAAAACCAAGATAAGCCCTGTTTTTAGGATTAAATTTCCAAAAATTTTTGGAGGATGACCTCCACATCTACTTTTTTACTTGGAACTTTATTATTCACAACTTTTTTTTATATTATATTAAGTACATCAAAATGCAAATCCTGCCAAAAATGTAAATCTTAATTTTGAAATAGGTGTGCTACTTAAAAACCTGTCTTTTACAGTCAACTTTCTAAAAATTTTCTGCGGGAGGACCCCCAGACCCCCCTTTGATACTTCGAACTTAATTGCAATCTTTTTTATATAATATTCTTTTATATCACAAATTCTACCTAAGAAAAACAAGAAAGAAACTACATTGGACTGGAAGGATTCAGGGCTTATCTTGGACCACTCCTGAAATAAATTTCATAATACACCACTGGAGACTTATGTGTTCACCTTTTTTTCCACAAAATTTTAACCTTTTAGGGGGGGTGCCCCTAATTTTTTTTAGCTTGCTAGGGGTGCCGCGGCTAAAAAAGTTTGAGAACCCCTGCCTTAGAGGAAGGGATAAATATGCAATGGACACAATGACTCCTTAAAAATGTTAATAAATCAGATTTTTGAGGGTGTGAAATGCTTCAATGAATAGTTTCTTAGCTGAATAATATTTTGACCTAAACTTTCTTCAACATTATACTCATTTTAACTGAAAAAATTAAAGAAACTTGTATATATTTGTGAACCTTTTCCATTATGCTAATACCTCCTCGAATATTGAAAATACTTTCAAGAAAATTTTTCAGTGTATTTTTATGATGTTGCAAACAGTTTTCTCATTAAAGCTATCTTTCTATACCTTTTAGTTTTTTAATTGATTTCCTTAACTTTCTTATTTCGCTTAGGAGCGCTTAAAATAATCTCAATGGATTTTCCAGTCACTTACCTAGGGGAAACCTTACTTCCATGACATGACCCTAGAAGACGTTGTAGTTCCAAACGCTTTTAAAACATCCAGTATTTCTTTCTATTTACTTTCACCCATAAAAGCAGTCATTTTTTGAGCCACCAGTATCAATTAATTCATAATAAAACTTAAAGCTAAACATAATAAAAAAGTTAAAACTATAATAAAACCCAGACATTAATAAGCCCGACAAGTAGTAAACTGTTACAAACTTTTTTACAGGCTTTGACTGACCATCAAAAGCTTCAACAACATTTATTACAATGAACCTTAGCTCATAGCAAACTACTTATTGGTTCAGTGGTTCATTAAAATTGGGTTTGGATGTATTTAATAATTTAAGTTTTTGTCATCATTACTAGAGGTTTAATTTATTTATTAATTAAAAGACAAACATTCGTCAAGTGAGCTTTTTTCAGAACTAATGCCTCGCGCCGTTCAGTTAGAAAATGTTTGCCTTTCCTTTAAAAAATGCACATCAAATTCTGTTTTGAGTAGTGTCTACTATAATTTTGACTTTTTATATAAAAACGGCACAGTTCACAAGTATATCCCTCATAAACTGTACTTTAAATAAAGTACACGCTTAGATGATCAGTAAAAGACATTTTATTATTAAATATTGAAGATAAGAGAAATTGAAGCTGGAGTTTTAAAAAGACTTGTTTTTAGCATAAGTTGCATTCAACATGAAAGCAACCCTTAAAGTATAAATAATTTGCAGAATCACGAAAATTGACAGCTAGATTTTATCTCTATACCCCCAGACCTATTCTTACAATAGCATCTCTTTCATTGCTCATGGCAATCTTTGTTCTTACTTGGGAGTGCGTAATAGGGTGGGCCGAAAAAAACTTTTTATTTTATTTTGAAACGCTATACCGCGAAAAACTTGCCTCTGGGGTAGAGAAGTAAAATGCAACAAAAATTTTTAAAATCGGTTAAAAATTGCAATAGCGCATTGCACCTTAAGTTTGAAAAAAAATAGGCTATTTTCATTACTTTTCAAAAAAATCAAATTAAATCAAATAACTTTTATAAAAAGTATCTAAAGGCCTATAATAGAATAAAAATGTGGAGAAAACATATTTAATTGAAAAAAAGTGGTATTTTACAATTAATTGGTAGTATAATAACATCTGAAAATACACGTTTTCACCAGAAATCCACATATTTCGTATGAAACAAAAAAAATTATGAAAAACAATTTTTCATTACTATACTACCTTTCTAGCTATCACTCAGTAACCCCCCTAACAGTTAAAACATTTTTTACAGTTCGCTTCGCGATCGTAGCTCGCTCGTTGCACAACAAACCGCATCACTATCTCTCTCCGAAATAAAAATTTATTTTATATTTTGAAACGCTATACCACGGAAAACTTGCCTCTTGAGTAGAGAAGTAAAATGCAACAAAAATTTTTAAAATCGGTTAAAAATTGCCTTAGTACATTGGTCCTAAAATTTGAAAAAATATGCTTTTTTCATAACTCTTAAAAAATCAAATAACTTCTATAAAAAGTATCTAAAGGCATAAATTAGAAGAAAAATGTTAAGAAAAAATCTATTTAATGGAAAGAAAGATTTTATTTTACAATATAAGGTTGCACTATAAGGTTACACTTGGCATTTCGCCTTTTTTTCTTCAAAAATCGCATTCTTCGATTGAATTAAAAAGTTATTCCTGATGGTGCATAGTATGATTTGTAATAAAATGTAGTCCTTTACTGGTTATTAACTTCTTTTGGTATTTTGAAAGAAGACTTGTTTGAAAAATTTGGCATTAAAGATCTTGAAAGATTAATAGTTCTTATAAACCCAACTCCTGGCATTCATACCGATGACTTTTTGTGATGCCCTCTGTGTTACTAATTTTACACAACGTTCGACTGTTTGTGTGTGACATGGGAATCTGTCAAAGTTCCAGTCATTATCATAGACTATATCTCTTGATCGGTGAATCTTCGCAGTATAGGTGGGGAGAAAGAGAAGCAGTATTCCAACTAATCTATATATAGTCTACGTATGTTCTATATATGGTCAATATGGTCTGTAGCTTGGAAATTAGGTTTGGGGGGATGGAAACTCTTAACTGATTTGCTGAGTTTCTAGCCTTAATTGTTCTTCTAAACCAAACTCCCTCATATATGATCCCTTTTATCTATGATCATGCCCAAAAGCAAGTTTTCAGAATGAGCAAAAAAGGCATTTTGTTTAATCATTGGATCAATGATTTCTAATAACTTTTCTGGGAAAAATCTAGATGTTTCTATCACTTTAACACGTGTGCAGGTCAAATTTAGAACCATTTACTTTTCTAAATAAAGAATCATACAGGCAAATTAATTTGATTTAATTTGATTTTAATGTAAAAGAAACTAAAATCTTCTGTTCATCTGTTGGATTATCAGTACTAAAATACAGTTTATGTTATAGTACTGATAAATAATCCAACAGAGGAACATAAGATTCCTTCAAACTACCAAAAGAAGTTAATAACCAGTAAAGGACTACATTTTATTACAAATCATACTATGCACCATCAGGAATAATAACTTTTTAATTCAATCGAAAAATGCGATTTTTGAAAAAAAAAAGCGAAATGCCAAGTGTAACCTTATAAGTGCAACCTTATATTGTAAAATAAGATCTTTCTATCCATTAAATATATTTTTTCTTAACATTTTTCTTCTAATATATGCCTTTAGATACTTTTTATAGAAGTTATTTGATTTTTTAAGAGTTATGAAAATAGCATATTTTTTCAAATTTTAGGACCAATGTACAAAGGCAATTTTTAACTGATTTTAAAAATTTTTGTTGCATTTTACTTCTCTACTCAAGAGGCAAGTTTTCCGTGGTATAACGTTTCAAAATATAAAATAAGTTTTTATTTCGGAGAGGGATAGTTTGTTGTGTAACGAGCTAGCTCCGATCGCGAAGCGAACTGTAAAAAATGTTTTAACTGTTAAGGGGGTTACTGAGTGATAGCTAGAAAGGTAGTATAGTAATAAAAAATTGTTTTTCATAATTTTTTTTGTTTCATACGATATATGTGGATTACTGGTAAAAACGTGTATTTTTAGATGTTATTATAATTAATTGTAAAATACCACCTTTTTTCAATTAAATATATGTTCTCCACATTTTTATTCTATTGTATGCCTTTAGATACTTTTTATAAAAGTTATTTGATTTAATTTGATTTTTTTGAAAAGTAACGAAAATAGCCTATTTTTTTCAAACTTTAGGTGCAATGCGCTATTGCAATTTTTAACCGATTTTAAAAATTTTTGTTGCATTTTACTTCTCTACCCCAGAGGCAAGTTTTCCGCGGTATAGCGTTTCAAAATAAAATAAAAAGTTTTTTTCGGCCCACCCTAGTGCGTAAGCGACCTTACGTACCTCATATATCTATGTGATTCAGAATCGCCTCAGGATTTTCTCCCTCCCCTGTAGATGTTTGTTCTCTAAACTTGGAAAAAATCGTCTTGTATGTTTATTTTTAAAAATAACTCGAGTGCCTGCTACGGTAAACTGGTCTGGTATAAATAAAGGAATGTTAATTTAGATTATGATCGCAGTTATTCCTTTTACTTGATCCGAATCGGAAAGCTATAAATACCTGATCATATTCACTGTTTTGATTAATAAGATAAATTTCTTCTTTTTCAGAAGAATTTACTACTTCTAAGGAATGCTCAACAGAAAAGAAAGCTCCCACAAGTGACTATAAATTAGGTAAGTTATTTTATACTAAAATGTTATCAACTAATAGTAATTTTTCAAACTCTTAGTAAAATATCTTCAGGAGATAATTTTTCTTATATTAAACAAGGTAATTTTTCAGATGTTATAACAGAAGAAGAAAAGCATAATCCTATACCTTTCTATGATGATTCCACTGATATAAATTATCCATATAACAACGAATACAGAGAATACGCGGATGGTAAGTACGCTTTTAATTAGTCATTTTTTGCTATAGAATATTTTGTCGTAAGTGAAATGATGTTATAGAGAGAAAAGCCAACTCTTTTAAGGATATTAGAATCTAATTAAATTAAAACTTTATAAGTATTCAAAATACAATGCCCTTTTTATATAGTAGTTAGTCTCCTAGCGGAAAATAATATGTAACGTAGGTGTTTGATATGTAAACGCTATTTCCAATCCACAAAAATGAACTATTTCTGTGCATCGAATGATATGTTACGTAATCTTTAAAAACGTCAAATTTCAAATAGTTTTTATAGTTTTCTTAGTTAATTCCTTAATTAGTCAAAAAGAAATCAAATTCAATACAATAAAGGTTACTTTACATTAGTTACATGGTAATGAAATGAAAATGTATTGAGGTAATATAATATGAATAATTATAAGTGAAAAACTATAAACAAATTTTATAAGACAAATATAATCTTTTAAATAAAGCTATACTCCTGTTCATAAAAAATGCAACACCAAGAAAGAATTGTCCGATCAACTTGAAATTTCCAGGGTATGTTCATTATGGTTAGATTATCAAATGATATCAAATTCAGAGCTATAGCGCATGCGCGAGCTGAGCAGTGTCTTCTCAACCACTGATTTATTGGTATATTTGGGGGGCTGTAACGGGACGTTAAGGGCTTGTATGAAGGTTGTCTACCGTTGATTATCTTGTTATTAGATGTTATTATACCCCTTAGACCTTAACGGATGTTATATGAACATTTAACAGTTTTAATCGATGGAATTCCATCGGTGCATAAAGCTACCATGGGATACACAAAAAATATTTTCGCATGATTACTGATAACAAATTGTCCTTTTAAAGAAATCCCCCTTCAATTTTGGTTAACATGACACCTAAATTGGGTTTGGACGCTATGCCGAAAATCGCAATTTTTGGAGTGTTTTATCTTGAGTCTGTGCTGAAGAAGAGAAGTGTTTTGACCTGGAACACTATTGGGTACCATGGGCAACCTCATCAGATAAAAAATTAGGGCTATCTCATTTCTTAAAAAAATTTGTAAAAATTTTTGGAGCCAAAAGTTATACCCTACCTTTGAAGCGATCCTGAAGCTGTAATTCCTCAGAACAAATCCCGTACACATGTTTTTGGAATGTTCCAAACTTACTTTACATCCAATAAAGACAGTTTTTTTCTCGACAAATTTCTTCATCCAAAATTTCACCTATGGAAGCTTGACTAAAATTTCGTTGGTTTGTCCTCATGCTTAAAATGCTTGTTATGTTGCCAATATTGGCAAACTTTGAGTTTGCGATGAATCTTAGATGAAAATCACCTCCTCAGTCAAAATTTCAATCTGTTTGATTCGATGACCTGTCGTATAGAGGCTCTCATTGCAGCGCGTATGGAAGACATTAAACACCGATTTTCGATATTAAATTTTATTCCTTTGTTCTGAAAATTATATCATTCATTTGTATCTACAAATATCACTTGCTGTGTAAATTTCATCGACATCTAACAAGTCCTTCATGGTGTTGCATTTTTTATGAACAGGAGTATATGTACTTGTACAGTTGGGGAAATAAAAAACGACTCAGTTGCGATTTCTGGCTAACCACTTGGGTTAGGAAGACAAATGAGGTGTCATTTTTCATTGTTTAAAGTATTCTTTAACCTAAAAAATTTTCGAGTCATTAGGGGGTCGTCTTCATATTAAACGAAACACTAACTTTTTTTTTCAATGGGGACCCCCAATTATTATGAGCTTTTCTGAAAGGCCATCCCTCAAAACCCTTAAATACCCAGTTTCATCCAGATTGATTCTAAATTAAAAAAATTTTTAAAAATAAAAAAAAATTAATTTTTAAAATCGTGAAATATTTTTATGGTAATCGATTTAGGTAGTAATTCTATGAAAAAAGCCAAAATTTCAATCGATTTCACCGAATAGTTTTTGATAAAAACGAACGAGAAAGAACATTCGCGGTATGCATTCGGCAACGGTATCCGCCCCTTAAGATTAATGTTCGTTTTTATCAAAAACTATTCAGTGAAATCGATTGAAATTTTGGCTTTCTTCATAAAATTACTACCTAAATCGATTACCATAAAAATATTTCACGATTTAAAAAATTAATTTTTTTTTATTTTTTAAAAAATTTTTTAATTGTGAATCAATCTGGATGAAACTGGGTATTTAAGGGTTTTGAGGGATGGACTTTCAGAAAATCTCATAATAATTGGGGTCCCCATTGAAAAAAAAAAGTTAGTGTTTCGTTTAATATGAAGACGACCCCCTAAGGACTCGAAAAATTTTTTTGGTTTAAGAATACTTTAAACAATGAAAAATGACACCTCATTTGTCTTCCTAACCCAAGTGGTTCGCCAGAAATCGCAACTGAATCGTTTTTTATTTCCCCAACTGTACCTATATAGGATTTAATATGCCAATGAGAAAATTTTCATACTTTACACATATTAATAGTTAGTACAAAAATTGAATTAAAAATAAAATGTAATAAAAATGTTAAATAACAAAAATGTTTTCAGTTCAGAAAAAAAATAGGACAAGATAAGAAAAATAACTTTGACTTGTATTTATAAATTTTAAATTAAATTTAGAATGATTCTTTGAGATTTTATAAAATATATTGATTGAGATTTCTGAAAATATTTTAAACGTGGTATTTTCTGCATAAAAAGTTATCCAAAATATTTGACAAGAAATTTTAAGCCTTTTGTTTAGCTAGCTCTTAAATTTACTCAAACATTAGTCTATACAGGGTGTTTCAAAAGTCCGTTTCGCGGCTTTTATTTGGAACCAACGTGTCTTAGGGTCACAGAAGGTCCTAGGGTCAACCCCTAGGTAATTGACCCTGGAGAATCCATTGAGATGGCTTACAACGCCCCTAGCGGCGAAATAAAAAAGTTAGAAAAATTAATTTAAAAACTAAGGGAGATAGAGCAAAAACCGAAATGAAAAAATAGTTGTTGAGAAAACTCACTGAAAAAATTTTCATAAACAAATCGTGAATATTCGCGGAGATATTAGATTAGCATGTGAAAATAGCCCTTTTTCAGGCCTCAAAAAAAGAAAAAGTTCGCAAACTTGCAAGTTTTTTTTTATTTTTTGATTAAATTTTGCCTTCATTCAACTAAAAGAATACCAAACTACACATTGACACTTTAAAATTTGCAAATTTACGAACTTTTCTTTTTTGAGGCCTGAAAAGGGGCTATTTTCTTTCACATGCTAATATCTCCGCGAATATTCACGATATTTTCATGAAATTTGTTTCAGTCAGTTTTTCATAACGTTGGCAACAATACTATCACTGAGGTTTTTGCTCCATCTCCTTTAGTTTTTAAATTAATTTTCTAACTTTTTATTTCGCCGCTAGGGGTGATTTAAGTCATCTCAATGGATTCTCCAGGGTCACTTACCTAGGGGTAGACCTTACTTTCATGATCCTAGGACACTTTGGTTCCAAATAAAAGCCACGAAACGGACTTTTGAAACACCCTGCATAATAAGAGGTGGTTATTAAATTGTTATATTTTAAAGAACTTAAATCTATTGCAATATCAACTTCTTTTAGCCCTTAAAATTGTGACTTAAAAACACTTTCGAACACCGTTTTGCCCTGATAAAAGAAATAATAGTTAATTTCAGGTTGGCAACATAGAAATATCATTGACAGAGTAAAAATATACCATATCAACCACAGAATACTCAAAATCTTCAACTTTTTATAGGGGCTATATACACTTCGCCATATGTCATTTACAACCCCGTTTATCCTAACTACTTCATGCCGGAGGATCCACGATATTATTATTATTATCCATCAGATATGGCCTCCGTTCAAGAGTATGCTCCAACGGCTTATCAAGATTACGTACCTCCTGTGAAAGGTAAGTCGTTTGTTTCATTTAAATTGAAATGTTCCTATTCTATAAATGAAATCATATCTTTCCCACCACGGGGGCCAAAAACACGAACTTTTTATTAACCCATTAATTTCCAACTTTTTATTTTTCTTAAATATTTGGTAAAAACATAGTAAATAGCCCCAAAACAACTGGAAAAATAGTGAAAAAAATTCCAGGTTAAAATTTTAATTTCTACACCGAAATTAAAAAAACGTCCCTAAAAAGGGACGTCAGGCACGAATGCCCCCGTGTTTTTTTCCTATAGTGAACGCATATTAGAAAACAGTTTTAAAGCCTCAAAAACATCTTATACCTTTTTAAGTGCAGCAAAAGTGATCGGAACCATACTGTAACATGAATATGAACAAAAAATATTAATTATTTATCCAATTAACCGTGAAATTAACCTTAATTAACGTAGTTTGAGCATTTTTTATTCTCTAAAACACGTTTTTTCCTCCCAAATCAATGTTAATTGCAAATTAATTAAGATTTTTAATTGAAAAAGGCATTCTTTGTTTATATGTTACCTAATTTTATGTAATAATTTCTTTTACACACCTTAAAATCATCAGAATATCTCAATTTGTGAAGTTTAAGTCTTTCAAATGCCCATACTTTTTTATTTTATTTAATTTTATTGTGCGGAACACAAATCTCTCCCCAAAATTCAAACATTAGTGGGATGTGCATTAGCAAGCCAGATGATATAGATTGATCTACAGTATAGAACACAATGATTAGCGACATCTAATTAGAAAAAAAGGCGAAAATTTTTCACAAAAGCTACTTTTTTTGGCAATTTTAATGTCAAAAAGTCATTATAACTAATAATTATTAAACTTTTAATTGAAATATAACCGGAATATATATGCATAAGTAATAAATATAGTAAAATAATTAATTTATTCCTTTTAATAAATACAAATTAATTAATTCCTTATAATTTAAGACTCTTTATTCCATTAATTTAGCAGAAATAACAATATTTTTCAAAAAAATATAAACAAATATAATAAATTTATTAGCTAAAAGTAAAGTAATTTTATAAATATCAGTTATTTAATTCATTTCATAAGAATCGAATGCGTTTTTAGAAAAAAAAATAAGGAAACACTAGCATTTCACTATGGGAAAAACCACGGGGGCATTCGTGCCTGACGTCCCTTTTTAGGGACGCTTTTTGAGGGTCCAAAATAAGGTCAAGATAAAATATTTTGGAAAAATAAAAAATACCCCAACTGATTTAATGTAAAAACAGTAATATATATCGGCATTGTAATTTTTAAAAAATAAAAACTAGGATTTTAAAGCTTTTACTTTTAATTTTTTTAAAAAAGCACTTTTCTGAAAAATTATATCTTCCAACTTTAAAAAAAGTGAAAACATTTTTAAATTCTGCTTTCTTCTTGTGTTCTTTATGTTCTATGAAGATCAGAAATACATCAGTGCAAATTTTGATTCAAAGGAAAAATTTTTGTAGAAATAGGAGGATTTTTAAAAAACGTCCCTAAAAAGGGGGCAGTAATGGGTAAATTACGGGCTCGAGTTTAGAAGTCGGTTCAGTCACCCAGCGAAGTATAGTAGCGCTGATGTGCGCCTAAGTACAAAGTGAAGTTGGTGACAAAAAATTCGTCAAGAGGCGCCAACCCGAACAAACTTCTCGGATTTTATCTAATAACGAATGCAGATTCGCGTTTTTGGCGTGGTGGTAACAATGTTATAACCTATGAAATTATTTGAACACCACTGTTAAGGGGCCGTCCATAAATGACGTCACGCTCAGAGGGGGGAGGGGGTTAATCAATTTGTGACAGTTTGTGGCAAGGGGGAGGGAGGGGGGTTTGAAAGTTGTGACATCACATCCTGCAGCTGAAAATCAACGATAAAAAAACCTTAAATTGTTAAAACGACCGACTTATTTTCTTTTTCTCTCAAAAGGCATCTTAAAGGTTGATAGAAATGAAACTATCAAGAACGAAGAAAATTAAGCTCAAATAAAAAAATTGGTTCCGGGCACTTTCAAATTCGTGCATTAGACATATTTTTGGTTTAAGAGCGTGACATGTGACAGAGGGGGGGAGGGGGTATGGGGAAGTGTGACAGTTTGTGACAAAGGGGGGGGTCAAAAACGGGCAAAAAAGTGTGGCATCATTTATGGATGGCCCCTAACTGTTCTTCTTAATATTTCGGAAGGATTGGTGTTTTTTCCGGAATCATATAGGTTTTCTTTTGCGGACATTTTTATACTTAAAATTTTACAGATTTTCCTCCAGAAAGTAGGGTTACTTGGGGTGAGTGGGTCACTGGGGTAAGTGGGTCAACCCCCTAAAACTATAATATGTACAGGAAATTTCAAACTTACTCGCATTGATTATGTTACAGCTTGTCACACCGATGAGTTTTGCATATATCTGAGATTTGTTTAATTTATTTTTAAGATTATAGAACTAATTTAAAATAGATTCCCAGAATGGATTTTTTGGAGACTTCAAGACGTATTTTTCAAAGAAGTATTTCCAGGTAAGTTTTCATTGCATTTTAATGTTTATTGAACTGTTTTGCAGAGTTTGACCCAAATTACATACGGCAATTTGAAATTTTTCAAAATTTTTAATTTTGAAGTGTTTAACAGGGGGGTCCCCTTACCCCATAGTTTTAGCATACTTACTTTAGTCTTACCCCTCAGTGTGGGGTAAGTGGGACCCTTTATTATGATATAAGTGATTCTAGAGGGTCCCCATATGATATAGGAACTACTACTGAAGACACGAGCGGATTTTAAGGGGGTTATAGGGACAATTTCCCCCCAATATTTTCAGAAAATTTCGATTTATAGTATCAAGTAGCAAGACCTTTTACTCACCACTTCAAAATTCATTAAAATTTATAAATAGTTTGATCGACATTTTATATCAAATTTGCGTTTTAATTTAAGTTATGGTGAGTAAAGTGAAATATCTCATCAATAGTGTTCATTCTCATTTAGTGTGTGTGATTTCTTTATATCTTACAATGTGTATTAAAGTGCCAAAGTAAATATTAATCAACCTTATTATGTTTTTAAACACTATTTTATATGCTAAAGTAAAACATATCCCTTTGGCCTTTAAAATACTTATTTTACTTTTCATTCTATTCTTACCTTGTCATATTGATTTTGATGTGAGTATATTTCTCACTCATGGACACAGTTACAATAAAATATTTTATATTGAAATTTACTGTACTTTATCAAGTAAGACCCACTTACTTCCTTTTAAGTTTTGCTTGCTTTAAATATAAATAAAGAGGGGGTGACCCACTTACCCCATCTCTTGGGGTAAGTGGGTCACCCATCTCATTTTTGATAAAAAGACCAGTTAAGAAAAATATAAAGCTTTATTTTAGAAACCAATGATAGATTTTTGTTTATCGATAGACTCTTAAACGAAATTAGTCAACAAGTACAAAATAAACCCTTTCAAATTTTTTCTATAAAGCTCCAAAAATGTACTAGGCCAAAAAGGGGTCCCACTTACCCCAAGTGACCCTATAGCATTTGTTTCAGCTTGTTATGTAATTGGATGAATTCTGTTGGTAGCTATGCATGGGTGTCTCTAGATTTTTTTATAAGATAAAGGTTACTTACAGAACCCTTAAAAAGTTCAATACATATAATTTCTATATCTAATATTTTTGAGAATTTTGAATACGGTTTTATAGACACTTTATAAACTAATAAAAACATAAAATATTTAATATGTGTTAAAGTATATATATAAAGTATAGTAATGGTATGGCAAAAAACCGTCTAATATTACGAACCGTCTAAATTTTTCCGAAGGTGTCACCAAAGGGGAGTAATTGCGGTGATTAGGCCGTTCTTTTTAAGATCATTATATTATAAGTTAGTCTTGATTACTATGCTCTTTTTAATCGTTGGATTATTTTACGCTTGATAGAAAATTATTTTCTCTTCAAGGAGTTCGTCCACTTTTACCTATAAAATCTTGCGGAGGCGACAAATATCCGTTTGGACTTAAACATAAGTTCCGTTTGAAAGACACTTACATGTTTGTTTGTAAAATTATGTAATTAGCTACGACTAAGAAGATAGTATTTTTGATTGCTAATGAAAGTCATCAATTCCTATTTTAGATTTTAACACAACTTAACGCAGCAATGGTTATAAAACCGCTTACGTAACTTATCTGGAACACACTAGCGTGGAAGAATGCCAATAGTTTCACATTTAAGAAAGGTCTTAAAATTGATGTGGTAGTTCATCTTGAAAGATAATGCTAATCGGGGTTTCTCCTTAAAAATAAATAGAAAAGTTGTCACAGATTTAAAGCGTTAAAAAAGGTAATGGACCGGCATGGTATATAGTGAAACTTTACCCCTAAAATTTTTTAATGTGCATTAAATTTTAAAAGTGTTTCCAACCTGGGGACTACACCACACACGGTGGCAATTTAATTGATGAAGGAGAAGATGGAAAATTCGACAAGACTTTAAAAAGAAATTCTTTAAAATGTAAAGCAGTTGTAAGTTATTTATTTCAAGACCCCTACAAACCATAGAGGTTTTCACTGATGTCTGAAATTTTGTACCATGGGTCTCCTGTCCCACCTGTGCTACTTTTTTAAGATGATTCGGCTCCGGATTTTCTCTTTATGGATGACAATGGTAATGCTGCGCCAAATTCTATTGTTTCCATCTCGGAGTTTACAAAAAAAGTCACATTATCAATTAATTTTCGGACTCGAGTGTAGTAAGGAGTTGGAGGATTTACGCGAATTCAAACCCTGGGATATTTCTTTTTTATAATCCACTACAATTTAACTTAAAGTAATTTTTAATTTTTTTTCTTATTTCGAAATACCGATAAAAAAATAAAATATGAAAGTTAATTTTTCTCAAAAGAAAAATATCTTTGTTTGAAATGCTAAGTTGTTTTAGATTTTGCAATCATCCCCTTATTTTTAATCACTTTTGATTTTTGTGTGTTTGTGAGTCCAAGAAAAAGATTTCAATGTTTCAACTTTCAATTGATGATAACACTGTTCAACAATGAAAAAATTTCCTTGATGAAAATAGTCAATTTTTTATAGATTTTGGGTCACTGAATACGAAAATCGCCATTAAAATTCTCAATTGACTCAGGATTTTCGGGGAACAGCCCCTCCCCCTTTTTACGTTTTTCGACGACTTTATAACTTTAAACTCGATTTTCAGGGTCAAAAAGCATTGTTTAAGTCTTCAAATTGCCCCCCAAGGAACAAGAAAGGTTCAATTTAATAAAATATGATAAAGTTATAACAAATGGATAGGTTTAAGGGGTAATTACCCCCCTAAAAACTAAAAAAAAATTGTTAAAATAGTAGGGTTTGGTTATACCCTATTTATTTTGCTTATTTTTTACGCAATTCATCTTTGAAGGGTCCTAACCCTTCCCCAAGGACCCAAATTTGATGACAATATGCAGCAATAATTTTTAATAAAAGCGGTTGAGGTGTTAATGCTCCCAGAGCACCCTCGGAAGGTTTCAATGCCACACTGCTGTGCAGTTAAACTGCTGTGCAAAATAAAAGTCAAAATGCCACCGACTGAATTTCAGCTGATTCTTGTGTAAAATGACCTGCTGAAGTCAAATATGACACCCATTTTCCTCCATCCCCCTAAGTTTTTAAGAGGATGACCCCTAATTATCACCCACAGCCGTGCATCGTGCATCTATGTTAACATCTTGAAACATGGAATCCTCACTCCCTAAAACCGGTTAGTTGTTAAAGAACTGAAGATTTTCTATTAAGGATAGACCCAAAATATAAGAAAAACGTCATTTGTAATCTTTTCAAAATCATCAATATTAATTCCTGAGCTCGCGAGCGCCTTCGCGATTCTGGGATCCTTCCGAACTCTTCCGCGGGGGCTTCTGGGACGCTAACACCTCAACCGCTTTTAGTAAAAATTATTGCTGCATATTGTCATAAAATTTAGGTCCTTGGAGAAATGTTAGGACCCTTCAAAGATGAATTGCGTAAAAAATAAGCAAAATAAATAGGGTATAACAAACCCTACTATTTTTAACGATTTTTTTGCGTTTTTAGGGGGGTAATTGCCCCTTAAACCTATCCATTTGTTATACATTTATCATATTTTATTAATTTGAACCTTTCTTGTCCCCTGGGGGCAATTTGAAGACTAAAGCAATGCTTTTTGACCCTGAAAATCGAGTTTAAAGTTATAAAGTCGTTGAAAAACGTAAAAAGGGGGAGGGGCTGTTCCCCGAAAATCCTGAGTCAATTGAGAATTTTAATGGTGGTTTTCGTATTCAGCGACCCAAAATCTATATTAAATGACTATTTTCATCAAGGAAAAATTTTGAAGGTCAAATTTGTTGAACAGTGTAATCTTTTTATGTTGGTTTCAATCATATCACACTAGAATTTACTAAGTCTGAAATATCCGTAATTACCAACCTTAGAAGTAAAATACTGGTTATATAAGTAAAATTTTAAAGAATGTAATAAGAAAGGTGAAAAAATCTTCTATTAAAAATAAAATAGGGTCACTTGGGGTAAGTGGGACCCCTTTTTGGCCTAGTACATTTTTGGAGCTTTATAGAAAAAATTTGAAAGGGTTTATTTTGTACTTGTTGACTAATTTCGTTTAAGAATCTATCGATAAACAAAAATTTATCAGTAGGTTCTAAAAATAAAGCTTTACATTTTTCTTAACTGGTCTTTTTATAAAAAAATGAGATGGGTGACCAACTTACCCCAAGAGATGGGGTAAGTGGGTCACCCCCTCTTTATTTATATTTATAGCAAGCAAAACTTAAAAGGAAGTAAGTGGGTCTTACTTGATAAAGTACAGTAAATTTCAATATAAAATATTTTATTGTAACTGTATCCATGAGTGAGAAATATACTCACATCAAAATCAATATGACAAGGTAAGAATAGAATGAAAAGCAAAATAAGTATTTTAAAGAATGTTTTGAAAGGCCAAAGGGATGTTTTACTTTAGCATATAAAATAGTGTTGAAAAAACACAATAAGGTTGATTAAGATTTATTTTGGCACTTGAATACACATTGTAAGATAAAAAAGAAATCGGACACACTAAATGAGAATGAACACTATTGATGAGATATATTTCACTTAACTCACCATAACTTAAATTAAAACGCAAATTTGATATAAAATGTCGATCAAACTATTTATAAATTTTAAGGAATTTTGAAGTGGTGAGTTAAAGGTCTTGCTACTACAAATCAAAATTTTCTGGGAAATATTGGGGGAAATTGTCCCTATAACCCCCCTGAAATCCGTCCATGTCTTCAGTAATAGTTTCTATATCATATGGGACCCTCTAGATTCTAGAACCCCTTATATAATTAATAAGGGGTCTCACTTACTAAATAAAGAGGGGTCCCACTTACCCCAACCATGCTAAAACTATGGGGTAAGTGGGACCCCCCTGTTAAACACTTCAAAATTAAAAATTTTGAAAAATTTCAAATTGCCGTATGTATATTAGGCAAACTCTGCAAAACAGTTCAATAAACATTAAAATGTAATGAAAACTTACCTGGAAATACTTTTTTGAAAAATACGTCTTGAACTCTCCAAAAAATCCATTCTGGGAATCTATTTTAAATTAGTTCTATAATCTTAAAAATAAATTAAACAAATCTCAAATATATGCAAAACTCATCGGAGTGACAAGCTGTAACATAATCAATGTGAGTAAGTGTGAAACTTCCTGTACATATTATAGTTTTAGGGGGGTGACCCACTTACCCCAGTGACCCACTTACCCCAAGTAACCTTACATAGAAATCATATACATCAAATTTACAAAATTGATAAAAAGGTAATCTTTATAATTTATTTAATATATTCAATTAAAATATATAGCAGTAAAATTTAAGAACATAAATTCTTTTTCTTTAAAAATTCCATAAAAATTTTTAAGGGTTCGTATTTTTCGCATCCGGATCTACGTTACGATGTCTCTTATAGCATAATCTATCTTTAAAAACTGAGTAGAAACATAAGTCTTTAAATGGTTTTAAAAAAAAGTTTTTAAGATTAGAATATGAGTACCTCCCACACAAATTTTCAAAATAGTTTTGAAAAGAGTCCGTATCTCAAACAGATATGAAAGAAACGTTTAAGCTAAAAAGATAGTTTCATTTGTGTTTTATTTTCTGTTTTGCTTTTAACTCTTGAAAAAGAGCAGACGAAGAAAATGCTTAAAACAAAATATGATTAACATTTTTTTAATGAAACCTTTAGTGCCGACAGTATTTGATCCGAAAACCTCTCCATATTTGGATAATTCCATGTTTCAGCCTAGTTTACTGTCTCTATTTTTGTGGGAACATAAAAGATATTTTCATAAACGAAAACTTTCCTAATTTTAGCATTTAAACTTCAATTAATTTAACACTACCAACTGAACGAAAACTCAACTCAAAATACGACCCTTTCAATACTTGAAACTCTACATAAATTTTTATTCAGTCGACATTACGGTCAAACACGAAATCTGATCGGAACGTGAAGTAGCCAGTAATTTAAGCCAGATTTCGAGGTTCGAGGTCATTCCGGATTATGACCACCAGCAAAGATCGCGAATGACGTTGAACTTTGACCGTGACATACAAAATAGCTACAAGTCAAGTAAATATTTAGTCGCAACTCCTCTCCTCCTCACCTCCACCCGCAAAAAAAGGAAAACACCGTCACTGGTATTCCTAGACCTAGAGAAAGCAAAACCGGAAAAACAAACGCTCCGTCCTCTTTTTCTTCCTCTGTTTTTCCACCTCCTTCATCCCAACCAACCACCTAAAAAGAACAGACGAACTGGGAGGAATCGGGCAGTGTTTATAATACGAAAGGCTGGTCCTCTCCCCCAATGAGCCTCTCTCGGCAGCCAAGAGACGCGGCGTCATCCCAGTTTATTTTAATTCCCTTTTCTGAGTGACGGATGAACAGAGAGAGAGAGAGTCCAAAACTGTAGCAGCTTCTTGCGTCAGTCACTCACTGCTTCCTTCTCACAGAGGTGACTCTGTGCGGAGCTAGTTGAAATTAGAAAATTAGAGGGGCCCCCGGGACCCGTTTGGAGAGTCTTCTTCGCACATGTGGTTGGGGGAGGAGAGTCTCTGAGGACCAACTTCTGGGGAAGATCGCTCCGTATCCAGATCCAGTTGTGTAACAGGTGATATTTGCTGTTGTTTTCAAAATAGTGCGTCTTTTTTGCGTTGGGTTTAGTTTTTGCTTGGGTGAAGTTACTTTTCCCCTTAAAGTTGGTTGGTTTATGTTTTAAATTACTTTTCTTGAGTGTTTTGGTGAGTGGAAACGTAGTAAATGTCTTTTATTTTGTGCGGATGACATGTGAAACTAATTAAGTTTTATATAGAACCCTTTTTAAAGTTTGTTTCCCCGAGATGTGAATTTAGATCTCGTGAAAAGGGATTATCGTTTCATTTTCTTTAAATGTTTTGGAATATTCGAGTGACATACACCGTATGACAAAACTATATTGTTTGAAGTTGATTTGAAACTTTTAAACTGTTACTTAAACTTTTGATTTGTTAGGTTTATATGAATAAAAATTATTTTCAATGATTAATAGTTTATTGAGATCCTTAAAAAATTATGTTTTGGTTATTATCTGGTATTTTATAAAATTCCTTTTACGTTTAAAGACAAAATTAAATTTTTATTGATCGGTAATTTAAAATAAAACTTGTTGATATATAAGTTTAGCTTTAAAAAACCTTTTAAAAATAATTTTAATTTATCATTCTTATTAAAACAAGCGTAATTATATTCAGTGTCTCACTATAAAAGCAGCATTTTTTTTTCAAATGAACAAATCGCATAATTTATTGAAAAAAGTTTAAACAAACAAAATGTCTTGTTTTGAAAAGAATTTTGATAACTAAAGAAAAAAAGTAATTAAATCCCTCGTTATTTGTTCAATTGATAAATTTAGAAACTATCCGCTTTTCTAGACTGTAACATGTAACAGCGGTATTTTATACGTTTATTTTATTTTCAAGTCTGTAATTTAACAAAGATAGACATTAACATCTCAACTGAATATGATATATATGATCCTTCTGAAAATAATCTTTTACATCGGCGTTGAAGAATGTAAACCTGTTACTAAATTATCTTGAAAACACTAATACGGTTTTCATCGGTTATCGATTAGTTCATCGAGTTAGTGCTTGATATGGCATAAGAATAAACATAAACAATCGGCGACTTTTAACAACGCTGTCTGGGTTTTAAAAGAATACATGATTTTCGCTTTAGAACTTCCTTATCATTCTAATAATATTATTATTTATTATCCAATTTTATCTTTGTAAAAAAACTTAATATTCTATATTTTTGCATAATTACCTCATATTTATAACTAATTTAATTATAAAAATTATGAAATAAACATTCTCTTATTAATGATAATAGTAAACATTTCATTTTAAACTGTGATAAGTCATCAAATTTTCATAACATTACTTTAAGCTTAGCAATAACTTTAATTAATTAATTAAAATTTACTGTGCAAATAAGGTAAAATAAGTAAAAACGAACGTTTGTAATATGCACATTATGTTTATTTAAAAAACGATTTAGACGATCGTTTCGGGAATGCCTGGATCCCCCTCGTCAGTGAAAGATGTAAAACAACATCTTTTACATCTTTCACTGACGAGGGGGATCCAGGCATCCCTTTAACTTTTTAACATCCCCATAACTTTAATTGTTTCATTAGTTAAAAACATTAAAATTAATAAAAATTGGCACACCCTTTACTTGAAAAAATTGTTTTATTTTTTTATCTAAGAATAGCATTTAAAATTAAAGTATTTAAAAGAAGTATTTTAATTTAAACAAAAAACTTAGGAAATGTATTTTTTTCTGTCAAAATTTATTGAAGAGAACCAATTTAATTGTGTAACAAAAACCGAAATTCGAATAATTTTTAAAAAGTTTACAACTCTTAGCTTTAACACAAAACATGTAATGTAATTAAATTATTATCAAGCATATTTATCCGTCATATAATTTTGATTTCAATTTTAAAATCCTTTAATAATTAATACTTATAATGTTACACTTGCAAAACAAATCTGGTGATATTTGTATCGTATTTAATAACTTTAAATGTTTTCTCTAGATATAGATAATTGTTTACTAAATTGCACGTTGTTACTTAAAAAATGGTTCACTCGGACATTTTGTCTTCAAAGATTTCTTCCCATCTTTCAATTTACAGACTAAAACACAATAGGGGGTTTAGTAGTGTAATTTCCCTTGTAGCACATGTGTGTTCCAGAAAAAGAAAGTAGAACTTAGACGCTCAAAATAAGTTTCTGATTCTCCTTACGCTCTATTTTTTGAAACAACCTTCGTTCGACAGCGTCTGGTATTAAATGAGTTAAATTCAACATATACGTCAAAGAGGTAATGAAACTATGAAAGAGAATATCTCCGTTCTTCATTCTTTCTAAGCTTAATGCATTACGAAGTTAATTTATTTTGTCAAAGAAGAGGACAGCCAGAAAAGGAAAAGGCAATGAATCGTTCTTTTCCTCTACAAGGCTCAGACGGTTAAAGCTTTTGTTTCTCTAACTCGTTTCGTCTTTCAACAAGTGTTGATGGACAAGGTACTAAATGAGGGAATGTCGACGGAACCTCTATGAGACTTCCAGTATAGGGTATGTCTGATATTGGAAAGGTATTTTGTAATTTAAATTTAGGCTGGTTCTAGAGTCCAATTGTATTTTCTTGGTACATATACTCTATCAGATAAACATCAAGGAAAATGTGTAATTGAAAATGTAACTGTTAAGTGTTTGGGAGATTTCTTCATATTTGAGTTATTCAAAAGGAAATTTGACTGAATTTTTTTGTATTCTGTTTTGGAAACATGATTCAGTCTATTATACCTGTTTTTTATTTGAACAAATGTTATGAAGAGCATAAAAATTGTGTATGAATTTAAGAATTGAAAGTTTAGATATAATTACCTAGTGTGAATAATTTTACTTATTTATTATATTTCACCAATTTGTTTTAAGTATGATCAGAAAAACGGGTCAAACGATGGTTATGAAGGAATATATGGATTGGGAAATACAGATATAATTTTAACAATTAATACCCCTTCAAAGTAAAACTTGTAAAACAAAACCAAAAATAAATTTATCGTTAAAATAAAAAAAATCACCTATAAAAATTTCCATTAAAACTAATAACGAATTTTAATATAATAAAGAATAAAATAATTATTTAAAAATTTGAACAAACATAATGATATTATCTTAATCTTATAATTATGGAATGAAACCTTATATGTATTGATCAAGAGTCGGTTTCCAACCTCGGTCTTCCCTGAATGTACCCATGTTAGGTAAATTAATTTAATTTATCTCTCTTTGTGGTGTCCCTGCCTAGAAGATGTAGGATGTTGTGGAGTCAAGCATAAACCCGGAACGAAAGCATCACTTGCAAAGAGGCCCACTTCAAAGTTGGACTTCTTCCAAATGCGTTTCATGAGCAATAGGCAAAGCATTTGTCTCAAATGAAAACAATATTCGTCATTTTAAACCATATCAAAGGGTTGTTCATTATTACTATAAAGACATATTTTGTTATTTTATACGAGTATGATATTTATTTATATTTATTATAGCATTGCCGTTTTTGTAAACATTTCTATCAATTTTTGCCTTAACCATAAATTTTATGTTTTTTTTTAAGTTTGTAATAAATCCACAAAATAGATTACTTACTTAAAAATTTAAATTTTCAGACAAATGAATTTAAAAATTTGAAACACGCTCTTTTGCGAAACAAGAGTGATTTGTAACCCTTAGTAACAAGAAAAATATACAATCTTAGCAACATTCAAAAATCAAGATTCAAATATTATATCAAGATTTAAAATACAGTAAAAGCATTCCATATACATTTCAAGTGTGAACAAGCGGTTAGATGAAACACGAAAAAAGAAAAATCTTTCAATGCTAGAAATGCACCTATTCTTAGCATAAAAATCCTAAAATAAAAAAAAATATTCGTCTTGATTTAGAAATACATGTTTGTTTCAGATACCGTCTATTTGTTGTTTCCTGCTCCTGCGTTGCGTTCTCATCAGGGTGCTCCTCACGCTTCCTATGAATGGAGAAATCGGCGCCGCAGACGACGATTTGTAAGTACAAATTCTTCTCTAGAACAAGCGCATCAACATCTTTCAATATGCTCTTCTCATTGTGCTAAATTTAAGGTGGTTGCCTACCTATGGAGGATTTTTTTAAATAATTAAAATGTTGACCTAATTTGTGATTTATACAATTAAATGCATCTACAAACTATGAATAATACAAAAATAATTAAATATTAATTTAAATTTTCATATTATTGAAGAATTTATGCATAAAAATCACAATAAACAGCCTTTCTGCAAAACATCATAACTCAAATTTATATGAAGATATTTTTGTTTTGTAAACTTTATTATCCTCGTAAACACATATTTTAGGAGGCCTACTATTTTTATGTATGAATTATTTTAATATCAAAAGTTATAGCACTAAACTTGAAAAATTAATAAAACACACCAAAGTTCAGTAAAGTTTGAAGTTATACTATTCATGAAATAAAAAATATTACATCCACAGCCAAAAAAATAGTAAGGACTCCTAAATCATATTATGTTAAGTATTGTGCCCAAGTTTTATAGAAATTCACTAATAATATTTTGAGTTATGTAGTTTTGCGGAGAAGGAAAATATCAAAAATGTGATTCTGAGAAAAACGCGAATTTCTTTATCTTTTCCTTAATAAAATGCCTTTTTAGTTTTAAGTAAAATTTCTGTAACTTTGGTTCTAGGAAAGATAAAGACAAAATTTAAACTGATTTGGAAAGCTAAAGATGTGGTTTTTTGAAGTAAGATAATAATTTTTTTGGAATTTTTGGTCCGAAACGGCATTTTTAGGTAGGCAACCACCTTAAAGAATTAAATAAATCACTCGTTTAAATTTTATTTCAATTAAAAATTACACAATAGAGGAAAGAGACATACTAAACGAATAATCGTAAACATAATAATACAAAGTTAATTACAAACCAATATAAATTATTAATTTTTTGTTTTGCAAATGTAGCCACATGTTTACTCAAAAGTATTGCAATATTAGGTCATTCCATTTAAAGGGAAAATCAGAAAATTTTCCCAAGATGATATATATCCTATTGAGAGAAAGTTTATCAAATTAAAATTCAATATACGAGCTAGATCTCTTTCCAGATCAATGGATCATTTTGCCAAACAACACTTAAACAAGGGTGCAATCACATTGTACAAAACGTGGACATAGATATACTTTTCACGTCTTTTTTATCAGTCGTATGATATCATTACGTTAGAAATAAAAATTCACAAACGTTTATTATTTTACTTAAGATCAAAAGTGTGTCGGCTTAATTTCTTTAAACATAGGCTTTAACAAGTCTTTTTTTTTTCAGGAAGGATATGCTGAGTACGCTGTAATAGACAAAAATAATTCATCTGGGATTGAGAGAGAGGATAGGGACCAAAGGAAAAAGCCAGTATTTAGTGGAAGAAATGACAACCACAACAATCATGGTAGAATGACTACCTCGATAGAAACCAATTCTTTTACTCGAGACCCCATTAAGAAATTTCCAGAACCACATCAAAAGAATAACAGTACCTTCGACGAGAAGCGTAGTGGGAAAAGAGGCATGGCAAAATTAGAAGAGGAGAAAAACGAAGATGTTTTAGAAAAGAATATAAACTCTTGGAAAAATAATGAATTGTGTAAAGTTCATACAACAAAAACAAGTGGTTCAAACCTATTGAAAAACCAAGGGAATAGCAGTGCGCCTTTAAATATAGTAGAGGCCGAAAAAAGTAGACTGCTACTTGAAACAAATGATCCTCTCAAATCTAAGTCAAATATCTCAAGCCAGGATAACAGGAGTGAATTAATTGAAAGTGATAAAAAGTATGTTCCTAATGAACAGTCTGAACTCTGCAAGAATTTCAAGGATTTAAATAAAGATAAAGAAAGAACTTTAAATAACATCCACGAATTTACTGAAGTCAAATTAAATGTGAAATCAGATGATACCAAAGAAGAAAGTGAAATTTCTCATGCTGAAGAAATAATGACTTCTCATTTTGATCCTCTACCAGATGTTGTCAACACTCTACAAAATAATTCCTCGGCCAATAAAATGATGGTTTCGAATGAAGCATCGTTAAAAAACAAGGATGGAACCAGTGATAGAGGAAGTCTAGATGGTGAGAAAACGCTCAAGTCCATTTTATCGCAGTCCCCCTATCTGCATCATCCTTTGAATTCGGATGCCTTTAGCAACGAGACTGAAGCAGAGCTAAAGAAGCTTCGCACTTTACAGTCACTAAAAACTGACCAGTCCATTTACAAACTGGCTTACGATGAAAACATAACTGACCAGTCCAACTCCAGATCACCTAGTCCCATTGACCCAGAGACCCAAGTGCCAAGAAGTCTGCCAAATTCGGAGATCCTTATCCATGAAGCTGATAGTGGTAGTGAAGCAGGATCTGAAGACGTTGAACTGATATCCCATCGCTATGAGAGTGAAACTTCAATCAACGAAAACAAGCACATGTATGTGAATAAGCTTTCCTTGGCAGTTGAGCTCTTGAGAACTCAAGAAAATCTTCCATATGACGATCAGTTTAAGAGAGTTGTAGGAGAGAACAATCTTGCTTTGAAAGAGGCTCAACAGGACAGAACCGGTGAAGTTAACTTCGCGTTTGTGGAAGACTCATACTCAATGGACGATTTTGACAGTTCTATGGTGGTTACCACACAATCGGAAGCTAGTAGACATTTTAGAAATGGTAAACCACTAAACGAACAGAGTGAATCATGTGAAGTGGCAAAGGAAATGGTAGAAACAGTAAATCCAGTAAGTACAAAAACTTATTCATTACTTATGTGTGTATTCTGTTTCTGCATACATGTGATTACTCTTACAATAAAATTGGCTGAAGATATTTTAATTTTTTGAGGACATCTCAATTTCACTTCATTTCAAGTAGATGATGTCGATTGGCTTCTCTCCCCGATATCCGATCACAAAACAAAAGTCCCATTTTTTTAGGTTAAATATTAACTGCTTTTCACATAGTTACTTCACGATTTTTTTGTTGTCGATTTTACTTAAAACTCATTACTCTGCAATGCTATTGTTAACACTCATGGCCTGAGCTTTCAGTGAAAACCGATTGGATATCGGAAGGATATTTTAAAGCGGAATTTTAGTTTTGCAAAAGCAAACTATCGGATTTTAATTTTGCCAAGCGTATTGGGGAAGGAATCACATGTATGGTTTCAAAAAAGTAATTTAACAATTTTGATAGAGTCAACGAAAGGTTCACTTTTCTTTTCGAATGAAACCTGACAGTTAAAATAGTGGTTGAACTTTTTCTAACTAATTATATTATGTGAAGTATGTCAATGTGCAATATAATCTTCATTACTACAGTTGTTTTCCTCTTAAAAAACTTAGAAAGAAGTTCAATATTTTCTGAAGCTGTTTTCTTTTTGTAAAAAAATCTTCAATTTAGAGGAAAAATATATTTAAGTGCCAAATATTTCGTATAATTATCCTTACTTTAAAGTACAATAAACTTTTTAGTTTGTAAAAATAATTATTGTATAATTTTTTGCATGTGTACGAATGTGCCCCACACGTGTGCGAAACTGCCCCACCCATGGGGCACATTCGCACGAAATTTCTCGTTTTTTAGATTGATGATATAGGTTAGAAATTCTAGATGAATGCGACTAGTTATCGTTCTAAAATATCGGGAAAGGTATTAACTTTTTTTGAATCCGAGTTTGTTTCAATATCGCATCTAGATCCAGAGAAATATGCCGAAATGCACTTTTTGTGTGCGAATGTGCCCCACTCTCCCTTACTGTTAAAAATTTGAGGTTTGAAAAATATGAGGAATCATTTCGATTCAAATCAAACACAGAAACTGAAATTTTCTGTCAAACAAATAGAAATTTCCTTATTGCATTATACAAAAAGTAATTATACTTATACTAGACAGTGTTAAACAAAATTTGACTTCAACCATGAGTAGACTATGGAATTTCTTGCATCAATTTTTGAATGATGATTTTGATTTGATTCTAAATTATAAAAGTTCCGATTTGTTTTTCTTAATTTCTATGTGTTTTTAAGTATTCCAACATTTTTAGAATCAGGTGATAAATACTTAATTAAACTTATTTTACTCCTTGTCTGATGCATTATTATCTTAATTTACATGTATTTTCAAATGCGTATTATTTTGGGATAAATAAATAAGTACTTGTTTAAAAAGTTCAACTTGTTTTCAATAAGTTAAGTTTTTAATAACTATTGCTTTTAGGGTATATTCTCTATACCTCAAACTATATACGATGTCTAGGTACTAATTCGTGTATACCTTATAATCGAGAATATACGACAAAATTAGAAGTTTTATAGTTTTAAAAAGCAAACGCCATTAAAACTTTAAAATTAATTTAATAATACTTTATTTACGCTTTAATTATAGTATGATCAATTAATAAGTTAATAAGAAATATTTTGTAATGAAGAAAACAATTTAAATTTTAGGAGATTATATACTATATTATTTTTCTATGTATGAGACAAAAACGGAAATGAAACTTGATAAGGTTCAATTTTGTAGCGATTATGAACAACATATTTATCGGAAAGAGGTACAATATGATACTGATACCATATTGAAGATCAGTGAGTCCTTAAAGCTAAAGGTGTGGTAATTTTATTCGGAAAAATTTTCAAACTTAACTTTATAAAAACTTAAAATTCTTTCAACCTCATCTTTATTTGATTCAAAATTTTCAAAATACTACTAAAAAATAGTTTTTTTCAACATACCTAAATTAAGGCTACGCCGGATACGAAGAGCATTTTTCATGTTGAGTTAGCCCATCTTTCCCCCTCTATCTACACCAGTGGTTCCCAACTCAAATATGTCTGCGGACCACTTCACTTAAATTTGAACCTCCGCGGACCATCTCTATCCCTAACTTCAAAATTTTAACTCTTTTTCAGTGCATTCATTCTTCATGGAGGGTCTAAAATTTTGACATTTTTTCTGAATTAAGGGAAACTGAGTCTAACAATGTTTCTAAATAAAACTTAGAAAATCAAATAATCTATTAAACTTAAAAGAAAAATTAACATTACATTAGTTTTGTATCAAATCATTTAAAAATATACCTTTTATAAAAGACCATTTAACCATTTTTATCAAATCTTTTTATCTATTAACCCTGGAAGGGGTCACACTTACACAAAAGTTATAGGTTTAAAAAAACAACAGTATAAAATAGATATTTTTTTTCATAACCAACAAATAATATAAGGTATTATATTATTAGTAGATTAAATTTGAAAGAAATTACTTAGCTTTAAATTAAACTGCAGGGCGAATGAGATAACCAGAAATTCTGTTGATCACAAAAAAGCAAACTGGACATGGACATGCACTGACTGTGAGTTGAGGCAGAGGAAATCCTATAGGCGAGGCTGATGTTCTCCCGAAAGAAACCGAGTCAAAAGTCAATAATTATTTCAAAGGAGCGATTAAAATAGAAAATAATTTATGGGTTCAAAAACTTTCGCATTTTCGGCAATAAATTTTTCTCATATCTTCCAACAAACCTATTTCACGTGTATCTTAGAAATTTCCTCTTTTCATACCACGATTTCTCGAAGACCCTCTGTCTGACCATAGAAAGCATCCCAGTTGGAAGTATCTTTCAACACTTCCTCTTTTCGCTTCATATTAAACCAAGCATAAGTCCGATCATTCGATTCTTTATTAGCCCCACCCCGACGCCTCTCAGTTTTAATTTATCTGATGCTATACTTTTCCACAACATCCCATTTCGTTTCAAACTACTGTTGAATAAAACTGTGCAAAATAATAGAAATGAACAAATGATTCATAGCAGAGAAAGAGAATATAACATTTTTTATTTATGAGACGTATGATTTTTTACTTATGTTTTTTTATCTGTAGTGTTTTTACTATTTTCTAGAATGTGTGATTAGGAAAACTATTTTTAAAATTTTCCACACATTTTTTGGATAAGTTATTTAAAAATCTTCTCACGGACCACCTCGGAAGGCCTCACGGACCACCAGTGGTCCGCGGACCACCTGTTGGGAACCACTGATCTACACAGAGAGAATGATAACTTTCTTTAACGCGTTTTTCTCCCAAACCACTTTAGTTCGGCATTCGTATCTGGAACGACTCAATTTCATGTATTTCATTATTGCTTTGTGTCATTTCTTCCTTAGGAAATGGATGGAGCAGTTTTCTGAACAAAATAAAAATCAAACGCACTGATACAACTGAAATATTTATTATTAAATAGCTCATTTATCAAATTTATATTAGTATGGATTGATACACTATTTCAGTAATTTATAAATTGGAATGAATGGCTTGATGAATTTTTACACTTCATTAAAAACTGGGATTCTATTTTTTCTTTTTGCAGTTTTTTTTATTAAATATCACGTAATAATATTTAACTACAGAGCACAATTATTCATTTAAAGAATTTTACCAATGCATTTAATATGTATATAACAGTATTTTAAAATTACCATAATATTTTAATAGAATGGAAATTATTATTTGTATAAAAGACAGTATTTATTTTCTAAGAACCTATTGATTTACAACTTGTAAGACTAATAATATCTTTGTAGAAAGTCAAAGGTCTTTTAATTGGTAATCATTTTCTTGTGTAGAAACAAGCGTTATGATGCTAGTCCTTCGGTATGGAAGTTCCCTTAAAGTGGATTGCACAGTATAACTAGTGTTTATATTTTAATTTTTATCTTGTTTTTTTTCTGATTGTTTTAATACACCTGATTCATAAATTTATCATCGTATACATTAAAAATTCCCTAAGATTTTTTAAATTTCATTGTTCAGAATTCAGTTATTTCAATTTTAAATATGATACTTAAATTTGATGTGTATGAAACTATCCCATTTCTCCTTCATGATTTTTAGACCTAATTTAGCTCTTTAGTCTGGTAGTATAGAATAATTACTTTCAGAAAATTAAAAGCGAAATTTCATCTATTTTTTTAGATTTGCAAAATGTGTTCAGTGTCCTGACTGGTGTGGCGAGTCCCCATCAATGGTGAGGAGTTAGTTCCATTGAAAATAAGAAAACCAACTCCTACTTAAACCAAATCCTTTTAGTTACTAGAGAAGTATAATACTGCGAGCTTATAGGAAAAACAGCATATTCAATAATTTTTACCAAAAGAAAAACTGTTTTGAATCTATGATCGCTTTATAATGTATTTCATCAATGACTTAAAAAATGTTTTTTTAGAATCTTTATCCTCAACTTTTTATACAATTCAAACTTTATTCCCACTTTTAAAAACCGTCCCAGCTTGTCTTTCCTTGGAAGGCGGCTGATACTTCGCTTTTTATTTCTTGAAAGCCATGTTTAGGCAAATGCAAAAGATAATTTCTTTTCAATTTACTTATTCGTGTTAAAATTCAATCAAGATAGTTTCTAAAGTCAAATATCGGCGTAGAATTTCATTGTGATACTACTAAAAATGACCAAAGCCTTTGTTTCCCAATTTCATTAGACATTTTTTACACTTAAAGAATGCGATGGTAAATGGGGCACATTTTAACATCCTAAGTGGGAGCTGATTTTCTTTTTTTAATTATAAATAGTTTTTAGTTCAAAAGGGGAGTATTTTACGTTACTGATTTATATGGTTAATTTCAATAAAATATTACTATAAATATTACTATATATTAACTTTAAAATTACAAAATAGAAGATACGATGATAGATGGGGCATATTTTAACATCTTAAGTGGTGGCTCATTTTCCTTTCTTTAATTATAAATACGTTTTTAGTCTAAAAGGGGAGTATTTAATTTAGATTCTGATTTTCATAGTCAATTTAAACAAAATACTATTACTTTAAATATTATATATTAATTTTAAAATTACAAAATAGAAGATGAGTAACAAATTATGAAAGTTTGTATTCTGTATTAAAAATGTGTTTATTTTATATTATTTAATATTTGTAAGGTTTATATAACTATCATTCTTTCTAAGCCTCTTTTAAAAAGTAATTTAAGGTACAAAGTTTTCATGTAGTACACTCGCCAACTTTTGAAAACTTACATCAGTAGAACTTATGGCGTAATGTCTACAGTTTAAATTACAATGAATAAAAAAAGGTAAAGTTTGTTGCATTTTTACATTATAAAGATGTTCAGAGATTTTCATGTTATTTTGAATGAAAATTATAAATGAGAATTATGAAATTTCCCCTTTTAATTTGGATATAATGTAACTTATTTTTTCCAGGTTAAAATCAGCTTACTTTAATTGCATAGTTAGATACTTATCTGAAAATTAGTTATATGAACCCCAGTTTGATTATATTACTATCTTCTCAACTAATATTAAATTTGTAAAACTATTTTTAAACTTGTTAGGAACCAATCGTGATTATTAGCTTTTTATTAAAATATTTATATTCCCATCAACATTTTCAGCAGCTAGTGATGAAGCGAAATTTAAATAAACTTGAGTTACTTTTTTTGGCTTTTCTGAGATCAGAATAATTGGTTTTAAATGAGTTGCTTGGATTCTAATCAAGATTTTATTGGTTTTATTAAAATAAAGTTGTTACCCTGGATTACGATCGAAAAACGCGAAGAAGCGAACCGCCCCACCCGCCAGCAACAAAAAGAATGAGAAAATATTATCAATTAAAAAAACTTTTATCAATTATGTTCAGATTTCCCGCGTTAACAAGCCTTAAAAATATAAACGCGAATCGAGAAGGAGGCTATGATGAGAGATAATCGCAGGTCCTCTCTTAGGAGTTACGTTGTTTTTTCCGCGTAGTGATCGTACCACCAGGAGAAGCAGACTTTATGGGCGAGAGTACACAGAGATTCACGGGCGAATCCCCGAAAAAGTTTTACAAAAAAACCTCCAAAATTCATTTAATTTTAAGAAAAAAATAGGAAAAATCGAAAGACAAAAGGTAGAAGAAGAATTTGGTTTCGAAGGAAAAAGAAATTTAGGTAACCGCGTCGCAAATGCTCGGAAAATATCATTGTGGATAGTTTAGGAAAGATACATCCATTTTTCAGATACATCCGTAAGGCCGAAAAACTGAAGAAAAATCCGTAAAAGTAGCTGGCAAGTATGCTCTGGTATTTAAAAGAAATATACAATTAGGAGAAATACCTTCCTCCTAAAATTCCTCATGTGTTGAGAATACATAAATTGATTTATTCACGAAAAAGGTTAGTTAAAGTTTTTGAAGGATAGGTTGACTTATTTTATATAGGTTTGGATTTAATACGAATTAAAACTTATAGCTTAAAAAATAAAAGGAAAAAGTCATTTCCAAATTACCCTATTAAACTGTCCCAGCCATTAGTTTCAAGTGGTGCTTATTGAGCTGTGGCTCAAGGCTCATTTAGACTTTTCACTCTTGATCATTCATTTTGGAGGACTATCCCAAATGACAAGGGTAAATTGCCATTTCACTCTTCACTTCTTCGATTTCCTTCACTCCTGATGAACATTGAAAGAGTGAAACAGGGTACCCTTTCCTTAGAAGTGAAAATATGAACTAAGTATTCATTTTTTAATAGTATCTGTTACTCGCCAAGGAAACGAGCAATGTGATATATAAATCCGGGCATATTAATAATTCCTGCGTATTTCGGGCAAAGTGATAAATTTCATTGAATTTATCACATTGCCCGGTTTGTCGCTTCTCCCGTAGCATTCATAACATCACAATATAAAATTAACTTGTTTTTTGCTTATACAGGGTGCTACAGAAAAGTGTTTCATAACTTCTAGGAGGGGTGGGACACACCTAGACGTCTCAGAACCAGCTAGGAACGGGGGGGGTCGGAAATGCACTAGCGACTGGTTTTATTAGCCGGCATGGGAAATTGTATAATCCGTAAGTGGAAATTATAAGCGGGTGCTTGAGATCAAGCACACAGACCTGAAAATGTATGACTCCAAAAATCCAATAGTAGTATCTTTAATTAGTTTTATGGAATAAATACCTGAATCAATGGTTTTAATTTGATCTTAAAAGGTTACCTGCCAATTTCCACACTGAATTTTACAACTTCTCATTCCAGTTTATAAAAACCCCTAGCTCGTTAGGGGTGTATCTCCGACCCCTCATTCCTATATGTGATACTGAGTGATCTAGGTCTTACCCCTCCTCTATAGAAGTTATGAAACACTTATCTGAAACACCCTTCGTACAACTTACGTGCCCCATACTGGGGGAACATTTGAAAAGAATTTTTGTTCCATTTTTATGATGATGTATGGTTAGTAATTCTTAATAAAAATGCTCAGAAAAAATGTATCAATATTTCAGGAAAAGTGAGTTTATAGATGTATAATTTTTTTTCGATAAGCGAAAGATGTGGGGTTCATGCAATAGATAATATCCATCCATAAATTGATTATAATGAATAATTAGTAATTATGCAAGTAAAAAGGAAACTCTTAATTCCACTAATTTTATTCACTTATACAAATGCATAACAAGGTGGTCCATTGTACCCCGGATAGAGATATAGCAAAAATAATTTTAAAAAATATATAAAAATGTAAATGTAACTTCTTAAGGTATCCGCCTACCCCTAAAATGACGATTTTCGGCTTTTTCCTCGAAAATTTGTTTCTTATATTTACAAGTAGTTTAGACTTTTATCTTTCCAAAACTGTTTTCATTTTACTTGTAGATGAAATAGAAAAGAAATAACAGCATTTTTACATTATACAAAAATAAACTTTGAAGCTAATTTTCTCAGAACTAAATTTTGCATAAAAACCCTTCACTCACTTACTTCTTGTTACGAGCATCCGGCTAATTGTAGCCGATAGCTCGGTGTCCCTGATAAGTAAGGCAGGCGAGGGTTCAAAATGTTTTATTTTTAAGAATTTCCTCCACGGTGGTCGCCACTCCCCGAAGAATGTGGATAGATGTGGAAGAATGGAATATGGGATATGTGCACCCGAGGAGGATGTGACTCATGTCCTCCTCTTCCCTCTCACACAGTGCACAGAGAGCAGACTCGGAAACCCTTCACTATTTACATGATTACTCAAAAGTAGGGTGTATCGAAAAAAACTTTTTTTTTTATTTTGATGATGCCTTAGTGCGGAAAAGTTGTCTAAGGTGGCAGAGAGTACCTGTGAATTTTTTCAGAATTTTCGGATAATATCTTGAGGTGCCGCCAAGGCCCTGAAGGTCCCCATGGAAGGTTCCAATGGAGCGCGCAAGCCAAGAAGGCCGAAAATGGGTTTTCGCCCCTCATTTCTACTCTATTCACACGACGAATGTCTTCACTCGAGTTATGGACCCTATATGATCTAGGCTATCCGACAAAACTTGAATAATAGCCTAAATCTCTATATTATGTTGATTGTGGGATCTGATTTGAACGAGGAAATACGCGATTTTCGACTAAATTGGAGCATACAAAAAACGTAATATAGAGATTTAGGCTATTGTTCAAGATTTTTCGGATAGCCTAGATCATATAGGGTCCATAACTCGAGTGAAGACATTCGTCGTGTCATTAGGGTAGAAATGAGGGGCGAAAACCAATTTTCGGCCTTCTTGGCTTGCGCGCTCCATTGGATTAACATGGGGACCTTCAGGGCCTTGGCGGCACCTCAAGATATTATCCGAAAATTCTGAAAAAATTCACAGGAACTCTCTGCCACCTTAGACAACTTTTCCGCACTAAGGCATCACCAAAATCAAAAAAAAGTTTTTTTCGATACACCCTACTCAAAAGCTATCGAAGATATTCACTCTAAATTTTAACAGTATATTAATCATACTGTTATTAACCAGATGGACTACATAATTTTATGCAAGTTTATTACTTTTGTTTTTATTGATGTTTTTTTGTTAAATGGTTGTAGAAATTTTGAAATTTTCCACTTACCTTTACATTTTATGATGTAAAACAATTACATTTCAAAATATGTCTTAGACAATAGTCCATTCTGAAGATAAGTGTTATACGATACTTGTGTCCAAAGGAAATTTATATAGGAGTAATAGTTTTTGGGCAAGAGTGAGAAGGGTTTTATAAAAATTCACTTAAATTTTACACTAATTACCCCATATTTTAGAAAATAATATAATTGATTTTGTTTTTTTAGCATTAATCAATGTTTTGATGTACATTTAAACTAAAAATTTAAAAACAAATTTTGTAAATAAAGTATTTCAAAAAAATGATCTCAAAGGTAGGCGGATACCTTAAGTCGCTATCAATTTTATTGCAAGCAGATCGTATGAAAAATTTCCTCGACTACTCCCTGCACTCTAATTTACTACTGCATTTGCCCCACGTTCTTCGTTTCGCATATGAGTTAGTAGGATAATTATTTTACATTATGAGAATGTTTTAAGTACGAGGATTTTTATTCCATTAATTGTATTTTCTGCATTTTGGTCTCGTGAGAGTAAAGTTTCGAAATTTCACCTTTAAACGATTCTCGGGTATTCGATACGTTTTAACCGTCTTTTTTCTTCTGACAAAGAAAAATTCCCATCATTGAGCTTTTTTTATTTACGAGTAACAACCGAAACATTCAAAGGTTAACATTTTCAATTGTCTTGTAAATAATGTTATTTTTATTGTTTATTTATCTTCAATTAGTATCACCTTTAATATGTTTTCTGTTTGTTTGAAAAAATCTGTCTTTGTATGTGAACTCCTTTATATTTTTGGCTGGATTTTCTTTTACAGCTTCACTGCAGTGGCGGATCTACGGGGGGGCTTTCGGGCTGAAGCCCCCCCCCAAAACGTCTAATATTTTTCTAAGTTTGTCAAAACGCAAAAAATCTATACCCGAAATTCGGATGAGGCGTACCAAAACGAGTTGACAAAGTGGGGTTTTTGACTTAAATTTCCAAAAATTTTCTGGGGGAGGACCCCCAGACACCCCTTTTATTGGTTTGAGTAGGATAATTCACTACCTTTTTCGTATTATCATTAACAAGCCATTGGATAATGAAAATTCTTAGCCCCCCCAAAACCAAATCCTGGATCCGCCACTGCTTCACTGAAATCTTGGTTTTTTTTATTCAGATTTGACCTTGGGAATAATATTAATGTCCCATGGGGCAAAGTCAGGTGAAGAAGGTTGATGGTTTAACTCTTGGACATGGCCAGTCAAGAAACACATTGCAGAATAAGCCGGTGCGAAGTCTTGATGGAGATTCCATGACTTGCGAGTTAAAATTGCGATACAAAATTTGTATTTCCTTGCGCATTATTTGTCAATTTAAATAGTTTCAACAATTGAACAAATACATTAACGACTGTTAAATCGAATTGATTTACAGACATTTTCTATAAATCCAGTCGGGTTTTTTTACGAGAAAGGGCTTCTTGCGGTGAAAATCGTTTTCTTTATCAGGGGTTTCCAACTGGCGGCCCGCTAGGTCATTTTATGCGGCCCGCGAAGCACCATGAACCCCCCCCAAAAGTAGCTTGAGAACATTTTATAGCATACTAAAATTCAAAATTTTTTAGGGGAGGTGGACCCCAACTCCCCTTTTTACCTCTTAGATTGTGGAGTAGTTTTGGTCGTTTTCTATTGAGAAAAATTAAAAGTTTGAGATCTCGATAGGGAGGTTGTATGCCTAGAAATTCCCCCTGAGCGTAGCAAGGTATTGGCTTTGATCAACTTCAATCAAGAGGGACAAAATGGAGTGTCCAAAAACTAAGTGAAACACTATTTTTAGGGAAGACCTCCCCTTTAAGTAATATTCAGCATTAAAAGTTGGGGAAAAATTATGCATCCTCAGAATTTTTTTTAAATATTCAGCATATAGTACCTTCACAATATGGAAATTATCTTCGTCCCTCTTTCGCCTGGAATAGTTTCATTTCGATTGGCGGCCCTCGAGTTCTTTGAAGTTGGAAACCCCTGTTCTATATCTTCACAGCCATGAAATTTTATCTCCATACACGTCTTTTAATAAAAATGAGTTTTTGAAGACCTTTTTCTAAGTTTCGTGTGAAATTTAACGACAGTTTTTATTACTAGGCACTTACCATTTGTTGGGCAAAATGAGACAGTAAGTTTTTATTTGAATGTACACAACGGCCAGACCAATTTGTTTACAAACGTGGGAGTTGGCGCATTTAAAACAAAAGGTTCCACACTAAACAACTGTTCTATTCATATTTCTGTCACTGTCCTTCTGTAAGGCTAGGCGCGCACTGAGACTTTCGTCGACCTGTCGCTCGAGCTATGACAATCGGTGAAGAGTGCAATTTGCGATACCAATCTAGAACTGAGTGTCTCAGGTGGCGTGGCACCCATTTTTAATTTGTGCTCATACGGTATATAATTTAAAATTGAAATAGTTTTAATTTGCCAACTTTGCAACAACGAGCTATGATGCAAGTTATTCTTCAGTCAAAACTTCCGGATAGTTCAATCCATTGGCGTACAACAGTGGTTCTCAACTCAAATATGTGTGTGGACCACTTCACTTAAATTTGAACCTCGTGCGAACCATCCCTATGCCCAACTTCAGTAGTGTATATTAGGGGGGCCGAGAGGGCCCTGCTCCCCCCCGAAATCCCGAACGAACCCAGACCTCATTTGGTACTTTGAACAAAATTACTCACAACTTTTTAATAATAAGTTTTTTTAGATGTAAATTTTTGACAAAAAATGTATAAAAAGTTACTTTGCTTGGGAGGGGGTGAAAAATAACTTTGGGCCCCTCCAGAAATAAATTTCTATATACGCCACTGGTTAAGCATGATACACATCGGCAAGCTTAATTAATGGGCTGTATACTTTCCCAACACATGTAGACAATCACCAAGAGAAATTCTTAACGAAATGGAAAGATTTTGACAGACCTTTGGTTACACCTTTCTACAGACATTTTAAATTGGAAGTTAAGTTTTATTTTAATCACCCACTCCATCCTATAATTTAGACTAAAATGTAATTAAGTTTGGTGGGTGAAAAATTTAGGATGCAGTAATGTTATTTGTTACATCTTTAGTCAAAGTACAAAAAATTATTTCTTTTCAGGTCAGCAGAGAAGGGGTAGCAAATCGTAGATTCCAAGTGCCTTTTCGTCATTACTTCTCACCAAGAGATATTTTAGTAAATCCATGTTCTTGTTGCATCATCATGTGAGTTTCTATTCGTTTCATACGAGTGTTTTGATTGTGTGCTTTTGGATAATAAAATGCTCCTCACAAAGAATAGTATTTATTTCCCCCATCAACAAGAATCATGGAGGCACACCAAACACCAGGATAAGCCCACTCATTCAAATCTAGCTTGGATCACTAACAAGGGGGTTCAGCTAATAAACTTCAATAAATACAGGAGTGAAAATCACCTTCCAGGCAGTTTCACATCAGGGAAAAATGCATTTTTTGTATCACCTTTCAATAGTTTCATGTCAGCACCAATCACACTCGACCAGTTTTTAGCCAATTATCAGGGCTTTTTGTAATAGTAGATTTGCATAAACTGCATTTTAGTATTAAACTTTAATAATCAAGCGAAAAAAATAAAACTATTTACAAACACAATCGTGCCTAAACATGGCCAACTACTGATATTGCAATGGCATTAAATAGTGCAAATAAAAAAACAAAAACTTTATGGAGAAGGATTTTCATAGACTACAGAATTAGCCAATAAAATTTAACACTTACAAAGTAGAATAACAGCTATTTCTTCTAAGAAATACCTGCAAACTCTACCCCACATTAACATTTACTTAGCTACCATAGTCATAATCTTGAATCTAAGTCAAACTATAGAAACTAAATACTCTTATGAATTTTCAAACAAATGAATCTTAACAAAATTAAGACCGGTTTAATTAAAAACTACCTGATGGTTTCAGTAAAACCATAGAATGCATTCAGTAAATAAGCATAACTTGTATAGAAAACTTTGGTATATATGTAAAGTGAACCACATGAAACTTGTATTGGCAATAAGTATGAATTTTGAACACTAACAAGTGTTTTAAATGAAAACAAAATATTATTTCAACCAATAAAATGAAGCCTAAAATTTGGTTGGGCACACAGGGAAAAAGAAAGTATCAAGCCAGATAGCCATTCACTATTTCAAACAATCAAAGCATATATAAATATAAACCCAATCCCATCCATATTCACAACTACTCATTACCCCTTTTTACACTCTGATATTAAATTCCTAGCCAAATTGCTTGCTTGTATGTTTCTCTAAATCTCAGACAGTCTATATGATCATTCAAAATTTGAACCTTTTAAAATACCTTTTGATTTCCTGAGGTATATATTAATTACATATATACCAAATTCCATCAATATATGAACCCCAGAACCAGCACTATGGAAGTTTAAACAATGTAAAAAACCTTAATTCATTACTACCTAATACATCACTTTCTTACTTAGAACTGACTTGGGACTGCTAGAAATTATTAAATGCACCCTACAATGGTCACCCCTGAAAAAAGACCATCAGACCTGGAAAAAGTAACCGAAGCTCGTTTGAAAGAAGCCAGTAAAAAATTTTATGTTCAAATGTATAATGGGGAGAGGTTTGTAAAAAATGGAAAAGGTAATTAGGTTAAGCAAAAATTACTACTTCCACATAGCACTCTTTTATGAGGAAAAAATCAAGTACTTTTCAAGGACTTTTTACGGCTAATTTTAAGTTTTTCATGGACTACATAGAAAGGCAGAAGAGCTATACTTATGAGCAAAGAAACGTGTTCTCTTTAGTACCTCATATACCAGAAAACAACTCTCAAAAACCTTTCATAAAGTGAAGACCATGTTACATTAATATTCATATATTTAACAATTTTAAACATATCACTATAATTCACTTGTTTAAGGAAAGTCACATAGAAAAATTAAAGTAGCCAAGTTAGTCCAAAATTTTAAAAAATCCCATTTGTATTTATACAATACAAGCTAACAGAAATTGAACTATTTTGAAAACTATTTATTTTACTACTGGGGTATTCCATGTCAAATCAACACAGTTTTGGGACATTTTAGGACTTCCAAGTCTCAGATTTTCTTGATTTTTGGTATGCAGTAAGTCATCATAGAGATTTGAAAAAATGCCAAATTTCAGCTTCCTAGCTCAAATACTTTTGAAGTTATAAATTTTTAAAGTTTTGAATTTTCCTCCAAAAACTGCAATTTTTGACATCTTTGATTGCCTGTAAGTTGGCAACCAATTATAATACAGTCTTGGGAGTGGTATCATTGTAAAGCCCATTTGTGGGGCTTTAAAATGATGTGCAGCAATACCGGGTCACCATTAATTTTTTTTTGGAAATTTTAAAATTAAATTTTAAAATTTAAATATCTCAAAAAATGGTATTTTTAAAAATCTGAAAAAATTACCAAAAATAGTTTATGTTGACTACTTATTTATGGCAAAAGCTTGTGATGGGATCTCAATGGGATCAGGTGATAATAAGCACCCAAAAAACACATGTTTTATGAATACTGTAAATATATGTACTAATAAAGATGTTTTTATGTACTAATTTTGCTTCATTGAGTATGTAGAATATGTAAAATATTAGAAAAGTTGGGATTTCCCCGTTTAACAAAAAAACTAAGCAAATTTAACAAATTTATAAAATTTTGAATTTTTTAAAATTTTGTAGTACAGGCATGTGATACATGTCTATATGCTATATTTTAGGGCTGTTTACGAATATCAGGCCAACTTTTGAATAAAATTTAGAATAAGTGTGGAAAAATTGAAGCAATTTAAACAAAAGAAGTAATTAAAGATAAATTATTCAATTTTTCCACACTTATTCTAAATTTTATTCAAAAGTTGGCCTGATATTCGTAAACAGCACTAAAATATAGCATATAGACATGTATCACATGCCTGTACTACAAAATTTAAAAATTTTAAAAAATTTGTTAAATTTGCTTAGTTTTTTTGTTAAACGGGGAAATCCCAACTTTTCTAATATTTTACATATTCTACATACTCAATGAAGCAAAATTAGTACATAAAAATATCTTTATTCGTACATATCTTTACAGTATTCATAAAACATGTGTTTTTTGGGTGCTTATTATCACCTGATCCCATTGAGATCCCATCACAAGCTTTTGCCATAAGTAAGTAGTCAACACAAACTATTTTAGGTAATTTTTTCAGATTTTTAAAAATACCATTTTTTGAGATATTTAAATTTTAAAATTTCAATAAAATTTAATGGTGACCCGGTATTGCTGCACATCATTTTAAAGCCCCACGAATGGGCTTTACAATGATACCAATCCCAAGACTGTATTATAATTGGTTGCCAACTTACAGGCAATCAAAGATGTCAAAAAGTGCAGTTTTTTGAAGAAAATTCAAAACTTTATAACTTCAAAAGTATTTGAGCTAGGAAGCTGAAATTTGGCATTTTTTCATATCTCTATAATGACTTACTGCATACCAAAAATCAAGAAAATCTGAGACATCAAGTGTGAATGACTGTGTTGATTTGACTGGAATACCCCTACTTTTTCAGGGTTTTCTGAAAACAGACAACTAAACATCTTTGATTTTTGAGGTATGAAGTTGAATGTGATATGTTAAGGAAATTAAAATAACAATTATTGTGATTTTATTTATTCAAAAACAGCAAGTAAAAATTGTTAGTCTGAATAACAAACCTTTTAGTCAAGAAAATATAATTAAATTTAGCAAAGTAATAAATATAGTTAGGTGAAATAAAAAAGTTTAAAAAAATTAAGAATATTGATCTTAGTTTGTTTATGTGGTCTTAAAAACAATTTGAAATTAAATGAAAAAAAACCTGATATTCTTGAATACCTAAGATGGTGAATTAACAGAAGTTTTGACTGAGTATACTGATGGAACTAAGTTCTTCGTTTTCCTGCAGATGATTGATTGAGTATAATGGCTCAGCTCTTGTGAGTAAAAATGGGATCACATGGTTTGCTATTCAGGTTATCTTTAACTAGTTTACAATCATGATGACATAAGATTTGATTTTGCAGAGGAGGCAATGTACCATAAAAGTACGCTGGTCACTGTAGCAATGAATTCAGTTGAAACCCAAGGTCCATAATAGGTTCCCTGTAAAATAAAACATTTATTTTAAATTTAATTTCATTCTTGTTAAATTTAATACAAAAAGCAACTGATAAACTTTGTAGAAAATAACTGATAAAAAGTAGACAAAGACAAATGGTTAATAGCATATAATCAGTTAAGCTGGCCTAAATACAAATGAAAGCACTATTTGAGAGGTTAATGAGGACACCATAAACCAAGTTTTTCAATTCTTAGACATGATAATGTGATATACAAAATATGCATTTTATAACTATTCAGCCTTTTATTTAATTTATTTGAATAAGTTTAACCCCCAATTTCTGATAGTGAAGCTAATTAGAACTAACTGCATAGTAAGAAAAGATTAACTTAATTCTTAATAACAAATAGCCCTAACCTTAAGTTTAGGTATTTTTGAGAAAATGATAGCGGGCCCTTACCAAATATGACCAGAAAATAGTTAAAACAGTTTTAAGTGTAAAGCCAGGTGCATACTTGGTAGCCCAATCATACGCATAAGGCAGCTTTACCATATTAAATTATTAATATTTTAGACACTTCAAAATCAGTAAGCAAATAAATTAAGCATTTAAAAAAGAATAGTTCAAAAAAGAAACATACTCTATGATAAAGAGAAAGTGAAAATGCAGATGGCCGAGAAGAAACATCCTCATTGTTTTGATGAGCCTAAAAAGTAATAAATGTTATTTGAAGGAAAGAGTACAGACTAACGGCCGTATTCACCGGTAACCTGACCGGCGGTCTGGTCAGGAAACCATGGTTACAGCCTGATTGGTGGAAAAATAATACGGCCGTAAGATCAATTATAAATTTTAATACTCAGTTACAAAAAAAATTATGAAATTGTACTGTGGGATGAAATCTGCTAAGATATTATAGAATCCTAAATGTATAGAAGCAAAGTCAGCAAAAATATTTTTTTAATCACGAGTTTCAAAAACAACTTGAACTGATCTTAAGAGAAAATAACACCTAACATTTCTTTCAAAAATTATTTTGAAATCAGCAAGCTCATTGTTGGACACAATGAGCATTTTTTAGAACAAAAAAAACATTTTTTTATTACAGAAACGAACCTCTTATCCGGCAAGCTTGGGACCGGCATCTATACTTGCCAACTTTTGAAATCACACATCCGTAAAATTTTTTGAGTAACATTACAAAACTACAACTTGAAGCTTTCTGCGTTAACAAGCATCAACGCGAATTATGACATCGGTAAAGTTGTTTTTTTGCATTGCTAACGGAACATGAGAAGCAATCTTAATAGGTGAGCGCATGTCAAAACTCGCCAGCAAATCCAAAAAACTTGCAAAAAAGCCAATTAACTCAATAAAAGGGCTAAAATTCAGGAAATCGTAAGGACAGGGATTAGTGGAGAAATCTGGTTCTGAAGTAAAAGGTACAATTAAAGAAAATTGTTTACGTCGCAGTTTTTTGCGTTTTCACGGATAGTTAAGTGGACAACAACTTACAATACATAAAACTAAAGAAAATCTATAAATATTATGGGCAATCCGTAAAAGTTAGCAAGTATGCGGCATCATCCCGGATTTCCAAAATTTTCCTGAAAAAACACCACAATAGACTGCATTAACAGAACTGCGATGTATCGTTACGAAAATACGCGGAATCGCGCAAGAATGAATTGAAGAAAAACAATCTGCCAATCTCGCGCGGGCCTAGCATCTCCTCCCAGGGGAGGGAGCCAGAATGGGCCGCTTGGGAGGGAGTGCATTAGAACATGCCGAATCCCTTCTAAGCATGAATGCTGAACTTTAAATTTTAATTTAGAAAAACATGCCAGATTTTGGGAGCTGGATAAGAGTTTCATTTCCGTATAAAGGAATGATGATATGCATTTTTGAAATACTGCTTAACTTTGATAATTTTAAGGTCAAAGGACAACAAAAAAAGCAAATTAATAACTCCAAATTGGATAAGAAAAACTGATAGAATATGCAGCTGTGTGTTCAATGGGCAAGAGAAACCTTAAAATTATTGAATAAGATCTTCAAGATGTTTAGATAGCACTTATAAAAACCATTTTCTTGATATTCAATCACCCTTTTTAAACTTTATAAACAATAATTAAGTAAATGCTTTAGACTAAGAATCTGGAATGGTAAGTGAAATTGTTGACGTAAATAATAACTATGATTCAAAACAATGGTTATTTTAACTTGCCTTTTTAATAGCAGAATATTCTTCTTCATCGTAGACTTTAACATTATAATCACCACTGTATAGTGTTTCAGGATTTGTTGTCCAGCTTATCTAAAGAAATAAATATTCATGTTTAACAAGTCATGATATTGGAACTATATTAAGTCAATTATTCATTAGTAGAACTTTTAAAGTGAAATTTATTACTGAAATTTCAATATCCTAAAAACATTATTTTAATTTTCCCAAAATTTATAATTTATCCCAAATTTTTACCATCTCTTGCATGAATCTCCATTTACAAGGCTAAAATAAGCCAATTCTGCCACAAACCTTGGGAGTCACTGGACAAAGAACCTTTCCCAACATAGAAATAGCTTCTGACAGTTTATCGATTGGGCGACCCTCGGAAACGACGAGTGATGACCCCTACTATAAGGACTCTAGAAAAGATTTCCTGTGGCAGATGGGGATGAAAAGAATCTAAAGATCTGGGTAGAAGTGGACCCTCCTTTAGCACTGGACCCCTCACTTTCACAATTTTTCCAAGACTTCTTATATACAGAAATACATGGTTATATAGGTATTTAACAATTTAAAGTGTTGTACCTACCACATTGGACAATTGTAGATGTCAGTGAACCTTTCTAATTATCTAATGAACTTAAACACAAAAGAAATTTGGTACTTAAGGAATATCAGGGCCAAAATCTTGCCAATGGGACTTTATTAGAGGTGTTAAACAAATTACATATGAAAAAAAGGAAAAATTAAAAGCAACACTGCTAAATCAGACATTGCTTTTTTATTTTAATTTTATATTATTTTTGAACAGCTAATCCTTAAGTACCAAAATTTATATGAAAATAACCTGATCTTTATAATCAATTGAGAATTATTTTAATCAAATCATCATTTATTCATACTAAACCAATTTCAGAAGCTAAAAACTTAGGACACACTTTATTTTAAAAACCAGAAAGTTTGATAAAACTTAGTGATACTATCTTAATTACTTAGAGCACATAATTTTAGAAAATAATTCTTTTAATATTTGGTTCTTTGACCCCTGAGTAATCCCCCAAATCACTTTAATATTTTTCTATTGTTTATAGTATGTGTGTTCTTATTTACATTTTTAGTTTTGTTTGTTCCATGTAACAATTGTATAAAATAAAAGTTCTTCTTACGTATTATACATCAACTGTGCCACTTATTCAAAAATGTTATCAAATCCCATTGACTTTTATATATAGATGTACCGGTGAATTAGATGACTAATTAACGGTCGACGGGATAATGCGTAAGTACCATATTTTTTAACAAAAAATACTCAGAAATTTACCTTTTTTATTTTTGAGCATAGAAAACAACAAAATTTAACCTATATCCTTAAAATACCATTATTTCTCTGAAATATTTTCTAGCTATCACTACTGGGAATATTATTTGACACTTTTGAGTTCATTTAAAATAAAATAGCTAGGTAATAATTACTTCATAATGTTAGTGCTTGGAAAATAGATGGTGGCTTTGGTTAAATAATACAGAGGAATATTCTAGAAGTAGGGGAGACCGGGGATGGATGGGAGACCGGGTAGGATGGGACACCTTCAATAAATCTTAAAATTATAAATAAAATTAGTTTTTGAGTGTTCCACCAGGTAAAGCCACCATGGCTTTATACTTGTTGCTGTTTACCATTTTAGTTGCAAGCTCCTACAAGTTTCTGAATGAAAAAGATGGTTTCACTATGGCAAAAGTAACTAAGTATTACTTTTTTCAAAAGAAATTCTCAATCTGATTCTTGGTTGCTTTCTTAATGGTTTATATTGTTTTCTAAACAGAATAATGTATTTGTTATGAATATATAGTTGAGTTAAGCCTAAAAGCCACAGTTCTTTAGTAAGAACCTATTTTTTAAAACTGTTACTACCGGGGTGGGATGGGACACCATGCCCAATTCCTCTCAATACCTAAATACAAGCTATTGCATACAATTCTTTAGATACCATTGTTTGAAACTGATTAGTATTGCAGTTGAAAACATATTTTTTTAGATTAAAGAAGAATTTTAACTATTTTGTATTTTCACATAAGTTAGATTCGAAGTAAATATAGGGTAAAATAACTGATGTTTTTGTAATAAATCTTTAAAATGTGTAAAATACTTCCATCTTTGTGGTTTTAATCATATATTTAAAAAGTAATCATAAATTTTAATTTAAAAAGATGTGTCCTATCCCACCCCTGGCCGGGACACTTTTAGAGGTTACTTTAATTCGTTCATAAATCCTAAGTTTTGTTTGCTATCACTTTGGTTATGTTTTTTAAACATGTTAAAATGTTTCAAGATGTTAGTTTGAAAGTTTCAAATTTATACAATGAAAACTATATTTTTAAAAATATTCTTGGAAAGTGTCCCATCCCTCCCCGGTCATCCCTATATACAGTATGTGTGAAAAATTCTTACCTGATATTTAGAATTATCAGCAGACTTTACTGCTGGAATAAGGGTGCCTTTCTTGTCAGCAAAAAGTACATAGCCCTGATTGAAAAGATAAGAGTTTTTTGTTACTTTTTACAGAGACCATATAGCAGAGGAGCACGATATTATCCTTAGATTAGGAAGATATGTCAGTAATTCAACATTTAATTTCAGGAATGAATTAAAATTGAAAATTTTAGCATACAATTTATGAGGAAAAATTATCAAATGACAAAAATTACACTTTCCTATACATATTATTAATCTTTTTGACTTTTAGTTATGACAATGCAGGAACAGCTTTAGAAAGAGTACTCCAGCTGTCATGCTTACCCACAGCTTAAATGATGACTGACAACCATAGATATCTAATTATTATCATCATAAATTTTACATATAAAAATAATAATCTACTAATTATTATTATTTAATAACAATGATATAATTAATTAAATCTCTATGGTTCTTAGTCATCATTTGACCTGTGGGTAAACATGGCACTGGCAGCTGGAGAACTCTTACTTAAGCTGTCCCACAACGCATTATATGTTTGTTTACACATTATAAGAAACAACCGTTTTTATACCTTCTTTAGAGATTGACATGAAACGGTGAATTCAGACACAAACGCTACATCAGAAATGACCATTCCATCTGTAGTTGTATATGAGCGAGCTTCAACTTTAGGATCTTTGCATATTTCAGCTGTAAAAAAGATATAAAGTTTGATCAATTTCCATGAAATAAAATATTTAAATGCTTTTTTGATAAAAATTGAAACATGGGACTCGGGGAAACATAGAAATCATCCGAATTGCGAAGGAACTTAATGAAAATAAAACAACTTTGAGAATTAGTTATCAGTAAACAAACGGTATTAAATTAATAGGTATCAGACTTACAGCTAAGCAGCTATAAATAGGAAGAATTTAAGTGGAAATACCAATAAATTTAAGATACAATAAGAGATATTTAATATTGTAGCGATGGGATATAAAATTAGAATATCTAGATTACTTAGGTGTTTATACGTGTCGCGATAAGCACGATTCCTCAATAAATAAAACCTTACCTGTCACACAAAAACAAACACACAGGCTTATAAAAACAGAGAAAATCAGGCGATTCATACTGCAAACAGAATTATAACGAAGTAAATATAAATAAAGTTGGAAGCTACACACGAACACGAACGGCAAATTTGGCGTGGAGAAACAGAAAACGTAAACGCGGCACGTCACTCACCGAAAACAGCGGTGAAGCCACATTTCGGAACTGAAATTATCGTAATCAAGCTTGTATTCTGTGGTCTCGCTTTGCTCGCTCTTGACATTTTAGTTCGCTCAATTTTACTGGAAAATTCCTTTTTAAATTTAATAGCAATTTTTATGTGATATAAATTACTTATTTGCTGAAACAGTTCTCTTTTTTGTTTTCCATCCATTTTGTTTTCCATATCTCCAACCCGAGGATGCAAGCAGCACCCTCGGGTGGAGTACATGGAACTAATCTGGACTCAAGACTTCAAGTCAAAAGACACTGGACACTGACGAGTCCACTGAATCCAGTGTCTTTTGTGGGTCCTCAAACAGAAAAGAAATATAAACGTCGTTTTGGCTTCAAGAATTTGAAAAACATATTTAAACGATTTGACGCTTATAAGCTCCCAATTCACGATGCCTTTTCTCAAATATCTGTACCAGGCAGGGCCGTAACTAGACTTTTTCTTTGGGGGGTGTTTTGGCACGAAACATTTTCTTGACACTTTAGTTCGATTTTTTGGTGACCAAGGTAAGTAGACAGTGGCGGATCCAGAATTTGGTCTTTAGAGGGTGGCTAAGAATTTTCAATATCAAAATCGTCTTCTTATATCCTAAAGAAGGGGTCTGGGAGTCCTCCCCCATAAAATTTTTGGAAATATAAGTCTAAAAAAGCAGATTTTCAACTCGTTTTGGTACACCTAATGCAGATTCGGACATACATTTTCAAGAATTTAATTTCCATTTTGGTTGGACTTTTGCAAACTTTTTTAAAGAAAGTTGTAAATAATAGAGTTCCTGGGGGTCTGGGGGTTCTCCTCCAGAAAATTTCTGGAAATTCGACCCTAAAAACAGGATTTTAACTCGTTTTTGAGTCGCTTTACTCATTCTTTCCACCCCCGAGTTCCCATTTCCCCTCTTTCTCACTGTTAGTGCTTTTTAAAATTTTCAAGGAATGACTATAATAATAGATTTCAAAATTTCAAGGAGGGTTAGGGAATCTCCCCAAGAAAAATTTTGAATTTTGAACCTTAAAAGTACGAGTTTTATGCATTTTAAGACGAATTTTTAAGGAAAAACAGTTAAGTAAAAAATTGACGTCGAAATTTCGGGGGGTGTTTGAACCCCCAACCCCCCCTCCTTGAATAGGGCCCTGGTACCAGGTCTTTTCTTATCACCCATAAAAATTTCCGAGCGTGGCCCGGCCCCCAGCAGAACGTTCGATTTCTCTTCACTGGTACTTCAAAATTATCTTCATTTCCAACAGAGTTGCCGTTGTCAAGAGAATGAAGGACAAGAATAGACTGGGCTAACAGGACCGGTCCGTGGTCCTCATTCCCTATATGTGAGGCGGAAAGCGAAAAGGGACCTCTTGTCGGCATTCGTCGAAATTGAGTTAGTATTTTTTTCTCAATCTGTGCAGATTTATGAAGATTTTAAGACCATCATCATCCTTGCAGCTCAAAAAATGACGAATCGCCAGTAATTAAAAGTTTTAATAGAATAAGTGGATTTCGCGAAAAACGACCTTAAACTTTCAAAATGCTACCCTCTCGTTATTTTTCAGTTAAGGAATGATTCCAACAGCTAAAATTCGGTTCTAAAGGGTCCAAGGATCGATAAAATCGAGAGAAAAAAAATTCGATAGTTTTGACCTTCTTCCGGTTTTTTGGCTTTTTCTCGAAATCTATTTTGCCGACAAGAGGTCCCTTTTCGCTTTCCGCCTCACATATAGACACTTGTTTTTATAATTTTTCAGCTTTTTTTTAAACCACCTTGAAAAATTTATTGATTTAGTGCAAAATTATTGTATTACTATGATACAAAGAAAATTATTTAACTAAGAAACTTATATATTTTTTAATTGTTTAAGGGAGAAGCTATGCTTCGGAAAATCAGACTAATTTCCTCGAAAGGGAATTTCTGCCTGTACCAATTCAACAAATCATTCGGAGACTCAAGTTACAGATTGTGCTTCTTGGAATTAGGAAGGTTTCGAGATCAACCCCCCCTGAAAAGCTCAAAACTTTTACAACCCCCCCTGAAAAGCCCAAAACTTTTAAGAGCCCCCTGAAAAGCCAAAACCTTTTAAAACTCTAGTTTTTGACCGTAGAAAACGATTTCAAAGTTCTGCATATCCATCGCTCTATTATTTAACTACATCCTTCGAATATTTTTCGAACAAAAATTAAGTAATCAAAATATTTCTATTGAAATAATTAATAAATCTTTAGTTAGTACTTAATTGACACGGTTGACCCTAAACCTAATTTCTGATATTTAAATAGCTATGTTAATAAGTGTCCTTTTAATAATCACATAAATGTTGTGCTACTATTTAACTATTACCTATTTAATATATTTAATGTTGTCATGCTACGAATTCAGGGGCGTAGCCAGAGGGGGGGATTTGGGGATATATCCCCCCCCAAAACTCAGAAAATTTCCATTTTTGACCATAGAAAACCACTAAAACTACCCCATATCCCCCCCCGAAATATCAATATCCCCCTCCGAAATTTTTTTCTGGCTACGCCACTGTACGAATTTGTAGTCTGGGAATCTGTGGATGATTCTAAAGATGTTCTATCAGTAGGCTATCTCGTGCGAGGAACTTACCTTTTCCACTAATCCTTGAATTATTGGGAAAAAGCGCTTGAAAAACGATGTAACTTATTTCTAAAGAAAATTATGGTCATGACTAAGAAAAAAAAGCAACTTGTAAAACTACGAAAAAGTTAAGGTTTTGAATGCAACTTGTAAAGTAATAAATTCTAAATATACTAATGTTATTATATATAAGTTTGAGTACACACTAGGGTGGGTCATTTTCCTATGGCGAAAAAAAAATTTTACATGTTCTATCGGGCACAGCAAGGAAAGGGTGCCAAATGGTCTCAAACTAACATATGTAAAATATTATTCCATTATAATAACTCTTTTTGCCTCCGGATTGGCCTCAAATAGAACAAAAATATGTAATTTTTCATATTTTTTTTAAATTTTATAAATTAATTTTTTTTGTCGTTAACTCTTTAAAGTTCACAAATAAGGGTATTTAAAAGCAATTTTAATCACATTAACCACCTTCATGCATTATTAATACAAAAACAACTGCCAAAATGGCAATATAATATGCTATCATAGTATTAACAAGAGCCGCGTAGAATATGAATCTCTTTTTTGCAAACAAACTGTGGATGGTCAATTGTACAAAATTTAAATATTGGTAATTCATATACATTCTCCCTCAAGTTTGGTCAGTATAAAACGGTATTTTTAATTTTTCAAAATAAAAACAGTAGTATTTTTCATAAATATGCCGCGCTTTCGAAATTCAGCGGACACTTATTTCACTGGCTCGTCTTGGGATCCAAATATGATCGCAAAAATATAATGAAACAATTGTCAAATGGATAGTTCGTTCATAGGCAATATCAGTTATGATTCGCTCAGTTATGATTTACCTAATTTTTGCTATAGCAATAGACTGAAACCCAGGCCCATGAAATTATACTTCTTTGAGGATTGACTCAAAATAGCTTCTTAGCATTCCCTTATGCGTTCATAAAAGTTAAAATATCGCAAATTTAACTGTTAAGGATAATTACAAGTAAGTTTAGAAAAGTAATGTAACTTATTTAAAAACTTAGGGATAACACTGAGCTTTAAGCTGAAAACTGGGATCTACCGCTCTTCTTAAGAAAATATTTCAAAATTTGACTCTTAAAATGTGGTTTTAATTTATTTTTGGACATTAGGGAATCATGGGGCACTTGGGATGGACTATTCCTAATATGCCAAGAAATTTCAAGGAAATCCCAACTTTTGAACTATTAATTATCCAAATGTTTTCCTTGGGGTTGAAACCTATAACCCAAAAAAGGTACCCACCTTATGACATATCCATTTTTATTAAAAATTTAATGTTTTTACCATCCTACTCAACCAACAATAAAGGTTTAATGATTCCAGCAAGAAATTTTTGATTGTCAGTTCTAACCATTGAGATATTTCAAAATATGTTGTATTAAAACTCAAGTATTTCAACTCTGGTTTCATTTATTATTATTTTATTGTCTTCAATGATGATTTTTATACCATTGTGCACATTTATATTCATGACGGATTTGTGGAATCGAGGAAAAAGCTTGATTTTCGTTCGTCCATTTTTACATGAAATTACTATATTAATCGAAACTTTGAGGCCAATCCGGAGGCAAAAAGAGTTATTATAATCGAATAATATTTTACACATGTTAGTTTGAGACCATTTGGCACCCTTTTGTCGCTGTGCCCCTGGGAAAATGTGAAAAAAATATTTTTGACCCATCCTAGTACACACTTTATACAACTATTTTAATTTTATAACGGTTGCGGTTCAAAATAATTCCACCGATGAAAGGTTTGTAATACAAATTTTTAAATGAACTTTCGTTTCTAAAATTTTTAATGTTGCTTAATCGGGAGGTTTTGAGAATTCTTTTAAAATGGTTAAACTAATGGTTAAATAATAATAATGGTTAAATCTCAAAACCATATTTTCTTGCTTGAAAGTTTTCATTGCAAATAAACAAAAGACAGGACTAATTTCCTAATTAATAATTTACTAACTCAATTAAATTTTAATTGAAATTACTTAGCAAAAAGGATTTTTTAGAAATTAACTGTTTTTACTTAAGCATCACTCCTATTCTCCTTACCCTTTTTAATCCAGAGTATCTTCCTCAGGGTGCTTACAATATGATCTCTTGACCAATATTGGCCGGTATTGTCCCCCGTCACTGTAGGATTTAAAATTCTATATAAATTTAATGCACATACAGAATTTTCAGTTTACAATTTAAACAATTTTGTTGAAATGAAGTTTAATTGAGGATTTTAAGTTTATTTACTCTTTACTCTATAAGTATGTAAAAATGCTTGATCATGTTTTAAGATACTTTATTTCTTTTTACATTAATTTATTTTATATTTATATTTAAAAGAAACATTTTTACGGTTTTAAGTAGAGAAAAAGTATATAATTTCTATCTTTTAAGTGATTATACTTCAAGTCGTGGTATCTTTTTGAAGGTCAGAATCAACACACACACACTGGTTGCAAGTAACATTTTATTACACAGTACAAACAGATCAGCATTCCCATTAATACTGTACAACATATAGGCACATAATACACATTTTATGTTTCCATTACACTCACATTTAGCATGCATGAAAGCGAACTGAGTTCATTAAATTGTGTGAAATAAGTTAGAATTGTGTTTCTTCATAGAAAAAAAACTATTCAAATCTAAAAATAAAATGCGGGTTATGATTTTTTTAAACATTTTAGTGACGGAATAACATAAAAGTCTGAATAATTATTAACAAATAGTTTTTACCTCGTAATATTGTATTCCCGAACATCCAGTAAAGTTCCCCTTTACTGATGATAATAATAATGTAAGTATACATAAAATGTCGAAATCTCAATTTTTTAAGTATCAAATTTATACTACTTCCAAGAATAAATAGACGTATTTATCATAGTTTAGTGCGATATAGGCTCAAATTATTTTCTTCGGTTATAAAGAAAATATATGTAGCTAAATTTTATCAAATACAAAAAGTGCATTTATCAAATACAGTGCCGACTTTATAAAACTTGAATAAAAGGATTACGATTACTTATATTCAAGTTTTTTCTTAACAGTCTCCATAAACTTCTATAATTATCTTTCGATTATAAATATACCACTATAAAAATCGCATTAGTAATTAGATTTATACCGCACGCTTTTTTTAGTTGTAGTCAAAGTGTTTCATTAAATTTTCACGCATTGATAGAATTCTATTTAAATATTATATATTCTTTGTGATTTGTTTTTATTAAGACTCCTCTAACAGAAAAAAATGTGAAATTTTCTATTTGAAGCAAAGCAATTGCTATAGGAAAAACCAATAGCACCAGTAATATACCTGAGAACATGTATCCCCATGTTCAAATATATTTGATATGATATATTCCACATGTATATACATATATATAGCTTTAGATATATATAGGTCCTTACATTTGCTAAGTTTATTCATGTTTATTAGTTCCTCGTTCGAGTAGTCTAATAATGGAGAAGGATCTCCATTTATATTTCTCAACTTTATTTCTTATTTCTTTCACAAATTTCAAAAATACAAAAGAAATTTACATAAAACAGTAATATCTGGGAAAAAAAACTCTTACATGAGCTACTCTTTGTCCTGTCACATAGCCTAAAAGGTTTTGTTTACCTTCATTATTTTTAAAAAATATTCATCTTTACAACACTAACGAACATACTATATTACTTAAAGATCTTAAAATTTTTTAAAAACTGAAATTGACGGGTGTTACGGTTTCATCTGTTTACTTCTTTTTGATGTTCTAATTTTAGTGTGCTCTTTTAGTCCCTATCGCTTATTTCAATTTTAGGAACACACCTATTCTAGGAATAATTTAATTTATTTCAGATTTCTACTTAAAGCTTCAGTATAGTAGGTCAAATCAAACTGGTCGTTTTGGGAATAAAAAAGTAACATTTCTTATACTATTAAAATATCAATTATGTAGTTTAATTTCATTTATTACTTATAACGTCTTACCAGCGTGGTGTTAATTAGGAAATGACCATTCTTGAAATATGTCCTATCCTTGGAGGAAATATGTCTTATCCTTATCAACTTAAGCAATTCTATGATGAAGTCTGCTTTGATTTTGAACTGATTGCTAAAAAAGTTTGCGAGGAGTGAAACAAGTGAATATTTGAGGGTAGGAGGTTCAAGGAGTGGTAGATTAACCACACAATATTCCCCAAAGCAACATCTTTTGTAAACAGTAAAAGAAGAGAGTGTTAGAATTCAATGATAACAAGAGATGATGTATGTATCAAATGAACCAATTGCATCATAGACATCTTCGTGTTTCTTATGAATAAAAACTGAAAATTAGGAAAACATACCAAGATAAATAAACCTATAACAATTAACATTCAACACTTTGCGCCACATAACGATACAAATCTAGCAGTCTCGCGAAACATACTCTAGTCCGGAGTTTCTTCTCTTCACTAAACCCACATGATTTAAAGACATCGAATGAATCCTCGTTGACATCCACGAAACTAAAAAGAAATCAGAAAACATCCACGGGTCTGTACAACGCTGTGTACCCACAGCAACGGGCTCTCAAGTGGTCCACGAAAACGAGGGCTTCGGTAACATGTTCCACCAAAGCGGAGCACTCACACATCAAGACATAAGTGATCCCGCCGTCTGGGAAGAGTTTCTTGTGAAAGGTGAGTCTTCGAAGTCCCAGATGCTTCGGTAGACATGTATAGACTTGTCTAGCGCCAGTCCAGGTGAGCCAGTTCCTCTCAAGCTTTTCTCTATCCTCGCCAGGGAAGACTCTGAAAGCTGAAATGATGTACCCGGTACGGTTCGTAACAGGCCGTTTCGTCATGCAGTCAAGAGATGGTTTCAAAATGGAGGCAACTTCTTCGTAGCCGGCTGGAAGAGAGAAGGAAATGGCTACCACATCAAACATAAATATCACACTCTTAAAAAGTCATTTTCAAAACTGACTAAAAAAAGTACTCAAATATGAGTCACATAGTCAAACTGGCTCCGAAAAAATTTCCTCAAGTTTGAAGCATGCATGAACTCCTTTCTGAAAGAATCTAGGCTAGTACTAAAAAATGATGACATCATGTGCTCATTTCGAGTTAGTGCATGTTTCAGACGTTATAAATTGGCCAGTTATCCTGCTGACAATATTGGCCAGCGGAGTGCGATGAGTTCGCAGTTTCCAAGAATTTAAAATTTTCAGACATAAAATAATTTTTTCTATAATAATATAAATTTTAGTTAAATTGGGTAAAACTGTGAGTAATTCTAGTGTTTCAAAATTGAAAGAATCTGGTCGTCATATTTGAAAAAAAAGTTTCATATTAAAATAAAAGCATTGGTTTACTCAGATTTAAATGGGTCATTTTTCTCAGTGCAGAGAGATTGAGGGATCATTTTTCAACCCTAAAAGAGGTAAACTGCATGCATCGTCAAAAAATTTAGATTTAAAAAAGACCTGTCCTGAATTGTGCCTGAAAAGAAAATATGTGGTCGTATTGCTAAAATAACATTTCAATTCTTTTGCATAACGTTTCGTTTACCGACGGTTCTAAGAAACCGCTGACCTATCTAGTTGAATCAAAATGCTTGATTTAAGTATTAAGATCTTTTAAGTGAAAAAAATCTTGAAACGAAACAATAAGATATAGCGTGTTATGAATGACTAGCTTTGAAAGAACATTGTGTACAACACCTGTATCTTCCATTTTGCATCAAAACCTAGTAATAAACTTTTCAAAATATTTTTTAAGAGAAAATGGTTTTTAAATGATATTTTTGTAAATTGTTACCTCTTATCCTTCCGCATAGGAATGTTTGAACTGTTTAAGCATAGGGTTATTGAGGATGTAACCCCCCATTGCATCGTCGGTTTCTAAAACATGAAGAACTGAAAAAATTTTCCCAGAAAATTGAGCGGTTCTTTTCGGATCTCACCCAACGAGCCTCAAAATGAGCTTAAACATTACTTTAAGAGTCAAATTTCAAAATATTTTCTAAAGGAAACCCCCCAAACCCACCTCTAACCTCTAATTTGACCTCTGTTTTACTGTGTTTTCCCCTTGAAAATAAGCCTACGTACCCATATCCCTGGGAAGGTACCCATACTACGTGACCCCTTTTTTATAATTTTTGATCCCCTCAAGTTTTCACGTAGTAATTCATATATACGATATTCAATAATTTTTTGCAAACGAAAAGTTAAAAAAATTAATTTGTCTTTATTAATACAGCCCTTGCCGTGTGACGCCAGGAGTGCGTGCATACTTGTAACAAGTGGAAAATATATTACCAAGACGAAAAAACGTATGTAAAAGATATTGTAACAGGAACTTTATTTTAAAAAACAAGTATTTTTTCTGTTATTCGCCTTTATATTTCATATATTTTTCTAGAGGATATTGACTACGTGACGAAACCTTAAGCCCCCACCTCTACCCCTGTGACCAAGCGTGGTATTTTGAAGACCTCCCTCCCCTCCTGAATGGGTCCGTAGTATGGGTACGTTCCCTTAAAAATGGAGTTTTCCCTTTGGAAGTTTTGTGAAAAAAATCGTTGTTGTATCTAATGCCACTTGGGATATCCAAGCTCCGATATTCCAAACATCGATTTAGACCGAAAAGAAGTCATGTGCAGAGAAATGTCTTGAATAAAATCCCTAAAACGCACGCTCGATTAAGTAGAATTGACGTAGTTTTTACGTTCTAAAACGCTCCTCTTAACGCAAAAATGAGAAATTTTCCTTTTTAAGACTTAGGTAAATGACTAAAAGTATTCTTAGATGATAAAAATGAAAATTTCATAAAAAAGGAGTTAAGTTCCCGATAATCCACCAAGTAAATCAGCACCTTAATAAGGCTTTGAATTCCTCTAACAGCCAAATGAATAAATGCTACCCTTCCTTGGCGAAGAAAAGCGGCTATGTGAATGCAGCCTTATAAATTGACTTGGGCCGTTCGCGATGTAAGATCCTACGAAAGTTTCCGAAAGGCTTTTGTCCCCACCTATTCATCAACGAAGTTTCGTTGACAATCATGCATAGCGTCGGTAACAAAGAAATCTTTATTGCACCACGGGGTGTGGCTGATAGCAAGGTGGAGTCTAAGGTACGTGAAAAGCCTTCTAATCGAAATTACCATCCGAAAATCCATATGGAGTTCTGGAACGTATTTTTTTCTGAAATACCATTCCTTTTACATGAACTTGGTAGCGAATTACCATTTCAGTCTATTTGAATATTTCAAGAAGGTTAGGTTTATTTGGTTGGCTAAGTAGGTCACATGTTTTACTTATTCCTTTTTGTCGACTATTTAGAATCAAATATATACTTTATTATAATTTGTAAAAGCTTTAATTGTTTTCTTAAATCGGATTAACAAAAACGTAAATAAATTTATAGTAATAATTGTAAAGTTAAGGAATTTAATACCTAAAAATTACCTAAAAGAGAGAGGGGAGAGAGAGAGGTGATGCTTTTCAGCCGTATAAAAAATGAAGAAAAAATATTATTTTATCTAGCGAATGTTTATAAAGGAACAGGTTCCCTCTGGGGATCTTCAACTGTTTATTAAGGTTTTAATATTCAATGTTGGTAAATATCCAAACAATGCAAAATATATAATACTTAATAATACGCTTTATTTAAAATAACTTTAATAAAAATTGAAGTCTTGAGTCATGACACATTTACAATAACATACTAATCAAATAAGATGTTAGTGCAAAACCAATGAAATTTTGAGGCATATATACCTAATTATTAAATTTCACCAATTTTGTTCGTTTACAAAAAAAGTGTCTGGGAGTTTTGTCTGATCAAAAGGAAGACTAGTAATAATATTAATCAAAATTTCTTTTTGGATAAGACTCAAGTGTTTTCAAAATTGATTTTCTCTCGCTAGTTCCGAAGGAAATAAATTGCTTTTTCCAGATAAGGTAGTCGAAAATTCTGATTTGGTAACTTAATTATCTGTTTCAAAGGAAGAATTTCTTTCAAACGGATAGAACCTATATAGGAATAATTTTTGTCAAATAATTAAATTTTCTAAAATATGTTACTCTATTATATCTCTATAGAAAACAACACTCTTAATACTATGCTGATGCGTAACATGAAAGGAACTTCAAGTTTTTAAAAGAGAACTGTCTAAAAAATGTGTGGATCTTCTAATTAGGTAAGGAGCTTTTTAAGAGAGTCTAAAAATTAGTTTCCCCAAAACCTGTATTCCCTTTCAAATAATCCTTTCGTTTATCTGGTAACCAATTTCGTCCAATCTGTTATTAAAATAATTATTTTATTAGCATTTTATATGCTAGTTACAATATATATCTCATCGCCAAATATAATCTGCACGTTTATATTTATGAAATTGGAAAAACGTATGAAAACAGGAAAATTATATACTTCACTATATGCATTAAGGGTGCAAAATAATTCTTCTTTATTTGGCTAAATCCAAATATTTTCTCCTTTTTATAAAATATAAATCATTTTCGTGGTTCAAGAGTGAAAGATTTCAATCTTGTTTAACACCTATTGTTCTGAACATATTTGTTATCTTTTAATGAATTAAAGAAGAGCAAAAATTCATAACATACTAAACCTCGATCCAATGAGGGTTTACAACCTCCCATAATACACTGCTGTGCAAAAATTAAGGACGGAACTGTTTTTTCATCATAACACCCAGTAGAATTATTGTTCATCCGTGAAAATCATACCAAAAGATGTTCAATGGGTGAGAATACAGGGCCCGAGAAAAAATTTTCCCTATCAATATTTTAAGGGGGTAAATGGGCCCTCCATTGATAATGGAGTTCCATTACACATTTGGAGCAGTGACAGAAACGTCTGTGTAAGGGGTATTTAACCAAGAAATTTAAGTTTTTTTGCAATGAATATGATTATTCCTGAACTCAATGCATATTTTTAAACGTTTGTTCTGCCTTTAAATGGTAGTTTTTAAGTTTTATTGAGAGATATCGGTCTAATCATCATTTTTGGCAAGTTTTAGCTTCTGGGTCATTTTTAGTAAGTGGTATCTTACCGTCAACCATTTTTTTAGTAGGTCTCACATGTGTCTGATTGCGTTTAGGTCTGGGGACCTGAAAAGTAACTTTATTCTTTCAATATCGTTACTTATGAACAACTTTGAGATAGTCAAATTGTGATTTTGGGCAGCTTTTTCACTCATAAAGAGAAATCATTGACCCGAGAGGTCTTCTGCTGAAATGGCATAAAGAAATGCATTAGTTTCACAGAAAGGACATCTGTTATTTAGGTTAAAAGAAGTATTTTTAGTGTTTATGGACTTATACACGTCTAAAAAGAAAGATATATCTGTAAAAGTATCTCCATTATCTTTAAAATGAAGTTTAAAGAGATCGAATTTTTTCTTTCAATCTGTACTATTCTTACGGACATTTCAACACCTCCTATTCTCAAAAGAGATTTCCCTGATGTCTGCAATTGCATATCTGTATTCTCATGGCCCATTTGCTTCTTTTAGAAAACATTTTGGGTCAATAAGTTCTCTTTATTAGTAAAAAACCTTCACAAAATCACAATTTGGCTTTCTCAAAGTTTTTCATAAGAAACAATATTGAAAGAATAAAGTTACTTTTCGGGTCCCCGGACCTAAACACAATCAGACACATGTGAGACCTACTAAAAACATGGTTGACGGTAAGATACCACTTACCAAAAATGACCCAGAAGCTAAAACTTACCAAAAATGATAATTAGACCGATATCTCTCAATAAAACCTATAAAATACCATTTAAAGGCAGAACAAACGTTTGAAAATTTGCAGTGAGTTCAGGAATAATCATATTCATTGCAAAAAACTTAAATTTCTTGGTTTAATACCTCTTACACAGACGTTTCTGTCACTGCTCCAAATGTGTAATGGAACCCCATTATCAATGGAGGGCCCATTTACCCCCTTAAAATATTGATAGGGAAAATTTGTTCTCGGGCCCTGTATTCTCACCCATTGAACATCTTTTGGTATGATTTTCATGGATGAACAATAATTCTACTAGGTGTTATTTGAAAAAACAGTTCCGTCCTTAATTTTTGCACAGCAGTGTATAAGGGAATTAATCATTTATTATGAATCAACAATTTTTTAATTCATTACTTTTTCATTTGTAGATTTTAATGTTCTAAAATCTACATTTAGCCATTTATAACCTTCTGTGCGAGCGTAAATATAATGCATAAATATCCCCTACCCAAAAAATTGAACTGGAGGAAACCAAGAATGAAGGTTTAAAAGGGTATTTTACAAATTAAAAAAGTTTTGTATCTAAGAAGATTCTCAATTCAAATGTGTAAGTTTACACCTGAATAAAAAATGCTTAAGCCTCACTTGAAAGAATACTAAGTAATGTAGGTAATCAACAAAAAGCTAACAAACGTTTTAAAGAAATAACTTTTAACGTAATTGAAGATAAGTGCATTAGCTTATGGAAATTTATCATAATAAAAATTACGGGAATCTTACATTATAATCATTACGAGAATATCTTACGTTATAATATGATGAAAAGGAAATAAACATACTTTATTTCGAAAATACTTTGCACATTTACCTCATTATCCCCTTAGGTAATGTAATATAAAACTCATTTGAAATTCCCTAGACTTGATATCTAGTATAAAGAACAACTCGATTCCTTTAACTTAAATTTGAAAGGATTCAAACGAAATTGTTGTCCTCTTTGCATTTATTTTTACTAATCACTTTGATTTGAAGCAAAGCAATCAGTTAGCTATCATCAATTAGTAGTTAATTTTTAAGATGACAATGCCTCAATTTTAATTGCATCATTCTGATTTACAATTTGTTCCAAACATTAAATGTATCATAAGAGTAACTTCAATAATATAAAACATACAGCTGAGGCATGAGGGTAGAGAGGTTACAAACATAATCTTCAGTACGTGCTTCCTTGTTTCACGAATAAAGAGCAAGTAAAATAAGGTGGACTTAAAATATACGATTGGCACTTTCTATGCATTTAAGTCTTAATTTGTCTACAATAAATTTTAAAATTTATTACTTTTTTCAGCCTTTATGTATGTAAGAGGGGCTGTTTCATTAGCTTCAATATTCATGTTAATTGTTTCTTTCTAATTATAATTTTAAACCTTTAACTTGTATTTTTTATTCCGAGCTTGGGGGAACCGGGTAATTTGTGAGATAAAAGGGTGAATAATTGTTTGAAATACATTAATTTCTGCAAATAAGCATAATAATAATTTCTTTGTCGCATAATTTTTTTTAGATAATTTAAAACATAATTAACATGATATTATTTGCAAAAAATATTTATTACATAATTTACTATGCTAATTATGGAATTTAATTTAGAGTAGGGACTATACGTATACATTGCTAACATTGAACCATTAATTAACTTACAAAATAACTTTTTACGTTTTTTTTTTCTGATAATGTCCTATTAAACGGTAATCAGTTACTTTATTTAAACAATCTTGTCTTAAAAAACATTAAGCCACAATTAATTGTATCAAACTTGTTTCGAAAATCCGTAAACAAAATTATTACCTCACACTCAAGTACCCCCTTTAAAGAAATGCATTTAAAAACATTTACACACAATACAGTGCAACACATAATTATAGGTCCACCTAAAAATTTCTTTAAAATTGAACAAAAACAATTTATTTTCCTTGTGTGAGTGCTAAAATAATTTTTTAACAATAATTAGAGAAAAACCAAAGCATTTTTATAATATTTTTATTTATTTAATTTATCAAATTTCATTAAATTGAGAAAAATCACTTATTACACTGACACATAATAATAGGTCCACTGACATTAATAATTTATTTGACGGCCATTTCTGCGAATAACATCGAAAATTCTGTTTCCCATACTTTGAGAAAAGTTTTTCAGTGTAAATTTATATAAATTTTCCCAGGTTTTTATAATTGCTTTTTTTAATTCATCCACAGTAGAGTAATTAAAGTTATTTTCATTAATTTCACGAAATAAGAGTCCCCAAACATTCTACATTTGATTCAGGTCTGGGGAGCAAACTGGCCAGTCCAAAACATCAATTTTTTTAGCAGCAAACCATTGTTTGGTGCTTCTTCTGCTATGTACAGCGGCATTGTCCTGTTGGAAAATTCGTTTACAACGACGAAATCTTCTCATATATGGCAGAAAGTTGCTCTTAAGTACTGTTTGATATACTAAACTATCCATTTTACATGACACAAATGCCAGGGAGACAGATTTATCACCACAAAATGCCCGACACACCATGCAACTACCCCCTCCAAAATTTCTTTTAGATAAGTATTTTTTTATCTTTCCTTAAGTCATGCCAATAAGAATTATACCTGTCAGGGCCATCTAATTTTAATATTTTTTCATCCCTGAACACTATCTGCAACCAAAAAAATTACTGTTGTACACAGAAGTACATGAAAAGCATATTTACATGGATGAAAACAAAGTTCTTACTTTACTCCATTCAGTTAGCATGTTTTTCTGGGGAAATTGCAGTCTTGCACTCAAATGGGCAGGCTTAAAATATGGGGATGGTTTAAATTTTGCTCTCACAATGTGAGGACATGATTTAATTACTCTTCTGATAGTTTCTCTGCTCACTTTTAGGTCATTTTCCTCTTAATCTCCTTCAGAGTTATAGAAGAATTGGATGCTGCTCTAATAATTCGTCGCTTATCTTGGGAAGATAATATGGAGGGGCGTCCAGGATGTCTTTTTGTTCCATAACTGGTCTTATTTCGTAGAAAATTTTCAACTACATTATGAGACCGGCCTATTTTACGGGCGATTTCTCTTACTCCATATCCACGGTCACCGTATCCCTCAATTAATCCCTTTTCACGTTCAGAAAGCTTTAAACCCCGGGCCATAGCTGCTTCTAACTATTTAAATGCACCAAATTTGTTTGCATGCCTTTATAACAAGAAAATTAAACGTGGACCTATAATTATGAGACTCATAAATTAGCTCTAAATTCATAATTACTACTGCGCATGCGTGACACCAGGTTAATTTGCATATTTTTAATTTGAAAACACAAGTCTTTTTCATGTATGCAAAATTCAAACATTAACTTTCACTTCAACTTCAAAAGTTCCGAGAATTTACGGTGGACCTATAATTATGTGTCGCAGTGTATCTTTCTCTAAGTTTCTTTAATAACTTAACAAAATAGAATTCAAATTGAATCAAATATTTCATACTTTAAAAATCTTTTATTTTCCTTCATTCTTGAACAACGAAATATTGAGCAATTACTTGAATCCATTTGGTAAATAAATAATTCTTTTAATACGCTTTTCTTAAATTCATAATTTCGAGTCTTGGTCTCCTACGTGATCTTGTCATCCCTTTTTAGATTATTTTTCATAAAATAGTTTTTTTTATTCTTCCATTATTTTTTATATTTTATCGAGTTATATAGAAATATAAATTAACATTTGGACTAGCAGTTGATCTTCTGAAATTGTTATAGTTAGAATTAGTTATTATAGAATTAGTTTTTATTCACTATTTAATTCCGTGTGTTAAAAAGTGTTTTTTTGTTATTTCAGTATTTTCTATAAATGAGGTTTATTTAATGTTTATGTATTTTTCATCAAAATTTGAACTCTGTATAACTGCTGAACAGTGTTAATGTTAGTACTTCATGGAAAAAACAATGGGTTTTGCTACAAACAAAGCATGGGTTTTACAAGGTCAGCCTTTATTGTTTTATTTCATAGTTGAATTTAATGAATTAATAAAGAAAAATACATAATATAGTCTCTGGAATCATTAAAACACAACAGTCAACACTAGAATTTTATTTCTACCCAGAGTTTCTTGTACTTTATAACTTCACATTTTTGTTTTAATTTTCCATGGGAATTATTATCAGGCACCGTAGTTCCTTATAAGGCTACGTTTTTTACCTTACTCCCCTATGTGTTGTTGAATCTTCTTTTAACCTCATCCAGAAAGCATGAATTTTTTCATATAGTACTACACCTCAGGAGCATTGCAGTTTTAAAGATTTTAGGGGAGAGTAGCTCAAAGCGATATGTTAACTTTGAAAGCTCAAAAATCATATTTATTGCTTGGTTAAAATTACAAATTTGATTTTAAATTATAGGTGAGTTATCGAACTATAAATAAACGACAGTGTCGGATTAAACAAAAAAATAATTTAGGATTACACTGAAAAAGAAATATTCGTAAAAAAAACTTTGCAAATTATTTTTAGAACTAATATTGAGATCATGGGATATAGAAGGACGACCCTGAGGGTCAAGCTAGAAACTTTTGGGGGGAATTCTGTCCCTTATTGAACTGAAAACATTACTTACAATGAAAGAATGGAATATCCTTAAAAATTTAGGAGGATTCATTGACCCTCATGATCTCCCGTAAATCCGCTAATGTTTGAGACCTTAGTTACTAACTTACCTTAGACCTTATTAACTATCATAAAAAATTCTTTTCATATGATCTCCTATTGAGGATAGCTACCCGCTACGCCCTAAAGCTCCTTTTTTTACTTTCAGGGGGACCTCAAAAATATAAAGAAATGCCGGTTCTTAGTGTTAAAGTACTATAACATTATTCACAGCCTGATAAATGTACTAATTTTTGAACATTCAAAAGGATCATATCTTAATTGTTTTTAACAGAATCGTCATTTTTTATATCGCGCCCAGTTACCATATAGTATTACAAATATAATATTCTATCGGAGTTTATGGAAACTCGGGGTGTTTGTGTTCGGTTAATCACCCACGGCATACACAACACATATTTTGACACTCGGGTTTCATCCGGGAGTATACGAGCCCCTACCCGCTTTGGGTGACATACCCGCTTTGAGCGACTCTCCCATAATTAATTTTTCCAGTCCTATCCACCGCAAATTTTCCATAGAATTCAATAGTAATCCTGGCAAATATAATTGAAAAATAAAAAAAATCCTAAAAAAATAGTTTCATTTCTTATTAGAATCAATAACTTTACTCATTTTTTAGGCATAAACACGTCTTTCATGGTTACTTATTGATCTAGATAACAGGTACAACGAGGAGAAATATATTCCTCATGATAAGAATACATTACAAAAGGATTCAGGCGATAGAACCGATGGAGACTTTCATGAACGGTTGACAAGACAAAAGACGACATACAAAGATGGAAAAACTTTCTCTTCAAAAAGTCATCTAGTGAATTTTTTTCTCTGTATTCTTTAAAACAAAATATGTATTCTATCAATATTGAATAAATATTGAAAGTATTTTCATTGAAAGTTTCTGAAATGTAAAATACATCCAGATCATGTTTTCTCTTAGAAACTCGAATACATTTATGCTCTATAAATACTAGGAAAATATTTTTCAAACCAAAATTTGAGTAAAACTTAAATGAAAAAGTAAAATAAATTAATTCCTAAATAATAAATTCTTCAATAAAATTAATAAGCGAAAATTTCTTGTATTACCTTTTTAAAAATTATTTCTAAATATTTAGTCAATTAGAAAGGTTTAAAACCTAAAAAATAACTACACTGATTAATATAACATCTCACCTGAACCAGAATCTTATTTTTGAATAAAATACTAAAGATCAATTGATAGTAGTCTTATTAACTAAAACTTAATGAAAGAACTTGCTGTCAAGAACCTTAAGTACAAATTCCTATATTTCAACCATATTTTATTTTATTTATAAATAAGATTTTAAAGGACAACTGATAAAGTCTGATAAGTTAAATATTTAAGGAATTTAGAGTATTATATTGTTACAGTTGTTTTGCATGAATATAAATGCAAAGTTCTACTGATATATATATATCGTGATGCAAGAAACTTTTGATTTAAGCTTACATTCAAGCTATCGTTTACAATTCTCATGAAAACTTGCAATTTTTCACTTATTTGCATTATGCATCAAGAAGTAAAATCCTTGGCTCTATTTTTAGAAGAGCATGCAAATGTTATTCAGAGAAAGCTCACAAAGTTAGAATAACTAAATCCTGAATATGTATGAAGTAGTACCTGGGATAATAGCAACACTCAAATCCATATCCAGAAGTAATCAAACTCGTATTACTTCAAGAAGATTTTTTGGAGCAACGTGCAATTTTTCAGTCGTAGGGGTTGAGTGCTTTGTAAATACATTGATTTACACTTTCTTATAATGTTTCTGAGACAAGAAAAGGAACAGAAGAAAACAGGTTTTCAACATTAAAAACCCATTAAAAATTTGAAAAGGGGTTTTCTGAAAGAAAAAAAAACATTACACAAAGTTACATCGTTAAGGAATTGTCTTTGGAATAATCGTGCGCAGACAAGAAAAGAAACTGTTGTTTCAAATTTCAAAGTCAAAAATATTTTCATTAGTTCATTGAACGCTATAATATTTCACGATTTTCTTTTATCACCGATAACTGTGCAAGCAAATAGGCACAAATACTTGAGATCATTAGACGATAAAAGTAAAAAACTATTTAAAATTTAAGAATATAATTCAGTTCTGTGCTAGCGCTTATAGCTGCTTCGCAAAAAAACAAAATACAATAACACTTAAAAATTAAAAAGCTAAATTTCAAAATATTTTAACATAAATATATGTTAAATGTTAAAATATTTTGAAATTTAACTTTTCGATTTTTAAGTGAGGTCATTCGACATGTGCATAACGGAAAACTGAGCCTTAAAAAATTAGTTAATATCAATCGGTCAAAAAAGGTGATATTTATTTATTTTATATAAATATATTTCATTTTAATGTCGTACGTAATTTATTACTCAATAATACTAGATAATATTTCACTTGATATTCATTCATCAGTTCCCTTCTTTCTTTGAGCGGTTTTCAGTGAACTCTAATGTATCTAGATGTTTTTTATTCAATCTTAACAACGACAATTTTAAGAAAAAACTAAATCTTAATTATTTGTAAATTACGTTCAAGGTGTTGAGAGAAAGTTTTCAACGTAATTCTTTTACTTAAACAAGATAAAAGAAATGAAATAGGTAGATTAAATTATGCTTCGTATTTCTTAATAATCTAACGTTTTTTATGATTTTGTGAATTTTTTTATAAATAAATTCATTTTTACTATCAACAATTATGCTTATAAGAAAGCATTAAAAATGTAGGCATGATTGTTTCGACGAAAACAATATGAAGTTATCATACAAAATTAAAAATGGATATCCAAATTCAAATTTTATTTTTACTCATATCGTTCTAGTTGTGCAAGAAATTAGTTGGTTTTGAAAAATGATGAGATTTTTAAGGGAAACCAGCATGCCTAGCTTCCTCGTATACATAGATTATGAACTATAAACTGTTCTTGACAGTTTCCATTGATTCACTGTAATTTCTGCTCACAATATGATATTGACGCGATTTTCAAATTTATCTCCTTCATATTTTGCATAAGATAATCATACTTAGAGTGTAAAATTCATAAAAAATAACCACACTTTAACATAATGGAACAATTTTCTCCTGTGTTCATTCTATGTGTCAATATCTTCTTTTTTCAAATAGTGTCTGGTTAGAGCTTTGGTTTCAACTATACGAAGATTACTGGAATATAACGCATCGTTTTATACTTTATCGGATACCCATTTCATTTATCACTAGATACGTTAAAAAATAAGAGGTGCAAATCAGAGAATGGGGTTTCTGGATTTCACCGGAAAAATAGATTTTCCATAAATAGATTCAAAGGCTTTTAATGCCTGGCAAATGATTTCCACTATTGATGAGACGGACTTGAGTGTAGGTATCCATTAGAAATTTCATTTTGTATCTATCACTTTTCACTGAGTATTGTCGAGTACCAATGATGAGATTGAGTATATTCATTTGGTAGAAATCTTGTGGATCAGAATGCTTTAAAAAGTAAGGGAACTCAGCTGATAAGTGAGGGTCCTTGCTTTTCACTGAGAAGGATTTAATAGTTTCAGGGAAAGAGAAAGTCGACTTTATTTTTGTAACTTATGTAGTACTATGTGTATTAACACATTAAACAATCGTCCAAATCTAACTGCATTTGTTCTGTTTTGTAGAGAAAATTATTTTTTCTGTGGAAGGGTCTTTTTATTGAACTTAAATTTTAATAAGGTTTTGTCGTGTTCAATGAAGGATTGTTTCGTAGTGGAGAGTTTGTGGTAAATGTAAATTGAATTTTGCAAGTTTGTGCAAAAAATTCTCAACATTCTCAACGATTGTCTTAAAAATCAATGTATAACACCAGGGAGTATACTACTGAACTAGATTAAGTTAAAACTAATATAAACATGAAAAATATACTTTTTATAATTTAAATTAATTCATTAAGTGAATGCAAATTCAAAGAAATGCTTTAGTAAAGGAGAGGTGGGCAAAACAGGGATTTGGGCTTTATCCATTGATTGGGAGTGATATCTAGCGAAAAATGCTAGAATAATTTCCAGGCATAAACCCTGATAACTTCCAGTAAAGTGAAGTTAAATAAACCAACCCATTTTGCAGAGGGAATTATTTTTAAGTTTCATGAGAAAAGCTCTCACCATTTTAGCATCTCCAATATTACGCCACCAATCTTAATTAACTAAGGATTAACTCTCGGTAAGTACAGCGTAAGAGATACCTGATTATTTATTTGTTATTTCAAAAGTTTATATTGGTGCCTAAGAGTTGTTTTATTAATGCTAGATAAAATTTCTTGAAAAAGGCACGATCGGACAAAACCGGGATGGGTAAATTCGGATAAAGCTTGTATCGTTTGCTTATGTGAACATTCTAAATCCAGGGAGATTTGGATACAGTGTTTTCACAGCAAAGGGTGGGCCCATGAAATAATGAACAAGACCAAACTTTAAATTTTGTTCTTAAAACGTTTAACCCTTAGACCGTAATTTAAATTGTTATTTGATGAAAATTTTATAATTGAAATTCTAAAAGTTTATTATGTCGTCATACCATGCAAGTTTTCTTATAATAAACGAGGATTTTTTTCGAAGTTACTATGTTATTTTGAATATTCCATCTAGTTCCTGGTTTTGTCCGACCTGGTTGGATAAAACCGGGATTTTTTACTCGTCTAAAAAATGTGCTTTTATGACCTATATTGCTATTATTTATGATTAATTTAATGTTTTTTTTCTTCATAAGGAACCAGTTTTAGCACCAATTTTGACTGTTTTGATCACACATTAAGTGAATATTCAAAAAATAAAGTTTGGCTCCCGATTTTGATCGACCTTCCCCTAAAATTTTATTAACATTAATGGAAAATTAAGAAAGTAAATGCCCTAGTTGTAACATAAACGCTGATTGTGTAGCTAATGATATAAAGAATAGCTGCCTGAAAGTCTGTCCTGAACGAAAAAAGAGAAAAGCATGTAAAAACTCGAATTTTTATGGTTGAAAAAAAATTTTAGGATTTTTTTTTGGGAAATTCTTAAAGATTATAAGCATGTATGAGAAAATGAGTATATGAGTATGCTTTGAGTATATGAGTAAATGAGTAAAATGAGTATATGAGTAAAATGAGTATACTTTTCTCATGAAAAGTATGAGTATAATATGAAAAAAAATAAATGCTTTAATGAATAACCCTATGCAGATTTTCAAAGGATTTTTAGGTGATTTTTTATGATTTTATATGGATAAAAGGGAAAAGGCATTAGTCTCCTTTTTAATAAAAAAATGTGCATTAAAAAGCTTACTAAAAATTCCTATGTTCTTAAGGGCAATCGTTCAAAGAAAATTGTGGAGAGCTTTTAGGCTGGCTGTTCACTGTTACTATTACAGGAATATTAATATTTTAATGAAGCAAAAAAATTGGAGGATAATGTGTTCATTATTACTATGTGTATTTTTATAAGCATGTAAAAAGGACCATCGATTCTAAAACTGAATTTATTTTTACTTATTGTAGGAAACGGACAGCTTCGTTTTACAACAAGAAGACAGCCAACAAAGCGTTTCGGAAGCAAATGGCAGTTTTACGAATTAGAGCAGAAAATAAAGTATGTCTAAAGCATCAACTCCCTGTGCTCCCATAATGAACTTTTATGAGCATTGGTCTTGGGCAATTCTATCGGCATTCCCAGAAAATGTGTCCTACATTTTTATTTTCTTTATGCCGGGACTCCATCGATTTCCGTAGTGCAAGTCGAAAACAAATAAGTAGGAAACCGGATCCGTCGAAGAGTTTTAGACCATCTTTGGAATGACCAGAAGAACGTTTCTTCTATCTCTTTTCTGTCGAGAAGATGACTGACGATGTAAAGGAAAGACATGAACGAAAAATGCTTTAATGGCGTTTTGGAAGCGGGATTTTAGGGATGAAACAAAGTGGTCATGTTGAATTTACCATGCTAACGTTTGAGAATTTAGTAGGTAAAAATTACTCACAGTAGAACTTTTATTGATAATAAATTGTGCCTTAAGAATTTACGAGTGAGAAAAATTATTAGAGTGGTAAAAACAAAAATTGCAGTTCCCCTAATAGCCAGGTGACCAATATGTGACTCGTTTGTGACTTTCACTTTGGGGTCACGGGCATGACCGGGAAGTCACCAGGACGTCACAGTGACAGCTTAATGTCCAAAATTTGTGACCACTGGTGACGTCCTTGTGAAGTCACAGTACAACCAGATTGTGACTACGTGACGCGAATGTGACGTTGCAGTGTAGTCACGATGTGTACGTCACTTGATGACCTGATTGTGACGTCGCATTGTCACTTGATGACTTGGTTGAGACCGCACAGTGATGTGTAAGTCACTTGATGACTTGATTGTGACGTCGCAGTCACTTGATGACTTGGCTGCGACGTCACAGTGACTGGTATTCGACACGTTGCCGTTCAGTGGTCACCTCATGACTTGAATATGACTTCTTTTAGTAGTCTAAGTGTGACGAGTCACACCGTTACCGCGATGCCGTGTCACCACACCGTGGCAAATCTGTTTACACGGTCACACTGACCTAGCGGTGACGTTACACTATTTATTTTCCTAAAGCATATATTAGGGTGGGTCAAAAAATTTTTTTTCACATTTTCCCAGGGGCACAGCGACAAAAGGGTGCCAAATGGTCTCAAACTGACATGTTTAAAATATTATTCGATTATAATAACTCTTTTTGCCTCCGGATTGGCCTCGAAGTTTCGATTAATATAGTAATTTCATGTAAAAATGGACAAACTAAAATCAAGCTTTTACCTCGATTTCACGAATCCGTTATGAATGTAAATGTGCACAATGGTATAAAAATCATCATCGAAGACTATAAAATAATTATAAATGAAACCAGAGTTGAAATACTTGAGTTGTAATACAACATATTTTGAAATATCTCAATGGTTAGAACTGGCAATCAAAAATTTCTTGCCGGAATCATAAAAATGTGCGAAACTCTTATTGCCGGTTGACTAGGATGTTAAAAACACTAAATTTTTAATAAAAATGGATATGTCAGAAGGTGGGTACCTTTTGGGGGATATAGGTTTCAACCCCAAAGAAAACATTTGGATAAAAGTTTAAAAGTTGGGGTTTTCTTTAAAATTTCATTGGCATATTAGGAATAGCCCATCCCAAGTGTCCCCATATGTGTCCCTAATGTCCAAAAATAAATTAAAACCACATTTTAAGAGTCAAATTTTGAAATATTTTCTTAAGAAGAGCGATAGATAAGCGTTTTCAGTTCAAAGCTCAGTATTATCCCCTAAGTTTATAAATAAGCTACATTACTTTTCAAAACTTACTTGTAATTAACTTAAACAGTTAAATTTTCTATATTTTAACATTTATGAACGCATAAGGGAATGCTAAAGAGCTATTTTGAGTCAATCCTTCTTCCAAAGAAGTATAATTTCATGGGCCTGGGTTTCAGTCTATTGTTATAGCAAACAAATTGGTAAATCATGACTGAGGCGAATCATAACTGATATATTGCCTAATGAACAAACTATCTATTCGACGATTCTTTCAACAAATTTTTGCGATCATATTTGGATCCCAAGACCAGCCAGTGAAATAACTGTCCGCTGAATTTTGAAAGCGCGGTATATTTATGAAAAATATAACTATTTCAACTTTTAAAAATTAAAAATACCATTTTGTACTGACCAAACTTGAGGGAAAATGTATCGGAACTACCAATATTTAAAATATAAACCACTGACAATCCACTGTTTGTTTGCAAAAAAGAGCCTCCTATTCTACAGCTATTGCTAATATGATAGCATATTACATTGCAGTTGTTTTTGTATTAAAATTGCAAAAATGTGACTAATGTGGTTAAAATTGCTATTAAAGACCCTTATTTGTGAGCTTTAAAAAGTTACCGACAAAAAATTTTAATTTATTTAATTTTAAAAAAATATGAAAAATTACATATTTTTGTTCTATTTGAGGCCAATCCGGAGGCAAAAAGAGTTATTATAATGGAATATTATTTCACACATGTTAGTTTGAGACCATTTGGCACCCTTTTCTTGCTGTGCCCGATAGAATTTGTAAATTTTTTTTTCGCCATAGGAAAATGACCCACCCTAGCATATATGCCAAAAAATGATTAATCTTTATCTTCTTACTTACATAATTTTTTAATTTTACTTAAGAAACTATAAAAATATACTACAGGACCCGTGGAATGGCAAAATAGTATTTTATTTAATTGAAAATATAGTAAATAGTCATCGTTTTTGATTTTCATAAATTTTTATTCCATCTTCACGCTTTCGCACATTTTCAAAAAAAATTAATAAATAAATAAAAATAAAAAATAATAAAAAATACCCAAAATCTATTACAAAAAATTTTTCGGAAAAAAACCCTTGGCTGTCCGAGGCCAGAAGCTTTGCTACGCTATCTAGCGGATATGGAAGGTCACCTATCCAATCACGGCTGACTGATGGATTCATAATACCAGTATAAAATCCATGTGTAATGTTATTTCTGCAAATTAACACAATGCACTTCCGTGTGGTTCCCTTTGGAGATTTAACTTATTACAGATATTTATATATTTTAGACAGATTTTAATGCTGATAACACGTATTTTTTCTAAAATTAAATAAAATTAACAATTGCTTCAAGTTTGAAATTTTTAAGCATTTTCAGGCTACTTTAAGTAAATTTTTTACTTGAAATCAGAAATACCTCAATATAATCCTACTAAAACATGTCGTCACTAATCGGTCACACGGTGAAAACACAGAGACGTCACTGGGTGACTTAGGGGTGACGGTCACCTCGAGGAGTCACAATGACGTTGCAGAGTGTTCACAGAAGTTCTATTAGATGGCGGTCACAATGTGACCTCTTTGTGTAGACGCATTTCAGTCACTCTGTGACCTGTGACTTGTGTGACTCTCAGTGACGTTATAGTGACGTCACTGTGACTTTTGTGTTATTAGGGTCAATTAACAATAACATCAACAGTTGCATTCTAAAAAAACCTTCAGGTAATAGTTTAGGAATAATAGTAAAATTTAGTGACATTAATTGCCATAAAAACATTGCATCGTTTAGACTTATCGCTTTCTATCATCATTTTGTATCATGAGGGATCATCCAAAGTGAAAAGTGTAAATTGTGGTTTACCTCTACACTCCTCCTATTTCCTATGCAAATTTGCATTGCAAATATGCAAATTTTAATTGGGATATGGGTGTTCTAATTAGAGTTTTTTATACTAATTGCAAAATTATTGATTTTAAAAAAAATTAAATTTAAATTTTTTTTAATCTTTATTAATGATTTTTGTAAGTTAAATCTTTCAGGCAAGATATTAACGTATGCTGACGATTCTGTCTTATTATATTCTTGTTCCACTTTAAATGAACTGGTGACTCAAATTGAATCTGATTTAATCGAAATAGACAAGTGGTTCAATAAGGTACGTCGAACCGCACTTATTTCAGAGGACCAAATCGTAATAGTGCGGAAAAGTTGCCTACCCATAACAGTAACTTATGTGTGAAATTTTAGCCCTATCAAATAATATCTTCTGTTCCGTTTTTTGGCCTAAAGTTTTGACTTTTTACCAAAAATTTGCTATTTTGTAGTATTTTTTACAGTTCTTTGGCTTTCTGATGCTTAGATTTTTTCAAGAGGTGTGGTAGGGGTCTAGGGTGATTATTCCGTGAACTCCATCCTCATACCTTCCTTTTCCCCAACGGGAGCTGGGGTTTTGTGGGCGAGCGTGCTGGTTGTAATGTTGGCTTTCCCTCCAAACGCCATCGCTAAGCCCTCCTCCGTTGCCCGTTTTGTGCATCAAAATCTCACATAACTAAATTTTTTCATCAGTGACCCTGAATTCACCCCTGAGTAGTATCTTTCCATCAGGTTCCCTGTATTTTTTGTTATTTTTTTTAATTTTTCGTTTACTTTAATTCAAAACTTGCAAACAATTATTTTTTTACAATATACGCTTTTACAAACTGGGAATTGTCATAAAGATGTCTATGGGGATGTAGTGCGTCTAAATTATTGCTTTTATACAGTCTGATTTCGTCTTAGGCAGCTCTTTCATTTATTTAAGGGTGACTCATATTCCAACAAAAATACATATAAATGTGGCTAGATGGCGGAAAGAGGGTAAACCCCACTTGAAAATTGTAAGACGTGATTTGTGAATGACCCATTTCGAATAACCAATCATAAATTTAAGACACAGATTATTATATTATCTTTTTAGCTGTAGCAGTGTCCCCTATATACTACCTTAATATTTACCTCTTCAGTTTCGGGAAATTCTAGACATACGCTTTAGATATTAATTTTTTTTGCATAACCAGAAATCATCTAGCTTAGTATGATGACTTATTAGAGGATATCTTACAGAAAACGCCCTTAAAAATTTTGTTGAGAAGAGAAGGGAAAAGTATGCACTTTGGAAGTAGGTGGAGTACTTTATAATCATACACCAAATATAATTTCAAAGTGATATCTTAATCACTACATGTGTATTGGCAAAAGAGAAGAGGTAAAATTAACAAACTTATTTTCATCGATTACTGTTTCTAGAAATTCCAACTTTATTTTATCTAGATTCACAGATGTACCTCAACAGCCGACGGGGAGTCTGGGTCCGACCCCGTTTATGACATATACTTACTCCTTACTGTATATGCTTCACTATGGTTCAATATTATACTTCAGAAATTCATTAAAGACGGTTAGAGGCATTTCTTTGATTTAGTCATAGGCACGAGATATTAGCCTCTTCAGTTTCGGGAAAGTCTCGACAAATGCATTAGATTTTCATTTTTTGCATAACCAGAAATCCTTTAGCTTAGCATGAAGAATGATTAGAGGATATCTTAGAGAACACGCCCTTAAAAATTTTGTTGAGAAGAGAACAAAAAATTGATTACAAGTGCTCAAAACTTAGGCATAATGTTAATTTCTTCTTATTTACAATTTCAAAGCTGCGCGCTATGTTTAAATGATATTACTGGGAAAGTGCTCTGATACAGTTCTTAGGAACTGAATCATGAGAACAGTGACAAAGGGACAGACAAAGTGCTCACACAGGACAGTGTGAAGTGGAAGTTCTTGACGTTACCAGCATACACAGATAGTGAAGAAAAAAGTAAAATTAGTTACTAGAGTTTCCAGCAAGGTGTGTGGTACTACGGGTGTAATCAAGATAGGGGAATATATTTCCTTTTTTAAAAAACAGAAAACACTAGAAATTTACTCAAATTCTCCTTAAAATATAAATATTCTTCGGAATTTTATTTTGGTTTTATACCATTGGGTGCTTTATATCATACGCACTACATCCCCCCATCTCCATTATGGCAATTCCCAGTTTGTAAAAGCGTATATTGTAAAAATACTTGTTTGCAAGTTTTGATTTAAAGTAAACGAAAAATTAAAAAAATAACAAAAAATACAGGGAACCTGATGGAAAGATACTACTCAGGGGTGGATTCAGGGTCACTGATGAAAAAAATTTAGTTATGTGAGATTTTGATGCACAAAACGGGCAACGGAGGAGGGCTTAGCGATGGCGTTTGGAGGGAAAGCCAACATTACTACCAGCACGCTCGCCCACAAAACCCCAGCTCCCGTTGGGGGAAAGGAAGGTATGAGGATGGAGTTCACGGAATAATCACCCTAGACCCCTACCACACCTCTTGAAAAAAGTCTGAGCATCAGAAAGCCACAGAACTGTAAAAATTCTACAAAATAGCAAATATTTGGTAAAAAGTCAAAACTTTAGGCCAAAAAACGGAACAGAAGATATTATTTGATAGGGCTAAAATTTCACACATAAGTTACTGTTATGGGTAGGCAACTTTTACGCACTATTACGATTTGGTCCTCTGAAATAAGTGCGGTTCGACGTACCTTAGTGGTTCAATGCTAATGATTTGGCTTTAAATTTAAACAAAACTAAAAACATTAATTTCAGTTTAAGACCATCTGAGTTACCATTTGATTTAAAATATCACATTTCATCATGTAAATCTAAAAACAACTGCCAATGTCATATTCTTGAATGTGTTCAAAGCTACAAATATCTTGGACTCTGACTTGAAATGGAAAACTCATATATCTGAATTGGGGAAAAAATTACGCTTTATTTTATTTAATTTTTACCACCTAAAAAATAAAATTGATTTGTCGTTTCTAAAAACTTTATATTTTTCTTGGTTCTATTCTTTAATAAATTATGGTGTTACTGTTTGGGGTGGAGAATATAAATCTAATCTCCAACCTTTAATTTCTATTCAAAATAAAATATTCAAAATTTTAAATCAGCAGTCATATCCTGATAATTTTAGATTACTCAAATTATTGCCTCTTCGTCACAACGCTTTTTTCCGTATTATTCTTTATCTTTATCGTAATAAATCTCTATTCAACACTATAGCTAGACCATATAATACTAGAGCTGTAGCAACATATCAAATTCCCAAATTTTCTAAATAAATTTTTTGTAAGCATTTCTTTTACCTCGCACCAAAATTATACAATAGTTTACCTCTAAATCTAACCTCCATTAATAAATATTCAGAGTTCAAAAGAAATTTATTTGAGTTAATAATTAATATCGACGACCTGGATTTATATTTTTCACTTCAATGAAGCATATTTTAGTTAATGGTTTACCAGCTTGTTGCCATCATTATTTAGCTATTGTTTTTTTTACAGTTTTATGTTTGTGTTGTAATTTGTAATATGTCATTTGTCCATATAATTTCTTTTTCGCCTGTACGGGAAGTTTCTTCCCCTTGGCGAATCTCATTATGTCTTACTTTTCTGTGTTTGTATAATGAATGTCTAATAAAGTTATAAATAAATAATAAATGAGTATCGAAAAAAATCCATGAGAGTGGAAATGGGTGCAAAATGTGACGCCTTACAGCACAAAAGTCACAAGGATATCACCACGAATCCGACGTTTCAAATGATCACACCTGTCACATGTCACAATATGACTGAAATGAAACTTCACTGATCTGAGACTTCACATTTTAACCCTATCCAACAGGAATTACGTGAATACTCCGCGATATCACAGTGACTCTTCGACGGAATCTATATCACCATGTTGTTGTTGTTGTAGTTTGCCACTTGGAATACCCAAGCTTGCGTAAGGGTTCAAGGCAAAGGGGGTGTGGCTCCTGAGAAAGGGAGGCCCTGCCTCATGATATATGATAGATTCTGCCACTATCTATCGCCAAATCCACAATTTTGCCATGTATCTGAAGGGGAGGGAAATCTGAAGGGGAGGGGGTCTCCAGACACCTGGACCCGAGGTAAATAAACTGCACCATGACGGACCACAGGACTTTCGGACCCACAGATTTAACGAGCACGTACTCCGCATATTCTCGGTGAGTCTTTAGAGGTGTCGGGAATTGAACCCGGGACCCTCCGATCCCGAAGCCGATACCTTAACCACTAGGCTCCCCACGGCCCAAATATCACCATGATGTATCACTTATTTCATGTGATGGGTTTGTGACAAAAAATGAACATAGAAAGAGAATGAACACTGAAAGTTATCGCCAGTTTTAGTATTTTGAAAATATCTTTTAGATTAATTCGGTTTATTCAACTTTTATTAAAGTTCTGCTCATAACCACTCACCCAATGAGGTTAGTTATACTGAAGTTGAAACCTCAAATGATCTAGGTATATGCTCGGTTGTCCCTTGTTTTTTTTAAATCAAACCTATAATAATGTAATAGAGAATGTATACCTATTTTCATTCACTAAGGGTATCTCATAGTTATGAATGACCCTTTAGTAATGAGAGATTACATCCAAGACACAACGGGATTCATCCATTCACAACGGGATGCTCATCACTTTGTCACAAACTAGTCACACTACGATTTCACACCTATGTTAAAAGTTATCCCAATTACTTATCGCACATTCCGGACATAAGAGAATCATAACGGTATGTGACTCCAATGTGATTGTCACATTTCTATCACACGGTTGTTAGAGAGGTCGAGTCACGATTTGCATTCGTCGTTCTTTATTACATATTACTTGTTGAAAGGAATTTTATAACTGGAACTTACTTTCTATGATAAACTTTCAATCCAAAATATTGCTTGACGAAAAAAAATACATGATGGTTATTGTTTTGAGAGGAATAATTAAGATAAAAAATTAAATAAAGCGATGAAAGTTCCCCGTATATTGCCTCTTAAAACAAAAACCATCAATGATCATCATTTTATTATCAATAATCATCATCATGATATTTATGGGTCCATTTATTTCTCACCTGTGTGCTGCAGCTGCTCAGAGCTCTGTGTTGCGTTGGACTGGCTGCGCAGCTGCACTATGATGCGTCTGGGGTCCGTATGGATAGTATTGGTCACAAGGTACGTCACGAAGGGGAATTGACCTGGATAAAGAAAGCATGATGTAATCGCAAAAAATAACAACAGCATACCAATATAAGTTCCAACCAAGTTACTTGCTGTCCCAGCATATTGACATGATGCCGAAATTCCAGAAATCTCAGATTCAATGAGTCTTAATGTCAGATCTAAATTGCAATTGGCTCTGAGACTCTGCAGGGACTCTGTAAAGTCGGTAAAATAAGGACGTATATATCTAACTATTCATAAAAATTAAATGCCGTGTCACAGTAGCCAATGAAATACCATAATTATAATACAATGTGCGAGCGAAGTTATACCTAGGGAACTGCCTAATCAGTACAATGGGTTGGGGAACGATACCGCCTCCTGGTCACTATCTTCCCAATTTCAAAGTTTTACTATCCTGATATGTTCCTCTAATGAATTTGAAAAATTTAACTTTTTAATTGTAAAAATAGATAATTTTTGAAAAACCATATAAATTCACAAGCCTTCAAATCTATTTACTATACAGGGTGTCCCATAAATAATGGGTCACACTTCTACGGGGGATAGTAGACCCATATTATCTCTGCCATCGTCCTAACAGTAGGACGTATTCTTACATCTAACACAAATTTAAACTTTTCAAATTGAGTTTTCATGGTTATATTGTGTGATTACTTAAGATAAAATAAGTTTCACAATCGTTTAATATTAATAATTTTTTTAAACGTTCTTAACACAGAAACTAAAATCTACAGGACAGCTTTCTTCTGTCGTACACGTCCATTTCATTTTTCATTAATATTAAATATTTATATAAGGGCAATTCCACCGTAACTCACGCTACATTTTTTTCAAAATTGCAATTTCAAATAATTTTTAAATATAGAAATAACTATTATTTTCTTTTAAAAAAATTATGCATATTGAAATTTATGCTAATAATTTAAAATAAGTGCTTTGGGGGCGCTCTCACCTCAACCGCTTTTAGTAAATACCATTGCTGCATATTGCCATCAAATTTGTGTCCTTGAGGAAGGGTTAGGACCCTTCAAACGTGAATTGAGTAATAAATAAGAGGAAAAAATAGCGTATTAAAACCTCTATAATTTTTAGCTAATTTTTTGCATTTTTGGGGGGTAATTACCCCTTAAACTTATCCGTTTGTTATAAATTTATCATATTTTTTTAATTTGAACCTTTCTTGTCCTCTGGGAAGCAATTTGAAGATTAAAGCAATGCTTTTTGACCCTGAAAATCGAGTTTAAAGTTATAAAGTCGTCGAAAAACCTAAAAAGGGGGAGGGGCTGTTCCCCGAAAATCCTGAGTCAATTGAGAATTTTAATGGTGATTTTCATATTCAGCAACCCAAAATCTATAAGAAATGACTATTTTCATCAAGGAAATTTTTTCATTGTTGAACAGTGTTATTTATGGGACACCCTGTATAAGTAAATGAGTATGCAAGTTTCAACCATCGTATTTTTGATTTAAAGAAGTTAAGTTTATTAAAAATGGTTTGATTTAACTTTCAAACTTATTTAACTTATCTGGTTTTTAAATACATCAAGAATTCTTCATTAATTTTATAACACACAAGACAGTTCAAATTTTCAGTGGTGCTTATACTGAATGGTTTCGAATCTTCTGGAAAGCTCTTAGCTTGATTTCTTTTGCAAAAGTACGTGTCAAACAAGATGAAAGCGGGACCCCGGATCTATCTACGGTAAGGCTAAACTACAGAAAAGCAAATTTAAGGATGAAGGAAGGAAAATTATTGTTTTTTTTTAAATATTATTTCTGAAGTTAAGAAACTGTTCTTTCTTCAGTCGATTTTTCTCTAATAGAAACTAAGAATCCAAACTAAAATATTGGGGAGAGTCGAAATATTACGTAACCATATATTTGGTCATTTTTGAGCCTCCCTTTTCCCTTTATCAGCAGAGATAAGAAAACCGCAACCCCTCTTAAAATTAGGTAAGAAAACTGCCCTTGGTTCTTTTCCTTGTGAAGTCAAAATGCTTGAATTTTTTTTCGTAGTTCAATTTTGTGTAAAATTTATTTTTGGTTGAATTTTGATATTATTTATGCAAGAAAGAAGATGTTTTCGAACATGCAGTGTTTGTAACATCTTACGTAAGCATAACTCACACACCTTCTCCCCCGGGGGAGAGGCGTTGGATCTTTGTCAGGAAAAATAAGCAAAGAACAAATCCCCTCCCCCTTAGGTGCTTACGTAATATTTGAACGCCTCCTTAGCTGTAAATAACGCTTTCTTGATTATTTTTTATCATTCCTTATTTTCTTTTAGAATATATAAATACGTTTAATTCCCAGTAATTTTTCTATACATATTTCTAAACACGTTTATAGAGATCGGTATTGTGGTTTAATACTTAATATGAAGCAGTAGCAAAATAAATAAATAAAAAAACTGAGATAACTCTCACTAGAGGTGAACAAGGTACCTATATTCAAGGTATAACAAATTCTGAGCAAAAAATATTATTAGGGTCCGTTTATGTTATTAATAAATTAGAGTTTGTTAAACCTTTAAAAATAGTACCTACTTTGTTTGTCCCGTTCCATGCATCTACACTAGGGTGGCCCATTTTTCTATGGGAAAAAAACAGTGTTTTGAAATTGCCACGGCACCCCCTCAATTTTTTAGACCTACAGAGAAAACTATTTTGGCAAAGTTTGGGCTCTGTACCTTAATTAGAAAGCGATGCCAAAGAGGAGTGAAAAAGTCCAAATTAGAAGATTTTTATACGAAACAACTAAAAACCAAAGATAAAATCATCTCATTCCTGCATTTTTAAACAGCTAATAACTCTAGAACTATACAACTTAAAAAATGAAACCAGGCTCATTTTTTTAGTAATTTCATTTTCTTTCATTTGGTGTGCATCATAACCACCTTTTTCCAAAATTAGAAAAATGAGAAAAAATTAAATAAAACATTAAAATTAAATAAGAAATTTTAAAGCTTTTTAACTCATAAAATAAACCTTTCTATCAAATTTCAAATTGAAAATAAAAAAATTCATGGAGAAAAAATAAAAACCCTAAACACCCTCAAATAATACAACAAGAGCTATTAATTAACATGGAAAATTCCCCTCCTCTTTGGCATCGACTTCTAATTCGAAAACAGAGTTGAAATTTTGGCTATGAGCTTCTATTTGCTGTTCAAAAAAGTAGAGGGTGCCCAGAACTCTACAAAGTTTTTTGGGCCACCCTAATCTACACGTATCTATAAGTATCTTTATTTCATTAATTTTAGTAAAAAAGAAAAAAATCATTCATCATAAATTAATTAACTGATTTCAAAATGATACTTTGCATTTTGAACATTCCTTGTAGAACACAAAAAAAATCATATTTAAATAACAATATCTTTAAAAAATTTTTATAAAATTTATGTTTAAAAAATAAATATAAATAAATTTCAAATATAATATTAAATAGATTTTGTAAAAAAAATAATATCGAAATTTCCTTTCTTTTTCCGCTGAAGAAATAAAAGGAGTATATTTCACAGTTAACGCGTTCAAACAAAAACAAAGCTAGAGATGATTGTAATCATTTGAATTCACTTAGCTCATAAAATACTGAGATGAGTTTCTGCTTTATTGGAATCAGTTTTATGGATTTCCATGATATTTATTCAAACGCCTTTTAATTTATTTATTCCAGTTTTTCTGGATAGTGGAATAATGTGAAATGCAATTTATCGTTTCTTCGCCTTCTTGCTCCATTGCTTTTTATCCGTTTTCTATCGTCTTTTTAATTTATTTATACGATTTCTTTTTGAGAGCAATTCGGTTATCTATACAAAGTAAATATTCTTACTTGTTTTAAAGGGATGACCTTTTGTTTCACCTCAAAAAATATTCACTCAAAAGACCTAAATGAATTTTTGTATCTACGAGTCTTGCAACTCCTCAATGTGAAAGTAAAACGAATACTTAATTAGAATTAAATCGCCATCGCCATTTTTAAAAAGGAAATTAGTCCAAAAAATGACAAATTGACTTTTTGTGCTCCAAACAATCTCCAAGCTTTGCTCTACACATGAGTGAAAAGAGGGGGAAAATAACTACCCCCTATAGCAGGTATGGACAACCTTTTTGAACCTGAGGGCCGAACTCAAAGATTATAATTACGTTGAGGGTCCTAGAGTAGATAACAGGTAATGTGAAAAAATGAGTCGGTGTTATTATGGTTTATGTTTTAATACTAAAGTTAAACATTTATCTGGACTAGAATAATATTATCTTGATAACATACAATAAGTACAATGTTAAAGTAACATTAATATCAGCGGTGTGTAAAGAAATTTATTCCGAGGGGCTCAAAATAATCCCTCAGCTCCTCCCATTACAGATAGCATTACAGTAGCATTAGGTAGAATTTGCGTCTAAAAAAAGCAATGTGTAATAAAGTTCCAGTTACCAAGGGGGATATAGGGGCCCTTCCCCCGAAAATGTTTGGAGATTTGACTCCCAAAACAGGTTTTTAACTAGTTTTGGTACATATAATAGTTCGAATTTTGCATTTGCATTTTGAGGTAAGGTTTAGATTTAGATTAACGTTTTATGGTTTTATAAAAGTTTTGAATAATAAAGTTCCAAGTACAAAAGGGGGGTTAGGGGGTCATCCCCTTGAAAGTTTTTGGAAATTTGACCTTAAAAGTTGGTTTGAACCTGAGTTACAAGATTATCAATATCGTGATTTATCCCACTACTCACATTTATACAGGGTGTATCTGAAATGGTGCAACAAACTTTCAGGGATAATAGTAGATACCTAGAAGAGTCAGAATAACATAGGATTTGGGGGTCCCAGACCAAATCCCAGGGAGTTAAAAATGGAGCGACACCCCGAAAAAATCATTGAAAAATTCAATTTGTAGAAGAACTACCATTGATAAAAATTTAATTATGGTCTCAAAAATTGTGGTTTAATATTATCTTTAAAATTATTTCAAAATTCTTCACTTTAAAATTTTTTTATTATGAAAAAAGTTTAAAAACCACAAAAAAATGTGAAAACTCTGTCAAAACCTTATTTTGTACTCCGAAATCCTTTCTTTTGATTTGATAATCTGAAAGATCATAGTTGAAAACCATTAAGTCCAAAGTTTCACGTAAATACAATCAATATTAAACGCTTGAGATCCTGTTAAAGTTTTTTAAAGTTTTCTAGAACTGTTTCCAGAACAGTTGTTTGCGCACGCAAAAAACAAAAACTTTAAGAGGATCAGATTATCAAATCAAAAGAAAGGATTTCGAAATACAAAAAAAGGTTTTGGCAGAGTTTTCAGATTTTTTTGTGGTTTCGTAACTTTTTTTATAATAAAACAAATTTTAAAGTGAAGACTTTTGAGGTAATTTTAAAGATCATATTAACCACTATTTTTGAGACCATAATTAAATTTTTACCAATGGTAGTTCTTCTAGAAATTGAATTTTTCAATGATTTTTTGGGATGTCGCTCCATTTTTAACTCCCTGGGATTTGGTCTGGGACCCCCAAATCTTATGTTATTCTGACTCGTCTAGGTGTCTACTATCATCCCTGAAAGTTTGTTGCACCATTTCAGATACACCCTGTATGTATACCAAATACGCAGATAATTTTTCTTGCAAATTCTCTGAGGTAGGGGAATTTTTCTTCAGCTAGGGATAAGTGCTGTAGAAATCGCTGAGCTCCACGTCTTTAAATTTTGACATTAAATGCAAGTCTTCCTGAAGCTCGATCAACTCCATTTACAGGTGTGTTGGATTTTCTTATATGTTACTTTTCAAGGGAGTAAAATAAAGGTTGTGTGAACTAGCTAATTACTCTTTTAAAATTAGAAAATCTATTTAAAAAATTGTTCCGATAGGGATTTTAGTACTGCAGCATATTCACTATAGTCAATATTTTCATGACTGGATAGAGTATGACTGCAGCTTCCAGAGCACATTTGGTTTTTCCATAGACGAAAGTTCCGTATCCTTATCTTAAATAAAATATATCTTAAATAAAACCCCTAAAACGCATGCTCAATTAGATTGAATTTACGTTGTTTTTACTTCTTAAAACGCTCCTCACGAGGCGAAAATGAGAAATTTTAATTTTTATGACTCATGTGAATGACTAAACGTATTCTTAGTTAATTAACTTAAAGAAATTTCATTTTCGCCTCGTGACGAGTGTTTTAAGATGTAAAATCTACGTAAATCAACCTAATTGACCGTGCGTTTTAGGTTTTTTTTCAAGATATTTTACTGCTTAAGGTGTCTTTTCCTACTGAATCGATTCTGCTCTACAACTTAGTCATTGATTTTTTTCACATACCTCAATTAGTTTTTTTAAATAAAAATTATAACTCCTAAAGTTTCCACTAGAGGGCGTTGAAAACTGTCTCATCGGATAGGGCATGGTCATTTTACTATACCTAGACCCCACTTTCATGACTATATCTGTAGGGGTTCAAAGGTTAAAGTGGTTGGACCACTTTTCGTGGGAAACCCTGTATGAAACTAATTATCAGATAAAAAGTATATACAGAAAAATGTTGCCTAATTTTTTTTAAAAAATAGCTCTTTTTTCTACTGCAACACATATCGTAGAGATGCATTCAAAATAAACAATTTCATTGAAGTATAATTGATCCAAAACCAATATTTAACTAGTATATATGTTACCGCTAAAGTTGATAATTAGTTAATCTGAAGAATACCTAGGTAAACTTAAGATTAACTGATTTCTGTCGTTAATGTGCGGATTTTTGAGTTTTTCGCATTTTACCTAGGGAATCTACACTATAACGGCCTCTTGATAGTTAAAGTTCAAAATAGTTTGTTTCGTTCAATACTTTCTGTTAAAATGTTGAGGTGCTTACTGCGCCATGCGCTTACCCCTGCGCAGTTGGGTTTCAATACGTAGTTTGTTGTCATATTTGGTGTTTTGATTTCAAATTTAGAGCGTAGCACTGGTAGTTGTCATGTTGAATGTTAAAACAAAATAATACAAGCAAGTAAGTACTGTAAATTTACATGATTAAGTACAGCATATTACTACTAAAACGGGTATTTTGAAACAATTGTGTTGAAGCTCCGACTTCAGAGTGACAGATATTTCTTAAAGCAAATGTCCCAGCTGTTGAAATATCTTTTCAACAAACGTTAATTCAACAATCGCTGGAACCTGGGCAACAGTTTAACATATGTAATCGATCGCGAATCCTAGCAATAGTTCAGTGCAGGCTGCCAGCCGATTACACCGCGCTTTCATTAAGATTTGCTAGTTTAAGTGCTCATTGAAATACGCTGTCAAATCGAGATCGAAAACCACAATTGATACAAATCTCAGTTGGTACTTTAATATTCTATTATTATTGTTTTTATATTCTAGTTTTAAAATTGCTATTTCATTACTATTTTTGTGGGATTTGTGTGTTTTGTGTAATATGAAAAAAGTACCAATCCCCCTTTTTTGATTCGTCATTGTTACTGTTTACCCCCAAAACGAGTTTGGTTATAGTTAGGGCAGGGGGGTTTGGGGGGGCGGCAGCCCCCCCAACCTCCTTAAACTTTTTATAAAATAAAATAAAATTTTGTACTTTAACGGATCACCCTCGTTAATATGTAAAATAACTGATTACAGGTAGTATGCAGATTAACGAGTGTCTAGTCGGTAGGTTGCAGAATACCTAGGTAATTTCAAGATTACCTAGGTAATCTTAGAAATTGAAAAAAAATTCGCTCTTTAACGGATCACCCTCGTTAATCTGCAAATTACCTAGGTTATCTGAAAATTAACTGATTTCCGGACTTTAACTGTAACATATACACCCTATTCTAATCCTTGGAAGTGATATTTTTATTTATATTTTAATACAAACACATTTGCAAAAAAACATTAACTAAAATATTATCAAAGGTTCCAAGCGCATAGTCGACTACTGATTCAAATTTTGACTATAATCTTCTATTCACAAATATCAATAAGATTATTTTTATTCGTTTTAAATGAAACGAAAGCGAAATGTTTTGCATTTAAAACTTCTTATACTAAGTTTGAAAAATGTTTTCGATCATGGTTTCGATCATGTGGTAATAATACTTTGTTGATCTAAAGTTTTCTTTCTTGTGGTAAGTTTGGATTATCAGAACAGCAATATTTACAAGGACAGAACATCTTTAAAAGAAGGGCAAAGCATATAAAGTTAGTTGAGATTCTAAAGTCAGGAACACTTTAAGAATATAATAGAGGGAGGAGTTTTTTTCTTAAAAAGATTATCACAAAATCACTCTAAAAATAAAAACTTCAATTTTTGAATGCTTTCTTTATATATAGTTCGATACAAATAAATGATTCTTCCGTTTGTAAACCATTATAAAGTTCCTGATTCTCCTTGCTTTCATGCTTCACTAGGAAAGCGTTATTAAACTAATTTATTTTACTTATTTAAATTAATCCATCCGTAAGGATCATGAAAATTATAATATGGTTGCATAATTTTTAAAAACTAATTCAAAGAATTTATTTATATATTTCTTTTAATCTTGCTTGCAGCATTATCAAACCATAGATTTTTAATAAAATGGAAAAAAAATTTGAAAATTATCACTAAAACAGACGCAAAAAGTTTCGATCGAATGTGTTTAATTTAAAATTTTCAGTAATTAAGGAAATAGAAGAGATATCATGCTCTCAATTTGAAAAAAAAACTAAATCTGATGGGAAAGAATTTTAAAGTTTTTCTCGCCCCATACATTCAGTTGGGTTAAAACATTTATTACACTCAGCAATAACTTCGATAATAATTGGAACTTTTGAACGTAGTTAGCTTTTAAGTTTCCTTACCCTTATTCATCTTAAATTTATTTTCAGTTCCATAACCTATCAAAATGAAGATTAAACCAACTTTTCAAACAACGAAAGCAAGACAAATATACCTCAAAATAGGAATACGAGAAGATTATAACTAAAAAAAATATCCTGAAAACTTTGTGTGAGACACCGTCGCTATTCTTATCATCAAGCAACATTTAAAAAGAAAAAAAGACAGGCAGGAACAACTAACTCCAAGAGTGATGGATCACAAAGACGATCCTAAGAATGATAGACCTATCTCCTTACTACATCAAATGAGTAGCGTGAGTGATGAAGACTTTCGTGACTTACTGTGTCTTTCGACGTTCATGAGCAAGAGTCCTTCGATGGCGCTGCGGGACTCCTTGAGCCACGCAAAGGCCTTCCGGTGCTTGCTGAGCTGAGCCGCGAGCCACTCTTTGGGCGTGAGTCGCAGGGCGGTGCTGGGGAAGGGAAGGTCTTGGGAAGTGAAGGAACCGTTTTCACGGAAGTCGATGATGATGCATACTTTGGGGTCGGAGACTTCCAGCATGTTCATCTCCTGCAAGAGAGGAATGGTACAGTTTGCATACGCAGGATGTTCCAAACAGAGTGTAACAATAAGCTATTTCCTAAAATAATTCCCCGAGACACATACTTCTAATAACACATTTTCATAAAATGAGGTGAAAATTAGATGAGACTAGTTTCAACTCCATGGGAGGTCTATTTTAGACTATTGTTAAGTTATTAATAGATAACTATGACTATTACCTAGTTATCTATTAAGTTATCTACTGTTACACTATTATAAACAACCTTTAAATCGATCCCATTAAATGTAGAACGGGAAATAGCATATCTTTATTTCAATGACTTTTTTATTTATTTCTGAAAGTATGAAATATATATCTGGTTTGTTTCGAATATTATTAATTTCTTTTCAGCGGATAATTCGTTCCTAACCCTTGGCCACTGATCACTTGTTCTTTTTTTTGTTCACTGACGTGGTATCTAATCCCTCTCTGGAAAGCTAGTGGTCTTTTCTGGTCAGCTATGCCTAATAATATCATGCCACCCTTGAACACTGGTCACTTTACACTCTTTTTACTGAAATTGTGTAAAATCTCTTTCTGGGGTACACTAGTGCTCTGCCCTGGTATGTTATAAATCATAATTATTTCGTTCAAACATACTCATCCTGTCCTGACAATCTGCTCGAACTTGGAAACTCCTCCCAAAGAAATAGAATTGACCAAAAACCTCACTAATCAAGTGATAAGTTTGGCACATTTTATATTCTGCCTATAGTGAGAGAGTTATACACAGTTTGTGAGTATTTTAATAGTTTTAAATTTGTTAAAAGAATTAAATTCAAGTGTTAATGATTGATGGCTTCAATATACAGGGCGTCCCAAAAAAGACTGACACATTATAAAAATCAATAAATAATAACTCGAAAACTAAAAAAGATAAAAAATACCCGGTTTGTTGAATCCAACTCCTAAGAATGCCGTGTAGCATGAAGTAAACCGTGTATTTTTATGTTTCTTAGTTATAAGCTATTGATTTATAAAATGTTTCAGTCTTTTTGGGACACCCTCTGTACATACTTTTAATAAAAGTTACAATATGAAAGTAATTGTAAACATAAGTAGAGGAGAGGGGGGCACTTTTGCACAAAAAGTAAATTTTTGGCTATTTCTCCATATATTTATAAGATATTGAAACAAAAACTGATTTATTCATAAGTTCACAGCATTCCTGAAATTTAGTACCCTTTTTAGATGCATTTATCAAAATTTCCCCTTAAATCATCGTTCGAAAAATCGAAAAATTCTGTGTGAATGTGGCCCAGAGAGGAGGGGAACATTCGCCCACTGCATAAATAACACAGAATAAATTTTTAGAAGGTACCAAATTCATTGTACATTAAAGTTTACATTTACAGCAATAAATTAATCTGGATATTGGCACCTTTACGTTTTTTCTTCAATTTTAGAGGTTTTTACACTTGAAAAAATTTCATTGAAATGTCAGTGTAGATTACGTTTTTGATAAGGAAATGAGAACTTCGTGAGAAAACTCATAACGAATATATTGTACATTAATAAAATCAATGAGAACAAATTGATAATTTTTTTTGTTTTCACCCTTTCAGTTTTTAAGAAAGTGAGATAGCTGGCAACTCAATACCATCTCCAGAAATTGGTGGTTTGGATAGTTTTAGTAGACTTTCATGGCAAATAGATAAAGGATGATTTGTAAGGATTTTCCTTTCAGTCTTTTGTTTTGTTCTAACTATACTTTTCAAACCATAACCTATAAAGCTATTCCTTTATTTGTTAGTCATTTATAGCTTTACTGCAAAGCTTTAAATTACCTAAATCAATGTCTGTTTCTAAGTGGGTATGTGAAAATTTACAGGTAAAGAATAACTAATATATTTCTTAAATCAGATAAAAACTTAGTGTTAAAGTTAATAGGAATAAGCAAAATATTTTCAATTGGTTTAAAAAAAGGCTTACAAAACTAAATGCACAAAAACTTGATTATTATTACAGAATATTAAATGAAAACATATTTTAGACAGAAAACAATCTTATTTAATACTTATCCAACTTCTATTACATAAGTTAAAACGGGGAAAATCCTAAAAGCTTTGAAAATTTTAAGTTTAATAATAAAAATATTTGAACTAACTTAATTCAAAGTACTTTAAAATACTATAGTTTAAATGCGTTTGAAATCACGAAAAAGAATTAGAAGAAATTTTTGAACTGTCCGAAATGTACCCCAAATTTTTGTGTTCGAATGTACTCCATCTACCATCTCCAGCTTTAAGAGTAAAAAATAGTTATTTCTAATTAAAACTGGGAAAACAATTTTTCAGGACTTTATTGATGCCACAATAGAATTCAAGGCGAAATTTCTATTTCAAAAACTTTCTTGTTGAATTTTCACACGAATGAAATGATAAGAAAATTTACGTTGCACCTTCCAAAGCAGGCAATTTTCAAACACTAAGGGTTACAATGATTCCACTGCTTTAAAAATTCAGGCAAAGGGGGTACCCACAATACAGATTCCTATTGTTATTTTCTTTCATATTTTTAAATTGAATTTAACATAGTGATAAGTAGCTTGTCCGAATGGGGCGAACGACAACAACAACAATGTAAATTAAAACGCTTTTTTAAATCGGTGCAAAAGAATATATCTCCGCAAGTAAAGCTTTAAAAAGTCTTCAAAACTTACCGAAAAATTGAAAGGTCTTGAACTTGAATTTAAAAACGTAGAAACACGAGAAAATCCTACAATCCTTGAATCTAAGGCATTTTAAAAATTGGTGGTTTTACTTAAGATTTTTTACACTTTAAGAAGTCTGCAAGTTTTAGTTTTCTGATGATAAGAGTTTGCGATACTTTTTACTATTAAGTCTTCATTCAATACAGACAAAAGTCTTGAAATCTCATCATTATTTCCAGTTACTTATGTGCACTGTGTAATCCAAGCTAAATCCTTTCTAGTATCCTTTCGGAAGCAGACTAAAGTATGAGGAGCCAAGACAAATTGGAAAAAAAGAAAGAAATTCAACTCGCTGTCGACGAAGTATTGATTTTCTAAGGTCTTTTTCGTTTAACTTGGAAACATGCACTCTTGAAGTCAAAAAAAGTTCGAAAGGATTAACGAGGCAACCATCACTGCAGCACTCAGTTATTAATTACTAAGATTTATAGATTGTTTTCTAAAATTATGCTTCAACATGTTCACGTTTACAGTAATATAAGTTGTAATAAACGATGTGGGAGTATTCTTTGAAATACTTTTTTGCTTTATTTTATTTATTTACATTATTTCTTTATTTTATTTTGTTTTATTTTATATTTTATCTTATTTTTATATGTAGAGGAGAGGAGGGTATTGTGGAATAGTCGGGTAATATGGAACACCTGAGTTTCTGCTCCCCCTCGTGCTGCTATCATGTAGCAATGCCACGAAAGTCTTAAGAAATCCCCCATGATGCAGAGCTCAAAGAGTTTAGCTTCTTGTTGTTGTCTGAACAGTCGCAGCAAAGCAAAGTGTGTTTTACACTGTAAAAAATAATCCTGCAAAAAAACAGAAAATTTCTGGCAGCAAAAGTTGCCAGAAAAAATCTGTAGGTTGAAAAATCCTGTAAACAGAAAAAAGCTGTAACCTACAGGTAAATGCTGTAAAAAGGAACTTTCTGTCAAGTGGGCTGCAGCTTTTTCTGTTGCCTCTCAGTAATTTTCTGCTTGTGCGCATGCACTTATTTTAGTAGAGTTTTTTTAATCTTAATTAATTGATATCCGGGGATAGAACCCGCGACCTACCGCATGCTAAGCACGCACGCTACCACTGTACCAAAGAAGATTCAGTATAACGTTGCCAATAGCTGTATTGGTTTTCAATGCAGTAAGTTTCTGTTTAAGTACAGATAAGCTAAAAAACTAGGTAAAAGCTGTCATTTTACATAAAATAAATAGAAGTGCGGTGGAAATGTTACATGACAGAATATCTCTGTAAACATAAAGTAACTGTTATTGAAATTTCTGTTTTTCTACAGTTTTTTTTACAGTGTAGGATTTTCGAAAGTTTTTGACGGTAAATGTTCAAACCTTTTAACCTACCAGTAACTATGAGTCTTTGATTTTGTTGTTAAGCATAATGTACACTAAAAGATCAGTAGTTTCTTATACTGCAGTCGTTTTTTAGCTATCCATGTTTTATCGGTCAGTAAAAGGGTTCATAGTATAAGCTGGTGTGTCGGGTATTATGGAACACTAGGTCCATTCTGATGTGTCATATGAAATTTACTTCCTGTCATCAACTAAAGGACAGGAAAACAAAGATGCTGAAGCATCTTAAACTAAGATCTTTTGTAATGAAAAATTTTCCGAAGATCAACGAGGAGAAATTTGAATCCAATGTATTAGCTGTTTCCTATGGGCTCATCTTGACTGTACTGGAGCAGAAAAAGACGATTATGTTTGTGACTATTGCAAATAGACTCATGAACAAAACTATTTGAACGTAAATTTTTAAATATATTTTTATAGTTAAGATTAACTATGTTCTCTAAGGTTTAATTAGTTTTCAGTAGCTGTAAATCCAACTGTTCCATATTACCCGACTGTTCCATATTACCCTCCATTTGTAACTTTTTCTTAAATTACATTTTTTGATTAAAAAAAATAAATGCTGATTTATTTGACCATTGGCCCTTCATTGTCATTAGTTATAGCATGTACTTAAAATGATTCGGTGGATTTTTATTAAAAACCAATAGAGTTATTCTTAAATATATAAAGGGTGTTCCATAATACCCTCCTCTCCTCTACCTAATACAAATTTCACATAGGAAGTTTTTAAAGTAGTTATATTTCAATGTTTTATAAACATTTGTAAAACTCAAATAAATTAATATTTTTACTATAGATCGATACTTTTAATATTAATAAATATTAATTTTATAACATACTTCGTAAACTTATCCTCCTTTCAATTTTAAAGTATCCAAAAAAGTTCTAGAAATAAACAAACTAAAAAATACTTTTATAATTATAATTTATAAAAATATATTAAAAAATAACAAGTTTATTCTCAAAACACGCTCGCACAATAATTACTATGATAATACGTAAAAAGAGAACTCCTTCCCAGAAATTATCAATATTAAACTTTAAAAATATTCCCAATACCTTTTTAGTAAAGTTTAGTGAAAATCAGTATTCTTAGAAACTGATAGTACCATACTTAAAAGAAAAAAGAATTACACAATTCCAAAATTCATGAGAATTCTTTCAAATTATATAATTATAGAAAACTAATATAAAATGTTATACAAGCAAATGAATTCACATCGTTATTTTCAAAGAGATTATTTTTAAAAAATAAAATTGAGAAAGCTTTGAATTGTGAAACTATTATACATAACTCTAACTAACAAATCAATATTCATAAAGAATAGTGATTTCTTAAACATTTCTCTAATCGATACGAGTTAACAATAACCTAACCCTAAAATAGTTTAAGTATACAATATCAAATATTATTTACATAATTTTATTTCAGGTACTTAGTTCTTTGAGTCGTTAAACACTTTGAAGTAAGAAATCCGTCCTAAAGCACTTTTAAAAAAAGTTCTTAAAGAAGCGCAATCCTCAGGAAAGAGGTTTAGATTTAGCATACCTACTTTGTGAGGGAATGCTTTGGAGGAGAAAAAATATCGAAACAAATGTTCAAATGGAGCATATAGAGATTTTGCGTGGAACACATTTTGAGAACCATTGCGTAAAAGTGCCGTTGATTTTGAAAGTGGTCCTCTTTCAGCACTTGCTAGTAAATTTTGATTTTTTTTAATTGGTTTATATCATATGGTTAGCTTTTGAAAACGGAATTTACTAATTTAAGAAAGAAATATATTTTCAATGGAGTTTTACAGTTTCTAAGTGTTTTTACATAAAATTTTTCTTGAATAAAAATTATATGCTGTAGTAGTACCATGAAAACGCCTTTTATTTATTCGTTTGAAACTCTTTAATAACTTTACAAGTTATATATGATTCCATCTTTACATAATTGAGTTAAAATTATCTTTAAAGACATAAAAATATGCATCTATGCACAAAAATGTGCTAACTTTAGTCATGCACCATTCCCCTATATATGAACTGCATTACAAGGAATGTCTAGAGACAGATTAGGAGAAAGGAGCAATAAGAAAGGACTCAGTCAAGAGAGATTTGAACCTTCTATTATCAAGTTTCCGAACCTCATGCGTTTTCCTAGGTTATTTATTTGTCAAGAAGCTATTCCAGCTTCTAATGGAAATAAATACCTTGTATGGGATAGGAAAAAGGCAAATCTTTCCTCAAACGCACCTACTTATATTACTTGTAACTCTTTATGAAAAGGTAATTTATTTTTTTCAACCCCTTCAAATTGTATAAGGACCTTATAGATTACATAAAATATAAATTTTAGAGGCACACATATAACATAAATTTACATTTGGCCTTGATACTTTACTGATTAGCGATCATAAATAGTACCTATAGATATATTGTCTATAAACTACTATTTTAAAATTACACTACACTGATTTCATGCGGTTTATTTGAAGCATAAACGTTTTTTGTGATATAAATAAGAAAAGATGTAGCAAAAAAATTAGGGAAAAACAGGTTATATGAAATTAAATAGACTAGTTAACTACTTGGGAAAATAGTTAACTACTAGTTTAAAATACTTTCAGGAAAAAATAGTTAACTACTGGTTGTGACTAGATTTCTCAAGACTAGTTAGTAGTTGGTAGTTAACTATTTTTTGACCACTAGATGCCGAACATTACATATTTATAAAACTTGGTTGCATTTATTAGGTCAACAAGTGAATATAATATTGTATTTATTATATTTTACTTAAATGTTTCACATTCTAATGTAAAGCTTAATCATTTGTTTAATATGTAATAGACAATAACCCTATTATCAAAAATTTTAAAGTATTTTCATTCAAAGCAAATGAACTTTTTTATATTTTCCGTTTTTAAAAATATAATCGTTTGAATGCATCAGAAAGCATTGAAAGGATTACCTGAAAGCAGATAAAAAATGTTGTTGAAATCTCACATTAAAAATAAGATTATTTTTAATGCCCCAATCAGAGAGGTTAAAAAAACTTCAATTTAACATGGTCGATAAAGACAAGCTCTTTAAAACCCAGAAACAAACATAATTAGAGATACTTTTAAGGAGAGTTGTAACCAATAAAAGTTGCTAAAAACGTTTCCAAAAAACTAATTATTGGTTACGGTTAATATGCGTAATCAAAGGAAAATCGTACTTCTAAAATTAGAAGGTAAATCAAGAGCAAGTTTAAACACTAAGGCGTTTGTGTAACCATATTTCAAATTTTAGTGATTTTTAAAATGGGTTATCTAGGAGAGCATTTTTACTGTGAATGCGTAAATGTATTTATATGTATTCGAACTAAAAATGCAATTTCAGTAAAAAGATAAAATTAGTAGGAAATAGTAATTTAAGATTCAAATTCGCACTTGGGTGGTGTTGAAGCCAGAAGCCGTTCTATAAAAAAAAGAAAATTGATTCAACAATCATAAATCAATAAAAAATGTAAAAAATGATTAAAATTTGGGGTAAATAAAGTTTCGGTAAATCAAAATAATTGAATTTTAAGGGGTCTGAAAATTATAGATGAGTTCGATATGGGGGAAAACTCAATGCATTGCATAGCCTATCTATCTGATTTAAGACCTATAAGATTTAAGAGAGAGAGATATATATATCATACTTAAATAAAAAAAAACCTTTACATAAAGAGTTATTTTTGCGAAAACATAACATTATATTTATATATAACATAGTACATTATAACAGGTATTTATATAACATACAACATTGTAACAAGTATTTGCATAAACATAAATTATTTGCTTGAAGTTGTTTTAAAAGTTGGCATTGTTACAAGTTTTATATCATATAATGTTCATCACTCATAATTTTTGCATTATAACATAATTTTTGCATTTTATTTTGCCATTTACATTGATAAAGAGTTTTATTCAAATAAAATATTATATCGTTGGAAAAGAGTCCACGACAATTTTCCTTTTATGTAAAGAATGTGAGCCAGCTTTTATAGATTTTAATAAAGTCTTGAAATGAGAACGAACATATTTCAGTCTGTGGCATGGTCATAATAAACAAATTAATTTTTTAACAAATTTCCTTTTTCTGCTTTACAAAAATGAATAAATAAAAATGATCACATTACTTTAAACATAATTTAAATTTCATAATAACTTAATGGTGCTCTAAAGCAAAAATTTATAGAATGAAGATAATAAATACAAGATCTTTCAAGAGAAATTTAAAAAAAATTCGTTTTCTAAGATAATAAAAAATGTCCAATACCACGTTATTAAATACTTACCAACTATTTAACATATAATACTCCAGACTTTTTTTTACATTAGAAGGTTATAATGCAAAAAGAAATTTCCAATTTTTATTCATTCTTGTCATACTTATTAACAAAAATTTGAAGGCTATTCTCAATACACTCAAGTTATGAGCTCTAAGTATGCCATGATTTCTAGTATCAGTTATACATATTCTAAATTCTAAAACATAACAACTTATTATTTAATCGTCAGTTTGAAGAAGGGAATAAGTCCTAAAAATGACAAATTGACTTTTTGTGTTCAAAACAATCTCCAAGCTTTGCTCTACACATAGGTGAAAAGAGGGGGGAAATAACTAACCGCTATAGGGAGATATCTCCCCTTGAAGTTGTGAAATCAATGTCCATTCATTGTATTTTTGAAGTTAATTTGGAGTTAAAGTTAATTTGTCTTTCTTTTCCTATTCTTTGAGCTGTAAACGAAGTTAAAAAGAAATTTTCTTTTAATTTAAAATTTTTTCAAACTTTTTTTATGCAGGGAATGTTTAACTCCATTCATATTCACTCACTCCATTGATACTGCTCTAATAACTCAGTTTCACTATAATTTTGAATTTTATTTGTCTTATTCCTTTTATTTCACCCTTTTGTGGTGTAAACTAAGGAGAAATATAATTTAAATGTGAATTTAAGGGTTTTTTAAGATTTTTTTATCAGAAAAATTTCATAAGGTTGAAGAAGGGAATAAGTCCATCAACTTATTTTGACTGTAAAATATTTTTGAATATACTTATATTTGTGTTGATGGTTGCTCTGTTTTCTAAATAGGGTTGTGAACTTCCAGTAAAAATTTGGTGATTATACAATGAAAATTCTATTACTTATATAGTTTTTTTTTTCGATTTTCTCAAAACTTGGTTTTTGGACTTATTCCCTTCTTCAAACTGACGATTCAATTGAAAACATATCAATAAAACTTATAATCAAGTGAATTTTGGTAGACTTCAGATAAAATTAAAATCCTTATTATGTTAATTTTATTTCCCTTACAGCAGCTATTCCCGCTAGAACTCAAGTTGGTTCTGAAATAAGAAGTCCTTATGGTGTACACAAAGAGACTTGAAAAGAAGAAATGTCTTTTCAATTTTATAAATGTAAGTTATCTATAAGAATCAAAATAGATCACATTGTTCAGTTTCCCAGACATTTTCCCATGCTAATCGCTAGACTAGTAATTAAGAGACCCGAGTACCTAGATGCTCGTTATGAAAGAATTCTTTTGAAATCTTTAACGAGCATTCAGTCTCATTTCAGAGGAGAGGAATTCTCCAGCATTGAATGGTTATTGAATTATAATTTTCTTTTTGGTCGCTTATGTATGCTGTGCCATCTATTTTAATCTGCTCTTCAAATTATTTCTTGTTATCAGATTGATGGATAGATGGGTTTTCGAAAACAGTGTGTTATATTATGATGATTTCAGGACCAAGAAAATGACACGTTTTATAGGTAGAAATTTTAAAAATGAGACATTTTTGGTTGATGATGTTTAATATTTTAAACGTAAGAAAGAAAAATAGAAAAGTGAAAGTTTCGCATTATAATTTTTCTGTCTGAACACTGAACAACAAAATAATAAATAGCATGTTAAATTGGGAAGAAATTACGGGATACCCAATGGATGAATGATACGTGATACCTGAAGCCTGGAATTCTTGGACTAAATTTGTGTTTATTTTTTCATCATAGAAGTGTCTAAACGTTTCAAGTCAACCATTTATCGTATCATTTGTTATTATTATATATTTATCTTATCCATCTTGTTCCGTTGACAACCTATTAAGTTGCATTAAGACAGATACTCATGTATTAAGTAAGCCATTCACATTATTAAGTTTTTACTAACTTTAATCATGAATTTGAAAACAAAGTAGTTGAAATATGTATGTATTAATTTTATTTTGTATTTTTTAACTTTTTATTTATGTTTTTAAAATAAAATATATCTAGGTTAGAAAAGTCTTTATTTGAGTGTTTCATTAATTTTGAGTCAGGTAAGAGAACTCAATTAAGTTTACTTTGAGGTGTTTTATTAAATGTATTATATCTGTAAGAAAAATTTAGAAAATTACTAATGTAATATTTATAAAAAAATAACTTATTCGTAAAAATTTACATTGTTAATCTAATTGTGTAACAAAAAAAATCATTCATAAAAAAGTTCTTATTAAATTTATTTAATAACGTTACTTACTAAAACATTAAATACTAATTCAATTAAATGAGTTCATCCAGAAATTAAATATTTGATTGATTTATTAGTAGATCGGCCTTTTAATGCAGGCAAAACATTTCATGAAAATTCACCCATTTTTATGACCAAGGGACAACTTATATGTAATTAGTGACTACCATCACATTTCATCAGATTAGTCGGAATTCATATGAATTCGATTCACTAACTATCCGTGTCAATCCCGTCAAACCAGGCTTTCAACTCAACAGTCCGACATGCCACTAAGCCTCGTTCAATATTGATGAGTAGCTGGTAATTGCAGCACTACCTAATTTGCAGCCTTTTACACGGAAGCCAAAGGAAAAGTCCTCTATGTGTGTGTTACCAGGGTTACTCGGAATTTTCGTGTCAAGGTCTCGCGTGCTTCTTTCACTTCTCCAGGGAGTAAATAGAAACATCCGTAACCCTTGCTACGCCCCACCTGAAGCAGTGTACAAAAGAGATTGTACAACTTTCAGACTTCTGAATTTTGATGCTTAATTAAGTAGAATGCATTGTAGGAAGGGGACTTTTGTTAGTAGGGTTGTTGGAGAAGGGTTACAATCGAGCTTATAAATTCCAAGATTGAATGTTAGTTTTGGTAATGAATCACATTCGAATTAATTTGTTAAGTAAAAATATTTCCCCTACGTTAAAATTTTGATTAAATCATTAGCCTGGATCTTGATATAGTTCTTGATAATAAAAAGCAATTTCAACCAGTGTTGTTTTGAAGATAAAAATTAATGTTCTATTTTCAGACTTTTGATTAATGTTTTAAATTAAGGGTTAATTGTTCCTTTTTTTGGAAGAAGAGTTAAAGTCTAATGTCTAACCAGTGCTTGTATTTTACAATTTATTATTAGTAAAAATGTTACAACGTTTGCATCAGTTGTGTTATTAAGATAATATTAGAGCTATTAATGTACTTTTGACCTACACTCGGTTTTATTCTTCAGAAATAAATTAATTGGTTAAGGTATAGCTCAAGTAAAACAGATTAAAAGAAAATTATTAAAGAATATTGAAAATAATTTGAGGTAAAAAGAACCAAATAAGGCAACCAAATAAATCAATTTAATATTATCATCATCACAGCATCAATTATTCTGTGTAGTTAAAACAAAGAGAGTTAAAAATGCAAGTAGCCAAAAATCAACGATTTAAATTAAAGCATTCTCCATAAAAGAACTACATTCTATACCCAAAGCTTCAGCAATCATGAGCAAGCCTTTTATAGTTCTATTTACTAAGGATCAATGATTCGAATGTCAATGCATCCCGGATTTTCCGATTGAAAACATCCGAATCAATGTATGTACCCTTCGGTTCTCTCCATTGGACTCGGAAATAGAATCAGAACTTCTCAAGTCACAGAGATCAGCCCTCCGTTCAAAAATATCTGCTGATTCAGTTTTTAATTCAGTGGAGAGTGGCTCAGAAACCCCGCCGAGTGTGAAGAATCACGTCTTCTGGGCTGCAAGGGAATTGCCACTTGATAAGGAAAACGCTCTACCTGGGACAAAGCTCTGTTTCTGATTTGATTACAATTGTTCCGAGAAACGTTGAAATAACTCAGACGAATATTTTTCGCGGGATATCGGAGGTAATTGTTGGGAGTGGAAATTTTTTTTTAGGGAATTTCATGCGGGTGAGGGTATGTGCATTGCACGATAGATTCCATAAAACTGCTTGCCGTTTAAAAAGTTTTATTGGTTGCGATTAAATTTTTATTGACCATTAATGCATTGAACAATTTTATGGGCATTTGCCGGTTTCAAATGGTTTTAGACTGAAAATTTTTTTTTATTGTTGGATAGCTAATTAATTAAGGCGACTGCCTACATTCGGAGAAGTTTTTTTAAAAAGCATTATATGTAACTTGTTTACATATTTTCTTAACCAATGTAGTTTAAATAACTAATATATGTAAAAATTACCCTAATTTTATAAAAAAAATGTTTTAAAATATAGCAATTTATACTAAAATTTGGCCGAAATTTACAATTCTGCCAACACCTCTATAGGTAAATATATAAAATTTTTTTTTGAAAATCTTGAAATCACATGTTCCTTAGATAAATACCTGTGCATTGAACTACCAGCTAAGCTAAATTTTGAAATATCAATACTTTAAGTGGGTTTTGGTGATTGTGTTTAAAAAAATATTTAAAAAAAAGGTTCATTTTACGATAAATAGTATAGCTCCTTTAATTTTCAAAATTTTAAGCTAATAATAGTTCAATGCACAGGTATTATTTATCTAAAGAACATGTGATTTCAAGAATTAAAAAACTGTTATATATTTACCTATAAAGGTGTTGGCATAATTGAAAATTTCCGCCAAATTTTAGTATAAATTGCTATTCTTAAAAATATTTCTCATTAAATTAGGGTAATTTTTACATATATTAGTTATTTAAACTACATTTATTAAGAAAAAATATGTAAACAAGTTAAATGTAATGTTTTAAAAAAAACTTCTCCGGACGTAGGCAGTCGCCTTAAATAATGTATATCAAACGATTTTATATGAATCACATAAATCCTTTATGACTAATATTTGGGGACAAAATATTGTAAAATTGTAACGTTAAATGATTTACGAAATGGTTGAAGGTATATATAGTTTCAGATAAATATTTACAAACTGAGAAATATTATCATTGACAAATTAATTCAACACATTTATAACGACATGTTTTATTTAGATAATAATCGTCTAATTTAAATATACAGTGGCACTCAAAATGTCTGTGATAGAAGACTACCACTACCGCTAGATGGTTAGACACATTAAGGGAAATAATACCCGGTAATCATTATAGTGCGTGCAGGGAGTGGATTACAATTTTTATTGTTTACATTTGAAGTAGCGGGGGCAAAAAGCTTTTAAGTGATAAAAAAACCACCGTATTCGATAGTGTTTTGACGAGGAATATTTATCACTTTTTAAGTGTATAAAAATGGGTTGCTTTTACTAAAAAGTGTGTTGGAGTAGCTGTTTGCTACATAGATGTCGTTGTACCTTTCTTTTCAAATCAAAATAATGTATGACACCATAAATTTTGCATTACAAGTTTCAGGAACTCTCAAGTTCAAGTAAACTAATAATTTCAATTTTTATATATAATGCCTATTATATTTTATAAATCCTTATTTTTTATACAGTAATGTTTTTCATTATTGATGTTTTTGGAAAATTTCGAATACATATCCCGTCTTTCGCCCGCAACACTTGAAATCAATCCTATGAAAAAGAAATCTTTCTTATGTGCATTTCCCTAGACTTAGCACTCATTACCCACACAACGTAAAGGTCGTTAATAACAATAATTTACTTTTTTATTGTTTTGATGAAATCTAAGGCATTTCTTGAACATTGGAAAGAACTCGTCTTAGGAGAGTCTAAAGGACTAGTATGGTAAAGAAAGCCATCTGAAATAAATTACTGCCTTATAAGCGTCTGTGAAGAATACATATATCGATCTAAATCATGTGCCTCTTTACGTGACTAACTTAACGTCAACAGGAAGGGGGTTTTATTAGTCCATTTTAGGCAAGAGACCACTTCCCACAAACTATAGAGGTAAATCAGCTAGAGATAAAGCTATGCAATCGATTTGTAATTTGTTTTTCATATTTTTTGTTATTTATTCTTTCAGAGAGATAGTATCAAATTGACATTTAATATATTGACACAACGTATTTATTCGTTTAAGACAAAACGCTTACGTAAAATTTTAATTAACCTTTATGTACTTGAAGGCCTAAAACTAACTAAAATTAAATAAGCAGCAATTGAAGATATTACAAAATTAAAAATAAATAATCAGGATATTTCTATGCGATTTTATATTCTCAGATTACACTTTTTACTTTTTCAGAAGTTCAGATACACAGTAAAAAATACCGTTAAATTTACGGTTTTAAACTGGCAGCTGGGTTGGTTGTGCAAAACCGTAAAAATTACAAAGTAAATCCGTAACCACAACGGTTTGTTTTTTGTTTTTTACCATTTTCATCCACTTTAAGTACAAAAAACCAGTGTTGTTACGGATTTACTTTGTAATTTTTACGGTTGTGCACAACCAACCCAGCTGCCAGTTTAAAACAGTAAATTTTACGGGATTTTTTTAACAGTATTCAATTTTATTGATAAATGGTGCATGTGTGTGAATGGGAAAAGGGTATGTAAAATATTATTTTATTGATTCCTTAAATTTGTCGTGAAATATAAATTCTATTAAGTTTCTTATTCTTAAAACCTTTCGAACATGAGTTTACTACACCCCAAAATTAGTTTTTTATTCATACAACTCTCTGGTGACAAAGGGAATTAGAGCATAAACTTAAGAATTGAAGTTTAAATCTTGCTCCTTCGTTTGAATGAAAACAATTGCTTTCAAAACTTGCCACATTAAATTAGACTTCGAAACCTACACAACAATTTGAACGTAAGCTAAATTAAAGCTCCTATAAGAATGTGATGCTACACATTTCGATATTCTGAAATCCGTCAAAGCTCAACCTCAAAACCTATCATCAGAAATCTTTCCTAATAGTACTTAAAGAAAATCGGATATTTACTTAGCAATCCGTTAATGTCGTATGACTCGATAACTAATTAAATTAGAGGCAAAGGACTTTTGAAGCTAATTAGTTTTGTGCCAAAAATTAAATATAGTTCGTGTATTACAGAAGACTACCCATGTGTCTCCAATGATGTAGTAAAGCCCCGTTTTAATTTCGGAAGCACAAAAATTCAAGACAACCGCCATCATCTTAAGACGGTATCTCATTCATCTTCGGTGCTGGTTTTCTTATTTCTGCTTATGTCATATGTGTTTCGATCACTCATTGCATAAAACATAAGACATACATCATTGGTGACGTTATTTCTATTCCGTGCTTATTAAATCCAATATCGTTTGCTACACGAACTGGTTATTTTTGGTTTAAAAACAAAGATAGAAAATCTATATTAAAGATAGAAAAGAACACACACATACAAAAGCTGAACTGAAAGAAATATAGGGAAATGAAGTTAGTAATTAACCTGTATTTTTTTCAATATTTTCAGGGCTTAAAATAATAATAAAGCAAAGTAGAAATGGCCAAAACCTTGCATATAACATCCTAAGAAAGATTGATTATTTTTATGTTCACATGGTATTTCGGATGATACAAAAGTTGTTGTTTCTTATGCCACTTGGAATTTCCAAGCTCCATCCGCAAAGCGCACAGGGTTTAAGGCAAAGATTCGATTCTTTCGATTCTTGGATTCGATTCCGACCTGGAATCGATTCCATATGGAAAGAGTAGGCTTGAACTTATTTACTTCAATCACAAATCAAAATTAATTAGGAATTTTTACTAATTTAATTAATAATCAGCAAAATATTAAATAATTATCAAAATACTAATTAATTAGTGAGTAATATAGTTAATTATCTGTATTAATTAGAAAATTAAGTAAGATTCCTTAGATTCGATTCCTGCTACAAAATACTACTAACACAGGTAGAGATGTAGATTCCTGTTATTGATTCCTGTTATTGAGATTTGATTCGATCCTTCAAAAATATTTAGAACCCTACCAGGGACCCTCCGTTCCCGAAGCCTTAACTTAACCACTAGGCTCCCCTCGGCTTGATACAGAAGTTCTTAAAAACAGTAAAATTATATCTGGTTAAATCGTAAAGAGGCTTTAGTTTTCAGTATTTAGTATTACAAATTCTCTCTTGCATTATCTGAACACGAATAGATTAAATATATTTTTTAACACGTTAAAAGTATATAGCGTCTGAGAAAAAGTTGGTGTACTTAAAATATCGAGGTTAATATGTAGGGGAAAGTATTATACCTCGGACCTAACTGTACCTAGAGAGCCTGTATACGAGAGAGAGACGACAACTCGCTTAAAAGCGTCTCTGCGCATCCTTGCGCGCAGTTAAAACTGTCCAAATCTCCAATTCTGTCCAAACTGTATCATGCCGCTTCTCTCGCTCCCATGCTAATCCTGTGAAGGGAAACCTGCTGTGAACAGAAAACGCCGTTGACCAATCAGCGTGCTATACCGGGTTGTCGTCTCTCTCATATACAGGCTCTCTAACTGTACCTAGGTCCTACACTGTTTCTAGCTAAACTTTTTGTAATATGACAACACACAACAACCTCCTTACAACCAGAGCTCTCAGTCTAGCTAAATTTTTATTTAAAAAGTTAATTCTTTGAGATAATATAGTTAAAAACTGATTTTGCCCATCAAAAGTGAATTTTCTAAGTTCGGCTTCTAAGTTCTAGTTTTAAAAAATACAGATTCTGTTTTGCAGTGAATTTTATATAGTGTATTGTTTCAGTTTTAATATTATGTGCATAAAGTGGAGTTGGGGGTAAACTGAACATCGTGATCCGACATTTTTCAGGAAATGATCAAATATTGTATCTTGGACCAAAGGAAAGCATTGTACCCTGGACCTACCCAAGGTACACATAACTACCTTGAATGACTATAAAAATTGTGGAATTATCTGTGTAACTGTAACCACGCGAACGGGAATTTTCCCTTCAGAGAATAAAGAACCACCGAGAGAAAAAGACGCATGAAATTTTCGTCCTTCTTTTTAGTTTTTAAGAGTAGCGTCTGGTTTATTTCTTTAAAATCACTATGCTGACTTTTATTACATTGATATTTTTATTTTAAAACCAGGGTTTTAGTTTCATGATTAAAGCTAATTTAAGTGATATCTATAGGTAATTATTTGATAAAAATCAGTTTTAAGAATTCTATGCTGAAAAGTGCTCCAGCGAGCTGAGAGATCATTCCAATTTGACTTCACACGATTAAATGAGGGATAAAAGAAAGCTTATATCCATTAAATAAGTCAATAAACTAAGAACTTTCTACATAGGTCCAAAATACACTAACCTTGAAAACCGGAAACTAAACTAACACATTATTAACACATTATTTAATTTGAATCACCTTTCTCAATCAAGCTACCCACTCTATGTTCTATTAAGGCATCTCCATATCGAGAAAAACAAAAACGAAATCAGGAGGTGAATGACCTTTTGAAATCTCCGCTACAATGCTTGAATACTGAACTTTCATGAGGCATGCTGCTAAGATATAGTACTCACACTAATGCAGATTCAAGCGTATATCAATAAAATATTTCCAATTTATAAAGTAACACTCGTTGGAAGCGACGTCAAAATTTTAACACGTTCACCTGGAGCAGTAAAACGGATTGCTGAAACATTTGTTTACGGCTGTCCAATCTCTTTCCCATCGACACAATTTTCCTTGAGTGCAAAAGGCCATAAAACGGGCTCAGAAACCCATGCAAAAATAAAACCCGGCCATTGCACCGGGCCGTTCTTACCAGAAATTAATCAGATCACGTGTTCTTTCGATGAAATCCCAGCTAATAACTACAGGTAACTTTTCCAGACAATCTTCGCAAAGGATTTGGTTCAGAGCTACGTTTATGAAGGACAAGTTTGAACTCAGCTTTTTTTTTCAGAAAAAACGTACACTTTTATTGTAAAAATAAATTAGAAATTTACGCAAGATTTTGAAATATTACAGATGCGCGTTTTACATATTATATGTAGTAGTTTTAGGTACATGGTAAACGAGTTGGTTCTCTATCACATACTTACTTTTTTTACTAATGTTTTTTACTCATTTAAAAATAATAATATACAGTTTAAGTCACATGCTATTTGTAAACTGTTTCATTGAAAATACAGTGAGTACAATTTTTGTATTTTAGAAAAAAAGGTATTTCTTTTTTTTAAGTTTAATTCGCACATACACGGTTTTAAGTTGTATCAAGAAAGAAAGAAGAGACTACATGTTACAGATATCTAAGAATATTCATCAAAATAAGCACTAAAACATGAGCAAATATCACGATGACAAAAAATGTTTCGTAGAATAAAACCTATCTAAATATATACTAATAAACCTATCTAGAATAAAGTCTATCTGAAACAAACCTCTATTCTGACTTACGAACACGAAAGTTACATGACAGGTGTTACTAACACAGTGGTCAAAGTTCTTATCTTCTTGTTTCATAAAACTAGCTTCCCCATACCCCATGCCCGCTGCCTGAACCCAACCTTCTTCTATCCTTTTAAACTACTCTTTCAATAAATGAAAGAATGTAAATAAATAAATTAAACGGTAATTATCACTTTTTTCGGGCTTAAACCTCGAAAGGTACCGATAATTACCTTTATTAGTAGCAATTCTATGTATAAATTGGTAAACAAAAGTTCTAATTACCTTAAAGTTATCATCCAAAGAAGTTAATTAACCAAAGAAGAACATAAAGTGTTCCATATGTTTTTCTCTAAAAGAACTAGATAATAAATAATGGTCTCGAATCAACGAGTTTTTGATTAATGAGCCTGTTCTATTGAAAATGAAGAGAATGAAAACAAAGGATAATGTAAGTACATGCATTCTTATTCGAGTGGAATGAGTAGATTTTTCAAAATGTATTTTAAAAGTAGATTTAAGTAAATTGAAGCAAGTCGTTTATTCATAAATATTAATTTATTTTATAAAAAAGCAATGGATTTTTCCAGGTATTTCGAGATCTATGTCCTTGTGATGTCTCCGCATGAAAGTATTTCAATGTTTAAATTCTACTTTTTCAAAGCTTATTTTTTCATCACAGAAAGGTCTTAAATAAGCATTACTTTACATATTCTTCAAGTCTTATGGTTGCGGAAAAAATTTTTAAACTTATGAATCACACACACAAAGTACTTATTCGTTTCATTCTTTTGTGTAGCATAGTTCACTAAACCGTTATTCTCCCTATTTGATCATAAATCAATATTTAGGTTAGTCAATTTTAAATAATTGAATTATAAGTAAAACTGAATGTGAAGTGAATTTCTAAGCTATTTATAGATAAATATTTCAAATTAAATAAGTGTATAAATAGGAAAATAACCATTTGGGCAGAGAATAATGTTTTTTTTGTTTACTTAACTTGTTAGAATGTATTTCTAATCTTATAATATAGCAGAAATATTGCAAAAAAAGTTGAAAGGATGTAGACTAAAGAATACAAGCGTGTTTTGCCTAATGGTTCTAAAAAACTTTTCTTGCAATTGTTTTTTTCATGAAGTGTCATCTTTGAATTACTGTACTGACACCATACGATAAGTACTTTGCTATAATGCAATCAACTAACTGTAAAAATATACTTGTTACGCAACTTAAAGCTGTTATATGATTATAACTGATTTCACTCAATTTTCCCAAGCTTCAACATTAACTTGGTTGCTATTTATTTAACTCTTTAACTATTCAAATAATTTTTCTCCTTCCTTTCGTGATTGAAAATACTCAAACGTTGGAACTGTGATCTTAAGAATTGCCGGGATTTAACTTTTTTACAATCCAAAGTAATTATTTAATGTATAATCCCATTCTCTCTGTTTAGGAATATAAATTATTTTTGCTCACACCCATTTTATGTAGTTTTTCATCTATTAACTACTAATTTATAAGTCAAGTAATAAACAATATGAGACTGTTTTAATTAGAATTTAAATTATTTTTGGGAAGCTCTTTTTAAAAAACTAGGGAGCTACCGTCCCCTGCTCGCTATCGCCCGCCAACCCCCGTTAACTGCTTACGCAGAAACTTTTGGACCGTTTCGCAATTCCTCACAAAACCCAGCTCACTGCACTTACTCACTTTATAAAACATTCTTAAAACAGGGGTAATACTTCTCCGGGGTATTCTTTCAAAAATGGCGGATATTTATTCAGTGGCGGAATTTTAACAGTTCCTTTATGGTAAAATGAATTGGCGGATCGCCTTATAATTCCAAGGAAATTAATAACAGAGCAATGTAAACATTCTTTTACCCATTTCCCCAAGGTAATGATTTTTTCACAGATCCATTAGGAAGCACTGAAACATTTCAGGAATAAATTTAACTTTCTTAAAATTTGTTATGATTGGCTGTGAAAAATATAGTAACTATCGTAAACGTCGCGAAAATTTAAATTTTATCTTCATGAGAACAAACAAACGTCGAAGTTGTGTCAGTTTTCATAGCAATGACACGAATGTCTAGACTTCTAACATTTTCGATCTTTATCTCTATTTCTAAAACATTCACCCGTGTTATCTAGTGGTTTGCGTTTTGGCATTATTAAATAAAGAGTTATATTTTACTACCTAAAAAAACATACTTGCAAAAGGATATAAAAATAATAATTATTGTAAAAAATAAATGCAAAAGTTAAACATTTCCGAAAGCGAGTTTGTTTATATTTTATTGTAAATATAGTAATCATTAGGTTGCCAGAACGACAAAGATAAATATAAAAATATAAATTTCTTATTTAAAAAATAAAAGATCAATTAATTATACATAAGTTTTAAATACTAGGGAGCTACCGCCCCCTGCTCTCTATCGCTCGCCAACCCCCGTTAACTGCTGACGCAGACACTTTTGGACCGCTTCTCAATTCCTCACAAAACCCAGCTCACTGCACTTACTCACTTTATAAAACATTCTTGAAACAGGGGTAGTCCTCTCCGGGGTATTCTTTTGAAAATGGTGGATATTTATTCAGTGGTGGAATTTTAACAGTTCCTTTATGATATAACATGAATTGGCGGATCGCCTTATAATTCCAAGAAAATTAACAACACATCAATGTAATAAACATTCTTTTACCATTTGCCCAAGGTAATGTTTTTTCACAGATACATTAAGAAGCACTGAAACATCTCAGGAATAAATTTAACTTTCTTAAAATTAGTAATGATTTTCATCGATTGGCTGTGAAAAATGTAGAAATTGCCGTAAACATCACGAAAATTTAAGTTTCACATTTTACTACCTAACAAAAACATACTTGCAAAAGGATATAAAAAATAATAATTATTGTAAAAAATAAATGCAAAAGTTCAAAATTTCCGAAACCGAGTTTATATTTTGTTGTAAATATAGCAATAATTAGGTTGCCACAACGACAAAGATAAATATAAAAATATTAATTTGTTATTTAAAAAAGGTAAATTAATTATGGCACTGTCTATTTGGATGGCCTTTTTTCAACTAAACTCTAATCTAATTTCCACGGCCCGGCGTTCCATTGGTTCTATCACTAAGTGCCAAGACTGCTACGTAACCACGAGACCTACAGCGCATGCGCCACGGGCCGTTTGGGCCGTCCAAATAGACACTTCGATTAATATACATAAGTTTTAAATATAATTAAAACCGTTTAAACAACAAAAATATAAATATTGTTAAAAATAACCCAAAATATATATTTTAAATTTGTGTTATAAATAGAATGATGATTATTTAATGTTTGAATATTAGAAACCAGTAAAATATGTTTTCAATTGTTTTAAAATTAATAGTTTCTTGCTTTATAACTGCAACCTTATCCGTAATCTAAAAAAATGGAAATATTTTAAAATTGAGATTTTTTTCAGAAATTCTAAAGGCTTATTGCACATCCTCAAAAGAATCCGGACAGTTTGATACCAAATATGTGTTATACGGATCAGTAATTAAAAAGCCTTTCTCTGGAAACCGTTCATCAAAAACTTTTTTTTAGAATAGAGAGATAATTAAAACCGTTTGAACAACAAAAATATAAATATTGTTAAAAATAACCCAAAATATATTTTTTAAATTCGTGTTATAAATAGAAAGATGATTATTTAATCTATTTGAATATTAAAAAACCAGTGAAATATGTTTTCAATTGTTTTAAAATTCATAGTTCCTTGCTTTGTAACTGCGACCTTTTCCGAAATCTAAAAAATGGAAATATTTTAAAATTGAGAATTTTTTTAAAAAAAATCCAAAAGCCTACTCGGAAATCCGGAAAGAATCCGAACATTTTGATACCAGAAATGTGTTATACGGATGAGTAATTAAAAAGTTTTTCTCTGGAAACCGTTAGCCAAAAACTTTTTTTAGAATAGAGAAATATTAGAATTGTTAAAATATAAATTTAAGGTTTTATTAGAGAACTCGATAAATTTCAGAGCATTATTCCTTTAAAGACAGAAATATAATTTAAAATCAAATCAAATGCTCAAAACCTTTATAATATATAAACTGCGTTTGGCTTTGCATTGAATAAGCAAATAAATTGTTTTTGCTTCATATAGGGTATCTATCTTTAATGCAGAAAACTGCTTTCATTGTCAAAAACGTGTTTGAAAAGTGGATCCATCTCTTAAAAATATTTTGAAAAGTATCAACGCATATGACATGCAGCGGGAAATTGAGTGTTGTTTACCTGGTTTGAAATTGATACGATGCTTCAATATTTCCCGAGAGCATTTCTCATTCTACTGGATAAAAAGATTGAGAGTGTTGTTTTTACATTTGGAAGAAACTGGTATTCTTTGAGTGCGAAAAAAAATGAGACAGAGGTCCGTCCTTTTTTTTCAGCACAAACCTATCTCCTCGACACACACGGAACCTTAAATGAATAATAACTGCATCCAAAATTTTGATACCTCCAAAAACTTTTGATAAATCTGAAATGCCGTTCGAAAATAGACACTGGATGAATCTAAACGGATTCGTAAATAATAGAGAAACAATAGGAGAGTCTCATTTCAAGCATTCTATTCATATTGTGATTTTTTATCAGCTCAATTTTCGAAGGTTCCTCTGTGAGCTACATATTTGAAACATTGGGCAGTCCATGGAAAAAAAACTATAAGTTTACTTTCATTCAAATATATCCGTACTTTAGGCTCCCACTTTGCAGCCAAGATGCTAATACTTCACGTTTTTATAAATTTATCTTATTTTTTCAATTTATACAAATGAAAATATACAGAATGATTTCAAACTCATATATTACTAGTACAAACGTATAGGAGAGTGAAGTGCGGTCAAAAGTTGTCTGGAAAATAGCTTTGTGGGGAAGGGGTTGTGGATAAAAAAATTAGGATGTTAATTTTCATGGTATAACTTATTCTAAAAACTATGTAAGGGGCTATTCAACAACATAATAAGAGCAACAAATTTTTCCTTTGAACAGCAAAAATACCATTTTGAATTAATATAAAGAGACGAGCATATTTTTTTCATATACTTAAGAGTAAGCGAAATTATGAAATTATTGACACCAGAATTTTATATATATCCCCTGCTATTTACTCGTATATACTAAAAACAACTGGCAACTTGTGTCTACTCTCTAGCGTCTAAGAAGTGTTGTTTGCCAACTCCACTTTCCCGTATGATTTAGTTTAGCTTTTGGGCTTTCTATAGTGCTCTAAGAAGTTTGTAGTGTGTATTTCCAATCACCCTGTATGTAAATGAACAAATATTAATGAATCATGGGTGCCACACAATTTTAAAAGTCGACTAAAAGTATTCAGAAACTCAAGAAAAATAAATGTAACCTTAGAAATTTAATAAATAAAAGCAAAGTGGATCGAAATATTTTCTTCCACTTGAATCTAAATGGCATGTTATTTAGAAAAAGTGGATGAAAGCACGTTTTATGAAAAAGAATCCTTGATTTGCATATCTTAACGAGGTTTTTAGAAGTTCTGTCATAGTTTCTAAAATATCTATGAATACAATTTAGCATGCTTACATCATCTTAAAAGATTAAAATAAATGTTTGAAAACTTTTGAAAATATCAAATAGAAAAAAATCTTCAATTAAGTTTTAGATTGAAATGAGAAAAATTAAGTATTGGATCAATTTTTAATTTTAAAAAGCTTCAAGTAAGCTTTTCTGAAGCCTTCAGTTTAATAAACTATTTTTAATAGCGCTTCCTCATTTAGGAATAAAAACTTAACAGAAGATTTAACTGTAACGAATTCTTTAACCAATTTTAAGTTGTTACATCCTTTAACTTTTGTAATTTAAAAATTATCTAACCAAATTTTTTTTATTATTTTTGTAAACTATTCTATTGTTGAATAACCCAAAAAGCCATAAAATTTTTAGCATAAGCCTCTTTAACGTTGAGATGGATAAATAGATCGAGGCGTTGTCATGTTGAAAAATCCATTTTCCTCACACATAATGTTGGAGGGGGGATCAGTTGATATGATGAAGAGTGTTTTGATAGGTTTTTTTCAGACTTATACGATCCTTTATGAGATTTATGACTGAAAACGCCCTTATAACCCTTGATCCTTTTTGTAAATTGTACCAACGATACCTAAATACAAATACGCTTTTATTTTTTGTGATTCGTAGTAGGAGGCATTACATACGTAGCGAATAAAAATAAAATATCCAAATACACGTTAACTGTCTAATATATTTTTTCATTTGTTGTCAGTGTCGTTCAGTCATTTATCATCAAAATGACATACTAATATGTTAAGCTGAAACTGAGAATTACCTCAAAAGCATCGATTCTCAAACTTCACTCCTCTTTACATCCTCCCCTATTTACTTACAAAGGTCAACGCCCCATATTTTGAGAAACACTTCTTTAAGAGAGGTTTTAAACATAAAAACTTAATGATATCTTTTGGTTTTAAGATAACAGATACAAACATAAGCTCTGACGTCTCTCATAATGGTTTTGATTAATTTTAATTAAAACCAAATTATACCGATGTTTCCAAGTGATAATTTTAGGTAATATTTATCCTTTAATTTCTTTTAGAGTATTCAATAAAGAATCGATTTTTCTTCATTCTTTGTACAAATTACCACAAAATTGTCTCCTCTCTAAATTTTTTTGTCTTCTCAAAGGAAACATTTATTTTTAATATCTTTTAAACAAATGCTCTTTATGATTCCTCTTTTTTAAAACAACGTTTTTTTTACTTTACATAGTTTGGCACGAAAACATTTGTGTGCTTTAACTTAAAGAAATATTGTACAGGGTGTATCTGAAAAGGTGCAACAAACTTTCAGGGATTATAGTAGACACCTAGACGAGTCAGAATCACATAGGATTTGGGGTCCCAGACCAAGTCCCAGGGAGTTAAAAATGGAGCGACACCCCCAAAAAATCATTCAAAAATTCAATTTGTAGAATAACTACTATTGGTAAAAATTTAATTGAATCGTCAGTTTGAAGAAGGGAATAAGTCCTAAAAGTGACAAATTGACTTTTTGTGCTCAAAACAATCTCCAAGCTTTGCTCTACACATGGGTGAAAAGAGGGGGGAAATAACTAATCCCTATAGGGAGATATCGCCCCTTGAAGTTGTGAAATCGATGTCCATTCATTGTATTTTTCAAGTTCATTTGGAGTTAAAGTTAATTTGTCTTTCTTTTCCTATTCTTTGAGATGTAAACGAAGTTAAAATGAAATTTTCTTTTAATTTAAAATTTTTTCAAACTTTTTTTATGTAGGGAATGTTTAACTCCATTCATATTCACTCACTTCATTGATACTGCTCTAATAACTCAGTTTCACTATAATTTTGAATTTTATTTGTCTTATTCCTTTTATTTCACCCTTTTGTGGTGTAAACTAAGGAGAAATATAATTTAAATGTGAATTTAAGGGTTTTTTAAGATTTTTTCATCAGAAAAATTTCATAAGGTTGAAGAAGGGAATAAGTCCATCAACTTATTTTGACTGTAAAATATTTTTGAATATACTTATATTTGTTTTGATGGTTGCTCTGTTTTCTAAATAGGGTTGTGAACTTCCAGTAAAAATTTGGTGATTATACAAAGAAAATTCTATTACTTATACAGTTTTTTTCGATTTTCTCAAAACTTGGTTTTTGGACTTATTCCCTTCTTCAAACTGACGATTCAATTACGGTCTCAAAAATTGTGGTTTAATATGATCGTTAAAATTATCTCAAAAGTCTTCACTTTAAAATTTGTTTTATTATGAAAAAAGTTAAAAAATCACAAAAAAATGTGAAAACTCTGCCAAAACCTTATTTTGTATTTCGAAATCCTTTCTTTTGATTTGATAATCTGAAAGATCATAGTTGTGAAAACCCTTAAGTCCAAAGTTTCATGTAAATACAATCAATATTAAACAATCAATATTATTAAATATAAAAACTAAACTCATTGGCGCAACAGCCCTAGTGGGCCAAGGCCTACGATGCCCATCTTCGTTTTCGTGACAGTGGGGCCCTGGGGTGCAAGTTAGGCAAGTGTCCCGGTTAGGTGGTCATTCTAACGCGAGACCCCCAGTGTTTAGTTCCCAAGCAAGCTTGGTCCTCATTTTATCGACCCACTGAAGGGATGAAAGGATGAGTGGACCTTGCCCAGCCCGGGATTTGAACCCCGGGCCTGTGGTGTGGAAGCGCAAAGCACTACCACTGAGCCACTGGGCTATTATTAAATATATCTAGACAGGGCTCGATTTCTAAAAAAAGAGGTACCGGAACGATAAAATAATTGGTCTCAAACTGAAAAAAAAGCCAATATTTTTTAATACAAAAACTTAAGCATCTTTTTTAAATTTAAAAAATAAATTCAAATGTGTTTTACTAGATTAGGAAGAATTTTCTAACTTAATTATAGTATATAACGATGAACTATTTAGGCAATTTTTTTCTTAAAACACCTTTTTTACAGTGGGTTGTACTTCTTTTCAACAGGGTACCTCTTGTAGAAGGCGGGACGGGACGGTTTATCATCAATGACCAATTAGTGTTGTATATTTTTCCAGTTTAAGGAATATAATGCGTAGTTAATGTCCTTAAACGGTAGAATTTAAGATGTCGCAAATTTTCTTGGCAAATTTGACCAGAAATCTGGCAAATCTGGTTCAAATAAAAAAGAATCAACCCCAGGAGCGGATCGTGTGGGTTGTTCAAATTGGGGTTCACAATTATGTTATAAAAGAACACAAATTAAGTAATAACTTTAATACTATATCACAAAATTATTGTTATTTGCTAAAAAGATAAAAATACATTTAAAATTTTTTAAAATTTAAAATCTGCACAAGTGAATCGTTGAAAATAAGTTTTAAGTAATAACAGGAAATTGTTTTTTAACACATCTAGGATCATAGTGGCGTACATAGAAATTTATTTCGGGAGGGGCCCAAATATCCTATAAGAAAATTAAATCACTATCAGGCCCCAAGTTAAATTTTTGCACCAGGGGGGGAAGAAACTCAAAAATTTCCTCCATTTCCTTTTTGAACATGTTTACAGGTTTAATGTTCTTTTTTAATATTTTTAGTAAAATTCTCCATTTTATGAACTTAATCTGAAGGTAAATGTGATTAGTTGAGTTCTAAAAACAAAAAGGGTGGTCTGGGGGTCCTCCCCCATAAAAATTTTGGAAATTTGACCCTAAAAAACAGGGTTTTAATTCATTTTAGGACTTGACTTTTTCCAACATATATAGAAAAGTTTTCGTGGGCTGTAGTTATAGGAGACCCCTAAAATAAAAATTTTTTAATCAAAAAAGAGGTTCCGGAACGCCGTTCCGGCTGAAATCGAGCCCTGTATCTAGATATGTTCTGGAAACAGCTCTAGAAAACTGTTTGCGCACGCAAAAAACAAACTTTAACATGATCTCAAGCGTTTAATGTTGATTGTATTTACTTGAAACTTTGGACTTAAGGGTTTTCAACTATGATCTTTCAGATTATCAAATCAAAAGAAAGGATTTCGAAATACAAAATAAGGTTTTGGCAGAGTTTTCGCAATTTTCTGTGGTTTTTTAACTTTTTTCATAATAAAACCAATTTTAAAGTGAAGACTTTTGAGATAATTTTAAAGATCATATTAAACCACAATTCTTTAGACAATAATTAAATTTTTACCAATAGTAGTTTTTCTACAAATTGAATTTTTCATTGATTTTTTTGGGGTGTCGCTCCATTTTAACTCCCTGAGATTTGGTCTGGGGCCCCCAAGTCCTATGTGATTCTGACTCGTCTAGGTATCTACTATTACCCCTGAAAGTTTATTGCACTTTTTCAGATACACCCTGTATTGGTACTTTTCTCAAACTACCTTTTTTCGAATGAAATAACTTTTTTTAATCATTATGGCTATTAAAGCACATTCACTTATTGGGTGCAGTGAATATTTTCTTGAAATATTAATTGAGTTCCCGTCATAAGGCGTATTGCAGAAAAATTTCGTTTTACAAATCTTTGTTGAGCTTAAATTTCGACACACTGTATTTTACATTCAAATTTCTTAGATACACAAATTGTGCAAGCTTTTTTGCATACTTTTGTTCCATAAAAAAGAAAAACAATAAGGAGCTCATTTAAAAAGGAAAAAGTAGTAATAAGTTGTTAACTAAAAATATTTATCTTTAGAGCTAAAAATTATTTTAATTTTATTAAAATATTTAAAACGCTTATTCTTGGTAAAATATTTAGTATAACCCACTCACATTTTAGAGCAAGCTCAACTAAAAACAACAAGAAAACCACTACTTTTTTACCAGTGATTCTCTACAGGGTTTCTAATGCCCACCTGCGGCTGTACATGCATCCAAATCAGCACTCGATAAAGCATCCTGCTTTCAAAAAGTAGCTGAAAAAGTGCGTTAATTTTCGTCATTATTTTTTTTGTGGTTTAAACTGATTACTTGTTATAGTTATATTTTTTTGTATTTAATTAACTGGTTTAACCAATTGTGTTTGAAAAACTTCATTAAAAGAAAAGTACGTTTTTTTATTTTCTATTACCTTCGTTTAGAGTGCTAATTATCTTTTTGCAGTGAGATAAGAAAATTCGCAGGTCAAAACACAAATTAACAGTAGACACATTGAAATATGTCCAATAAATTAAAATAAACATTAAAATAACATTTCAAATGTCTTTGTCTTGAGTTTAGTTGCAACATAATAAAAAGAGGAACTCATGTTTACAATTATGTCGGATAACAAAAGCTTATGATTTTTCTTGGGATGTTCAAACACTTTCTTTACTGTTGGTATTCAGCACCCTAAATTAAATATCTTATTAATTCAAAACTCATAAGAAGCTTAACGTAAGAGGCTTACTCTGCAGCTACTTCCTTAAAGAGTTATTAAAGAAAATATATTAATCTTTCAAAATAGTAGGTTTTTTGAGTTCAGTGCATGTATCATCATCTCCAAGGAAATAGGAAATTTCTATGAAATTTCTTAATTATGAATAATGGTGGTTGAGAAATACGGGTAGAAGAGGAACACAGAGAACAATGAAGTGTAGTGTTTCGAAGTACAACAAGAAAGATTGTAAGCAGGGATGGCAAAAAGAACGAAACTAAACTCAGAAACTGTGATTTTAAGGTATTTATTTCCTCCCGGAACAAAGTTCAACAGTCTAAAAAATTTTATTTTCTCCGCGATAAAATCAAACTTAAAATTTGATATTTCGTTTCCTCCGGATTAGAACCAAATGCCTTTTGAAATTGGATTTTGTTCCTGGAACTATACTTAAAACGAATTAAAGTTGAGTTTTTTCCTGGAACAAATCTTTAGGATTCTTTATGTTTTAATTTTCATACGGATCTTAATTCAGCCTAAATTGTGCCCTCCGTAAAGAAATAAAACACGGCTTTAACTCCTCATTTTTTCTCCGGATCAAAAGTCAACGCTGCTTTGATACCAAGATTTCCTCTCGGAACCATACGAAACACCGTCTCGACAGTTTTGCTCCAAGAAAAATTCAAGGCAGCTCTGATTATTTACTTTCGTTCCGGAACCAAATTCAACACGGAGGAAACCCTTTACTTTGCTCGGAAATTTTTTTACCGGGTTTAAAAAACTTGAGTTTCGATCCGGAACAACAATAAATGTGAGTGAAATGCTTAAATTTGGTCCCGAAGATTTTATTTACTGTTTCTAATTTAAATACTACACACAATATATTTAATATTACACAATAGTATTGTCGTCAAATGACTTTTGATGCAAGTGCTTTAATTTCCAGCTTTCTATCCAAACGAATGCCGAAGTCGAGTCTCAACCAAAATAATAACCTTATGAATATGAGTGAATAAAAAAATAATCATCTGTAACAGTTACGGGGGGCTAGAAGTAGTTTAGTTTGTTGGGTTTGAGAAAGAGAGAGAATTCAAAATTCAAGAACGAATTTTACATAGTTTAAGCTGTTATAAATATCTAAAATTTGTGATCAATTAATAATAACTGATCGGTATTTGTTTCTTGGGATTTCAAACTGATGGAATTTTAGGCTGTTGGGATTTATATTTGTAATTTCGGGGAGTCAGGATTTCTTTAGTTGGGATTTTATACTGAGAAGATTCCATGCTGTCGGGATTTTGTTTCTTGGGATTTTGGACCAACAGCATTTCGTTTGTAGAGATTTCAGTTTTTAGTATACTAGGCTGTCTGGATAATGGCTGTTTGAATATCGGCTGTTGGGATTTTGGCTGTGTGAAAGACAAGACACAGTTTTTTTTAAATATTGAATATTTGATTTTTCTAAACTTCACTCTGAAATTTATCAAATAATGCAAAAAATAGTATTAATTAGAATAGAATGTTGCCTTAGTAGGAACAAAATGAAAACATACTATTCACATTTAATTTTGTTCCAGAGCGATTCCAACTAATTAAACCCCGCTAAAATTCTATACGGAGCCAAAGTTAAGTGTAGCCGCCGTGTGTAATTAGGTTCGGGAACGAAACTAAACCATCAAAGCTGCCTTGAATTTTGCTCGGAGCAAAACTGCCGGGACCGTGTTTAGTTCGGTTCCGAGGGGAAATCTTGGTTTCAAAGTTTCGTTGACTTTTGATCCGGAGAAAAACTGATAAGTCGAAGTATTGTTTGATTTGGTTCAGGAGGAAACTAGAGTTTTGCAAAGGGAAATGATTTGGATCCGGGACAAAATTAAAATATAGAGATCGCTTTAGTTTTGATCAAGAACGAAACTGAAATTTTAATTCGTGATACTTTATTTCCAGGAACAAAATCAAAAGTCAAAATGAATTGGGTTTTTATCCGGAGGAAGCACAATCTCATATTGAAGTTTCTTTTTCATCCCGGAGAAAAAATTTAAATGTAAATGAGTATTAGTTTCGGTCAAGAAGGAGTGAAACCTGAGAGTTCCGTTCAATTTGCCACCCCTGATTGTAAGAGCTAATAACTAGAACTAAACGGCAATACACTGTAAAAAATTTTGGGCCGTGTTGCACCAAAACTGGTTAGACCAGTGCAGAAGCCTTTGAAAACGGTAAAAAAAGAAAAAAAATAATAGTAGGATGAAACACATTGGAAAAGGACGAGAATATAACAAAAAAGAAAGGAAAAATAAATTACGGCCGATCTGAGGTCGGGAAAAGGAAGGGGGGGTAAAAAGGGGGTTTTTTAGAATAAAAAACGGTTTATCTCGATTTCCGACAAAACTACAAGTCCTATGGAAAAAATTTAAATAGCAAAGTTGTAGGTAATAAAAAGATCTACAACTTTTGTATTCACACTTTTTTCACATAACCTCAAAATTTATGTGAAAAACTCAAATAATAAAAACTTTGGTTTTTTATTTTTATCTTTTACAAAAAAATATTTTTTTTCACGAAATTCGGTGAAAACTTACCTTTTGATGTTCCAAATACACCTTAATTTTTTTTATTTAAAATATTTATTTTTTCTCCTTATTTTGGCTTGTATCGAAAAAGCACCCTAATTTTCATTCGAAAAATCTCACGTCAAAATATCTGCTTTTTTAAAAAAGTTGGTGGGCTTTTTGTTCGTTGAAATCTCTACTTTCTGATGGTGTAAAAAAATATATACATCACTATGGTAAATGTTCTCAGAAAATGCAAAGAAATTGCCAGAGACACTAATAAAACTGTCATTGTTGTGGGTAAAGATATTGATCTTTTGGTTCTTTTGAATCAATTAAATTCAAATAATCAGGACATTTATTTTCTCAAGCCAGGTTCTGAAAATGTAAAATATACATTTTTCACATCTGATAGTTTCAAATATGAATCCTTCAAAGATATCGTTGCATTTCTGCATTGTTTTTCTGGTTGCGATACAACATCTGGATTTGCCGGAAAAGGAAAGAAAAGTAACGTAAATTCCTTATTAGACGAAAAAAATTTGTCAAATTTGGCCAGTGTTTTTTATAAAAAAAGATGCAAACAAAAAAGATGTTGAAAAAAATGGATTACAATTAATCAAATCTATTTATAAATGTAAAAATGATAATATAACGCTTAATCAATTAAGATTTCGAAAATATCAATTGGCAAAAATTAAATCATCTTTCATATTGGCAAATCTCCCACCCACAGAAGGAGCAGCAGTACAACATTGTTACAGGGCATATTATCAAGTTCAAACTTGGCTGGGTAAAGAACTGACAGCAACAGATTGGGGCTGGAAGCAACATCACCGTGGAATTATGCCCAAATTTACAGAAAATGAATTAATTCCAGAAATATTGCTCAAAACCATTTGCTGCAGCTGCGAAACTGGATGCAACAATTTAAAATGTGGCTGCCGAAAACATGGCTTAAAATGTACAGATTTATGGTCCAATTGTCATGGTACTGAATGCTCCAATGTGGAAGAAAAAACCTACGAGGAAGATGAAACTGTGGATGAAGAACCAATACAGAATAAAAATATTATTGTAAACGAAGACTGTGATGGTCTTGAAGATTTCGAAGATCCACTAAAATCGGGAAGGTTTGCCGATGAAGAAATGCCATCAAGGAGACTAAAACTATTCATATAATATATTCGTTTCAAATATTCAAAAATTTCGTTTTGAAAAACCCTTTAAATTAAACATAGTTCATTAAAAAAGGTGTTTTGTTTTACTTTTTAATCGTTATTTAAGATTTTTTTGAGGAAAAATAGAATTTTTAAAGTCGAAAAATGTGGTTTTTTTTTATCTGGACGGATAATGGTGCATGCATTAGTCAGATATTGGGGTAAAGTGAACGGCTACTGGTGCAATGGGAGTAAATTCATAAATTGTAAAATTTAGTGGCTTAATGTTTATTAAAATAATTTTTAACATACATGTTATTAAGTATAATTTTAGGTATTTAATTAGGTGGTAGTAGCTGGACATTTGATTGTTTTTCCAAGGAGTTATATTAAATTGAATGCAAAATTTTCCTTAACTGCCCTGGTACTGGTGCGTTTACCCTAGCTCAAAATTGTACATACTGATTTAAAAAAAAATTCGGATTCGGGTTTTTTTCGTGTCTTTGCATTTTCTGAGAACATTTACCATAGTGAAGTATATATTTTTTTACACCATCAGAAAGTAGAGATTTCAACGAACAAAAAGCCCACCAACTTTTTTAAAAAAGCAGATATTTTGACGTGAGATTTTTCGAATGAAAATTAGGGTGCTTTTTCGATATCAAGCCAAAATAAGGAGAAAAAATAAATATTTTAAATAAAAAAAATTAAGGTGTATTTGGGACATCAAAAGGTAAGATTTCGCCGAATTTCGTGAAGAAAAATTGTTTTTTGTAAAAGATAAAAATAAAAAACCAAAAAATTTATTATTTGAGTTTTTCACATAAATTTTGAGGTTATGTGAAAAAAGTGTGAATACAAAAGTGTTAGATCTTTTTATTACCTACAACTTTGCTATTTAAATTTTTTCCATAGGACTTGTAGTTTTGTCGGAAATCGAGATAAACCGTTTTTTATTCTAAAAAAACCCCTTTTTACCCCCCCTTCTTTTTCCCGACCTCAGATCGGCCGTAATTTATTTTTCCTTTCTTTTTTGTTATATTATCTTCCTTTTCCAATGTGTTTCATCCTACTATTATTTTTTTTTGTTTCAAAAATTATCTACCCTGGACTAGGTATTTATTAGTTGGCTACAAATAATGGCTCATAATTTTACCATATTATGGTGCTATCACTAGCACCAAAAATCAGAAAGAGGTTGCACCATAATATGTTGTGTAAAGGCACTCAAAATTAGAGAGCGGTTGCACCATAATAAGGTGTACTTTTTGCTGTTTTTTGGAAATTTTAATAAAATAATAATCACCGGGGATAGAGCCCACGGACTGCCGCATGCTTTGAAAGCATGCTACCACTGCTCCAGCGGGGATTCAATTACTTTAAAACTTATTATAATACCATTTTCCTTTGTGACTCATGCGAAAACAAATTTGCGGAGCGCGCGAAACTAAACACAACTAAACAACGTTCCCAGTTAAGAGCATTTTTACCAAACTTTGGTGTAACCGATTGCACCATAAAAGAATTTTTCAATCACACTATCAATTTTTGGTACAATCTAGCTTTTTCATCGCACCAAAGTTTCGGGAAATTAAAACCTTTGCACCAAATATTGGTTTTACATTTACCCATATTGTTTATAGTGTAAAATAAATGTTCATTGCACCAAAGTTTCGGGAAATTAAAAACTTTGCACCAAATATTGGTTTTACATTTACCCAGATTTTTTACAGTGTATTGTCTATTCATAACAGGTATGTTTGTATAGTTTTTTCACGGAGGCGAGTGAAGTTTTCAAAGTATAATTTTGCTTCCAAGACATTAATGCAGTAATAAAATGATTATTCTATAATAAATATTTATATCTTCCACACGATGCAATAATATATTAAAATAAGGTTTTTATGAATAATTTAACAAATGAAAATATATTTACTTATTTAAAATTCCTCATTTTTAATTTTAAATTTCCTTAAATTTAAAAACCTAATTATAAAAAATGCAACTGAATGACACTCCCAATAGAACTTACAAAATTTTGCCCTTAAACAAAAATCGTTCCACCTTTAAATCACCGGCATAATAATTAATTTTAACTAACATAATACTCAGGAAAATTTTTTTAACTAAGTGTTTTTTTTCCATCAAAATATCATTTGAAAAAAGTTCAGAAATGAAGTCAATGTTACTTTTGCTTAAGCTTATCTCCCGGCACCATTGATGTAAATAACAAACCAAATCTCTAGAGTTTCGTCTTTATCTGGCTTTTCTTGAGGAAGGGCTTCTCTCGGTAGAGTACATACAATCTTTAGACATGCTCTGATTTCTCCTCAGAGTGTGATGAATCATTTTATTCCCAAGATCATCGGGCTCGAAAATACTTTTTGAAATGGTATCAAAACCGCTTTTCTGGTTGTAACACTTAAAAATTGAAAAGTTAAATTTTAAAATATTAAGTATGTTAAAAATTTTAAATTTTAACTTTTCAATTTTTAAGTGTTATTTTATTTTGGTTTTGGTGCGAAGCAGCTATAAGCGCTAGCACAGAACTGAATTATATTCTTTAAATTTAAATTTTTAAATTTTTTTTACTTTTCTGGTTGTAAATGTACACTAGATTTCTCATTAAGTTGAGTTTTTTTCTTATGAAAATAAATGTATTTTATAAATATCATGTTTGAATTTTAAAGGTTGTTAAAATGCCCTTTTAATCATTAAAAACTCGTTCTAATGATTTTTGTGTTCGCTTTCATCTTGTTAGGTCTGATAAATCTTATTTTCTTTTTTTATTATCTTTAAAAAGTTGAATAATAATAGTAATAGTAATAGTAATAGTAATAGTAATAGTAATAGTAATAGTAATAGTAATAGTAATAGTAATAGTAATAGTAATAGTAATAGTAATAGTAATAGTAATAGTAATAGTTATAATAATAATAATAATAATAATAATAATAATAATAATAATTGAAGGGGTAACCGTCAAAACAAACTACACCACAAAAAGACACATCTTAGAAAACATATCGGAAAAGTGTTAACAATAATTTAAACGTATTCGAAAAACATTTACTTTCCACACCATAAAAAAGAATTGAAAAATAAGGCTTTTATAAATCCTTTAACTTATGAAGGTATAGAAAAAGTACAATTATATGAAAGCTACTTTTTGAGGTAATAGTTCTTATTTTAACCTGAAATTTTTAATTTCCCTATGAAACCAAATATACGTAAAAGGACATTAGTTATTAGTTATATTTCGGCAATATGTGTACACAGAAAAATTTTAAAAGTTCCAAAACAGAGTAACGATGTTGGCAATAAAATAAAGGATCCAACACAAAACAAAGCTATTCATCAAATTATTTTTATCCCTAATAATCGTTAATCAGAAATTTACGACTGGTGTGTCAACAACTAGTTTCGAAATAAGAGGTTATCACTTCTTTCATCTATGCAGACTAAATCGTAGCTTTAAATGTGGTTTCAAAGATTAACCAGGTATCTCATCAAAGAAGAAATATATTAAGCGACTCGACGGAGGAATCACGCGTGAAAGGGTAGCAATAGGTTTTGCAATGCAGCTGAAGAATAAAGTGGAGAACAATGAGGTATTCTCACGTTTTGAGATTAAATTTATTAACATAGTAGATAAAAAACCATGAAGAATGACGTTTACATCAAGTATTTTCGTAGCCTAGTTTCTGAGATATAAATTTTTGAAATTTCGTTTTTCGTTTGGGCGCGAAAACACTCTTGAATCACAAATCATGCGCTGTGAGGTCACATCCAATAGAAACCCGTTTTCTGATCACGTAAAAATAGTAAACACAATGGTTTTCATGCACTGTGATGTCACATCCAATAGAAGCCCGTTTTCTGATAACGTGACTTTTCTGACGTTTTGGCAAAAATAAAATTGAATTTTAAATTATTAAAAACAAATTTTTGAACTTAAAAATCAGAAATTTAGGAGTTATAAACCATAATGTATCAAAAAAGTATAAAATCAAGCAAATCCCTCACTCATGCAAATACCTCATTCACAAGTGTGCAAATAGTAAATAATTCATAGTAATAATAGAACTTTTTCTGTTTCACTGACAGAACTTACATTCAACTAATTTCATTTCGTATGCTAATAGCACATTTAACTATCGAGATAAAAAGTTTGGTTAAGTTAAGCTCAAAATTTTTTGTACTACAAGGAGACAGCACGGAAGCGAACTAGTATTATCGTTAAGAAACTTAGTACTTAAGAAGTTTACTTTATTGCGCAAGATCAATCCAATCTCTGTATTTTTTTTCTTATTTTTCTAAAATTTTATTTTTATTTAAAAAAAGAAGTTTTCGTAAAAACTTAATAATATTGTCAATTTTTCTTAATTATTCATATTATCAGAAATTATTCATCATAATTTCTTAATTATACTTTTTAAATTATGAACGATTCCACAGCAAATCTTTAACAAAAATTTCTAATGATGTGAAATTGTTTGTTGCCGTATAAAATTTATTAAAAATATAAAAACTAAATACCTATATTTATAACTTGATTCTCAAGCTATGTTAAACGGAAATGTTTGTACTTACAGTCAAACCTGTTTTTGATGCGAGGAATAGGGACCGCACAAAAAAATCACATCAAACTTGGCGATTAGCTATAAAAAATAGTTTTCGCAGCACATTTAAAAAATATTTTTTATGCGGTGAATAAGGACAGCATAAAAAAGTCTCACGTAGGACCGTAGCGAAAATCTCTCAGCATAGCTGAATTGAAAAACTCTTTATGTTCGGACCGTAACGCAATCCCCACCCTACAGCTGAATTGAGAAACCGTTTCTATACCTACCGTAGACTTTTTTCAGTTACCATGTAGTCGGCGACGACTGTTATTTCATGAGACCCATGTATATCTCGGTAGCCAGATATACAAGATTTTTGTTCTCATTTGAAATTTTCATACACCGTACAAAAAAAATCGAAGGGAAAAATCGCACAAAAAAGTCGCACATAAAAGGTTCGCACAAAAACAGGTTTGAGTGTATTTGTTTGTAAGAATGTACAAAATGTGTTAACAAATGTGTTTGGTCTATGTTTAAATATATGTTTGATTTTTTATGAGTTTTGTGTGAATATAACAGTAATTTTAAAAAGAACTAATACGATATACAAATTAATGTAAGGTTGAGCAAGGATTTTAAAGAACAAAATGATAAAGGAAATATTTCTTGATACTTATATGAGAACTCCCCAATAAGAAAGTAGAAGTAAAATTTAAGGTAATAAAGTATGTGTGTGATTTGTTGAGCTCTAAAATTCTATTTATTTAAGTCTGATAGTAAAATTTAAAAAATTTTATAACAAGGCGTATTGTGGTATTTTTGACATCCTGAATTTGAAGTGTTAGAACATATTTTTATTACTTATAAATTGCTACAATGAAGATTCAAAATTACTGAAACCTTGAAAAACGCTCAGTGGTATATGTCTGTGCTGCAATAGCTCATAGAAAACTTAATTTGTTGGGTTCACTTTTTATTTGAATTTTGGATAAATTTTTTTCGGGAATAGTTTTGAGGTTTAAAAGTAACTATGACATAATCAAGTAGAAGTTACAAAACTGTTTTGCACCTTTCAAAACCTTTTCCTTTCTTAGAACAAATATGGCTCATGCGCCAGGGTTTACACACGAGAATGGATTTTAGAGTAAGATCGCCCCTATTGTAGACTTCGTGTCTCTAACTTTTCCATTGTTTACATGCTTTAAGACTTTTCTATAGGTGAAGCAAACTTATGTTATTTTTTATGAAACCCTTAAAATAGTTGTAAACGGTCCGGAGGTGTCTAATAGGTAATATAAAACCTCAAAATGGTATATTATTCCCCCAGTGTTCCCCTCTGCTGTTCCCTAGCTCCATAAAACCCTAATTAAACCAATTCTCTTACTGCCTGCGTTTTCTATTGGATGTTCTTTGGAGACAACTTTTTTATGGGTTTTGTGAACTGCCCCTAGCTCTTTAAGGACATCCTAACCCGAAGGGTCTCCAGCTCGTTTCCATGCATAATTAAACCTCTTTACTCTTGACCCAACTATGACATTAAATGTTAAATTTTAACAAGTCTAACTTACCTCTTTGACGGGCAAAAACCGTCCTCTCATATGCGATGGCACAATGAAGCAGTCCTGTTCCAGCTCATCAGTATAGGAAGTTGGCGACGCAATATCGTCTCTAGAACTATTGGGGGTGGGTGGAAGGACCCTTCTGTCCAGTATGGGGGAGGCTGGATCCGGGGGTCTGAGCCGGGGGTGCTCAGCCAAAGGCTGCACGTAGTCGTCGCAGACTTCATACCGACTTCGCCTGGAATGACGCCGCAAGGACTTGGAGGAGAGATCAGGAGTGAGGAGGTATGGGCTATAGCTGAAGTAGTCCTCGGGCCAGTCGTTCCCCATGATGCTTCCTCGGTGTTCGGAACTCACGTGCCACGGACTGCCACTGGAAGTTGGTTCGTCATAGCTGGACACCAGCTCGCCGCTGTAAGTGTGAGAGTCCGATTCTTTGGTCCAGCCGCGCGACCGCTGGGCAGATGGGGAGTGGTCAGGCCGGGAGAATCCGGAACTGCTGGCTTGGCTGTTGCCCGCCTTGTTGTGGTTGCGTTCCATATGGAAATAGAGATGCGTGCTGAGGTGTTTAGCGAATGATGCCATCGCTTCATGACGCCGAGTTAGGGAATCGGATAGTCAGTCTCAGCGGAGCGGGCGATTATCTAGGCATGGTTCTGTCTCTAACACATTGAGCTGGATTTAAGATGTTTTCGTCTCTTGCTTTTGGAACATAGCTACCGCATTTTGACGAACATTTTTACAGCATCATTTCTCAGCAATGCAGATTCAGATGAAATATGCAAAACTTTGGATAGAAGATTTTTTTTAAATAAATTTTACAGTTAGAACCAAGCTCTTTAGTTTTAGCTTCATGGCGCCTGTGTCGAAAAGAGTTGAAATTTGATAAGTCTGCATGATTATAAAGCAGTAAATACGATGAAGCAGTCCGTTAGATCGTGAATCGTTCTATAACAAAGCTCTCGTTTCTCGCCTTTCTTCTTTTGCATGTAAGGTATTTTTTCTCTCTAATGTGATGATAGTTTATTTACAATCGCTATGTGTATCTAATGAATGCTCTATTAAAAATTGTATAAAACAAACTGATAAAATATATTTTTGTTGAGTAAATTATTATTAAACTAATAGTTGTTTATTCCTTAAACTCATCAACTGCAGTTGCGTATGCAAATATCTACCTTTCTATGCATTAAATTTTTATCAAATTATAAATATAATCTCAAAAAGAAATCACAGCTTCCTTAGAAGATTACAGTTTTGAATTTAACAGGATTACTGCAGGGGGAGGTCCAATCTAAGTTAAAAGAAGTTTCCAAAAATTTAGGTTTTCTGTGTACGACATAAAAACGACCCTTCCAAAAAATACGCTTCGATATCGTAAAAAATAGTGATATGTTTAACCGGGAACTATTCTATTAATTTTGTGTCATCACTGATATGGGGATCTTGCACACAAACAAATCTCTCCATCGAAGTCAATCGTAAACAGTCTGTTTCTTTGATTAATGGCACTTTAAATGTTGTCACGAGCCAGCTGGGCCAACTCAGAGAGCATCGACACAGCGCGGAGAGCGTCCCCAGAGCCCCTTCCAGATGGTGGGGTGCATGGCCACTTGCCTCACGTGGATGCGAGCCCTTGGAGTGGAGTGTTGGGGAGTGTTGGGAAGCGTTGGAGAGCCGCCGTCCATGCGAGCGAGAGAGCTCCTGGCCGGAGCGCAGGCCTGCCGCGAATGCCACTGCTGCTACAGCAACAGGCGCCGCCACAGCGCCCTCTGGGGAGCATCGATCTGCCCAAAAGCGCGGGAATGTTGAGCCCCTGACCCCCGGGGGGTGGGGTTCTGTTTCCCCGGACTCACCTGGTGCAGGTCACAAGTTTCCTCGGGAGGATCCGGGGAAAAGTTTGTGGATGAGTGGTGTTTTTCATTAATGTTTAGTTCCTTCTTGCACCGCGTGTGAAAGAGGGAGAAGTGGAATAAAATGAGGATGGTAATGTGGGAGAGAAAGACTATGAAAGAAGTGATGGATAGAAAAAGAGGGGATTTCGAAAATGTTTAGGGTCTGGGTATTGGGGGAAAGAGAGTTGTATGAGATGAGACAAGGGGAGTTTGACCGCTGTTGGAAACACCTGTCACAAGACTGCCGTGTTCTTTTTTATTTAGAAAGAAGACACGGACTAAACGGTCTGCGCGTTTGTAAATAGTTATTTGTTTGCTCTTTTCGGGACTTTCTATTACACGGATTTATCTTTTAAGCTGTGTAACTTGAGGGAAATTAAGAGCAACAATTGTTTTGTGTAATTGTGGCAGTGTAGGTTCAGTTATTATAGATAGATCCGAAAATAAGGGTAATGAGCTTTTAAAAGTATAGAAATAAGATTTCAAAATTTTCATTAAATATGTTTACTTACAAAAATTCCTTTTGGAAGGAGCTTAGGTGTCCCATATCACTTCACCTTCCCCTACGTTGTGTAGGCTAATATAAGAATTATCTATATTAAGGATAAATAAAACAATTTAAAGTTACAACAGATGAGATGTAGAACTGAAAATAAAAGAGATCATATTGGAGTGAAAGAGATACATGGAAAAGAGCCATTAAAAGAAAATTATAAATATTGAAGAAAGAAAAGAAATAATGAGAGGAATAAATTAACAGAGATTGAAAAGAAATATATAAGAAAAGGAAAAATTACAAAAACTTGAAACTCAGTTTTACAAAACTTTTGCTCAGACTATAGTATTAATTGGAAGAGGAACTTTTAAGGGGGAAAGGGATTTGGTGATCTAATTTTGGTAGATCGAAATCTGATTTCAAACTTAGATTGTAGATTTGGAAGAAAAATTTCATAAAGGGGTCTAAGTAATTTGTTTTACATCGTTCTACTACTTATTTTCAAACAAGTATAACGATTTCATTGAAACCTTCACCAGAATTAGTTGAAGAGAATCAAAGCAAGTGATATTGATCTTTAGTGACCTAATTCAATTTCCAAATTGAATCCTTAGTCTGGATTATCCCAGCTCTGTGAGTTGAGAATAGTACTCTAGTATCTTCGTTCGGACCCTCATTTGGAAAAGTTCGAGTATGCTCCTTTTCCGCTGAGCTGAAACTGTGGTTTGAGCATGGGCGGAGTTATGGGGGTTTCGGGAGCAATTCTGGGTTCTCCCCCAGAAATTTTTAAGTATTTTTTAATCTCAAAAATCTCTTAAAATATTGTTTGATCTCATTTTGAGCCCCTTTGGGTTAGATCCGAAAAGAACGGTTCTTTGTAAACCCCACAATGTTCTAGGGAAATTTTTTCAGTTCTTCATGTTTTAGAAACCGGCAATGGGTTACATCCCCAATAACCCCCTCGTTTCTCTTTATAAAAGACAAAGCTCCACGATTTAAAAATCGTTGAATTAATACCAGTTTTAAAATTTTTCGCATATACATTCAGTTATAAATATTACAAACATTTATTTTAAATAAATATTTAAATTAATTTATTTTAAATAAAATAAAATAACCACTCTGTTGTTGTTGTTGTTGTTGTCGTGTGCCACTTGGAATACCCAAGCTCCACAAGGATTCAAGGCAAAGGGGGTGCGGCTCCTGAGAAAGTGAGGCCCATAAATGGCAGGAGTCCGACTTCTGCCTCATGAGATGATAGATGCTGCCACCATCTATCGTCACCTCCACAATTTATCCATGTATCTTCAGCGGTGTCGGGAATCGAACCCGGGACCCTCCGATCCCAGGGCCGATGCCTTAACCACTAGTAATAGCTCTGTTAGTTCTAATAGCTCTAATAGTAAAAAGTATTTAAATTATAGGCTTAAAACCAGCCATAGAAATCGGGAAAGAAACCAACTGGTCCTCAACCAAAATTACTGTTCCGCCAAATTAAAAAGAACATATTTCAATTTTTGAAAGAAACTAAAAAGTACCTTTTGAAGTAAAACAATAAAATTATATATATTATTATAATGAACTTTTGCATTTAAAGTGAATGTCAGCAATTAAATTAAAATAATTAAACTAAATAAACAAGCAATTTAGAAAATATCTTATTCAATTTGTACTTTTCTTTATTAAATGTTACTATTGTACTAATTGACATTATAATAAGTTTCGCAGAAAAAAAGAATTCTCCTAGAACTGGAGACTGCAGAATTTAATTGCCACTGGTCCGGCAAACCAGTGATTTTTGTGAACCGAGTAAATTAAGTCCGAGCAGTGTTTCAGTGGTCTCGGACCAGCAGACAACCGCAATTTCAAAGGCTGCTTATAACAAACAAAATTTTATGCTTACAGGATTAAAATAAACTATCTCGTTCATTTAAATCCCTATTTTCCTATTCAAGAATCCCTATTTTCAGTGTTTATAAGCCCAAAAAATTTTCAGATGGAAAATTTTATGGCTGTAATGAAGTCGAGTAAATTTTTTATATCAGTCACACACATGTTAATTCTTGAAAGTGTTTCGATTTCAAAAATAAATTTCACTAGTAGTATTGTTGTATTTTAATTTATTTCAGTCATTTTAATGCCTTAATAATAACCTTAACCAGGATTACTTTTCAATAAATAAATTATAAAACCCTGTAGTTATTTTTTATTTTAAATTTATCACGTGTCATCGGCTTCTTAAAAATCTCAACGCCATTAGTGCTTTGTTTCACAAGCGGGAAGAATGCGTGCCTTTCGCAGTTCTTTCAATATAAAATTTTTGAGAAAAAAATTTTCTTAGTATTTTTATCCAACAAAACTTACCTCATGCTTTCTTCTTCTCAAAGCTCAATGCCCTCCCAATACCACCGGCCTTATTTTTCCATCTACAGGGTGATTCAGAAATAATCATCAATAATTGGGAGGGAGCTAGAGGAGCCCTAGACAAGCATATTTCGAATAGGGATGGTGGGGCGCAGCCTTACCGTTAAAGAGCTAGGACCTAATGTAGTGTGAGCGCGTTTCAAAAGGCCATTTTTAGAAGGCCCGTGTGACGAAACAAAACATAATAAAATGAAAAACATTACTGCATGAGGTACAGGAGTATCCGTGCTACTTTAACCCTCAATGTGATAGAAATTGGACCACTTACTAAACCGTGTGGTGAGTTTTAAAACGTGCAATGTTAATCTCTCAGTCAAACAATGGAATTCCCTTAATGGTATTTAGAAAAATGATGATCGGGGAAGAAATTTTCAATGATCAAACAGTTTCAATGATCAATGTTACGATCATTGAAAATTCCTTCCCCGATCATCATTTTTCTAAATACCATTAAGGGAACTCCATTCTTTGACTAAAAGATTAATATTGCACTTTTGAAACTCACTCCACGGTTTAGAAAGTGGTTCAAATTCTATCGAATTCATGGTGTAAGTAGTAGGTATACTTCTAGTCCACTGAAAATAGAGTTGAACCTCAAACAAATTGCAATAGAAGGTTTCTCAACGGTTTTCACTTAGAAATGACCTCAATAATAACATACTAAAAATCGGCCAAAATCGGCCGGGGGGAAGTTTAATTTTTTTCAAATTTTTAAAAAATGGCCGAAAAAAAATTAAAAAAAAACCAAAACAATAATATAGACATGTGATACATGTTTATAGGTTATTTTTGAGTGCTGAAACCGAATATTGCATTTAGTTTGGAAAAAATATTGAAATTTCAATTTTTAAAATTAATTTGAATAATTAGCTATATGAAAAAATTAAAAACCCCCTAAAAACCTAACAAAAACATCCAAAGAGATAAATCCAACGGTTTTCATTTAGAAATGACTTAAATATTAACATACTAAAATTTAAAATTTTTACGAGTTAAAGAAGTTAAATTTTTTTTCAAATTTCCATTTTTTTTTGCGAAAAATGCATTTTTTTTTCAAATTTGTGCAAAAAACTTTAGGGGCTTTTGAAAAGGTCATTTTTCGGTGGATATTGTCCACAGATAGTTATATAATGGAAAACCGGTGGAATTGACCCTCAATGAATTAGTTAATTATTTTATTTCAAATTTTGAAATTGGTAAAATGTAGTACAAATTTCGAAAGAAGTGAAAAAGGTAATACTTTGACATATTTACATCAGAATTTATTTAATTAACAATAAATTATATTAAGAACACAAAATTAACAAATTAATTAATTTTTTTAAATTTAAAATTTTAAAAATTTAAAATTTTAATAAATTTTAATATCATAATATAGGCTTGCAATACATGTTTATAGGTTGATTTTTAATCTTATTGCATAAAAAAATATTATCATTGCAATAAAAACTGAAATAGACTTAAAAATTTTAAAATTAAAAAAATTCTTAATTATATCAAACTAGTCTCAACAACTGGAACATATTGCAAAAAACGTTTTTTAAACAGTTTTCATTCAGAAATGGTCTAACTAACAACATACTAGAAATCGGACAAAATCGGACAATGGGAAATTTAATTTTTAATTAAAAAAACTGGCATTCTGGAACAAAAATATTAAATTTTTTCTAGAGGCATGTAATACATGTTTTTAGGTTAGTTTTTTTATTCTGATGCTGAAAAATTTGATATTTTTGGAGTAAAATTTGAAAAGAGTTAAAAAAATTAAGAATAAATTTAAATTAATTAAATAATTAAGAGTTTATTTTTCAATTTTAAACTTTTGATGTCGATCTCAATTTTTACTGCAAAAATATTAAATTTTTCAGCATCAGAATCAAAAATTAACCTAAAAACATGTATTACATGCCTCTAGAAAAAATTTAATATTTTTGTTCCAGAATGCCAGTTTTTTTTAATTAAAAATTAAATTTCCCATTGTCCGATTTCTAGTATGTTGTAGGCCATTTCTGAATGAAAACTGTTTAAAAAACGTTTTTTGCAATTTGTTCCAGTTGTTGAGACTAGTTTGATATAATTAAGAATTTTTTTAATTTTAAAATTTTTAAGTCTATTTCAGTTTTTATTGCAATGATAATATTTTTTTATGTAATAGGATTAAAAATCAACCTATAAACATGTATTGCAAGCCTATATTATGATATTAAAATTTATTAAAATTTTAAATTTTTAAAATTTTAAATTAAAAAAAATTAATTAATTTGTTAATTTTGTGTTCTTAATATAATTTATTGTTCATTAAATAAATTCTGATGTAAATATGCCAAAGTATTACCTTTTTCACTTCTTTCGAAATTTGTACTATATTTTACCAATTTCAAAATTTGAAATAAAATAATTAACTAATTCATTGAGGGTCAATTCCACCGGTTTTCCATTATATAACTATCTGTGGACAATATCCACCGAAAAATGACCTTTTCAAAAGCCTCTGAAGTTTTTTGCACAAATTTGAAAAAAAAATGCATTTTTCGCAAAAAAAAATGGAAATTTGAAAAAAAATTTAACTTCTTTAACTCGTAAAAATTTTAAATTTTAGTATGTTGATATTTAGGTCATTTCTAAATGAAAACCGTTGGATTTATCTCTTTGGATGTTTTTGTTAGGTTTTTAGGGGGTTTTTAATTTTTTCATATAGCTAATTATTCAAATTAATTTTAAAAATTGAAATTTCAATATTTTTTCCAAACTAAATGCAATATTCGGTTTCAGCACTCAAAAATAACCTATAAACATGTATCACATGTCTATATTATTGTTTTGGTTTTTTTTTAAATTATTTTTCGGCCATTTTTTAAAAATTTGAAAAAAATTAAACTTCCCCCCGGCCGATTTTGGCCGATTTTTAGTATGTTATTATTGAGGTCATTTCTAAGTGAAAACCGTTGAGAAACCTTCTATTGCAATTTGTTTGAGGTTCGGCCCTATTTTTCGCTATTTTCAGTGGACTATTCCTTACCTCATGTAATAGATTTTTTCATTTTATTATGTTTTGTATCGTCAAACGGGCCTTCTAAAAACGGCCTTTTGAAACGCGCCCGCATTACATTAGGTCTTAGCTCTTTAACGGTAAGGCTGCGCCCCACCATCCCTATTCGAAATATGCTTGTCTAGGGCCCCTCTACCTCCCTCCCCAATTATTGATGATTATTTCTGAATCACTCTGTATAACGTAAATTCGAGGTATTACCTACTACACTTGATTTATAAAATACAAAACTTTTAGTTAAATCAAAGAATTGTTTATTTTCAACAAATATTAAATCAAATTTGTTACAATATAGAGTAAGAGGGGAATGGATAGTGAGAGGAAATGGGTAATTTTTAAAAAGTGTACTGAGGGAAAGTTTTATAAGTTTTTTTTCTATTTTCAAAACCCTGTTTTTGTGTTTGTTTTATGGCCTCCAAGGTAACATGTTTGCACAATTGGAATTATATTTTTTATTTTAAAGTAAAATGCACTTTTTTCCAATTAGAAATCTTACAAGGTTTTTTGATGTGATAAAAGTCACATTACCGGTAAAATATTAAAACCAATTTTTTTTCAAATAAAGCAAGTTTTGACAAAAGTGGAAGAGATTTGTTAAAATATTAACTATTTAGAAACATCATTGTGCTAAGAGGGTAAAATAAGTAATATTTAGGCTTTATAATTTATTCTAAAATCACCTAATCCAAATTCTAAAAACTAAAGAAAATGAAACTTAATTACAAAATACCTAAACATATATTATCCTTTTTTTATCTCTCTATTCTAAAAAAGTTTTGGTAAACGGTTTCCAGAGAAAAACTTTTTAATTTCTGATTCGGGTGATACATTTTAGGTGTAAAAATGTCTGAGTTCTTTTAAGGATTCCGAGAAAGCTGTGGCATTTTTATAAAAATTCTCCATTTAAAAAAATTTCCATTTTTCGCAGTTACAAAGCAGAAACTATATGAATTTTAAAACAAATGAAAACATGAATCACTGTTTTTTTTATTCAAATCTATTAATTTTTTTCTTTTTATTTATAATACTAATTCAAAAAGTGTGTTTAAGGGCTTCGCTTTGAAGACATTTTTTATACAGGGTGTTTCAAAATTGCGTTGCACGGCTTTTATTTGGAACCAACGCCTCCTAGGGTCAAGGAAGTAAGGTTTACCCCTAGGTAAATGAGCCTGGAGAATGCACTGAAATGACTTACAGCGCCCCTAGCGGAGAAATTAAAAAGTTAAAAAAATTAATTTAAAAGCTAAAAGAGATAGAGCAAAAACCTCAGTGAGAGTATTGTTGCCAACGTCATGATTACATTTTGTGTTCTTTAAACTAAAAAAACACAAAACTACAAAATAACACTGAAAAATTTGCAAATAAGCGAACTTTCTCTTTTTTGACCCTTGAAAAATTGCTATTTTCGCATGGTAATATCTCCACGAATATTCAAGATATTTTGATCAAATTTTTTTCAGTGAGTTCTTCATGACGTTGGCAACAATACTCTTACTGAGGTTTTTGCTATATCACCTTTAGTTTTTAAATAAACTGTTTTAACTTTTTAATTTCGTCGCTAGGGGCGCTGTAAGTCCTCTTAATGGATTTTTCATGCTCACTTACCTAGGGGTAGACCTTACTTCCGTGACCCTAGGAGGCGTTGGTTCCAAATAAAAGCCGTGCAACGCAATTTTGAAACACCCTGTATATGTATTTGTTCAAACAATTTAATAATATTTTTAACGTTAAATCGGGAACGTTAACGGAATTGAACCTTTTTTTTTCCATGGCCGTATTGCTTATTGTCTGAACTTAAAAATGAAAAAAAAATGTATAGTAAATGTGTGCTCGGCTGCTGACCGCTTTTTTATCAATCAGTACCAATATACGACCATTGCTTAAAAATAAAAATTAAAGAATAAAATTTGACACAAAAATTACTCACAAAAAATTTGGAACATTAAAAAATCATTCAGATTCTATACGTAAGCAAGCGATATTTAAAAATAAAAGGTAAAGTTTTTCTTTACTTACAGTTCTAGGTTACTGACAGTTGAATTCTTGTTTACTTTTTTTAGCTTGAAATTTGTCAAATTTCTTCTAGACGTCTTCTTAATTTCTTAATCGTTTACTTTTTCATTTTAAGAAGGCTTCTTAACATTGTTAATACTTGTTTTTCTATAACTATTAATTTTAATTATTAAAAAAAATATTTAAGCTCAATTTCCACAACTCAGTCGGCTTGCCAGTGCTAGTCGATGTTTTAAGTGTAAGCTATAAAATATTTATTTAAAATCATACGTTGCTTAATATTTTATTTTATGTTTTCTTATCCCTCATGATTTTTTATTCTATAACAATTAAAACAATCAAATTCCCGCTATATTTTACAATGAAACAAATAAATTTCACATTTTTAAAAAATTATATTTTTCTTAGGATCGCGAAGCTATCCAAAGGTAACTGCGGGGGCGTTGGCGAGCAATACCAAGACCCTCTATATAAAGGCCTCCCAACTCGGCCGTGCAACGTCATAACTTTCACTCATCTTTGACGTCACTCCATAGACTTAACATGGCAATTTTCACCCACGTCTGACGTCATCACCCGGAGTTGGATGGCCATGTATATAGAGGGTCTTGGCAATACCGAGTTTGGTAAAGTAGTTACCTATGGTTTTAAAAATATATTTTATTCCTTTTATCGATTATAAAAAAGCACGTTTTTAGAAAGTAGTCTATCCAAGAACTAAAATCCCTGGTTTAAAAACATTCCTTTTATGCCAAATTTATGAACTAATAAATTATTATCAATCTCTGAAAAAAATATATTGTGAGATTGAAATTATAAAATAAATGCAACAACGAATATCAAAACAAAACCACAAATTTTATTAATGCGCCTCAACTGAAATTTTAAGCACCGAGTAATCTGAAATGTGGATTTGTTTCTATTGAAAGTTAATTCATTGGATTTTATAAAACTTACCAGCAAAATTTAAAGTTATTAAAATTCAAAGATTCTTTAAAAAAATCCATCTTTTGTAGTTCAGTTTCAGTACATTGAGTTGAAAATTTGAAAAACAATCAATTTCAAAACACGTAATTTTTTAAAGTTGAAATGGCAAACGATATTCTCTTTCTTAACTGATAAAATTATTTCTATTTAATTTTATAGATTATTGTGTTTTAACCCTACAGTGCATACTGTTGCCATTTGGCAACACGACATTTTTCCCCATTTTCTACTCCAACTTCCATTTCCAAACGACAACACCATTCAATAAGTACAATAAATATAACATTTCATTGTATTAGCACTTTAGATTGCCAGTAAATAGCAGCAGGGGTACTATTTTGAGACATTTGTTAGTAGCTAGTGAGACGAAAGTCAAGACACAGAAAACGCCAAAAATAAAAGGACCATATGAATTAAAATAAAAAATTTTCCGGCTTGAAAAGAAATCGTTTTGAAAAGATAAGTTGTTTTTTATATTTTTAGAGCATTTGGTTTTATTTCCCTTTACAGTTAATCTCACAAGGGACACCACAAGGACAAAGTTTTTTGTCAATTAAAAGTAGAAAAAAATTAAATTACTTTTTTTAGTATTTTTAACTACATAATTTACACCATAATAGAAGACACAAAGGATTTTCAAGTGAATTTAAAAAATCATGCATTGTAGGGTTAAGTTATTACCCATTTTTCCCAAAGCTTGAGGTTATGACAAGATAACAAATCATAAAAAATTTTAGAATAAAAATTAATATTCTAAAAAATTACAATTGAATATTGTAGTTTATGGATCATTGCATTATTTTTTGACGAGGTTTGAGTTCAACTGTGTGACATGACAAAAGGCTTCCGCATATGTACAGGGTGTCCATAAAATAACTTACCGATTTAAGGGTCTTAAGCAACCAAACCGTTCATTGGAATTGAATCGGGTAAGTTATTTTATGGACACCCTGTAGTTTAAAAACCAAAAATACGACTTTATGTTTAATTTTATGGAATACACCGAGTGTTCAGGGACTTGATCAACTTCCGGTAGAAACCGTCTAGCTACGGTTCGATATCTTTGTCTCTGGCAGATCGGCGGAGGTCTTTGTTGCGTCACATAGTTTTACTGATCTATGGAAGTGAAATTTTAAATTTATTTTAATAAAAATAAGCGCTGATTTTGCTTAAATAATGCAGATCACATCCATTTTTTGCCACCTTACCTTATTATTTCAGAAGCCAATTAAATTGAATCGTCAGTTGGAAGAAAGGAATAAGTCCCCAAAACCAGGTTTTGAGAAAATTGAAAAAACCTGTATAAGTAATGGAATTTTCTTTGTACAACCGCCAAATATTTACTGAAAGTTCAGAACCCTATTTAGAAAACAGAGCAATTATCATAACAAATATAAGTATATTCAAAAATATTTTACAGTCAAAATAAGTTGATGGACTTAATCCTTTCTTCCCCCTTATGAAATTTTTTCTGATGACAAAATCTTTAAAAAACTCTTAAATCACGTCTAAACTATATTTCTCCTTAGTTTACACCACAAAAGGGTGAAATAAAAAGAATAAGACAAATGAAATTCAAAATTATAGTGAAACTGAGTTAAAGTAGTATCAATGCAGTGAGTGAATATGAATGGAGTCAAACATTTCCTGCATAAAAAATGTTTGAAAAAAACTGAAGAGGAAATTTTATTTTAACTTTGTTTACAGCACAAAGAATATGAAAAGACAAATTAACTTTAATTCCAAATTAACTTAAAAAATACAAAGTATGGACATCGATTTCACAACTTCAAAGGGCGATATCTCCCTATAAGGGTTAGATATTTTCCCGCTCTTTTCACCCATGTGTAGAGCAAAGCTTAGAGCACAAAAAGTCAATTTATCATTTTTTGGACTTACTCTCTTCTTCAAACTGATGATCAATTGTTTTAGTCATTAACAACTATAAAATCTATCATTAGGTAAAATAAAATATAATCGAAACCACGAAAAAATATACCAGATTAGGAAAAATGAGTTCTCAATTGTCACAGACATAAGTGATAGAGGTAATCAAATTACTAAAATCTTGAGGGACCCGGGGCAAATAAATACATATACAGGGTGTATTATTATCAATGGGGCAAACTACTAGGGAAGGTAGGGTACATCATAAGGATTCAGAATTGCAAAGGATTCCCATGGTCCTAAACGTATCTCTAAGGGGCTATGGGGTATTTTAGAAACTACCCAACAACTTTGAAACTAGAGGGTATTTTGAAAGTAGTAAGCTGGGATCATGTCTATCATCTATCCTCACATCTTTATCTACACGATCCAATACTTTCCTTTCAGTAAACCATCCGCGATCGCATAAGTTCTGATGTAATCATGAAAACAATAGGTGGTTAGGAAGTTTGTCCCATTGATAATGATACACCCTGTATCTATAAAAGAGGAATAACCAAAAGGAAAACTAAAATAAAATTTACTCTTTAAAAATATTATATCAACACAAATTAGCAGCCAAAGAAAAAAACGGGGGCTTCTAGGGAATTTCTATAGATGGGGACAAAAAGTAAGTTGCCCACAATTTTAAATCAAGATTTTTTAAAAATGCCAGAAAAAAATTTCAAAAAAATTAATTTACTGTAATCAAAACTTATGATAATACATGTTTATATTTTTCAGTGCCAAATTCGAATATTCCATTAAATTTTTTAAAAATTTTAAATATCAATTTTAAAAAATTATTGAAAAATTTGGATAATTGAAAAATTAAAAAATCGCTCAAAACCACAAAATAACTGCAAAAGAAGTAATTCAAATGGTTTTTCCTTAAGAATGACTTAAATAATGAAATTAAGAGAAAATCAAACAATAAAAATTTTAATTTTTTTTAAATTTCGGCCTTTACAAAAATCTACCTTTTTTAATCTTGTTAAAAACGTTCGAGGCTGATGCCTAGGCAATTTCTCCCCTAGCTATTGTAGTAATGATATATACCTATATAACATAAAAAACACAATTGATGATTAAATCGTTAGTTAAATAATTTATTTATTAAACTGAACTTTGAAAAATAGGTAAAATCCTTCAGTCAAGTAAAACAGAAAATATACTGACAAAATTTGGTAATAAATCCTCTAAACAATAAATAAATTTAAAAAAGACAAAAAATCTTTTAAAAAATTTTTATTTTAAACAAATTTAAAAATTTAATTTTTTTTAATTTTTAAATTTTGTTGTTGTTGTCGATTGCCTCTTGGAATACCCAAGCAACCATAGGGATTCAAGGCAAAGGGGGTGCGGCTCCAGAGAAAGTGAGGCCCATAAAAATGGCTGGAGTCCGACTTTTTTTTTAATTTTGTAGTATAGGCATGTGACATATCTCTTAGGGCTATATTTTAGTGCCGTTTAAGAATATAAGGCCAACTTTTCAATAAAATTTAGAATAAGTGTGGAAAAATTAAAGCATTTAAAATAAAAGTATTGAGAAAAATGCTTCAATTTTTGACACATTTAATATAAATTTTATTCAAAAGTTTTGGTCTGATGTTCGTATACCGCACTAAAATATAGCCTCTAGAAATTTATCACATTTAAAAGATTTTTTGTCTTTTTTTAAATTTGTTAAGTGTTTAGATGACTTATTACCAAATGTTGTCTGCATTTTCTGTTTCACTTGACTAAAGGATTTTACCTTTATTTTTAAAGTAAAAATTTTAATAATTAAAAATAAGTTAATTAACCAATGTTTTAATCATCATTTTTTGTATTATAAAGCTACTACAATATGCATGGGAAAATTACCTTGGCATCAACTTCAAACGTTTTTAACAGGAATTTTTTAAAAAAAAAAAAGGTCGATTTTTGAGCCAAAAAAATTAGAAATTTGAAAAAAATTAAACTTTTTATCGTTAGATTTTCTCCCAATTTTAGTATGTCATTATTTAAGTCATTCCTAAGGAAAAACCATTTGAATTACTTCTTTTGCAGTTATTTTGTGGTTTTGAGCAATGTTTTAATTTTTTCGATTATCCACAATTTGTGAAATAATTTTTAAAACTCGATATTTTAAATGTTTAAAATTTAAGTGTACTAATCGTATTTAGCGCTGAAAAATAGCCAATAAACATGTATCATAAGTCTCGATTACTATAAATTAATTTTTAGAAATTTTTTCAGCCAGATGGATCAAGATGGATTTTGTGTTACTTCATTTCATTCAACTATGTCCCACCTTTGAAAGAAAACTCAAAAGGCGCAAGGTCATATTTGTAATTATGAAATTATTAAGTTGTTTTTTTTCTGTACACAGTTGAATCATTTAGGGGTAAGTTGTTTTTTCTGCATACTGTTACCATTAAAGGAAAAACTAGTTCTACAGGCACAAATTGTGGCTAAGTTGGTTTTACTGCATACTGCGTAAAAACTGAAAATAAATTCATGCACTCCAAAATGAGCACAGTAAGAGTGGGAATAAAAACTCAATCGAAAGAGTAGCTATAGTCAGAATACCGAATGGCAAAAAAGGGGTCAACCTCGAAATCGTGAATATCAAAAATTTGTTGATGGTTTCTGATAGAGTTATTGGTGTAGATTTCAAAACCGATTGATGCCACTCTGCAAATGTTGAGCATTTTTAAAAAAATCTTGAATTTTTAAAAAGGCTCAAAAATGCTAGCTTTTTAAAAAATACTCTGCAAATGTTGAGAATTTTTAAAAAAATCTTGATTTTTTTTAAAATGCTCAACATTTGGGTAGTGGCATCAATCGGTTTTGAAATATAACCATCAACAATAACCAAATAAACCATCAACAAATTTTTGATACTCGCGATTTCAAGGTTGACCCCTTTTTGTCATTCGGCACCCTGACTATAGCTACTCTTTCGATTGAGTTTTTATTCCCACTCTTATTGTGCTCATTTGGGGGTGCAGTTTTTACGCAGTATGCAGTAAAACCAACTTAGCCACAATTTGTGCCTGTAGAACTAGTTTTTCCTTAAATGCTAACAGTATGCAAAAAAAACAACTTACCCCTAAATGATTCAACTGAGTACAGAAAAAAATTAATAATTTCATAATTACAAATATGACCTTGCGCCTTTAGAGTTTTCTTTCAAACGAGGGACATAGTTGAATGAAATGAAGTAACACAAAACTCTATCTTGATACGCGCAAAAAATTCTTTCTGAGATAAATTCACATCGTGAGCCGACTTCCGTCGCTTAAAATTATGCTAATGTTAAGTAGAAAAGGTAAATCTTAAAAAAAGTCTTTCAAATAATTTTTTTACCATGGAATTATGAAAATTTCGTAAACATTGAATTTACCATGCCCGTATGAGTAATTTATATTGAATAGAAATTAATAGTTCCACATTAGGAATTTCAAGGTATTTTTGAGTTTATGAATCAAAATTTTACCATTAAAAAAGAAAAACAGTGGGGAAAGGCTTTTTCATGTATAAACTTGACTCATACATCTTTCCATTAAAACTTAATATTCTTAAATTCCATATTTTCAAAGGTTAAGAATAAATAACTCTGACTAGGTGCCCTAAAACTATAATGGGTCATTCATCCACTTTCTATATGTCAAGAAAGAGTCCAATATACCACCCCAAATACCACAGCTAACATCTCACTTTGACCCCAGCGGTGCCATCGCGTTAATTGGATTAGAAGGTAATTTTGGGCGATGTCATAACACCATCACAAATAGGACAATTGTCGTCCAATTGTTGTGGTAAATACATTTTGGTACATACTTACTGGATCAATTTGTCAGTCCTAAAAGGAGAGAACACAAATAGATATTTGGCCTACTTACCGTGTCTGACCAAAGTGACTGTTAGTCTATAAGCAAGGTAAAAAATTTCTTCTTCATGACGTTACACTTATTTCTTTTGTACATCATCAGGATTGTCTCGAGAATAACAAACAGAAAGTGTTGGTTGAGTCTTTTATAGAGTCTTCTGGACTAACCAATCAGTCAGGATGATGCTTGCTAAGGTATTTGTAATGGAAAAACTATATTTCCATTATTATAAAAGTATTTAGCCTTCATAACGACATAACCACACCTAAACCCATTGGACAGGGGATGAATTTAAATATTCGCCAGATTCTTATAGCACTTCACTCTGTGTTAACGAAAATGGAGAGATTGTTGAAATAGCCTATAGTCTTTCGGATGTATATTTCATAATTTAGTTGATTAGCTTCTGTGAATCATATTTAATCCCCTGGATAAAGTCTTATACCAGCTATAAAATTGTTTCTTAAACCTTTTTTAGTTGATACCACACTTCAAGTATCGGGAATTACTGATGACAGAGTTGGATATGTAAAGTTATATGACAAGATAATTCCATGTGATGTCTGAACCCGGTTTCTTGTTCAATATTTTTCAAAGCTGCATCAATAACTCCAGAAATGTATAACTTTTAAAAGAAATATTTTAATTTCTTTAGGCCCGATTTCTCGTAATGTAAAAAATCCATATTAATGTAAACATGAAGATGTAAGCAGCAAGAAAATTTTAATGTAGCTTTCGAGCTGATTACAGGATATGATGTTCTGAGAAAAAGCAAATATTCTTCCAAACTTTTTTTTCTAAAACTATGGAGCTACCGTCCACAGCTCGCTATCGCTCACCAACCCCCGTAAACTGCTGACGCAGGACCTTTTAGATTGCTTACCAATTATTACAAAACCGAGCTCACTGAAATTAACTCACTTTATAAAACATTGGTAAAAACAAATAGTAGAAGAAACATCAACCAACTTTTCAAACATACGTTAAGGGTCATCTCCATGAATAACCCTGTCTCTTAAAAGTTAGATTATTTATTAACTCTAACTTATCAATAATTTAATCAAAATGTTTTCTTAGCAAGTCTATTAATATAACTGTTACGGGCAATGTGATAAATCGGGCATTATTAGTAATGCCTAGGCAATGTGTTAAACTCAATGGCATTTATCAATGAAATTTATCACTTTGCCCGCCTCCCCTCTGGGCATTATTAATAATACCCAATTAATCACTTTGCCCATAACATAACTATTGTTAATCAATATTCTTTTAAAAAAATACACTAATTAATCCTTTAAATTCAATTTTGTACCTAGTAACTCGTCAGTACAAATAGTGCTTAATAATTCTTTTTTTTTTGTTTCAACCTAGACTTGTTAAACAATACGTTTTAAAACATTGAAAATAATTAAAGAAAAAACCTACATGACACTCAATGCTTACAAACAATATCGGTTATCAGAATAAAAATTATTAAATTTCAGACAAAATGTGTGAAATTCTACTATGAAAGAGCATTTATGTAAATATTTATAATACTTTTATCTGTTTTTGAAAGTTGTTTAATTTGGAAAGTACTTTAAAGTACATTTTTAAAACGTGAAAAGAATTCGTTTCATCATAAAATTTGACGTCAGTTGGTTGTTGTTTGATTGAAAGATAATAAGTTATTTGATAGTAAGTTGTTGCTTGCTTTATAACTGTGACCGTATCCGTAATCTAAAAAAATTGAAATACTATTTTAAAATAGATAATTTTAAAAAAATCCAATAGCTTACTTGGAAATCCGAAAAGAATCCGGTCATTTTGATACCAGATATATGTCATTCGATCGGACCAGTATAATTAAAAAGTTTTTCACTGGAAACCGATCACCAAAAAATTTTTTATAGAATAGAGATTATTTTGAAGCACAAACCTCCAATGTTTCTTAAATCAATAAACATTATTTCTGTCAAATTTTTCTTTCAAACTACAAATGGGTTTATTAACATTTTTAATTAGAGGAAAATGGCTATGAGATGAGAGGTAAGAAATTATTCAGTTATACACAATTTGCAATTCTTTTCCATTGAGATTCATTGACTGCCAGAAATCATATGAAAGCCCATTACAATTTGGTAAAAATTATCTATTTAATTATGAATAAAATAAATTAATAGTTAGTTACAAAACCAATTAAATATTCCTTATTTGTCAAAAAAGCGCATTTTGGAGTATTTCTCGCGGAACAATGTGTGGGGTCGCACAGAGTTTTAACGTTCTGTGTGAACGTAGTATTTGGGGAAATATGTTAAAGCTAAGACAGTTTTTCTTCGCTTATTTAGTTTATTATAAACTAAATAAGCCTGTGTGAACAGTAGTACTAATTTTCCTGTGTGAACAGTAGGGTGTTTCAAAGTCTATGGGAATTTTTTTTAAAGAATTTTCTCTTCAAATTGTTAAAAATACTGAAACATTATAACCTGCAAATTTGAAGGTCTTTAGGACAGTTTTTGACCCCCGCGGCCTTCAAAAAAGTTGGTTTCCCGTGTTAATGTATAGAGATATTGAAAAAATCATTTTTGGTTCTTTTCAATTTTATGAGCCTGAACGCAGTCAATATGGAATTAAAACTTATACATTTTCCTTGGGATATCATTGTCTCCAGATCCTATCGGAAAAACATTCAATGACCCCTGCTGGGGGAAGTTCTATGGGGGTTAAAAGCGCGCTTTCACCGAAAAAAGAGGATGATCGCCGGCGCTTGCGGCGGGAGCTAAATGAAGGCCTCCCATCGGTTTTTTTTTAAATCTTTTTCCTATTTTACTTCAGCTGGCATCATCTGATAGCCTTGTATTTCATCTTTGGGACGTATACAGGGTGTTCGGAAACACCGTGGACAAACTTTGAGGGGTGGTAGAGGGGACCTAGACCAGCATATTTCGAATAGGAATGGGGGGTCGCAGATCTAGAACCCCTAATGTAGTGCGAGGGCGTTATGAAAGGCGGTTTTCCTAAGGCCCGTTTTACGATACAAAACATAATAGAATGAAAAAAAATATTGCATGAGGTAAAGCAGTATCCATACTACTTCCATCATAAATTTGAACAAAATTGGACCACTTGTTAACCCGTAGGGTGAGTTATAAAACGCGCAATATTTGTTCCCTCACTGAATGGTATTTTTTGAACCAACTTCCATAAAAAATACCATTACACTAAGAGATCTCCCTTCCTCTTTAAAGCAATGAGTTACTCTTAAAGCTAGACACTTTATCTTGAATATTGGAGATAACAGTAATTTTTTTGTATCCTAATTACAAAAAGTTATTTCCTTATCGCAACAAGAAACTAGATTTCCCACGAAACAAGCATCTACGGAAAACGAATATGTTGATAGAAAACTGGGGAAGGGGCGTTGTCAACTTAATTGTTATATTTATGTTAGAAAACATTCATAAACCCTTAAAATGTAGCTTAAATAAATTAACATTTTTAATTAGACAATTCAACTGATAATAGCTATTGCCATGAATAGTCAAGTATACAAGGGCGGATCCAGACCAAATTTTCGGGGGGGGGGCATTTAGAAAAATGCGATACTTCTCTATAAATTTTTGAATTTTTTCAGAATGTTCTAAAGAGCGGGTCCGGGGGTCCAACCCCACAAAATTTTTGGAAATTTAAATCTAAAAAGCAGATTTTCAACTCGTTTTGGTACACCTAATCCGGATTTCGGACATCCATTTTCAAGAATTTAATTTCCATTTTGGTTGAATTTTTGCATTTTGACTAACTTTTTACAAAAAATTTGTAAATTATAGAGTTCCAAAGGGGGTCTGGAGGTCCTCCCCCCGAAAATTTCTGGAAGTTTGACTCTAAAAACAGGATTTTAACTCGTTTTGGAGTAATTTTTCCCTTTTTTCCTCCCCCGAGTTCCCACTTCCCCTCTTTCTCACTTTTAGTGCTTATTCCTATGGAGGGGGGGTTAAAGCAACCCGAAGAGGACCACTCCTTATAAGTCCGAAAATTTTCAAGGAACGGCTGTAATAATAGATTTCATAATTTCAAGGGGGTTTGGGGTTCTCCCTTAGAAAATTCTGAACCCTTAAAGTAGGCGTTTTATGCATTTAAAACGAATATTTAAGGAAAAACAGTAAGTGAAAAATTGACGTTGAAATTTCGGGGGGGGGTTTAACCCCCAACCCCCCCTTGGATACGGCCCTATCTTGCCCCCCGACCATGCGAAAAGAGTGTGCTTCCAAGAATAAAGCTATACAGGGTGTTTCAAAATTGCGTTGCACGGCTTTTATTCGGAACCAGTGCCTCCTAGGGTCATGGAAGTAAGGTCTACCCCTAGGTAAGTGACCCTGGAGAACCCATTGAGAGGACTAATAGCGCCCCTAGTGGCGAAATTAAAAAGTTAAAAAAATTAATCTAAAAACTAAAGGAGATAGAGCAAAAACCTCAGTGAGAGTATTGTTGCCAACGTCAAGAAGAACTCATTGAAAAAAATTTCATCAAAATATCTTGAATATTCGCGGAGATATTAGCAAGTGAAAAGAGCATTTTTTCAGGGGTCAAAAAGTAAAAAGTTCGCATATTTGCAAATTTTTTTTATTTTTTGATTAAATTTTGTGTTCTTTCAACTAAAAAACACATAACTACACAACTTCACTGAAAAATTTGCAAATATGCGAACTTTTTACTTTTTGACCCCTGAAAAAATGCTCTTTTCACATGCTAATATCTCCGCGAATATTCAAGATATTTTGATGAAATTTTTTTCAATGAGTTCTTCTTGACGTTGGCAACAATACTCTCACTGAGGTTTTTGCTCTATCTCCTTTAGTTTTTAAATTAATTTTTTTAACTTTTTAATTTCGCCGCTAGGGGCGCTGTAAGTCCTCTCAATAGGTTCTCCAGGGTCGCTTACCTAGGGGTAGACCTTACTTTCATGACCCTAGGAGGCACTGGTTCCGAATAAAAGCCGTGCAACGCAATTTTGAAACACCCTGTATAAGCAACGTACCATACCAAAGAATTAAGACTTCACATGAATTGAATCGTCAGTTTGAAGAAGGGAATAAGTCCAAAAAATGACAAATTGACTTTTTGTGCTCAAAACAATCTCTAAGCTTTGCTCTACACATGGGTGAAAAGAGGGGAACAATAACTAACCCCTATAGGGAGATATCGCCCCTTGAAGTTGTGAAATCGATGTCCATTCATTGTATTTTTTTAGCTAATTTGGAATTAAAGCTAATTTTTCTTTCTCCTCATATTCTTTGTGCTGTAAACTAAGTTAAAATAAAATTTTCTCTTAATTTCAATGTTTTTCAAACTTTTTTTTATGTAGGGAATGTTTGACTCCATTCATATTCACTCACTCCATTGATACTGCTTTAATAACCCAGTTTCACTATAATTTTGAATTTCATTTGTCTTATTCTTTTTATTTCACCCTTTTGTGGTGTAAACTAAGAAGAAATGTAATTTAGATGTGATTTTAAGGGTTTTTAAAGATTTTTTCATCAGAAAAATTTCATAAGGTGGAAGAAGGGAATAAGTCCATCAACTTATTTTGGCTGTAAAATATTTTTGAATACACTTATATTTGTTTTGATGATTGCTCTTTTTTCTAAATAGGGTACTGAACTTCCAGTAAAAATTTGGCGGTTATACAATGAAAATTCCATTACTTATACAGTTTTTTTCGATTTTCTCAAAACTTGATTTTTGGACTTATTCCCTTCTTCAAACTGACGATTCAATTATAAGGGCAACAATTTTTTGAGTTTTAGCTCTAGAAAGGGGTTTAACTATTTTGGAATTTTTTTCGGGATGTGCATGGCCCCCTTTGCGTTGTTTTTATTCTTGTCAGACATCGCATGAGTTACAATGAAATGTTTTTGAATTTTAGCTGTGAAAAATTAGTGGAGGCGCTTATGTAAATCTGTAAAAAGTTCGTGTAAATTTTTGGCACCAAGGTTATTTTGGTTCTTTAGAGTATGGAGAATCAGGAAATCTTTGGTACCAATTTTTCTTTCCACTTTCCTGTCTAGAGGTCACGTCAAAGGTCAAATATAGAATTTCAATATTTTGAATTTTGAGCTGGTTTAATTCAGTAATTTACCTGTTTAAGTTGGTAAAAAGAAGGATAAGCAGGTTTGTAAGTATATAAGTATTGAAAAAAAAATTCTAAAACAGTTTTAATAGTCATTAATATTGTACCCCCATATGGGATCCTTACTACGAAAATAGCAATAGTGTCATTGAACGTGTTCAGAATAATTTTTTACGTTTTTTGTATTTTAAGAGATTCCACACTGCTTCTCGGGAAGTGCCTTCTTTAGAACTCCGTAATATGTTCAACATTTGTACCCTTAAGTCTAGACGTCAAGTTTATTGTCTTTTGTTTTTTATAAAGTTCTTAATAATATGATTGATTCTATTTACATTACTAGTACTTTAAAATTATATGTGCCTTCTAGAGCTACACGCAATTGTTGTTTGTTTTATTTGAATTCAAATCAGCCTAACTATATTTTAAATTTTTGTCTGTATAAATTTTATAAAATTTATAACAGTGTTTCTGGGGAACTGGATATATTTTGTATGCCTTTTAATGTTTTTAAAGCTAACTGTCGGAGGCTATTCTCATTGTAATGTTTTTTTTTCTTTTTTGTTTTTGATGTTTTTCATTGTGTCTTTTATGATGTGCATTGTAATTGGATTTTTTCTGTCATGTGCATCTGAAACAAATAAATAAATAAATTTTTAGACCCTAAGGTCAAATTTCGATATCCTTAGTGTTTTGTTATGTAGCGAAATATAATTTGGTATTAAGTACTGCTAATTTTTGTCCTTAGAGGTTAAAGTAAAGATAAATTATAAAAGTTGGTTTTATTTTAAAATATTATTTACTTGGTCGCGAGATAAGACGAAAGAGTAAAAGCGGACGCCGCGCCGCCCCGCCAGAACAAAAGGGTCAATCTCAGACAGCGGCGTTAGTTGCAGTTGGAAAATTCATACCAGTGGCGGATCCAGCCTGGACCTAAAGGGGGGGGGCAACCACATTTTAAGAAGGTTGGAGGTTCTTTCCCAGAAATATTTAGAAAATTTGGTGTCTATTATTGGAAATACTTGGATGACGTCCCAGGGAAAAAGGGTGTGTGGGGTTCCAACTCCAAAATTTTTTTTGAAATTTTATCTTAAAAAGTAGTATTTTGACTCATTTTTGAACATTTAAAATTGGATCGGGGGATAGCATTTAAACGTCTCATCCTTCCGAGATACCAAACGAGGGACCGCTCTTAAGATGAGCGGTCATCACTGCACTAGATGGCAATGGCGTAAATGTAAATTTATTTCTGAAGGAATCAAAATATCTTCCAAAAAAAAGTCATTATCAGGCCAAAAGCTAGATTTCTGCAACGAGGGAGAGGACCTAAAATTATTCCTAAGCTTCCTCATAGGTTTTCCTTCATATCTTTTATGTGTTTTTTTAATGCATTTATAGGAAAGATTCGCACTTTGATGTATTGTATATAAAAATGTAAAACAAAATAAAGAAAAGTATATTTTGAATATCAAAAAGGAGATCTGCTGGGGGTCTTCCCCGAGAAATTTTTTGGAAATTTGACCCGATAAATCAGGGTTTTAACTCGTTTTGGTATCCAGAGTCCGATTTTCAGGGTGGGCCCAGACCTTATGTAATATGTATAGCTGATTGCTCCACAGGTCACCAATTTTCTTCCCTCTCTATTTTCATCACTCCAAAGGCGTATATAAATTTTTATTTGGAAAGAGTCTCCAAATACATCCTCTAAAAAATTATTCATTACCGTATTAACCAAAAAAACAACAATGATGGGCAAGGTTAACAAATGATTGACTAGTCTCGTGCACATTCCCCTTCAGTGGCGTATTCTATAGAAATATATTTCAGGAGGGGCCCAAAATTATTCCTCAACCGCTCCCATTCAAATTTAATAGGTTTAATGAAACTTAGTAACACATTTTAAGTATAATTTGAGAAGAAGTACAGAATGAGAGAGGTTGTGAGTAATTTTTTAAGTTTGATGTACCAAAGGGGGTCTTGGGGGGACTAGATGCCCTCCCCCAGAAGATTTTCTAGAAAAATTGGCTCTAAAAAAGGTTTTTAACTAGTTTTGGTACTTATAAAGCCCAAATTTCAGGTATACATTTTCGTGTAGGATTTTCATTTTGATGAGCAGAATGTAATGAAGTTATGAATAATTGAGTTGAAAACACAAAAGAGGGTCTGGGGGTCCTCCCCCAGAAACTTTTCGGAAATTTGACCCAATAAAACATGGTTTTAACTTGTTTTTGTATAACTTGCCGAATTTCAGGTGTCCGATTTTCTTTTTTTCCTTTTCTTACGATAATTTTTTAAAAAGGTACCTGAGCCCAAGGGGGGGGGGGCAAAAGGCCTGTTGCCCCCCCCTGGATCCGCCACTGATTCATACAGACTAGATAAATTAGAAATAGTGTGTTGAAAGGGAAAATCTGAGCACCATCACTTAACGGAAGCCGCTGTAAAGAATCATGAGGATATGATTAGAAAGCTCATACCAGTTGTACAAACGAGTAATCCATTCAGAGAAGAAAGTGGAGAACTTGTGAATGTCGTCACACATCCCATAATAATGCCTGAAAATGTAAAACATGATGTCTATGTAGACGAGAAGATGAAGGGAAGAATCTTTGGAGAATTTTGTGAGCGATAGAATAAAAAATAATACATACTTTACTGTCTAAATTAACAAAAACTAAACTATCATGGAATGAAACTGGAAAAGCTGTTACAATGGTTATGAACAGTAAAGTTAAAAATCTATGAGAGGTGTCAACGGGTCACCAGTCACTGATTTAGGTCTAACTTCCGCTTTAAGCTGAAAACTCCGATTACTAGTTGACCAGCTCATTTAAAATCTTAAATAAAAGTAAACAAATATTTTGAATTAGTAATTTTGAAAATTATGACACCATTCACCTAGTTTCCGACCATTATTCTAAAGATACATCACTAAAAGCAGCAAACAGCCCCTCGTATGTTCGCCGTCAAGGAAACCCTAAAACTAAACCCTAATCCTAAAACTAAAGTAAGCCTTACTGAATATCTTTCAATAGAAATACTCCATTATTACAAAGAATTAGAGAAAGAAATAATTGTATCCACAGAAACAGCGGTTCTATCAAATAACGAGATTTATAACAATTTAAAAACCAACCATAAAGAAGCTGACACAAGTTATATTACCATGAAAAATATCTATGCTTCAAATTTGGGGGTTCACATTTAGTCAACAGATACAGATGGTAAAGGAAAGTTATTATGTGCTGTAGAGCTTTTAAAGAGGTTTATTTCACGTCGTTCAAAGCTGAGGATTTATATCACTGGGAAAGAAGAACAGTTAGTGGATAGACACTTCATTGCTTTGGAAGAATTTGTTTGCAAAGAATACTAAGGATCTACGTTAGTACCTTTTCAAAAGACTGCTAGCTGAATCAGAGATCATAGCTATGGTTTGGGCCAAAGATGTTCAATCAGCGCAAACCATTCCTACACCTGAATTGTTTGGTTGGAAAAAAGAAAATTATTGTTTTATTCCACCCCGGCTCCTAAAGCTGTAATAGAACTCGCATCCTGTGGTTGTGACACAAGTAAATGTCAAAGGGGCAAATGTTCCCAGTACTGCTATATCTGTATGCTGTAAACGAATTGAAACATATTCTTATAATTTTAGGGTGAAATCAATGTGTAATTTACGACTTAAATTAATAACTTTAATGAAAATCTTTTACCGAGAGAGTGGACCTTGAAAAGTGCCTTTAGTAAGGTTTTGAAATAGACTGGATTTAGAAGACAAAGGAGATGTTTTTTAATTATTAAAAGGTGATTAAGACTTTTTATTCAGGGTAAATATGAAATACTGATAAATATTTGACTAATAATTTACATTATTTTAGATTTTAGACAATATTTTCTAGAAAGGAATACCTTAAATTGTTCATATACTGACTAATGAAAGTTTTTAATGAATTAATCCTTTATTACTACTTTATTAAATTCAAAAATTTGATCGATCAATAAAGTTTTAAGTGTTTTTAGATAATTAGTAAATAAGAAAATGTAAATAAAAATATGAGACAAAAAAACTCGAATTTTTATTAAAAATTTAATTATTTTTTAATTAAATTAAAATTTTAAATAAAATTCGAAATCTATTTTAAGTATGCATTTAGTCTTGCTTTTATGTTCTATATTTCTCATTTTTATATTAGTAAATAAACATTATGTTAAAACATTCTCATTTCTGAAAAATCATTATTTCATCTGATAATTACCTTAATTAAACCTAAATGTGAATTTAAAACTTGGCACCACACATTTTTAAGTTCCTTATACTATAAGTTAACAAAAAAACGTTAATTTACATGATTTTCAAATAGTTTTTTATGAGCCTTTTTTTGACATAAGCAACTCCACTATAATGCCCAATTCCTACTATAGTTTTACTACTAATTAAATTCAATAACGCATTAAAAATTTAGTTCAATAAGTGTTTTAAGATAGCATATCAGTAAATAAGAAAATCTAAAAAATATCGGTCAAAAAATTAAATATCCACTTTTTATTAAAAAATTTATTTTTTAAAATAAATTAAAATTAAAAATTTTTAAACGGAAATTCAAAATATATTTTAAGTTCTTATCAAGTCTTTTTATATTCCAAATTTCACATTTTTATGTTAATAAGTAAACATATAATGCTAAAAAATCCCTATTTCTTAAAAGTCATTATTTCATCGAAAGCAGTTTTCTAGAGCTGTTTCCAGAACAGCTGTTGGCGCACGCAAAAAACAAACTTTAACAGGATCTCAAGCGTTTAATATTGATTGCATTTACATGAAACTTTGGACTTAAGGGTTTTCAACTATGATCTTTCAGATTATCAAATCAAAAGAAAGGATTTTGAAATACAAAATAAGGTTTTGGCAGAGTTTTCACATTTTTTGTGTTTTTTAACTTTATCATAATAAAACAAATTTTAAAGTGAAGACTTGTGAAGTAATTTTAAAGATCATATTAAACCACAATTTTTGAGACCATAATTAAGTTTTTACCAATAGTAGTTCTTCTACAAATTGAATTTTTTAATGATTTTTTGGGGTGTCGCTCCATTTTTAACTCCCTGGGATTTGGTCTGGGACCCCCTTTCTATACCGATTCTTGTTCGTCGTGATGAGTACTATCATCCCTGAAAGTTTGTTGCACCATTTCAGATACACCCTGTATAAGTTTCTAACCCATTAGAAACTTATACCATAGGCATAATCATCTGAAAAAGGTGGAGTGGGACAAACCTCTTAGATCTCAGTATCCTCACAGAAGTAAAAATAAGTCAATCATAAAAAGAACCTTTGTGTTTAAAAGCCTCAAAGTGGGGAATGTTCCCATGTCCTCTATAACTATGGCATTTTTTCTTTTTGTTGCTTAATAGACCATTTCTTCAGAATCCTCCCCAGGCTCTTAACAACCCCTAATCTAAGCAATAACTACCATCACTTAACACTTTAAATAATCAAAAATCAGCTTATAAAGCTCATATTAAAACACTTTATTACATATTTACATAAATTAAAATCCATAATGTTTATACTCCGAGAAAAGCATGAATAAAAATATTTATACAAGTAAACCTAACCAGACAGAATTCATGGGAAAAAATTCCGATGCTAAAATGAATAAGAATGAAAAGCTATAAAAAGGTTATCTTCAGGAAATATATAACAAGCAAGTTAAAAAAAGTATCTCAAGCGGAAGCTAAGGTATATGATTACTGTTCATAAATATTATTTTACAAATATATATGTATATTTTTTCCAACCAATGAAGCAAATAATCAACTATTTACTGATAAAAAAAGAGTGGATTGTTCAGACTGAACCAATGCAGGGTTACAAAACAATTGAAAATTACCATTAAATTAATTAACAATCAAATATGTCAACCATTCATAGAGGAAGCAAGTAAAAAAAGAATTCATTCATTAAATATTTTGACAACAAATTTAGTTCAGAATACTAAAAATTTTGTTTAGTGTATATTAAGCTGTTAAAATCCTACTGATGCTTTTTCTGGAGCAGGAAGATCAGATTCAAGTATAAGATTTAGAGAATGCAATTGGTAAGTTTTGTACTATCTCCACCGAGGCTTTCCATCAATATTTCCCAACAGCAGCAAAAAATAAGAGTCAATTTTGAAGTGTCTGGTTGACGATTTTTAAGGTATTGTTGAATTTCTATTATAAAAAATTGCAGACGTTTGTTAAAAAAATATACTGAATACCTTTAAAATGCAAAGTATTGCACTCTGGAAATATTAGGTTTTCCAAATAAATATATCTCAAATCACTCAATATAAAATTCAAATGTTTATCAATCATACTAATATTATTGCTTTAATATAATAACTTCATAAACTTTTACCAGTTTTATTAATTAGGTATAATTGATTATAGTAGAGTTAAAATACCCTGAAGTAACAATCATGCAAGATTATGAATAAGTTAATAACTGCAACAATACTTATCTTTATCAAATGTGTAATTCAATATTTTAAAAAATATATACATTTAAAACAGAAAAACAACTTTCAGTTTTGTTATTATTGGAATATTTGAGTTTCGTTAAATTGTATGCTTTATGTTTTTTTCTTCTCAAATTTACTTCAGTAATTTAAAAAGAGTAAACACCAATCTAATCTAGTAATTTTATATTCGTACAAAGGAAAATTCTATAAAAACCAGCCTAATTCCATCATAATTATATTATATTATTATAATTCTACGAAATTTTACGGTCAGTTTGGATAATTACGAACACTTCAACATTTTTATACATAATAAATTTTCACTCTTCTTAAAAGTTTATATAATTTGTTTTAACCAACCATAGTATAACTTTGACTTATTCAGGTGCTTCTTTGAAGTTCCTTACATTAAAGGAGTGTCCACGTTAAGCCTCATCTATAAACTTAAAACTCCAAATCACAAAAACCAATTTTTCAAATACATTGTGATAGCTTTTTTATATAACAATAATTGTTATGCCATACACATTTAGATATGTCAGAAGGTTACTTAGATGCATTACATATCCAGCTAATTGTCTAAAGTTTTGGAATAAAAAATAAAAGTTTTAACAAAAAGGGTGTTATTCATAATTACCCCACTTAACTCTTCATATTTCAAAAAATATCAATAATAAAAGTTAAAACATTTTCAAGGAATTTATTATTTCACAAGCTATATGTTATATATAAAACTATTATACTTAAGACAAACTATAGGAATGAAATTTAATAGTGTTCAAAATTGGGGTGGTCCCCTGGTCCGAGTCGTTTTCAAGCCGAAATTTTGACTTCTATGTGTAATTTTGTCCTTGAAATTTGACACCCCAGAGTAATTCAGTAATTAATCTCGGGAGTAATCCTGAATTACTCTCTGGGAATTACTCTCTGACCATACATCAGAGGTATAATATCGAAGTTTATTTACAGAGAGGCCCAAAATCATGCCTTTTTCCCTCCCATGCAATAATAGGATCAATGTAGCTTTTTATACTTTTTTTGGCAGAGTTTGCATTTCAAAGAACTTAATATAAGAAAAGTTGTGAGTAATTAAATTATAAATACTAATGGGAGATCTTTAGAAATTTGACTCCAAAAAAACAAGGTTTCAACTTGGTTTTGGTACATCTAAGCCAATTTTTAGACATACATTTTTAGGTAGGATTATGATTTTGCTTAACTTAATAAAAAAAGTCTTCAGTAATAAATTTGCAATTACAAAAGAGTGTGTGTGTGGGGTTCCTCCCCCACAAAAGTTTTGGAAATTCGACCCTAAAATACAGGGTTTTTACTTGGTAAACCAAAAAAAGATCTGAAAAAAGACAAAAAAAAACTATAATCAACAGAGCTCACTTCATTGGAAGCTCCACACCAAATTCACTTAAATTTAAGGGTGATTTTAGAACTCTAAAAAAATTTGGGTTGGAAGAAGCAAAAATAAGTTCTCAGCAAGAAAAACCTTGCAGAAAGTTATTAATATAACATTTCAGAGCAACACAAATTAGAAATTATCAAAAAATGTATTTATTTCAAATTTCTTCGCAGAGCACCTGGAAATGCTTGGCAAAGCACTAAGGGCTCCTCAGAGCACAGTTTGTAAACCGCTGCACTAGACATGATATGCAACAGTGACTAAGAATGGGTTAAAAAAATTTAAACCTGCCTTTTTAAATTTGGTGGACCAGTCATTAATATGACCATTCGTGCATGTAGACTTAAGGTATTATGAGATTGTACTGCAGTATCATTCAAGAATAAAAAAAACTTCATTTTAATCTGAATGGATGAATATTACTTTTTTTTTTAAAACCAAGTAGAGTTAACTTCAAATGAACTTCAGACATAAAAAACTAATATGAAATGCACTTAGTAGATGACATTGTATTTCAAAAAGAAAACATTAACACAAGTATATAACAAAGTCAAATAAAAATGTGAATACATTAATTAATAAAAAAATTTAACAAGTGAATATGAAGATTATGATACTAATAAACTCTTATGCACTGTGAAGCTCCAAACATAACAGATTAAATGCTTCAAATAATAATAGTCATATAAAGCTGGGGGATACAATGTGAATAATATTAACCAGTTCTTTTCTTACAACTCTAAGGGAATTTAAATTGTTAAAATTAAATATACATGCAGAGTAACTATATATTTCATAAACAAACCAACCAAAAGCAGAATCAACCAAATATAAAACAAAAAAAAGCAAGATTCAAATTAGCTTGAAGAGGAAATCAATATAAAATAAAATATATTTTTTCAAATTAACATCTTAATTTTGAATTAAATATAAAATGATTAGTCTACGTGTTTTATTTTAAAAGCAGGCTAAAATTTAAAACTATAACTTAGGCAATCAATTTAAAATTCAGAATGATCATTTTATAGGTTGAACAATTTTCTAGCTTTATCCAGAGTAAAATTAAAATAATTGGTAATGTAAGCAGGAAAAAAGTATAAACACACTTTTCAAAATACACATTAGCATAATTCAAATATATTGCAAAATAATTATTTTATTATATAAATTATACCAGTCATTCATTTTACTTCCCTTAGAAGGTTAACTAGTTGCAGACAGCGATAACATAAAATAAAATATTTTGATCTTTCGAAACATTAACAAAGCATAATTCTAAAACAATACAAAACACATGTTTTATATTATTGTGTATGACAAATGATAGAATTAAAATAAAAATCTTTAATATAATTAGAGTTATATTCTTTTTAAAAAATAAACTTTACAAGAAAAATAAAGCAACATAATCCTTTAACAAAACATTAAAATGACTGAATGTAATTTGCAAACAAATTCAACAAATTTTAATAAACTTAGTCTTTAAAAAGTGAGTTTCACTAGAAATTCTTCAGCTAACTACTTAACAATTATATATTTCATTACCTTAATTTACTCTTAAAAAATGTACAGTGCTTTTAGTTACAAAAACAGATACAGAATAAATTTAAGGTCGGTCGGTGTTAAATACAATTTTAACAAAACATTATCACATAAGCATTGTATTTTACACTTTTAACATCAAGTCACTTGACTGTTCAATTGGCACAACAATGATATCATCATTTCTTGCAAGGTCTGAGGCTTACAAAATTCCTCTAACCAACTAAATACACATGCTGATAATTCACCAAAGTTAGCCACTGAGATAGAAGAATTGAAAGATTGAAATAAAGAATCGCAAACAGCTTGAAACTGAAAGGAAAATTTACACATAATTAGATTTAAAAACTTAAACTATTTATTATTTTACTCTTGCTATTGAAAGATCTATTATACCTTAGGAATTGTCATAAATCTCAAACAGTAATTAAATGCTTTTTAAATGAATTAAGTACCTTACAAAAGTAATTTTATGTTTGTAATATCATAAAAAATACATATTTTTTGAAGATACAAATAAAAAACCTTTTTATCAATTATATGGTTGTAGTTTACTAAGTTTTAAATACATTTTTTCTGAAATATTTCAAATAATATATCTTCTTAAATCAGTCAACTTACCACTTGAAACTTCATTTCATCACTAACTTTATTAGAGTTTTGGCTAGGTTGACTTTGATGAACTTTAACTATAGTTTCATAGTTTCTAAAAGAATAATTAATCAGTAATTGTAATGTCCAAATGAAGCTTAACATATAATAGTACTTATTTAAGAAATCTAATGAATACCAAGAGAAAATACAATATAGAGATATGCTTATAAAATATCTAGATAAATTATTTGTCAATAAACAAAATTAAAATAAACTTATTAGTTAACATTGATGTAGGAATGAGGAAAAAATTCACACATTAGTAACTACATTTTTATAATTGAGTACTAAAAATTAAGAAACTTAGGAAAACTCTTTTGAAAAAATACTTCTAATACTACATTCACACATGAAAAGTTAATCTAGTTTAAGTGCTAATCGAGCTTAAATATAGCATTGAAACAATGCTATATTTAAGCTAGATTAGCACTTAAACTAGATTAACTTTTCATGAGTGAATGTAGTATAAGTATACAAATTAATATGCAAGATTGGTTCCTTTTCTAGTTAGACAAAATTTGCATTAACCTCTTGCAAATTAGACCCATAAAACTTGAAGCTTAGTAATATTTAGATAAAAGACGGAATATACAAGTGGTTTTATACGTTTTCATAATTCGTAAGGCCACAACTTCTTTTCTCAAAGCATTTAATTCATCATCCTGTTTTTTCTTTTGCTGAAGAAGGAATTGAATGTAATCTATTGCTAAAAGAACAAACATTTTACAAATTAAATTATACATCAAATTTAAAATTTTTATTTTGAAATAAATTGATTTTATTTATATGATAAATATGAGAACATAAAACAATCTATAACGTACAGAGTAGGGTTATGATTTCTTTTTTCAGATTTAAAAGCCTGTGGTGGTAAATGATGAGTATTGGTCTATAACTCTCGAAAATATCTTAGCACAGTAAGGAGATATAATTTTATTTGAATTGTGGAATGTAACAAAGTAAATCATAAAAATTATTTAAATTTGTAAATTATAATTTATAAACTTGCTGTTTAGGGATTTGACACTTTTACAAATGTTTCGAAGCTGCCATCAGCTTAGCAGCCCGCTCGGCCACCATACTGGATAGTTGCACATCAATGACCCGATGGTTCCTGTATCCAGTTTTTGCAAAGGCATTTTAAGGTCTGAGGGCACTTAAGTTAGGTGATGTATGATTCAGTAGGTTCTGTACAATTGCTATAGGCAACACCAGGCTTTTGAGAATTTCAAAAAAGTCTCAGAATCATAACCCTAATACAGGCTGTTTCTTGCCTTTAGATTTGAGAAGTACAAGAACATATAACAACCCACCAAGAGATCTCCCTGGTTTTAAAACCCCCTGTTTGGCCTTTAAATAGGCTGCAGTATCCCAAATTAATAAATAAAAATTAAATATCTTTAGAACAAAAATAGATAAATGTATTAAACCAACTGTATTGTTCTAGTTAAGACTTGGAATTTTTTGTGTCAAAATTTGAAAAATCTATTTGCTATTTTTGTTAACAGATGGCAGCACAATAAAAATGTCTCAAAAGGATTTCAGAACTTAACGTAGCAAATCGATTCTACTCAAGATCGATTCATTGATTTAATATCCAATATCATGGAATAATAGTTACAAAAATTTAATCTTAAATCAATGAATCGATCTTGAGTAGAATCGATTTGCTACGTTCAGTTCTGAAATCCCTTTAAGATATTTCTATCGTGCAGTCATCTGTTAACAAAAATAGTAACTAGATTTTTCAAATTTTGACACAAAAAATTCCAAGTCTTCACTAGAACGATACCATTGGTTTTACACTTTAACATATTTTTGTTCTAAAGATATTTAATTTTAAATCCAGGAAGCTCTTTGTGGGACACCCTGTATTTTTGTAGTTGAGAATTTTGTGCCTATATACTAATTTTTTTATTTTAAACTTTCCTACTTAGGTGCTGGGAATGCTCTAATCCAGTGTTTTCCAATGTTGAGCACACCTCTCACCGAGGGGCAATATGATTTTCTACGAGGCAATTTGAAAATGTTCTACCAAATCACTCCCCCCCCAGTGGGGCATGGACCACCAGGTATTATTTTATTTCGAAGAAGGATTTTTGAAAAAAAAAGATATGGTGGCATGGAAAATTTAGAAAGGCTTTGGAGGGGCCATGGACCAAAAAAGGTTGGGAAACACTTCTCAAATCCATCTCTTGGGATTCAGTCACTTCACTATGAGTACACAGCTTACTTCTATAACTCTACAAGATGTTTCAAATCTTAACCTATAAATTGGACTTTTGAACCCCCCAAAATGTAATGAATAACAAAAACTTTCAAAAATAACTTACATCGTTGCAGAATTGTTGCTTTGCTTAGCTTATAACTACTAATGCTATCTTGTTGACAAGTAGGAACAAGAGAAGATAGATCTTCATAACCTCTCTGAAATTACACATATAAAACATGAAATACTTACATAAACATTCTTACTTTAACCCCTTCTTTGAAGTTTTAGTTTTCAAATTCCGACCAAAAAATTTCAATTTTTTATTAATATTTTTTAAATTTAATATGTCAGTTCCATATAAAAACATACACATCATTTGAGTAGATTGAGATAATTCAGAACGAAGTTTTTTAAAAGCATATTTTTTTCTTCTAACAAGAAATTTAAAGATAACTCAAGATTGGAAAAGGAGACTACCATTACTTTAAACTAGCTATGAACACAAATACATTTTTAGCATGGATAAGACTGGACTATTTTTTAGAGCTTTGCCTAATAAGAGCATGATGATTAAATAGGCAACTCCAGTGGAATCAGTGGAGGTACAAAATAAAGCTGTTTTATTTGGGTTTTTTATGTTTTTGGAAAAATGTTAAGAGTAAGTTGTAAAGCAACCTCTTTCTATTTTTAAGGTGACACCTTTTGAACGACCACCTCTCTTAATGACTGATTTTGCGTGGAACGCAGGGTGGTAGCTCAAGAGAGGTTTTACTGTATTACTATCAGAATTTACAATGTTTCAATGATCCACGCGCAATTACATGCGCCCGTTTTCAGTAAAAAAGAATTAAAGTAGTTTTTGTGCCAGATGTGTTAACATATCTTTATGAATAAGTTTCTTGAGACTAAATCTTTTCATTTAGGGATATTTTTCCGCTTAAAATTCATTTCAGGATGTGAAAATGCTAATTATTTACAAGTTACTTGTTTTATAAAATTTTTCAAAGAAATTAGAGGGATGTTTTAAATTTGTTTAGCATAAATTTCAAAGGTGTTCCTCTCATCATATGCCAAAAATTAGATACTTTGGGCCACAATATAAATTTCTGCGATTTTTTTCCGAAGTTCAACTTAAACGCATTAAGTGCCCGTTCCCAGGGAAAGTTATTTCTACTTGCCTGCCATTTGCCATCCCGTGAGAGCAGTTAGGTGGCTCATATGCCTGTCCCGAAAGGTTAAGAACAGAGCAATTGTTAGAATTGAAAACATTAACACTACTTTTTAAAATCTACAGTATATAAATTTAGTTTAGAAATATAACTAGCAGTTTCAATTCTCAAAGTATGCATGATAAAAGTTTTTAAATTTCTAATATTAACCAGAATAAATAGCTATAACCTTGATGGCATCTCGTCGTTTCTGTTCCGCTTGTGTATGAGCTTCTCGCCTCCTTTCTTTATAACTCAAAGTTGATTTTTCATCACTATTTTCATCATCTAAAAATTTGTAGGTTTTAACAAGAACTTAAAACAGTAAAAATTACACTCAGTTTATACAAGATTTTAAAACATAGTTAAAATTACACTCAGATTTAGAGAAGAATCCATTTATTTAAAAATTTCACTAATAACCACTTTTTCAAGTTTTATTGTAGCCACAAATAAAAATATTTGATTTTGCCCTAAAAGATTTGATCAGCAGAAGCTTTTTTAGTGTCCTAGATTCCGATTCCATTAACTTTACATTTTGATGTTACTTTACAAACAAAATTTCCTATCAGTCAATTCAATGTAGAAAATTATTAAAAAAACCAAGGGTTCTTGATATTATCCCGTCGAACGTACTGCTAAATTCAAAAACATTATCAAAGCCTATTGACTTTTCTATCACTATTCTGCTGAAATTGACGGCTACTGAACAGTTGACCAGATAATACGTTAGTACCAAACAAGTATGCATAAATAACTATATTCGGTACTTGCGTATTATACCGTCGACCGTTTAACAGCCGTTAAATTCAGCGGTGCAGCTATATAACAGTCAATAAGATTTGATAACGTTTATGGATTCAGTGGCACGGACGACGGCTTAATATGTAAGAATCCTATATTATTTGAAAGTATAATTATCACCCCTAAATATTTACCAGTATTATGAGCCGATGATGAGGTTAAAAGATCTATGGATCCAGTAGATGAGGTTCTTGAAAAGGAGAAATTTAAACTCGGGGCTGGGGGACTAGGTAGACTAAGTTTATCGCTATCAGACCCTGAAGAAATAAAAATTATTATTTTTCAATTCAAAAAATGCATCTTTTAAACACTAACACCTACATTTTTAAACAGAAAAATTTTTATCCATGATTTAACAAAGTAAAACTATTTAACTCTTTCATACCCTAGTATGATTTAACCAATAGCATAATTAATTAAATATTAATTTAAAGTTACATAAAACTGAATGCAAAATATGAATACTCTTAAACCTGTTTTTGTGCACTTTTTTATTTGTGCTGTATTTTTTACTGGGATTTTTATATACCGGATAAAAAAATTGCAGAAAAAAGACTGCAAAAATAAAAAAGCTCACAAAATCAGGTTTGAGTGTACTCTTTATTAAGAATATATCCACAGCATCAGGAAAAAACTGTTACTGAGCTGAAAACTGTTTAGTGAGCTGTTAAAGCAAAAAAGCAGGTGTTTCAATCTCTCACAAGTAGACTAATTTTTCATTCCAGCTGGCTGGTCAAACCATGAGCAAGAGAGAACTGTTTTATTTTTTAAATGTGAAGAAAAGTTTTAGTTAAATGCAGGTGTGAAATCAAAGCAAAAAGCTCCACTGCTCCTAGGGTTACAGGATGATAACTGGTGTTCCCAGTAGAATTGATTTAACCCTTGTTTTGGTATTAATGACTTGATACTTGCAAACAAATTTGGTTGTAATTCTTCATTGGCACCTTTGCCACAAACACACTCGCTCATCTATAATACAGTATCCATCCCGACTGTGATTCTACGAGGTTTTCTCCTGATGCCATTGATAATTATCTATTACATAGTTGGTTTGAGTAACATCCAATTTAAAAGTGAATTCTTGGTGTTCATAAACTTTTTGCCAGGATTAACAGAACTTCTATCCCAATACTGTATTTCTTTTATTATAAGCTTATAGTAAACTCTGAAGAGAATGATAGTGTTTAGTTAAGATATAAGTGGATTAAAATTTTCTACTCTCCAAAATTTTCTGTATTTAAAAAGTATTCTCAGATAAACTTAAATGAACATAATTCTCCTTGCCCCACAGTAAAGAAAATTCCTATTTAGTTTTAAACTTTATTTACAACTCAAATGAAAAATATTCCACAGTACTCCAGGTAGAATTATGGATTGGTCATTTTAGTGAGAAAATAGAATTTAGGGAAATAGAATCTGTCAACAAAAATCAGTCCTATTGTGTATTTTGAACTAACGTTTTATAACCATTGCCTCCACCAAATTTTTTTTAACTGCAACAAAAATTAGCAAGTTATACAATATTTATTTCAACTGAATTACCTAGGAATGAAAGTTTTAAAACAGTACCAATTTTTATCATGACTTGAAAGAAAATGTCTGACAACAGAGTTCAATCATTTAAATTGAATGTTGAAAAGAAAGTTAATTACAAACCAGGGTCAAACTTTCTGTCAGAGTAGGTTGAATCTGCCATAATTATGATTTCCTTTTAGGAAGTGAAACCTGAAAAATAATATTGAAACAAATTAGAAAAACATTATAACTTGAAAAAAGTTTCTAACTTGCTTAAATACTTTTATTAACATTCTTTATCATTTTTATAACAGACAAATTATAAAAATTATTTTTAAACGTGGTCAGTGTGTATTTATTTACATTTCGTTTTTAAAGAATCTTAAATCTAAATTTGGGAAATTTCCCATACAGAGCAATTTTAGATATAAACTGCAGTATAACCCATTTAACAAACTATGTATGATGATTTGAACTTGCCTTTTTAAAAAATAAAATATTGCAGATTTTTTTTATCTAACATTTATAAAAAGTTGTAAAACTGAGCTTATCTGGACTAATTAGAGAAATTTAAAATCCAGTTAAGAAGCAAATAAATGAATTCTGAACAAAGCAGATTTAGCTATAAATTCTATGTTCAAGTTTAATATTGCAAAGAATTTTTAAAAAGATATTTATAAATAGCTTAGATAGCACAGTTGTGTCTACTTAAATCTGATTTGAATAAACGAGGTTTTACTGTATACTCAAGCTGGGAGCACATACCATGACTTTTCCATTTACAGCATAGAATTAAAAAAATTGAGGCCTGCAATAGACAAATGAAAAATAATTTAAGAAAAATATGAACTATACATTACGGATAAAACATTTTTATTAAAAAAAGGTGAGATAATAGTAGCTTTAGAAGTAGCTACATGGGTATAAGGACCAGCATCAAAGAGGAACTGTAATTTTGACACTATAATGATAAAAAAATGAAAAGAGAGCAACTAAATCAAAATATATCAGAACGATAAAGTTCAGCTAGTTTCATTATATTATTGTATTCTTATTAAGACCTTATTTTGTAAATTCGTTTTTGTGATATCTGAAATCAATTCCAAATTTTTTAAACATTGACCTTGAAGGATTTGAGCAAATTTTTACATTTAAAATTTTGAACAAATTTCCTTTTTGCATCTTCTTTTTACAGTTCTTATGATATTTTTTACATTATCAAAACATTAAGCTTATTGACATAAAAACTCTTAATCCCAATAAAACTGAGTTCAACTCAATTATCAGTCCACCTATAAATATCACTCACTTGTTCTAGTTGCTTAACTTTCAAATATTAATGTCATTAACATATTCAATTGGTTAGCTATGTTTGCCATGTTTCTTACCTTTAATATCTAAAACAGCTTGACATCTAAAACAGCTTGATCAATGTATGATCATTGAAAATTCCTTCCCCATCATCATTTTTCTAAATACCATTAAGGTAGGGATGCACAACCTTTTTGGGAGGGGGGCCACTCACATAGTTGATTGAGACACGGAGGGCCGCAAACAGTAACAGTAAAAATAAGGTAGAATTTGCATCTCAAGGAACTTAATATAAGATGTGAATAATTGAGTTTGTACCATTAAAGGGTTCTAGGGGTCCTCCCAAGAAAATTTTTGAAATTTAACCCCAAAAAAACAAAGCATTGACTAGTTTTTTCACATTTAGCCCAAATATTGCACATATATTTTAAGATGGGATTTGCATTTTGATTAACTTAATATTTATTTAAAAAATGATAATTATAGAATTCCAAATGTAAAGGGGGGTCTGGGGGAGTCCTACCCCAGAAAAATTTTGGAAATTTGACCCTAAAAAACAGGGTTTTAACTTATTTTAGAAATCAAGTTCGATTTTTTTGGGGGGACAGGCCCCCAGCCTTCTGCTATCCCCCTTGATAGCATATCTGAAACAGGTTATGATCTAATAAGAATTAAAAAAATACACTGCATTATTATCTAATATTGTTTCAAAGTGATCTTTTTGCAAAAATTTAGAACTTCGGAAATCCTTAAGAAAAATTTGTTGAAAATACTAAAATTGATAAAAAAAAAAGCTATGTCAGAGAGAGGTATCACTAGACTTATTAGACTCCTCTGACCACGCTTAAATTTTTCTGCATTGCAATTACAATGTGAAAAGAAGCCAGCTTCAACTAGGCGCCGTAAAAACGGCACTTTCGCGAAAAATCGCTATTTTTCGACTTTTCCGCGGCGCGTGATCCTAAACACCGGACTTCTGGCTTCAAAACTTCAAACCATTGTTAAGTTGTTTTTTCCACATCGCACCGTCGCACAAACAATACAAGAAGAAACCAACTTCAATTTGGCGCCCGCCCAAAAATCGCGGCAGGAACGGAACACTTCGCGAGCAAAACTAAACTCGAAAAATCGCGATTTTCCCGACTTTTTTCCCGCTATAAATCGTCACTTTTCTCGGTTAAAATAAGGAAAGTAACAAAAGTTAGGAATTATCTGAAATATCCAAATTCGTTCGCGGGCCGCATAATGATGGTTCGCGGGCCGCATGTGGCCCGCGGGCCGCAGGTTGTGCATCACTACATTAAGGGAACTCCATTCTTTGGCTAAAAGATTAATACTGCGCATTTTAAAACTCACCCCACGGTTTAGCAAGTGGTCCAATTTCTATCAAATTTATGGTGTAAGTATTACGGATACTGCTGTATCTCATGCAATAATTTTTTTCATGCTATTAGGATTTGTTTTGGGAAACGGTCCTTGGGAAAACCACTTTTTGTAACGCCCTCGCACTACATTAGGTCCTAGCTCTTTAACGGTGTATCTCCGCCCCCTCTTTTCATTCGAAATATGCTTGTCTAGGTCTCCTCTACCTACCCTACCCAGTTCGTACCACGAATTTAGGACCACCCTGTATACCTGAACTGTACCATTAACTTACCGTCTTTTGGAGTAAGAAATATTTCCCAAGTGCTTTCCTTATAATCCAAAGCATGGTATGTATTTATATTTATTTCCTATCTGTAACGAGGGGATCTGAGTGACGAGTGTTCTTAGTAATAAAAAACCAGAATAAAAATAAAACTAACTATTTATTAGAAACAACAATAAAAAGAATAAAAAGTACCAACAAATAACCTCGTTATCAAGCTCATTAAGAGCTAGTAGGGAACTGGTGCAGTGCTAAAATATTACATATAACTAGGAGAGGTTAGTAAAAAGTGTAGCGTGAGGAAACATCAGCAAATCCTTAAATAGCTGAGCTAGCGAACAAGTGTTGCCAAAAGCAAAAAGAGAAAAAAGAAAAACAGCTAAATGTTTTCGATACAGTCGCGAAGCAGCGTGAGTAAAAAAAAATTTAATTTTGGAAAATTATACCAACAATTCCACTCTGGTTCACAGATTTTTCAGTATGGCAATTTACACGTTTAACCCCTTCTTCAACGTCTAATTTTTCAATATCTGAACCAAAATTTTCAATTTTTTTTATTTTCTAAAATTAAAGTGTTTTGCATTTTGATACTGAAAAGTACAAAAATTTTGGTTCGTACCTATTATCCCATCGACCATACCGCTGAATCCAAAAACGGTAAACAACCCATTGACTTTTCTATGGCTGTGCCGCTGAATTTGACAGTCACGGAACGGTCAACGGGATAATACGTAAGTATCAAAATTTTTATCCCCCTGCCAATGGGCCACTTTGTAAAAATTAAACCTTATCATTAAAATTCATTCATAACTTTAGGAGAAATCCCAAGAATACCTTCTCTATATTTATAGGAACTAAACAGGTGCCGTTAAAAACAGTAGGAATCACTTGAAACCATAGACCTTGGAAGAGAGAAAGACGGAGCATAGCGATAAGAATCCCAATAGCGATAAGCTGGTTTGTTTTGAAACCTCGAGTAATCAACATCTCAACTCAAAAAAGCATGTGGAGCAGGGAATATTATCGCACTTCCTCCATAGGCGTGTGGAGGGAATCGTGATGGTTATACTACTGGGGGGCTTATAATAACTACTACTGGGGGGCTTATAATATTATAAGAACTCCTACTCCTAGTACCAAAGGGGGGTGTGAGGGCCCCCCCATAAAATTTAAAGAAATTCGACTCTATTTAACAGGTTCTTTAAACATTTTAGTACACTTAGTCCGAATTTCGGGGCCCTTAACTTGTTACATAATTTGGCAATAGGGATTCAATGCTCGGACCCCATCAGTTTTCCACTTGGCAAAAAAAAATCTACAAACTCAGCTGCGGGCCATATTCATTTCATTTACCGGGATTAAAGAAGCCATAAATGAGTAACTTTTTCCCTTTTCTAAAGGTGCAAACAAAATTCTAATCAAGAAAAAATTTGTTTAACTTTTTATTTTAATAAATGAATAAAATTACCTTTAAAAATTAAATTGTAAAATATGGTCAAATTTATAGAACATAAAAAGGCAATTTTTTTATCGAAACATACTTATCAAATGACAAAATACAGTTTTCTTAACTAACAGAAATATAAATATGTTTTAAATGTTCTTAAAACATATTTTCAAGGGTTAAGAGAAAGGGTTACGATTTAACCCATAAATATCTTTTGATCTGAAGCATTTAAAAGGAAAGGGAGAAGAAATTAAAAATATGTTATCAAAGAATGGTGGGAGAAGGTTTTAAGGAAAACATTTGAAACAGAAAAAAACTATCATAAATTTGAAATAAATTTCTTTGCAAATGCAAGATTATTAATCAGTTCAAAACGTGATATCACGGAAAATAGAAAACCCTTTCTTACCTAACAAACATTGCCTACACGCAAACGGTAAATACAACGCAAACATCACTTTCTCGACGATAAGGATGAGATTGAAAACTCAGGAAGTTGAATATTTTGATGCCAAATCAGAGATAGAAATTAAGAAGTTTCAACAACATTGATTGATTGATTGTACTATTAAATCACTGGTTTCAAAGGATATAAAAGTACTATGCCCAACTATGCCTGCAAATAAATTCTTAGGATAATTTTTTCATCGATGAGATCAAAATCTCAAGCTCCGAATTTTAAATGGAAATATACACAGTTTACTCTGTTTTTATGTTTTGCAACAAAAAGAACTGATCTGTTACTCAATGTTTTGGTTTTAGTAAGTTACATTATAGGAAAGGTCGATGATTCCCACTCTAGAATGTCAGTAATTTTTTTGCCAAATAAAGCGATACATGCCGAAATATATGTGTCATTTTCAGTAATAAGTTCTTTTTCCACATCTCATAATTGATTCCTCGAGATCGAACGGGATTTTCCGATTTTGCTTTATTTTTAAAATTTAAATAAGCGACAATTATGTAAGTTGTTTTAATGGCGCAAGTTTAGAACTGCTGATGCGCCAAGTTTTTAGCGATAGAAATCAAAATATAACAACCCCAACTAATGTTAAATGGGCGCAAGTTCAGAGTTGCACCTGCGCCAAGTTTTTTAGCGTTAAAGATGACTAATATGGTAACCCTAACTCATGTTAAAAGAGTCATTTGGCTTCTAAATGTGCCGTTAAACAGCCAAAAATCGCCAAGCAGGTGCAACTCTGAACTTGCGCCGTTAAATAAATTATGTGGCTTCTAAATAAGTGAAGAAATATAAGAAAAGAAATAAAATCTGTTTGGAAAAAAAAACTTTCCCAAATGTTCTTTAAAAACCAGTTGAAATATTTTTGAAATGTAGGAAAAAACCTGACTAAAACTGCAAAAAATTGTAATATAACAATACTTTTAAGAGACACATTTCTAAAATCTTTTTGGGGGAGGTCCCTACGCACCCCTAAAATTTAGAGGTACATTTAAAACTTTTCCCCTTCTGAAATTCTCAGGCGCGGATCCAGCATGGCTCCTAAAGGGGGGGAGCACTTTTACAGATAATATCACCTTGTGGGTACAGGGGTCCTCCCCCAGATAAGTTTTGAGATTTGACCCATAAAAGTAGGATTTAAACTCATTTTGAGAACTTTTTTGGGTCAAAGAGGGGCACTTTTCTAGTCCATCACCTTTACTTTTGACATAAAATGTCATAACATAAGGGATTTTCTACAAAGTATCTTTGAAAATCCCCTTGTGGAAATAATAGGGGACCTCCCCTAGAAAACATTTTGAAATTTGACCTGTGTGAACAGGGTTTTTACTCATTTTGAGAACTTTTTTAAGTCTTCAGAGGGGGGCATTGTCCAAAGTGCCACCCTTGGAAATTCTGTGGCTTAAGGAGTGGTTCATTTTAGGAATAAATTTTGGACAAAACTTTGACCCCATAAATAAGCTAAAATATTCTACTTAAGATTCAAACTTCCAATATTTTTCAGGAGATAGACCCTAAATTTTTACTTCGGGCTCACATTATTTACAAAATATTGACTGAAATTGCACTAAGATTCAAATCATACATGTAGGTGATCTAAAACTAAGAGATCTCAACTTACAGCTCTGTTCCATGAGATTAAAGATAATATCATATTTCCAGTTTTAACTACTAAGATGTGTCTTTCCAAGATTTTCTGTGAGGTCACACAATCACACTTCTATCTTATTTCCTCTAGCATATCATCAGTCATTAGTCTGATCATATACACCTAATTTTGCAATCGCTTTGGGTGCTTGCAAGGCCCCTTTGTAATAATCCATATTTATTCCAGTGTTTTTTTGGGGGGTATTAGTATATTAGCCCTTTCAAGCCTCAACCTTCTGTGAAGTTTTTACTGAAACATTTTTTGTCCTCCCTTCTTTCTGGGCAATTCCATGAAACATGGGACACAAGAGTTGAAATCCTTTTTCCAAGGAAAAAAACCTCATTTTAACCCTATATATTTTAAAACATGGCTACATTTAATTGAAAAAGGTTTGGGAATATTGTTACACACAGTTCTGTAGCAGTCAAAAATTATTTTTTGTTTTACGAGAAAAAATGTTCTAAAATGCATGGTTTTTCTAATTTTTTCAGCAAGAATTTAGTGAAATTCAAAGGTCTGTGTAACTTTAAATATTAGAATATGTTTAATATTCATACATACATTCTAAAGAGTTTTCAACAAATAAACAGGTAGCATAATTAATTTTACAGATTGTTTTCATAAAAAAATTAGTAGAGCTTTTACAGAAGATTGTTTAGAAATGTAACAAAGTCACAAAACTAGGTAACGTGAGTCACAAGTTTAATTGCAGCTAATGTTAATTATAATCATATTAGATTTGTTATATTGATGATTTTTGAAAGCCTCAAATGTTCTGAATATTTTTCTAAAGAATACTTATAAACAAAATGCATTTGGTTCTGACGCATAAAACTTTTAGACTGATAGCTTTCTCAAGATAAAAGAACTTTTTAGAGTAACATGATTTATAAATTCCCAGATATTATAAAAAGTGGAATTGAAGAAAATGCTGATAAAATTCCTTGTTTTAAATTTATCAGTGATAAATTATTGCACTGTTTACAAATGTACATCCTAAAATAAGATAAAAATAAAAAGATTCAATTTCATACAATATTTTATTTATAAATAAATAGAAACTACACAAACATATAACAATACACACAGTATGACAATTGGTATATTACAAAGGATTCTGCTTATTTAGGATTCTATGCTAATTTTGTAGAAACAATCACCATTTTGTGGACAAATTGGATGAAAAAGAAATTCTAATTCACAACTTAATACTTAAATGGCACTATAACAGGACTGATCTAGATAGATATTTAAGTATAAAAATGCAGGCAAAAATTACTTGAGGTAATAATACATATGTGGTACAGATGCTAATTAATCAGAATACTTGGGATAGCAAAAGTTTGTGTGGATAAGTAGGTACATCACAGCTGAAGTTTTACAGATTTGCTGATTAATTCGAAACTCCAGAACTATCACGTTTGAAGACTGGTACTTGTTCGGACCTGGAAAAAGTTGTAACCTTCCCCCGAACCTAATAGAATTTCCCCAAACCTTATGTATTGCTCCTATGGAGCTGGCAGGGGCTTCCCCCGAACCAGGTTCGTAGGTTCCGGCACTTTTTCCAGGTCCGTACTTGTTAGATCAAATTTAACTTTAATATTATCTACTTCTTTGTTATTTCTGAATATATCTTATTTATTCTGTGTTCATAGCTTTTCTCTTAATTCCACTCAGTGTAAGTGCATTTAAGATGTTTAAACAATAAAATATTTTTTTACACTTTTAAACTTTGAAATTTTTCTCAAAGGAAGTTGATCATCTTGCATATAATATTAAAGAGAACAGAATTTCTCTAATTTTATCTTTTTTTTTTCAAAATAGGAATTGGAGACACTGAAAAGTATTATGTCAAGGTGAACTTTGAGGGTAAAGAAGAAAAATTTGAAGTAGACTCAGGCTCAGGATTTACTTTTATGCCATGGGGTAAATTCGAGAGAACATTTCAACCTATCTACTAGGTTCTGATATTGCATTTAGCTCATACGCAGGGAAAAGATTCAAGCCAGATGGAAAGATCAGAGTGAATGTCACCTAAAATGGGAAAACGTCTCAAGAACAATGAACAAGTTTGTCAGAGACCAGTGGACCAGTTAATGAATCAGTGTGACAATTGTGACATCTGGTTTTACGGAATTATCGACAAATTTTTCTACAACACGTGCATATATTTATATACTGCCCTTGCAGGACAGATCACAACAGTTTTATGATCTACAGTGACAATTGTGATGTATGGTTCCAGGGTATATGACATTTCTTCTCTGACACTCCATCGCCAGCTGAATCATCTCAACTAGCAAAGAAATCAGTGGCTGGACAGACGCAAATTCTTCGCTAAGAGAAAACCGACGTATCTAAATGGCTATGTATTGTGAACTATGTAGGGACGTTACGTTTTGGACTCTACCCTAACAGTACTGTATCAAGACCACCTTTTTTAACTTCTGGTAGCAACCAACACAGAGAAGAGCACCTATTTTAAAAGGTGCCGACTTCGACTATTTAGCCAGCAAGCAAGCAGACCTTTTGTATTTAACTAATGTTTGTTCACGATGTTTATTAACCTGTTTTACACTCTCGTTATCTTTTTATATTCAAATAAATAAGTTTTCTGGAATGTGGTGTTATTGTCTACAGCAGGGGTTCTTTAACTTTTGAATATTCGGACCCACTTTTTCGAAACAAAATCTCATGCGACCCACCTCATCTTCAGTTAATTATTTCATACCTCCAAACAGTAGAATTTTAACTTCGTGCGTGGGGGTATGGTACTTAACCATTTTGTAACGATAATAAATTACATGCACTTATTATAGGAAGAATTAACTGTTTAGAAAATTAAAACTAATTACTTGAATTTGAGCGCATGAAATCTTTTAATTATGGGTTAACAATAAGCCAAGCAATAAAAGGGGGGGAATGGAGGTCCTCCCCCAGCGAAAATTTTAAAATTTGACCCTTGAAAAAAGGGTGCTAACTTCTTTTTTGGAATAAATTGCAGTTGCATCATTTCTTAAAAAAAATCTAAAGATTTGCATTGCTCCATCGGTGCGGATGGGATGGGGAGTCTTATGTTTATGGTCCCAAATTCGACTATTTAGCCAGCAACCAGCAGCTGCTACCTTTTGCATTTTCACTCATGTTTGTTCTCGATGTTCATTAAACTTTTTACACTCTCGTTAGGTTTTATTATTCAAATAAATAATTTTCCGGAATGTCGTGTTATTGTCTACAGAATATGTTTAGATCGCAGTGAGGGACCACAATACTAGAAGAATGAATACAAAAGCAAAGAGAGAAGAAAAAGGAATCCATAAAGAAAAGAAGAGGAATTTTTTCGAAGATCGGGGAATTCAATATTCAACCAGGTGCGTAGCCAGCAGATTTTAAAAATGGACCTAGTTCCGGATACTTGTTATACTGAAATTGAAATTATTGACTTCCCTTGTCACATATCACAACCGTTTAATGAAACAATGCGACAATTGTGACATCTGGTTTCATGGAATATGATTAAACCTGACAATGGAAGAAATATTGGTTTATCGACAAATTCTACTACAACATGTGCATGTACTAAAATACTTCCCTTGCAGGACAGATCGCAACAGTTTTATGAAACAATGCGACAATTGTGACATCTGGTTTTATGGAATATGATTAAACCTGACAATGGAAGAAATATTGGTTTATCGACAAATTCTACTGCAACATGTGCATGTATTAAAATACTTCCCTTGCAGGACAGATCACAACAGTTTTATGATCTTGTGACGTATGATTCCATGGTATAAGACATTTCATTCTCAGACACTCCCTCGCCGGCTGAATAATCTCAACTAGCAAAGAGAAGAGTGGCTGGACAGACGCAGATTCGAGGCTCATGGACAGACCAGAAGACTGACCTATCTTAATGGCTATGAATTGTGAAAACTATGTAGAGACGCTATGTTTTGGACTCGACCCTTTTGACAGTACTGTAGCGAGACCACCTTTTGCACGCTACCGATGGCAACCACAACGGCTCCTATTATAAAAGGTCCCGAATTCGACTATTTAGCCAGCAAGCAGCAGCTGCTCCCCTTTGCATTTTCACTCATATTTGTTCTCGATGTTAATTAAACTTTTTATACTCTCGTTAGGTTTTAATATTCAAATAAATAATTTTTCCGGAATGTCCTGTTATTGTCTACAGAATATGTTTAGATCGTAGTGAGGAACCACAATACAAGAAGAATGTATACAAAAGCAAGGAGAGAAGAAAAAGGAATCCATAAAGAAAAGAAGAGGAATTTTTTCGAAGATCGGGGAATTCAATATTCAACCAGGTGGGTAGCCAGCATATTTTAAAAATGGACCTAGTTCTGGATACTTGTTATACTGAAATTGAAATTATTGACTTCCCTTGCAGGACAGATCGCAACAGTTTTATGAAACAATGCGACATCTGGTTTCATGGAATATGATTAAACCTGACAATGGAAGAAATATTGGTTTATCGACAAATTCTACTGCAACATGTGCATGTACTAAAATACTTCCCTTGCAGGACAGATCGCAACAGTTTTATGAAACAATGCGACTATTGTGACATCTGGTTTCATGGAATATGATTAAACCTGACAATGGAAGAAATATTGGTTTATCGACAAATTCTACTGCAACATGTGCATGTACTAAAATACTTCCCTTGCAGGACAGATCGCAACAGTTTTATGAAACAATGCGACTATTGTGACATCTGGTTTTATGGAATATGATTAAACCTGACAATGGAAGAAATATTGGTTTATCGACAAATTCTACTGCAACATGTGCATGTATTAAAATACTTCCCTTGCAGGACAGATCGCAACAGTTTTATGATCTTGTGACGTATGATTCCATGGTATAAGACATTTCATTCTCAGACACTCCCTCACCGGCTGAATAATCTCAAATTGCAAAGAGAAGAGTGGCTGGACAGACGCAGATTCGAGGCTCATGGACAGACCAGAAGACCGACCTATCTTAATGGCTATGAATTGTGAACTATGTAGAGACGCTATGTTTTGGACTTGACCCTTTTGACAGTACTGTAGCGAGACCACCTTTTACACGCTACCGATGGCAACCACAACAGCTCCTATTATAAAAGGTCCCGAATTCGACTATTTAGCCAGCAAGCAGCAGCTGCTCCCCTTTGTATTTTCACTCATATTTGTTCTCGATGTTAATTAAACTTTTTACACTCTCGTTAGGTTTTAATATTCAAATAAATAATTTTTCCGGAATGTCCTGTTATTGTCTACAGAATATGTTTAGATCGTAGTGAGGAACCACAATACAAGAAGAATGTATACAAAAGCAAGGAGAGAAGAAAAAGGAATCCATAAAGAAAAGAAGAGGAAATTTTTCGAAGATCGGGGAATTCAATATTCAACCAGGTGCGTAGCCAGCATATTTTAAAAATGGACCTAGTTCTGGATACTTGTTTTACTGAAATTGAAATTATTGACTTCCCTTGCAGGACAGATCGCAACAGTTTTATGAAACAATGCGACAATTGTGACATCTGGTTTCATGGAATATGATTAAACCTGACAATGGAAGAAATATTGGTTTATCGACAATTTCTATTGCAACATGTGCATGTACTAAAATACTTCCCTTGCAGGACAGATCGCAACAGTTTTATGAAACAATGCGACAATTGTGACATCTGGTTTCATGGAATATGATTAAACCTGACAATGGAAGAAATATTGGTTTATCGACAAATTCTACTGCAACATGTGCATGTATTAAAATACTTCCCTTGCAGGGCAGATCACAACAGTTTTATGATCTTGTGACGTATGATTCCATGGTATAAGACATTTCATTCTCAGACACTCCCTCACCGGCTGAATAATCTCAAATTGCAAAGAGAAGAGTGGCTGGACAGACGCAGATTCGAGGCTCATGGACAGACCAGAAGACCGACCTATCTTAATGGCTATGAATTGTGAACTATGTAGAGACGCTATGTTTTGGACTCGACCCTTTTGACAGTACTGTAGCGAGACCACCTTTTGCACGCTACCGATGGCAACCACAACGGCTCCTATTATAAAAGGTCCCGAATTCGACTATTTAGCCAGCAAGCAGCAGCTGCTCCCCTTTGTATTTTCACTCATTTTTGTTCTCGATGTTAATTAAACTTTTTACACTCTCGTTAGGTTTTAATATTCAAATAAATAATTTTTCCGGAATGTCCTGTTATTGTCTACAGAATATGTTTAGATCGTAGTGAGGAACCACAATACAAGAAGAATGTATACAAAAGCAAGGAGAGAAGAAAAAGGAATCCATAAAGAAAAGAAGAGGAATTTTTTCGAAGATCGGGGAATTCAATATTCAACCAGGTGCGTAGCCAGCATATTTTAAAAATGGACCTAGTTCTGGATACTTGTTATACTGAAATTGAAATTATTGACTTCCCTTGCAGGACAGATCGCAACAGTTTTATGAAACAATGCGACAATTGTGACATCTGGTTTCATGAATATGATTAAACCTGACAATGGAAGAAATATTGGTTTATCGACAAATTCTATTGCAACATGTGCATGTACTAAAATACTTCCCTTGCAGGACAGATCGCAACAGTTTTATGATCTTGTGACGTATGATTCCATGGTATAAGACATTTCATTCTCAGACACTCCCTCACCGGCTGAATAATCTCAAATTGCAAAGAGAAGAGTGGCTGGACAGACGCAGATTCGAGGCTCATGGACAGACCAGAAGACCGACCTATCTTAATGGCTATGAATTGTGAACTATGTAGAGACGCTATGTTTTGGACTTGACCCTTTTGACAGTACTGTAGCGAGACCACCTTTTACACGCTACCGATGGCAACCACAACAGCTCCTATTATAAAAGGTCCCGAATTCGACTATTTAGCCAGCAAGCAGCAGCTGCTCCCCTTTGTATTTTCACTCATATTTGTTCTCGATGTTAATTAAACTTTTTACACTCTCGTTAGGTTTTAATATTCAAATAAATCATTTTTCCGGAATGTCGTGTTATAGTCAACAGAATATGTTTAGATTGTAGTGAGGAACCACAATACAAGAAGAATGAATACAAAAGCAAGGAGAGAAGAAAAAGGAATCCATAAAGAAAAGAAGAGGAATTTTTTTCGAAGATCGGGGAATTCAATATTCAACCAGGTGCGTAGCCAGCAGATTTTAAAAATGGACCTAGTTCTGGATACTTGTTATACTGAAATTGAAATTATTGACTTCCCTTGTCACAGATCACTACCGTTTAATGAAACAATGTGACAATTGTGACATCTGGTTTCATGGAATGATTAAACCTGACAATGGAAGAAATATTGGTTTATCGACAAATTCTACTGCAACATGTGCATGTACTAAAATACTTCCCTTGCAGGACAGATCGCAACAGTTTTATGAAACAATGTGACAATTGTGACATCTGGTTTCATGGAATATGATTAAACCTGACAATGGAAGAAATATCGGTTTATCGACAAATTCTAGTGCAACATGTGCATGTATTAAAATACTTTCCTTGCAGGACAGATCGCAACAGTTTTACGATCTTGTGACAATTGTGACGTATGATTCTATGGTATAAGACATTTCATTCTCAGACACTCCTTCGCCGGCTGAATAATCTCAACTAGCAAAGAGAAGAGTAGCTGGACAGACGCAGATTCGAGGCTCATGGACAGACCAGAAGACCGACCTATCTTAATGGCTATGAATTGTGAACTCTGTTGAGACGCTACGTTTTGGGACTCGACCGTTTTGACAGTACTGTAGCGAGACCACCTTTTGCACACTACCAGTGGCAACCACAACGGCTCCTATTATAAAAGGTACCGACTTCGACTATTTAGCCAGCAAGCAAGCAGCAGCTGCTACCTTTTGTATTTTCACTCATGTTTGTTATCGATGTTCATTAAACTTATTATACTCTCGTTAGATATTAAAATTCAAATTAATAAAGTTCTCCGTAGTGTGGAGTTATTCTCTCCGGAATACGTTAAGATCGTATTGAGTGACCACAATGCAACACCTGCTACAACTATTTTCCATTTATTAATATGTTAAAAATTAAGTGGGGGAGAATATTTTATATTTATTAATTTACATCTGGCAACATTGTTAACATTATTATTGTAACCATAGCAACTGAATGTAAATGGAAAAGAGAATGGACTTCATCTTTAACAAGTTGTGGATGATTAGTTTTCTGTTTTTTTACTGTTTTTTAAATGACTAAAAACTGATCTTTGTGGGAGGGTTAGGAAAATTCAGCTGTGATGTATTATAAACAACTTTTACCAAGCTCATCATTTTGATCGGTCCACTAAAGCTTTATAAGATAACCCTACATTATAATGATATGAATAAGTAAAACCCATAAAATATCTTATTTGCCTAGTAAACAAAATGGAACCAAGTTAAGAGATATTTAAATATCACACACATGCAGAGATAAAAAGTTACTATTTATGCACATTAAATATATTTGTTTTTTAAAACTTATAATATTTTATAGATTAAAAAATATATCATTATCTTACTCAAGAGAAAAAGATATTTATTTAGCTTATAATAGTAATTAAAACAGGTGAGTCAAGATCACCATGATCTTCTCCAAGGTTGATCCTCTTTGTTACCATGATTTCAACATGAATCAGCAAGGCACAGAACGTTTTAGTAAGAAATACATCTTAAAAGATAAAATATTTGCCACATTGTTACCAGGACAAGGTTTATGAAGTGACCTTGATGTACTTATTCTACGTACAAGAAGTATAGAAACTCAGCAAAAAATTATTTTCAGTAACATAGGTAATGAAGTTTCTCAAGGGTGTAATACAAAAAATGAATCAAATTATTAAAAAGAAGTAAACAAAATGCAAATCATTCTACACATTGATAAGTGATATCTTAATGCTATCTACTGTAAATGTAAAGAATATGAACACTAAAATGAAATGATACATTGGTTTGGTTTAGTTGTGGTTTTATGGCGCAAGAACCAAACTAGGCCATATTGCGCCACTGATACAATGGATGAATGTTGCATGCGATTCCCCTTCATTTATAAACCCATGGCTTGATTTGAAGCTAAATGCAACAGAAAGCCATTAATACATTACTTCATGTTATTAATAGCGCGCTTACAATTAATTACCATGCTTTGGAACCTTCCCAAAAAGTTCTTTCTCTGGCACCAATATTTCCAGAAATGAAGTACTACATATGCACATAAAAACTGATTGGAAAGATGATAGATTGACCAGTTTTTTTAACATTCCTTTTGTGGTCTGAGTTAAAAGTGAGGGTTGAAATGGTTGCTTAAAAATAATACAATATTTTATTAAAGTATATAGCAATTTTGTTAAATTATTCATTTAAATGAAGTTACATAAAACAGTAAAAAAGTGTAAAAAACTTTCTTAGCTTATGAAAGAAGCATCCCTTCTTTAAAAGGCAGCCACAATTGACGATACTTGTGAGTCAAATAAACAGCAAATAGCTAAAAAATTTAATGGAAGATAAATTTTAGTTCTATTAATCAACAATATCAGTACAATTATATTAGTTTCATAACAAGTCACATTAAAACGTTTTTAATATTATAACAGTAATCATTCAATAAGTAGTACTAGAATAAAGTCTTTTTATAAAGAATTAGTAGTACCCAGGGTTCGCGTTTACTCGCTATAGCAGGTTTTTTACGCAAATTTGCGAGAGCCGGACGCAACTCGGGCAAAATAGCGGGTCCGCGGGACCCGGAAAATTTCGAAAGAAAAGACGCGAAAAAATACGATTTCAGACAGGAAATGCAAATTTGGCCAAACTTCTGGAAGCAAATTGGTCCTGTTGGCTTCTGATTACGGTAAAGTTGTTTTTTCTACATCGCAATAACAACGCGAGACCCCCGCGGCCGTTTACGAAAGCAGTCCAGGGAACAATCCGCAAGCAAAACCAAACTTACGCGAGAAGTCGCGATTTTACGAGTTTTAACGCAATAACTTGCAATTTTTCTAGAAAATAATCTGGGAAGTGGGGATTATTTGAAAAAATTAAAATTTATATCCCTTAAATATAGTGAGAATATCCCCCAACTCGCTAAGTAAATTTTAGTTATTTCAGTAAGTTCTGCTGTAAGAGCCCACTCATGCACGAAAAGAGTAAAGACAAGCCTAAGAAATAATTGGGAGAACACTAATCAGTAATTTAATGATGATATATAGTATCTTTTCATGGGTCCAATTCAAAAGATGAAAATTTAAAAATGCTATAGTGCAAAAAAAATTGTCAAAAGAGATTGAATTTGTAAGAATATATCAATACTTTCTTATTTTATACTAATTTGTGGAATATTATTGTGTTCCTTTGTTTAAAACACGTCTTTTCCATAAAATTTTAGGGACTCAATATTTTTGTTTCCAGACCCACATTTTTTTCCTAAGTCGGTCCCTGGGACTCAGGTTGACAACAGTTCACTGCGAACACTGAGTACCTAAAAATTTTTTAATTGACAATTAAATATCACTTTAAAACACGTGAAAGGGGGAAAGAGACATAGAAAGTTAGATTGAACATTAATCAATCAGTACATGTTTTGTTGAAGCACGCCCAGAGATAAATTTTAGGAGTTAGGTTAACTTGAGAAGCTATTATGAGTATGGTTAGACAAAAATGTGATATGTTGAATGAAAATAAATAAATCACTTATGAATAAATGCAGTTTGAAGCAATGTTGGACAAGCTTGAAGTTCAATAGATCCATGTTTGAGTTGCACTTTAAGTATTAAAACAGCATGCATATGAAGAAAATGTTAGTTTTATAGGAAAGCACTAGGGTTAGCTCGAGAATCTCTCTGGTTACGATAACGAACAGTCAACCATACTCCAACAAACTAAAGAAAAATACTTATTATTAGTCATAAGGTAAGATAAAAATTGAGGAGTTTAGTAAATGTAGAAGAAACAAACTATAAATAGATAAAACTTAGGAATATACATATTGGTTTATAAATAGAAAAAATGCATGCATAATTTAGTATTTTGATAAAGCTTACCTCAGTGAAGCTAAAAAATAATCCAATTCCACCACAAATTTTTAAGCTACTATTAATTGCATTACGGAGGATATTCCAGCACGGAGGACATATGTTTGCTCCATTATCATTACAAACAGAAATCTGAAGTACAAAAAAACACCACTTAAAATTATTCAGCTTTAATAAGAGTACTTACAGAGACCAAACAAAATTAACTTTTAGCTATTAAAGCTATTTTAGGGGATATGCTATTTTTAACGGAAAATATTTTCTTTTAATATATTTCTCAGAATATTGAGATTGATTCTTTCTCAGAAAGGAATTTTGAGGAAAGGCAAAACTACTTACATTTTGAAAAGGAACACCACCTCCTAGGTCATCAGTATATTTCAGTCCTGGATCTTCAAACCCATAACAATGAAATATAGTTTGGGTTTTTATTTTAATATTTAATTTTGCTCTTTTCCACCCTTCCATAGCAATTTGATGCTGCTGTTCAGTGCTTACAGCTAGGCAAGCACAAGCAATACTAAATTGGATAATAAATAGCAAAAACAAAATAAGCATGTACTGAAAACAAATTAAGGATAATAAAATTGATGAGTTTAAAATGAAATGTCCCTAATTTTAATATTTTATGTGAACAACTTCTTTAAATAGAAATATTCTCAACTAAGTATTTTAATTTCCCCAACACCTTTTTAATTACTAGAGTGCTTTTAATATTAAATAACCCCTCAGTTGCCATCCAGAACTAAAGATGACAATGTAGCTTTCCTCAAATATTAAAACAAAAATAATAGTTTTAAATTTAAAAAAACAGATTAAGCTTGAACTGTAAAAATTTAGATTACAGTAAACAAAGTTGCTTTTTTAAGGAATCCTTTTATACTAACTGTTTGTTTCTTTTAATATGACTTTAAATCAAAACATAATTTTATGGGCACCACGACTCAATCATTTGATACAATCATTGAGTAACACTTGATAATTTTTAACATATCACATAAAATTGTTAATTACTTAAACAGTTAAAAAATTTTACAAGCTGCACCTGTCAACAAATGGCATACAGAAACTGGTATAGTTCAAAACAGCTAGAACAATACCACTTAAAGCAGTGTTTCCCAACGTAGGGTGCGTGCCCCACCGGGGGGGAATATGCTTTTCTAGGGGGCAATTTGAAAATTTTCAACCAAATTGCCCCCCGGTGACATGGACCACCAGGTTTTATTTACTTTATTATGGAAAATTTTGAAAGGATTGGTGGGGCATGAACCAAAAAAGGTTGGGAAACACTGATTTAATGTATGTGAACTAAGTTTTAAGAAAGAACTAACTATATGTTATGGGAAATGTGATAAATGTTATTGGCATTGTTTACCCACATATTTCAGGCAAAGCAATAAATACTTATTAATAAATGCCAATGAATTTATCAAATTGCCCTTCTCACTTTAGGGGTCCTAGCACCAAGTTCGTGAATACTATTCACCCCGAGAATTTCTTACTGGTGACAACTCAAAAACAGTGACACTCTAGTTTCCGTGGTGAAAAGATTTGAACCAATCAGAGTAGAGCAATTTTTTACGGAAAGACATACTATGGCAGTCATTATCATTGCGTTGAACAGTACTTTGAATTAAAATTAACTCAAGGAAAATAATTACGCGTATTGATAAGCAAGAATTTCTTTATTTTTAAAAATTTCCTAATTTAAATTAATTTTTCAAGCAATTGAAAATAGTTTAAACCAGTGTTTCTCAACCTTTTTAAAGTCACCACCCCCTAAAGGTGCGAAAAAACTTTCAAAGACCCCCCTAGGGCAATGTTGTAATTTAGGGTATAAGGAGGGGCCATAACAAATAATAAAGTAATTTTAAGTACATTATCAGCAAACTCAGGCACCCAATCTGTTCAAATGAGTTGCCAAATGTTGTCCCTTGGACAACTTCTTTTCAATTGTAGACCAGTTTTGAAGCTTTCAGGACCCCCTCTATGATCTTATGACCACCAGTTAGAAAGTACTACCATAGTAAGGGGGGACTCTAGAAATCGTTTAGATTTTTAGCTCGAAAAAAGTGAATTTAATTTATTTCTTATATAGTTAAGTTTATTTCTTTCTACCTCCTCTGGATCCACTTATTGCCCCCTTACCGCCCAAAACAGGTTCACATCCCCTAAGCATCCTCTCACCACACCCCAGGGGACAGTAGCGCCTCCTCTGAGAATCGCTGGTTTAAACAACCAAAACCGTAATAAAAATTCAATTAACTACTGAAGTTTTTAACAGTCGTGCTGCCATCTATGAACGGAACCGTGTGAGAATCACATTCAGATTCTATTTAAATTTTTTAATAGTATAATCATTTTAATCGAAATTCTAGTTTTTTTTACCGCAGGAACCTCTATTCAACTCTTATAAAATTAAATTTGAAAAACTAAAGACTGAACATATCATATATCATTATTACTATGAATTAATTATATTCTAATTAATTAATATCTTACTTAAGATAACGGTGATTCAACTAAATATTCTTTGACCCGTTACACTTAGAGAGCCTAAAGACCGATCCAATGTCCATTTGTCCACCGAGTCTGTGCAGTGACTATTCGATGAAACGAAATTTCGATTGCGCAGTCTCTATGGACAAAATTTCGAAAGATCGAACTTGTTGTCGCCTCTCTTCTAACTCTAGGATCTCTAGTTCAATTTATTTCTTATTTCTACGCTTTGCAAAAACATTAACAATTATGCTTTGTGATCACGGTTAATGTTAAAGGGTTTGTACACAAGTTTAGAGAGTAAAATTAAGTACTTTTTAAGGACACTTTGGAAAATTTTAAGGACAGTATCGAATGCAATTTACATTAAAACTGTAAAAAATGCTTTTACCGACTTTTCAAGAATACTTTATTATATTCCCCTTTCATAGATAGAAATAACAAATTTTTTTTGTCTTTTACTTTTTTAATTTGCCAGCTATATAATAATCTCCAAAACAATTTCTCCAAAAACAAGATTTTAAAGCCAAAGACAAAATGAAAAAAAAAACGTGATTGTGACTGTTAAGTTGTTTTTTCTGCAGGCCAAAGAAATGCACAAAGCCTACTTTAGAAGCTAAAGTCCGGAAGCATAAATGAGTATTCGCGATCTTTCATTGAAATTTCAGACCGTAACAGGATTCTTCCTGAAAATTCATAACATGCATCGGCAAAAATAGAAAGACAAAACTTTTAGAAAAGAACGCTAATATTTTTGATAAAATTACTTTTAAAAAATTGACATCAAGAGAAAAAAACGCTTTCTTTTGAAAAGTAAAGGACTCTAATGTGGAAATTAATGACTTTTAGGGCCCTTTTGTAAGGACCAGGGCAATCTAAGGAATTTTAAGGACTGTGCACACCCTGTGTTATCAAAATCAACAGGTCCTGATCATTCCTATTTAATTTAATATAAAATACATCGTTTATTGTATAATCATCTATGGATCAACACGCCGCCTAATGCTAACAATATTCGTCCATATCCACTAAAAAATGCCCGCTTTTGAGTTTCGTTTTAAAGGTAAATTTTTTAACTGAAACTCAGAATGAATTCACAGTTGCACTCTTATGTTTCTTTGCTTTGATTGTAAGAAAAAAATCATTCAATCATTAAAGTAAACAATCTAGTTACACTGTTTCCTAATTTTTTATATGAAATTGCTTATTGTTATCAATCGGATAATGTTATCAGTTTAATATAGGACAAATGTGATCACATTAAGTGAGGTAGACTAACTTCATTTAGGAGTTAAATATGCATTTTTGCGAATGTTTATTACAAAGCAAGGGAGTTAAAATTAGATCCACAATTTCAACCCGTAGCAGGGGACGTGGGGTCTCCCAGACTCCGCAACGATAATTTGATAACATCGATAATTTTAAGTCTATTGGAAAATTGTCTGGAAAAAATGTCTATTTCATCATAAAGTTAAAGAAAATATTTTTCTATCAAGAGATAAATGTTCAAATAACAATGTTCTGAAATATCAGAATCGTGTCTTAATTAGACGATTTTTAAAAAATATAGAAAGTTGTGGAGTCTCTGAGACCTCACGTCCCCTTGTATGTTCCAATTTTTCACCTCCCCTGTTACGGGTTAAGCCAACAGATATTATTTTACACTGGTGAAAAGGTTTTACCAGCTTCAGACGTGGTGAGTAAAGAAAGTGACAACTCTTGTCACTACTTTTCACGGGCTGGGGTTTTTGTAACCTTAGCAAAATGTTACGTCATGGACATGAGAAGTTTTTACTAGTGAGAACTAAACTGCAGTAGCTGGTGCTAGGGCCCCAGGCATTATTAAACAGGGTTCCCACTCATATTCAGAAATAAAATTCCCGGACTTTTCAAGGTCAAATTTTAAGATTTTTCGGTAAAAAAAACAGTAATTCACGGCATTTTTTGAATACTTTTTGCATTTTTTAACACATAATTTTCAATGAATTGACTATTTTTTCACTTAGTAGAGCCGAAATTGACATGCAAACATTAAAAATTTTCATTTTCCAGGTATTTTTTATGATTTTCCAGGATTTTTGGCCAAAATGAGCAATTTTCCCTGACTAAATAGGTGAAATTTGAATTCCCTGACTTTTCCAGGTTTTCCCTGACCCGTGGGAACCCTGATTAAAGCCTACTTTATTACTTTGCCTATAACACATATTTTTGTATGTTTCTAAAATTTACTACACGACATATTGAAAATAGTTCTTTACAATTGAATAATATAGATATTAAGATGAAAAGGATACAAAGAATAGTAAAACTTGATGATGTTTAACAGCTCCTATAAGCCCTAACAATGAAAGAAGAAAGAGAAAAACTCCACATGCAATGATGCCTCCAACAATTGCTATGTTGGTGATTATACTAGCTGCTCTGCTATATGTCGCCACACCAATCAAAATAAAAGATACAAGCTGTAAGGAATAATTAAGCTGTTAAGTGTAGTATAGGCACTAAGATGAGATAAATAAGAATAGGTGAGATTTAATTGAAAAAAAAAGCATGACATACATCCTCCCAGGTTAAGAAATAATAAATTATTCAATATGCAACCATTTAAATCATAGGTGTCTAAACTATGACCGTTTGAGGGCCACATTGCAACGAAAAAAAATTTGCTGGGCCGCATATAAAATATTTTTTCAACAAATTGAAATAAAAATTTACTCTGTGTAATTTTATTAATAAATTAACTTCTTTTTAATATAATTTTTTAAAATTTTAATTAGATTTGTATAGATACATATTTAATTTAAATTTGTAAAAGTTTCGTTTCATTTAGTTTGGATTCCATAAAGATAGAAATAATTCCAATTAATGAGATGGATAAATTTGCTTTTGTTGAACAAATTGATATAGAGTTCAATCAGGCGCGGATCCAGCACGGCTCCAAGGGGGAGCACTTTTCCAAACAAGATCCCCTTGTGGTACCATTGGGGGTCCTCCCCCAGAAGAAAATTGAAATTTGACTTGTAAAAGTAGGGTTTTAACTCATTTTTAGAAACGTTTTGAGTTTAAAGGGGGGACTTTTCAACACTATTACCTTCACTTTTTGACCCAAAATTTTGGGGATTTCCTAAAAATAAACACTGAGTACCCCATTTTGATACTAATGGGGGGTATGGGGGTCCTCCCCCAGAAAAAATTTTGAAATTAGACCTGTAAAAGTTGGGTTTTTACTCATTTTGAGAACCTTTTTGGGTCTCCAAGGGGGGCACTTTCCGGAGTGCCACCCCCTGGATCCGCCACTAGACTAGGTTGAAATTTTAATGCATTTTAAAGATGTCTGTTCACTACTATACTGCCAAAGCTGAAGACTTTAAAAAAGCATGATGGTGAAAATTAGGATATTTATTGCGGGGTAGGTAATCTTTATTAAACTCCAGTAAAGAAACATTCGCACATTTTTCTTTCAGTTGAATGTCGCTTTGCAGTTTAATACATTCTATTTGAAGGTTATTTATCTTCTAAAGAAAATGGGGTAGAAATATGTTAAAATGATCTTCATTTTTTCGAAAATCTTGAAATCTACTTTCAAACTGTTGAATTAAATCACAAATTAATGCAGCATATATTTTGTGCAATTCACAGGCTTATGTGCAGCCAAAGTACTGAAATGTGTCAAATATTTTACTTTTATTTGATTGTGTAAAATGTTAACTTTCTTTAAAACGCAGTTATTGTCTGGATTCTGAAACATATCATTAATAAATTGATTTTTTTTCCTTGAAGTCTCAAATTTAAACAATTCAAATGTTCTGTTAAGTCTACTGAAAAAGCTGAATCTAAAACCCAATCTTCGTCTTTCAATTCAGTCACACGGGGGTTCCCCTTTTGTTTCCATAAATATTTTTATTTCAGTTCCAATCGATTTATATGAAAAATATTGCAAACATTTATTTTTAAAAATAAATATGTTCAAACTTAAATATTTTCATAATTTGTGTTTGGGCCGCATTTTAAAGGCTTTTGGGCCGCACTTTAGACAAGCATGATTTAAATAGTATTTTGATAGATAAGTAAATTTAAAAGTATACCAATTAATATCATTGTTATAAACAGTAGGTAATATATTTAAAAAAGTAATAACTAAATCAATGCTTACAATATATATGATATTTAATGCAATTAATGCATTTTTAGAACACGTAAAATTTCCACACATTTTGAAGATCATGAGATGTAAATCAGGATATCAACTGCTTTAATCACAAGAAAGAAATCTAAATGAATACAAAAATTAATTAGTAGGAAAATGAGGTGGTGAAAGTGGTATTTTTTTTACATTTATACTCATGCAATGTTATCCATCAGATCATAGCATGTGATTACTCATAACTAGGGCTAGGGTTTACATGTAATTACATATTTGTTCAGGAATCTAAGATTAAAGTGTGCTCTTGAATTCTATACTTTTAAAAGATTTTGAACAGACTAAAATTATGTTTATTTCACATATTTTAAATTATTTTTACACATATTCAACCTATAACTACATATCTTTATTACATATTTAACCATTTTCAAGTTTTTCAAAAATAATCACACATTTGATCGATTTTCAAATTAAAGTAACCCATAAAATGAAATACACATTCAAACTGTAGTTAAAATTAGTGCACCCAATGCGGAATTTATCTTTTAAAAGGTTGTGAAGTCGGGATGTCAGATGAAACGTGTCAGGCGCGCCCGAGAAGGGAAATAGACACATGGTTTTCATTTTTTTCTTGTAACAAGACAGCAAAAAAACATGAGCTGTCGGCAAATAGCGAAAACCACCCTTCTCTACTATGTGCTTGCGTAATATTTGAATTTTATTATTACATATTTGGCATTTTTTATTACTTATTTTGCTAAAATAAACAGATATTATACATACATATTTTGGATTTTTAATTACATATAAATCACAGCCTTACTCATGACTGTTAATTGGCTGAAAATGTTTTTTTTTCTAAGAAGCAGCCATGGATAAAGGAACTTTTCAAGGGGGGCGGTCTGATTTTTTAGGTTCATTTTTATTTTATGAAAGGTCAAATTATAAAGAATCAAAACCGTGGTGGCTCATGGGTAGTTCAATGAGAGTTCACAATTATGTTTTGAAAGAAAAATTAAGTAACAACCTTATTATTAAATCACATTTATTATTATTTACAAAAGAGGAAAAAACATGCATTTAAGAAACTTTTAAATTTAAAATATGCACATGTGTATCGTTAAAAATTAATCAGTTTTAACTAGATATCTATTTTGGGAGGGGTCCAAATCATGGGCGGATTTAGATGGTGAACCCTAGGGGTGCGTACTGGAAACTTGGGGGCGCAAGCTGTCCCTGATGAATTTGAAAACATGATTTTCCCCTTTAAAAATGGAATTTTCTCAAAAAGTTGGGGGTGCAACGCACCCCCATGCACTCCCTTAAATCCGCCCATGGTTCAAATGTCCTCTTAGAAAAATTAAATCAATATCATGCTCCAAGCTATATTTTGCACCAGAGAACAGACCTAAAAATACCCCTAAGCCCCTCTTATTTGTATATTAAAAGGTTCACATATATTTTAGGTACTCTTCCAGAATCCAGGCGCAAGCGATAAAGTCGCCAATAATGATGCAACCAGCGCTAAACGGAATATCTGTTTCGTCAGGTCATGTGTGAGCTCTTGCCAAAAAATCTGCTTGGCGAGATTCGAGCCGGGATTCTGGAAGAGTACCATATTTTAATCATTTTTAGGTACAATTTTCAATTCTATGAAATTGATATGCATGGGTGCCACTCTTCAAAAATTACAAGACGGAACTTCTCGATTTTTAGATTGAAAAACCTGGACACATTTATTAAGTGTATAATCAAAACTTAATATTTCCCCATCTCTTTTATTTGATTTTTGGACGCTTTTGTAGAAAAAAGTGTATGGAATTGCATCCTCCAAGGATTGAGTTCTCTAACTGTAAGTGAACTTCAACAGCTTAAATTTTCCTTTCTATCTAACTGTGAGTAAATCGCGGTCGTAGTAAAAAAAACAGTGGTCACTAACCACGTTTTAAAATTTTAGCTACAAGCCGCCACTGGACATTTCACAGTTAAACAATGAAAAAAGTTCACGATTACGTTGTTGTTTAATTATCTTAATAAATAAACAAAAAATGAAAACAAAAGGGCAATATTTGATGAAACAAACATATCTTATCCATGCAGCATAAATAGCAGACTTATAAATTTACACCAATAATTGTCTTCATAGTAACTTACTTTTTAAAATAAGTCAAAATTGTGCTATTAAAGATCTTTTAATTGTGAAATTTTTAAAATCCCATTTACAGCTAATCTTAAATTGAAAGAAATCAATGCTTATCACATGGCTCATACAGATAATAGAATTACTTAAGAGGCACACTCACACAGATAAACATTACTTAATGCCTATTTTGCAATGGGGAACAGAGTTTAGGTTTTTTATAATTTGCCATTTTCGTAAATTAAAATGTAATAAAACTCTCAACCGGTGTTTATATTGTACGAATCCAATTTGTTTGTTCTATAAAATAGGAAATGATTAAATGTGCCCTTCGCCAAAAGATAGAGTTTTGGCGTGATTCTTTTTATATTCCAAGTTCCAACTGATTCCAACCAACAACTCCAACAACCATATAAAAGAATCGATTCTTTTTGGATTCAGCACAACTCAAACTCTGTGATTGACCAATAGGAATGCGGTTTGACCTGTTTTAGTTCCTCCCTTGAGCCAATCCTAAGTTAGAGGTGGGTCTTCATTAATATCTAATATATTATTTTAATGATTTGCCTATTTCGTTAATAAAAACCCGAATTTGAACTTTTAAGACCTAAATTCCCAAGAAAGCATTACGGAATATATTTTAAGACTTATTTTATTCAGTAAAAGGTCTTTAAAATGTAGATAAATGGGCTATTCACATTAAAAAATGTGAAACAAGTGGTTAAAGGATTTTCAATATGTTTTCTAAGCCTCAAACTAATAGTAAAAGAATTAAAATGATTATTTTCCGACTTGATATTTAGTCTATAATAACATACCAAAAGTCTACCAAAGCCTGATGGGCGAATCACCGCCATTTTGAATTTTCTCAAAATGTAAGAAAGTGCTATAGCTGTAAAATTTTCGAACTTGGAACGAATTTTAACTCTTAAACATTTTTATGTTTTAAATAATATATAAAAAATGTTATTATAGGTAAAACAGCCATTTTAGCCGCCATCTTGGATTTTATCAATAAGTAAGGAAAATGCACAGGGTGATTCTGAAATGGACCGCCAAACTTTGGGCTTGTTCGTAAAACCTCACCAGTTTAAGTTCGAACCGAAAAATATTCTGGTCACGTGATCTCAGTTTCCTGAGTTTAAGTGGGATTAAACGAACGGGCCAAACTCCTTTTGGTTTTATTCATTTGAGCTGCCATCTGCTGAGAGTTTAGAGAACTGAATCCCATTTAGCCACAATATAACCCTGTCCCAAGTACAACTTTAACTTTAAATTTTAGGTCGTATAATTTTTATATGATACAAAGGTTTTTCTGCAATTAAAAAAAAATCTGCTAGCTAGACTGTGAGAAAGTGATTAAAAGGTAGTTTAAAGTTCATCCTTACAATATTTTTAAATACTTAACTTTCTAATTCTGATAAAAAATTTATAATAAATTTATTTTCAATATATTCAAATTCTCAAGGTCCCTATTTCTCAAGTTGAAAATCTACATGGCTACACTTCTACAGAGTGTCCCAAATTTTATTTAAATTTATGTTTACTGAAAACTATTTATTAATATTTTTTTGAAATAGAAATAATTTATACAGTAAAATAAAAATGTTTTTCCAAAAGTGGTCCCTTTTTAAAAATTTCCAGATGTGCAAGCATTGGCATACAGGCGAAAGGGTCGTATTTACTTCAGGTTGAACTACTTTTAACAAGGTCATGCCTATCTGATCACTTTTATTTGCCATGCAATTTTTACAAGCTTCTTTTAGTTTGAAAATATTTTAGAAGTACACTCATTCTGCTACTATTTAAAGATTCTCCAAAACTGACTTAGTGCCTTTCTCCCATTAGGCGATGATGTAACAGATTTTAAATTTACCTGCAAATTGAGAAAGTAACACAGTAATGGCAAATAAAATATTTATTATCCATTTCTTTAAGCACACTAATTAGTACTCAGTTAATGCCTATTCTTTCTGTGTGGTTTTTTTGGAACTGAATCATGAATTCCTTAAGCCACTCTCGCTAGTCATCAACTCTTCTTTTTCTCTCGGGAGTACATGAATAAATTGCTGAAGTCATAACTTGAAGTGGGGGGGTCCGTGGAAGAATCACATCCAAGAAGGTAAGAATTGATCATGTAAGTAGACAGCTTGCTACGAAAAAGTATGCAAGAAGTTTCTAAAAATTAGAATTAAAATTTTTTTTAATGATACAGCCGCATATATAGGGGAGATAGGGGCAGGATGGGATACCGGGTGGGATAAGACACCTTCCATAAATTGTATAATTTAAAAAAAATAAGTTTTTGAGTGTTCCCCTAGGTAAAGCCACAATAGCTTCATAATTGGTGCTGTTTACTATTTTAGTTGCAAGCTTCTACAAGTTTCTGAGTGAAAAAGATGGTTTCACTATGTGTAAAATATTTCTGTCTTTGTGATTTTTAACCATATATTTGAAAATTAATCATAAATTTTAATTTTGAAAAAATATCCCATCCCACCCCATTGCCAGGGTGGGATGGGACATTTTTAGATGTTACTTTAATTTGTTTATAAATCTTAAGTTTTGTTTGCTATCACATTGGTTGGTTATATTTTTTAAACATGTTAAAATGTTTCAAGATGTTATTTTGAAAGTTTCAAATTTGTACAAGGAAAACTAATTTTTAAAAAAATTATTCTTGTAAAAAATGTTCCATCCCTCCCCTAACTATAAATAGAAATTTTAAAAGATACACTTATTAAAGTATGAACATCGCAATCAAAACGTAAAGTGCACATAAATAAACTGCACAAAATTATGAACGTTCAAGGCAATATAAAGTTAATTGCAAGGGGTGAAACTTACAGCCCCTTCGAAAAATGAGCAGGACAAACACAGAATACTTATGTGAAGCTTAATTTCAAATTTGCTACATTCAATGTTTTACTACTAGGGTGAACTGACCAGTAGTTGACCACCTACCAGTAGTTGACCATTTGAGCATCATTTTACAAAAAACAAGAACTCTTGTGTGTTTATTTCGAAGCTGTTGCGTTGAAAAAATAGCTAACATTTTAATAAAAGCTCATGCACAGTCTTAAGTTCCAGTATTGATCTTAAAAGCCGCAATAAATAGTTGAAAACAAAGTTATCAACAAAGCTTCAAAGCATGCGCTCTCACTACTAGCTATAATGGTATGGAGCATTTAGTTCAATCTCAAATCATCCAGCTAGTTTTTATTCCAATTGTTTATTGATTGATGAATTTAGGTCCTATATATACAGTTTAATTAAATAAAACTATCATTACTTGTATATTAACCATTTAATTTGATATTTGAGGGGTGGTCAACTACTGGCTGTCTGAAAAAGTGCTAGTATTTGACCAAAGTGGTCAACTACTGGATTTTATTTGCTTTTGAGATTTCTTTTTAAACCAAGAGCGATCTTAAAGATTTTTACCTGCAGTACAATTTTTGCTTAGATTTACTGTAAAAAAAGTTACATTTCCAGTAATTAACCAGTTTTGTTAATAGGGACTCTTTATTCAATCTAACTCTTTCATTGGTTCTTCACATTTCCAACACCTGCGCTTTAAAAATATGTCACTCCTCTCTCTAAGCCCTAAAATAAGTACCTACGGGTAGCTGGTTGGTTGGTTGTCAGACGAAAACTCATTTTTAGTTTTTTAGATAGCCCTTTGTAGTAAACGCGGGAATCGAACGATTTGCGGTGCAAGCGCTTGCTAGGTGGCCTACAATCTGGTTTTAAAAGGTTAAACAATAAAAACACATGTTCTATTTCTTGCTTAAAATATATATGATTTTGCAAATACATCTTAAAAATCCATATTGAATAAAAATTTTTAATAATTTTCTAAGACGTATTCAACAAACGGAAGAAATTTTAGTAGGATTCGAACAAACAGTTGGTTTTCAGATCATAGGATTTTCTGACAAAAGGCACGGTTTTATAAGAATAAAATATTAGATATGTTTAAAATTTTAAAACCATTCAATAAAACAACTGATTTTTTTCGCTTAAAATTGGTTAGAAAAACTATGAACTTGAAAATTTGCTAAAATTTGCCTATTCTTAATTTTTGTGAGGGAATTTTATAATCATCAGTTTGAATGAAAGTTTGTGTAAGGGTTTCTGAAACGTTTTCTTCAAGCCTCTCCGTTGCGTATTTTTTCAGCCAACTTTAGGAAGAACACCCTGTTTTAAAGAAATGGGGAAAATTTCAGTGGGACTCGAACAAACAGTTCTTTTGGAAATGATAGGTTGCGTTGTGGATCAGTTGGTTGATTTGTGCTTGCGCTGTAGATTTTGATTTTTATTCTGGAAATGGTGAATATGGCAATGGTCAATTACTGGAATAATGGAGGTCAAATACTGGATGTAAGTGGTCAACTACTGGCAAAATCTCAATTAATTCGTTTTAAAATAAATAAATAAAATTCTATAAAAGTGAAAGGAAAAATGATTATCAGTTATTATTCCTCATACCTTCATTGATATTAAACCACTGTCAATTTTTTTAGAAAAATTTTTTTCTTAGAAAGAAAAATAAAACTTGGAGGAATTTCCACTAACTGGTCAATTACTGGTCAGTTCACCCTAATTTATCGAAAAAATGAAAGAGCCCGATTGTTAAAAAAACGAAAACGATGTTTTTTTTCAGGTACAGATGATGAAGGTCAAATATGGGTTACTAATCTCATTGCAAGTGCCGATTATATTGCAGATTCCTCATTGAAATGTAAGATTTCCATCCATCGTTTCAAAACATTTACACACGTGCATCCCAAACCACAACAAACACTCGAAAACCCAAATCGAACCGAGAAATTTTTGAGTTCGATTCGGTGCGCACCAGTGCGCACTTTTTTCGGTTAAAGTGAATTTACGGACAGCTAGTTTTTCGCACTGAAAAACCGGAATGATTTAACGAACGCTCGGTTTGCAAAACCGAGAACCGAGGGCGCAAGTTTAGAACTGCTGATGCGCCAAGTTTTTAGTGATAAAAATCAATTTATAGTAACCCCAACTAATATTAAATGAATTATGTGGCTTCAAAATATGGCGCCAAATAGCCAAAACTCGCCAACCATCAGCAGTTCTAAACTTGCGCCGAACCGAGTTCGAACTGGTGTGGTTTTACGAAAACTGGTGTGGTTTAGAAAAAGGATGATCGGGGAAGGAATTTTCATTGATTAAACAGTTTCAATGATCCATGTTACGATCATTGAAAATTCCTTCCCCGATCATCATTTTTCTAAATACCATTAAGGAATGTGATTCTTTGACTAAAAGATTAATATTTCCCTTTTGAAACTAACTCTGCGGTTTAGAAAGTGGTTCAATTTCTATCACATTGAGGATTTAAGTAGTACGGATACTCCTGTACCTCATGCAATAATGTTTTTCATTTTATTATGTTTTGTTTCGTCACACGGGCCTTCTAAAAACGGCCTTTTAAAACGCGCTCGCACTACATTAGGACCTAGCTCTTTAACGGTGTAACTGCGACCCCCCTTTCCGCATCAATTCTTGTTCGTCTTGATGAGTACTATCACCCCTCAAAGTTTGGCGGTCCATTTCAGAATCACCCTGTATGTCTCTAAAAACTTCAAAATCATGCCAAATCAAAATTTTCAAAGGATTTTACATTTAAAACCCCATAAAAAAACTCTGTAATTAATTGTTTTCATGAAAAAATTGGCCATTTTGATCGCCATCATGGAATTTCTCACATAGGAAGAAATGCAAATATGGCTCTAAAAACCTCAATTTTCTTCAATTTATATAGCATTGTCACAATGCTATATTTAAGCTGGATTAGCACTTAAACTAGATTAACCTTTCATGTTTGAATGTAGTATTAGGGTGAAAGCGTTTGTTTGAAACTTAACGGCCGTATTCTGTGCTTTTTGATCAGCGGTTTAAGAGCAATCAAAGTAGGATTCCACTAATCAGAGTTGCAGTTGAAAATTTCTTCTTTGCTTTGTGGTTAACCGCAGATCAAGTAGCACAGAATACCACAGAATACGGCCGTAAAAATGTTTGAAACTTTACAGATTTATATGAACTTAAACTTAACTTTCTTTGGCAGAGACTGCACAGTAGTCTACACTAAATTTTGAAATAGTAGGGGAGAGTGTTGTACCTTTGGACAAAAAATCACGTCTGGATTTTTCCAAGACAGTTAAAATCACATTTCGACCATTTGAAGTGCCTAACCTATAGTCCTAACCTTTGTGAGTAGGGGGCTATTTTTTTATTAGCTAAAATCTTCAAAATTGGATTTTTAATTAATTTTAATAACTTGGAAAAATTTGTGTCCATGGGTACAACAACGTGCTCTCCCTATGGACAGACCCAGTTGTACCTGTGGACCCCCTTAAAAAGGGAAGTTTCAGTTGAAAAAAAGCTAAAAATGAACATTTTTACCAATACGTAACCTTTTTATAATATAGTATTTCAGGCTTTCTTAAAATTGGAAATAGATTTTTTAATGTAATGTAGTTTTAGATCGTAAATGATCATTAAAACGAAGTTAAGTGATGAAAGTCTTGATTTTTTACCAAAAACACATAAATCACATGGGATTTTCAGATCAAAATTTAAGGTAATAGTTTCATCAATCATGCTGACAGATCTGATCACTTCACTGATAAAAAAAACCAATTAGATTGCCACTTAGTTGTGCAAGCACTTGGTGGTAATAACTTCCGCAAATCTTCTTCAGTGGAAATTTTAAGTTTTTTGTAATCATCATACTTAAATGCAATAGGGTGCTTAAGATTTTACACCATATTTTACACTTAAATGCCAAGTAGAATCAAAAATTTAAAAAGTAATTTAGATCACAAAATATTTTATTTTTCATCTAAAAATCACTTGAAAATAATCGCCGACAAATAGATAACCATTTAGAATTAATTTAACATGCATTAAAATGTATTCACATAAATGAAACCTGATTCTAAAACGCCGATTAGCTACAGACACCCACAAGAACGTGTCCGTAGGTACAACACTTATGGTGCCCGAAGGTACAGCTCCCGTAAAAAAAAACGTTACAGTGGGGTTTGCGGGCGAACCACTTGGGTTAGGAAGGCAAAAGAGGTGTCATTTTTCATTGTTTAGAGTATTCTTTAACCTAAAAAATTTTCGAGTCCTTAGGGGGTCATCTTCATATTAAACGAAACACTAACTTTTTTTTTTCAATGGGGACCCCCAATTATTATGAGATTTTCTGAAAGGTCATCCCTCAAAACCCTTAAATACCCAGTTTCATCCAGATTGATTCACAATTAAAAATTTTTTGAAAAATAAAAAAAAATTAAATTTTTAAAATCATGAAATATTTTTATGGAAATCGATTCAGGTAGTAATTTTATGAAGAAAGCCAAAATTTCAATCGATTTCACTGAATAGTTTTTGATAAAAACGAACGAGAAAGAACATTCGCGGTATGCATTCGGCAACGGTATACGGCCCCTTAAGATTAAAGTTCGTTTTTATCAAAAACTATTCGGTGAAATCGATTGAAATTTTGGCTTTCTTCATAAAATTACTACCTGAATCGATTTCCATAAAAATATTTCATGATTTTAAAAATTTAATTTTTTTTTATTTTTTCAAAAAATTTTTAATTGTGAATCAATCTGGATGAAACTGGGTATTTAAGGGTTTTGAGGGATGACCTTTCAGAAAATCTCATAATAATTGGGGGTCCCCATTGAAAAAAAAAAGTTAGTGTTTCGTTTAATATGAAGACGACCCCCTAAGGACTCGAAAATTTTTAAGGTTAAAGAATACTCTAAACAATGAAAAATGACACCTCTTTTGCCTTCCTAACCCAAGTGGTTCGCCCGCAAACCCCACTGTAACGTTTTTTTTTACGGGAGCTGTACAACATCAGGTGTTTTTGCATTCAAGATTCTATAAAAAATAAAATAATTGAGATCTGACGATTTCTAATATCAAAACTAAAAAGTCGAAATCTCGGGGATTCACCCTATATATCCCATTTTATTATATCATAATTATAAAGGAAGAGAAGAATTAATGTAGTGCACTAAAAAAAACTTTGAGCATCTAAAAACAGTAAATTTATTTTATAAATTTAAATTATATTTTAAAGAGCTGATTTCACGTTAGCAACTAGATAGCATCTGTTTACATTCAAAATCGACCCCAAATTCAAATTTACATTTTTTCCCCGAATTTTAAAATGAGGTGGCTGAAGGTAGAACCGTCCTTAGGTACAACACTCTCAAATACAAATACAAATACAAATACAAATTAAGTCGACCAACTACAGGCGTAAGCCCAGCAAGGTTGGTCCAGTCTTTTTAACCCACACTACCGGAATCCCAGTATCTGTCAATTTTCCTCTTGAACTCGTTTACCCCACTTGAATTTACGATTGTTTCAGGCATCGCATTCCATCTATCCACTACCCTATTAAAAAAATAATGCTTCCTACAATCCGTCTTAAATTTTCCTTTATTCAATTTGAATTTGTGACCCCTTGTTCTATTACCCGTATTGAAATCTAGTCCCTCTGTGTCCCCTTGCTTTACCATTTTAAAAAGTTGAATCAAATCCCCTCTAATCCTTCCTTTCTCTAGAGTGAACATATTTAGCTTCTTTAATCTTCCCTCATAACTTAAACTGGATATACCCTTGACCATTTTAGTAGCCCTATGCTGAACCCTTTCAATTAAATCAATAGGGGAGAGTGTTGTACCTACGGACGGTTGTACCTTCAGCCACCTCATTTTAAAATTCGGGAAAAAATGTAAATTTGAATTTGTTGTCGATTTTGAATGTAAACAGATGCTATCTAGTTGCTAACGTGAAATCAGGTCTTTAAAATATTATTTAAATTTTCTATAATAAAAATACTTCAAAATTATCAAAGTTTTTTTTAGTGCATCACTACATTAATTCTTTTCTTCCCCTATGATTATGATATGATAAAATGGGATACATGGGGGAATCCCCGAGATTTTGACTTTTTAGTTTTGATATTAGAAATCGTCAGAACTCAATTCTTTTATCTTTTATAGAACTTTGAATGCAAAAACACCTGGTGTTGTACCTTCGGACACCATAAGTGTTGTACCTACGGACACGTTCTTGTGGGTGTCTGTAGCTAATCGGCGTTTTAGAATCAGGTTTCATTTATCTGAATACATTTTAATAAATGTTAAATTAATTCTAAATGGTTATCTATTTGTCGGCGATTATTTTCAAGTGAATTTTAGATGAAAAATCAAATATTTTGTGATCTAAACTACTTTTTTAAATTTATGATTCTACTTGGAATTTAATGTAGAATATATTGTAAAATCCTAAGCACCCTATCGCATTTAAGTATGATGATTTAAAAAATCTTAAAATTTCCACTGAAAAAGTTTACCACCGAATTATTATTATTATTACCACCAAATGCTTGCACAACTAAGTGTCGATCGAATTGTTTTTTTTTTATCAGTGAAGTTGTCAGATCAATCAGCATGATTGATGCAACTATTACCTTAAATTCTGATCTGAAAATACCATGTGATTTTTGTGTTTTTGGTAAAAAATCAAGTTTTTATCATTCAACTTCGTTTTAATGACCATTTACGATCTAAAACTACATTACTTTAAAAAATCTATTTTCAATTTTAAAAAGGCTTGAAATAGGTTATTAAATGGTAATGCATCAATAAAAATGTTCATTCTTAGCTTTTTTCAACTAACACTTCCCTTTTTAAGGGTGTCCACAGGTACAACTGGGTCTGTCCATAGGTACAACAGGTTGTTGTACCTTTGGACACAAATTTTTCCAAGTTATTATAAATGATTAAAAATCCAATTTTCAAGATTTTGGCTAATAAAAAATATCTCTCTACTCACAAAGGTTAGGACTATAGATTTTGGGCACTTTAAATGGTCAAAATGTGATTTTACCTGTCTTAGAAAAATCCAAACGTGGTTTTTGTCCAGAGGTACAACACTCTCCCCTATCTTTTTTTAAGTATGGGGACCAAAACTGAACAGCATACTCTAGATGAGGTCTCACCAAGCCTCTGTATAGTGGTAAAATAATATCCTCGGACCTTGAAGAAACATTTTTTAATGTATCCCAATCCCAATATCCTATTAGCCTTTTTACTAGCAGATGAACACTGATGAACCCATTTAAAGTCTTCATTTACTATCACCCCTAAATCCTTGATCATATTACCTTCTTTAACTTTGTTCCCTTGCAGATAAAATTCTGCCCTACCATTCCCCCGACCTATATGAAGTACCTGACATTTACTTATGTTAAAGGACATACCCCATTTTTCAGCCCATTGTGATATCATATCTAGATCCCTTTGTAAATTTTGTATCTGCTCCTGAGTATCTACCCTCCCCCAAATTTTTAAGTCATCAGCAAATATGCTGATCTTGTTCCTAATGTCCTGACTAATATCGTTAATGAATATTATAAAGAGAATTGGCCCCAATACTGACCCCTGTGGCACCCCACTCATGACCTCTGCCCACTGAGAATAATTACCCTTGACTTGCACCCTCTGTTTCCTACCTATCAACCAATTCCTAATTCACAGTAGTGTTTTACCTCTGATACCCAATTTTTCCAATTTGAGTAGCAATGCCTCGTGTGGAACCTTATCAAATGCCTTTTGAAAATCTATGTAAAATATGTCTACACTATGTTTTTGATCCAACTCCTTTGTTACTTCGTCCCCTACTTAGAAATCTACTTATAGTTTTAGAAAACTTCAAAAATAGCAACCTTTAGTACATTTCCCGCTCTCCTTTATAGGATTGCGTAAGATTTATAGGAGAAAAAAAAGTTATATTTTTACCCCAATATTATAATTGATTACTACATAAAAATAATAATGTCTGATATGTAAAGACATAGTATGTGGTGTTTTGCCAACCCTCTGCTTAAAAAGCCCCATAACATCAATTATTTAAAATTTGACTTTTTTAAACATCATTTCAAAATTATATTGTTAGGAAACTTTAAAAGAAATTAGAATTTTTGAAACAGCTTAGACCTAAAATTAAACTTTAAAATGATGCTCAAGATTTACCTCAGTCGGAAAACATTTAAGAAAGTACTAACTTCAGTGGAATATTTAGAAATTTTTTTCAGTGAGGGCCCAAATATATATCCCCCATTGTCAGACCCTAACCTAGATTTTTGTTACTGGGGAAATGACAAGGACCACACGAAATCTCCTTGAACCCTTTCCATGCATTTATATTTATTTGTCTAAAATAATGTCGTTTTTTAGGCAATTTTCGGTGTATAATTTATTTTTCTATTATCTTAGTGAAAAAGTTTGTGGGTCATATAGAAATCCAAGTAAAAAAGGTGGGGCTGGGGGTTAGGGTGGCCCACTTTTCTATTGGAAACAATAAAGTGTTATGAAATTTCCACGGGACCCCCTCAATTTTTTAGACCTACAGAGAAAACTATTCAGGCAAAGTTTGGGCTCTGTACCTTAATTAGAAAACAATGACCAAGAGGAGTGAAAAAGTCCAAATTCGAAGATTTTTATACAAAACAACTAAAAAACCAAAGATCAAACCCTCTCATTTTGTTCATAATTTTTTTGAGAAACTATTAACGTTATAGATATAATGTTCCAGGTTTTGTTTTTTTATCACCTTTATTTTGGTTGTAGTAATTTTCTAATGCCCAAAGAACTTTTGTAAAGTTGTTTATCCTGCATTTTTAAACAACTAATAACTCTAGAACTAAACAACTTAAAAACCTGATAATTAGTCTCATTTTGTTTGTAAATTTTTTGTCTTTGATTTAATGTGCATCATGACCATCATTTTCAAAATTAAACAAAAGTGAAAAAAAATTAACGAAACAGCTTTTTGAAATTAAAAAAAATATATTTAAAGCCTTTTAACTCTTAAAATGAACATAACTACCAAATTTCAAGTTGAAAATAAAATTTAATCATGTATAAAAAATAAAAATATTTGAAATTAAGGGAAGTCCCTATAAACTATCCCTAAAATTATACAGGAAGAGTGATTCACTCATGGAAAATTCATAAAACCGCTTGAGGGTGTCCATATGACTTAAAACATGCAAAAAATGTCAAATAAAATTTTTTTTTTCATTAATATTTTTTCTCATTTTTTTTAAATTTTGAAAAAACACTTTTTGAAAATGATGGTCATGATTCATATTAAATCAAAAACAAAAAAAATTTACAAACAAAATGGAACTAATTTCAGGTTTTTAAGTTGTATAGTTCTAGAGCAGGGGTCCCCAACCCTATGCCCGCGGGCACCATGGCGCTCGTCGATCGGTCTAGACTCTAGGTGCGCCCGCTGCTTGTGCCCAACGATAAAATATTTCAGTTTTCCACTATCCCATAAAATTCTAGAAATGAAATAGCAACATACATTTCAGAATTTCTTCAAGTAAGGCAAGAATAGAAATTTTGGATATTCAGAATGACATTATCCTCAGAACTATTGTCAGATTATATGCATGGGCTTATTCACTCCTCTTGGTCATCGACTTCTAATTCGAATACACAGAGTTGAAATTTTGGCTGTGAGCTTCTATTAGCTGTTCTAAAAAAGTAGAGGGTGCCCAGAACTCTACCTGAAAAAAAAGTTTTTTGGGCCGCCACCCTACTGGGGTCCTTCCCCAGGAAAAGTTTTGGAAATTAGACCCTTACAAATAGTATTTTAACTCTTTTTTTATCATCAAGGTCAGTATTTCGGGAGGGGGAGGGGCACGGGCACCTTTACACCCCCTTTTATATACGCTCCTGTCTAATTTGGTTTAGAGAATGGCTAGATGCCAAGCAGGGCCGGATTACCAAATAGGCAAATTAGGCAACTGCCTAGGGGCTCATCATCAGCTAGGGGCCTCGAGCCCAAGGAATTTTTTAAAATGTTTTTTTTTTGAGTTAGAGTTAAATTTGAAGATTTATATGTGGGCCCTGTCCTAAACAGGGGTCCGTGAAAAAAAATCTTTAAAATGGTTCCAGAGCGAACCTTTCAGGTTCCCGGAAAAGTAGCTTAAAAATTACCTTTAGCATGCTAAAATTTGAAAAAATTACGGGAAAAAAGTTAACTTCCGTTCTTTTGAAGCAGTTAAGGGCAGTGCTTTATTCCCTCTTCTTTGAGAAATAATAAAGTGAAATAAAGCAAAGGCGGGCCGTAATCACACTTTTTGTAACCGTTCATTGTAAATGGCAGAATTTTCAAGTAAGAAATATTGTTGAATAAAGGGAAAAATTCCGAGGGGATTTGGGGTCCTAGTTCAAAAATTTCGAGGGAGGGGGGTCCTCCTCAAAATTTTTTTGGAAGTTTTACTCTTAAAGGTAGTGTTTTAATTCAATTTGAGACCCTTTGGGTGAAAACCAAGAGAGGGACTTCTTGCAAATGAAATAATTTTCAGAATAATAAGAAGTCCAAATTTTGGGTTTGAATCCTAAAACGCTCCCTTGGATACAGCCCTGAGAGAAAGAACAACTAATCCATTGTCGAAAATATTTAACCTTTTCAATACGGCGGGACCTATGCTGTCCCATCAATAAATTTAAACATTAGCTTGTATGAAACATCATTGTTGTAACCACTGAGGAGTTGAAACGTGGATTTAAGATCGTTTATGCGTCTCTTATGACATTATTCATAGTAACTTAACCAGTGGTTAACGAGCAGCTATAGAGAGAAAAGTTGCTTTTTGCTGACTCTGATTGGTAGAATCCTTTTTTAACCCGATAGTTAACCACTGGTTAAGTGACTGTAATTATTGCCAATAAACCATCAGACAGTTATTTCATCGTAATAATCACTTGGAGGAGAAACAACTGTTTTCGCGGTAATGAAACGCACTAAACTGATTTTTTTACCGCATTGAAAGGGTTAAACGAAGAAACATAATCACAAAAAGAGGAAAATTTGTATTTTATTCATTGGTTGTTCAGAGTTAAGAAATAATTATAACCTAATAAGACATAAGTTTTTACATCTTCTATAATATCTCAATTGATTCTGCTAGTGGTTCAGTTGCAAATGAAGCTAGAGCGGTGCTATTGCAAATCATCTTTTTTAGGCAAACGTAGGTGCATTCATTAACTTAAGCAGCCTTCTCCATCTTAATCAGCTCCAGAATTCCGTCCTGCATCTCTTTTACTGCCTGATATTCCGTCAGTCCCATTCGCCTCTTGTTTGAAATATCATACACACCACCTTCGCTTTCAGTATGTTCTCCTCGTGTTCCTAGAAAAAGAAGGATTTGTTTATATTAATTATATTGTTATGAATGAAGTAATATTTTTATACAGGGGCCATTCATAAATTACGTTATCGTTGAGGGGGAAAGGAGGGGGTCTTTTGTATAAAAACTAGAGGATTAGATTTTTTTTGACATCATAAATAAAAACCTTATCTGATCACGCCCAAATAGGCACTGTTCGTTTGGATTTGAATATAGTAATAAAACGGTCGATACTTCCAAAGTAAGGAAGTGTGAAACGTACTTTTGTAAAACTTTAGTTAAAATTCAAAGGAGGAGGGGTTCACTGAATTGTGAATGCTTGTAAGAAGGGGAATAAAACCCCTGAAAGAGGAGTGATGCAATTAGTGATTGTTCTCTTACAGTGAATTTTTCACCAGTGTAACTTAATTTACAATACCAACCCACCAAACATTATGTTACAAATACCAACCTCTTAACAAATCATTACGGTATGATCGCTAAATTATTGTTATCTTATCGAATCTTAATTGATAATTTTTACTTAAAAACTAGATTGAAAAAAACCTACTATTAAAAGGATTGTTTCAAGAAAAGTTTAATACTTAGGCTTACCTCTAACTTGAAGATTGTAGCGACCAGCAATAGCTTCTAGTTTATCATAGTTCTTAGCTAGCTTTGGCACTTTGATGTGTACAGATGCTCGAATAGTAGTTCCCAAATTAGTTGGGCAGAAAGTCAAAAACCCTAGTCTGTCGTCGTGGGAGAAGGGTAGTTTTGATTCAATGATATTGACAGCCTGCAATAAACAAAGGTTGTGAGAAAGCATTTATGATAAGAGAAATAGTTTTACTGATATTTATATTTAAGTAATGGTATTAACGGATAATGAATGACATGGTGACTATTGTCATGGCCCAATTGTTTTTTAAAAACGTAAAAACAACTTAAAATGTCAACTGTAATAACGATTTTACTTACGTCAACTAGCCTCTTATAGACTTGCTTGAGGTCTCCTCCTTTCTGCATAGAAATGATTCTCAAATGGTCCTCTTCGTTTGCCCATACTAAGAAGGTTTTGTCGTCATTATGGAAGATTCCTCTACCGGTTGGCCAGAAGCGGCATGCATTGGCAGCTTGGAGGAAACTAAATTAAAATAAACGAATTTTAAGGAAATATGAAAGTAAAGTACAAAAAGTGGTAGATTAATATTAAGCGTAATTTATTTTCATTTAATTTTTACATGAAAACTTTATAACATTATCTTTGATAGTCCCATTGAAACGAGATCTTTCATCTTATTTTTCTTCGATTAGAGCGGTTCTCAAACTGTGCTCCGCGGAGTCCTTAGGGCTCCGCCATGCATTTCCAAGGGGCTCCGTGAAGAAATTTGAAATAAATACATTTTTTGATAATATTTAATTTGCGTTGCTCTGAAATGTTATATAAATAACTTTCTGCAAGGTGTTTCTTGTTAAGAACTTACTTTTGCTCTTTCTTACCCAAATTTTTTAGAGCTCTAAAATAACCCTTAAATTTAAGTTGGTTTGGTGGGGAGCTTCCAATGAAGTGAGCTCCGTTGATTATAGTTTTTTCTGGTTTTTGTCTTTTTTTCAAGTCTTTCTTGGTTTACCAAAACAAGTTAAAACCATGTTATTTAGGGTCAAATTTCCGAAATTCTTTTGGGGGAGAACCCCCAGACCCCCTATTGTACTTAAAACTTTATTATTGTAAACTTTTTACAATACGTTAGTTAAAATTAAAATCCTACCTAAAAATGAATATCCAAAATTTGGACTATGATGTACCTAAAACAAGTATAAAAAACTGTTTTCAAAGATAATATTTCACAAAATTCACCCAGACTCCCCTATCATAATTGGAATTTAATTAATCACAATGTTTCTTACATTAAATTATCTTAGATGCAATTACATGTTTTAAAAAGCTACATTAAACCTGTTAAATATGCATGGGAGGGGCTGTGGAATAATTTTGGAACCCTATTAAAATAAATTTCACTGCATTTATGCTTTTCTTTCTTGTAGCAATGGTTTTTATGTAATTTGCTTTTTGTACCTTGAAAAATTTATGTTCGAAAAAGGGCTCCGCGAAGAATTCGTCTCTTGAAAAGGGCTCCGCGACATAAAAAGTTTGGGAACCCTTGGAGATTAGATCAATGAAAATATAAATTTATCTACTATTTTAAATAAAAATTTTCAAAATTAGTTTTATTCATTTCTAATGAATGGAATTGGAGAGCCAACTCTTAGTTTCGCTTTCATGTATACTCATTAGATTCAGTATTAAGGTATTAACAAATATCGTAGAAATGTTATGTAACGTAGTCAAAAGTTAATTTTATGCAATTAAAAATTCATAAATTTATTCAATATTTCACAAACAAAAAACACCTAATTCTAATAACATAGGAAAAAGATTAATGGACGTACCGATCTCCTTCTTTGAATAAGAAGTGGTCATCGATTAACTTCTGTTGTGTGGCCTTGTCCATTCCCGTCAGGGGGTAGTAGGTGCCTTTCAGCTCTCCGGTCATTCCAGACAGAGTACTGCTGATCTTCTCTTCCATTTCCCGATATTGCTAAAAAGACGAAGATTCTAATTAATTAAATAAGTGGTCCCAAAGATATAATACTATATAGTATTATAGCTTTGGGAATTATAGCTTTCCTGAAAATACTACGCCAAGTTTACAATCGGCCTGTGCTAGTCAATTTAGTTACTGTTACTGGATATAGCAATTATTAGTATTGTGTTAAAAGGGCATTAAAGTTTGCAAGCCTCTGAAAGTTCCGACAGTTTAAAATATTTCAGTTTAGTGGAAAGGGGGCATGAATTGCTGATCAAAATCAATCGCTTTTTGAGACCTTTATAGTTATTTTGTTTAATTACGTGAGGTCAAAAAAAGAAGAGAGGGTTCAGCGAAATCTCACAAATAGGGATGGTAGAGTCAATTAAAATCTCGCGTCAACTTTTAAATTAGAGAACATACGTTTTTTCTTTGATCTTATAGACGCTCTAGTAGAGGAAAAATGAGCACATAGTCTTAACAGAAAATCATTGGTTAGTTTGTCGCTATAACTATAGCGAATAAGTTTGTTTGCTATTTCAATATAAATTTGCATCAAAAAACTTAGTATGCAATGGTATGAATGTTGAGCTTCATGCCGATAAGATAAAACAAATGTACAAAAACATATAAAGTAAATTTATTTATTTGAAAGTTATAGAAAAAATTTCACATGAGAAGTTGAGAGGGTTATTGGGAAGTTTGGACGTCCCCTAAGATCAATGGGAACTGTTACGGGGAAACTGTTAGAAAACTTTGGCAAGCCATTCAAAACAGGAACAAAAATTGTTTAAATGAAGGTGATCGTTATGTAGAGATTTGAAGGAAAGTTCAAAGGTTTTCAGACGAGAAATAAGCAAAATAGTTTTCCAATAGTAAATATTTTGTGTTGACTTTTTTTTCAGAAAAATGTTTTACCATCTGAAAGAACCTTGTATTTATTTATCTAAAGGTCTGGATCTCACCTGCTCCGTAAGGCAAGGGTTAAAAGGGTATCCCTGTAGGCTGCGTCCGCATCGGACTCTGGTCGAGATGACGAAATCGCCGGTCGGGTCCACATTGACCAAGCTGTTGACATTGCCGAAGTCCTTGGCTGGGTGCTTGTCGCTGGGTCCGAAGCCGACGTGATACTCCTCGATGATGGGGTTGAAGAGCTCACCGAACAGGGTGTACGATTCAGCGTCAGGAGCGTAGACTCCCACGCCACTGTCGAGGTTTTCGACTCCTGCGAAAGAGAGACAGTCCATCTAGTTTGTTACTTATAAAAAGGTGTTTCACTTCATAGAAATACGCATGAGGAAATTTTGCTCGAAATATGCTGTTGGGAAAAGAGGGAAAAGTTTAATGGGTACATGGACTGATTGTACCATTGATGTTTTTATGTCCCCTAAATGATATTGAGGCTGACTGAGACGAGAGTTTACGAAGAAACAGGAATGAAACCAAAGTTCCAGAATGAAACAGGATTGCTCTGATTGGCCAGTACGATAAACAAGGAAACATCTTTACGGTAACAACAGTAACATATACAGGGTGTCCCATAAATGTTGGGTCACACTTCTAGGGGGGATAGTAGACACCTAGACGAGTCAGAATCACATAGGAATTGGGGGTCCCAGACCAAATCCCAGGGAGTTAAAAATGGAGCGACACCCCAAAAAAATCATTGAAAAATTCAATTTGTAGGAGAACTACTATTGGTAAAAGTTTAATTTTGGTCTTAAAAATTGTGGTTTAATATGATCTTTAAAACTATCTTAAAAGTTTTCAGTTTAAAATTTGTTTTAATAAAAAAAAAGTTTAAAAACCACAAAAAAATGTGAAAACTCTGCCATTTCTAAATCCTTTCTTTTGATTTAATTATCTGAAAGATCATAGTTGAAACCCTTAAGTCCAAAGTGTCACGTAAAAAACATCAATATTAAATGCTTGAGAGCCTGTTAAAGCATGGTTTTTTGTGTCCGCAAACTGCCGTTTTGGAAACGGCTATAGAAAACTAGAGAGCCTGTATACGAGAGACAGACGACAACTCGCTTAAGAGCGTCTCCGCGCATCCAGTTCTGTCCAAAATTATGTCCAAACTGTATCATGCCGCTTGTCTCGAGTCCAATGCTAATCCTATGGAGGGAACCGGCTGTGGCCAACAGAAAACCTGTTTACCGATCTGCGCGCGCTATACTGAGTTGTCGCCTCTCTCGTATACAGGCTCTCTATAGGAAACCAGTTTGCGCACGCAAAAAACTAACTTTAACAGGATCTCAAGCGTTTAATATTGATGGTTTTTACTTGAAAATTTGGACTTAAGGGTTAACTATGATCTTTCAGACTATCAAATCAAAAGAAAGGATTTCGAAATACAATAAGGTTTTGGCAGAGTTTTCGCATTTTTTTGTAGTTTTTTAACTTTTTTCATAATAAAACAAATTTTACAGTGAAAACTTTTAAGACAATTTTAAAGATCATATTAAACCACAATTTTTGTGACCATAATTAAATTTTTACCAATAGTAGTTCTTCTACAAATTGAATTTTTCAATAATTTTTTTGGGGTGTCGCTCCATTTTTAACTCCCTGGGATTTGATCTGGGAACCCCAAATCCTATGTGATTCTGACTCGTCTAGGTGTCTACTATCCCCCTTAGAATGTGACCCATTATTTATGGGACACCCTGTATAGGTAATTTAGGATCAATCGGAACATAATTCCATTCGGGTACTTTGCTTCAATTGCCTGACCCCCTGACCCCCCCAAACTTACTATAGGGTTCAAAAGCAATATTGGGCGGAATTTGAAAGTGTTAAATGTACACGGGCATTTGCATTTTTTAACACCTCAATCTTGAGTTGTGTTTAGATCTTAAAAGCGGAAGTGTAATTATGGAGCTAAAAAATTTATTAAGTACGCTTATAAGATGTATTTATACAGAGTGATTCAAAACTAATGGACAAAAATGATCGGGGGTGCACATTATCCAAGGAAAATTCAGAATTCCCCCAGCAAAGGGCAAGGAGGGTACGTGAAATATTCTGGAGGTGCTAGAATGTGAACAAAAGTTCCAGGAATAATGAAAAAAGTTATTGTGGGCAAAAAGATGGGGATAAAAATAAAATTACAATGCCATTTATAATGTTTTAACTTATTTATAAAGTGTCCTTTAGAAGTCGTCTTTAAAGTGTGACAGTAATTTCTTTTTTTATTGTTGTACTTTAAAGATGATCACTTAAGGACAAAAACACAGTTTTTATAAATAAGTTAAAACATGATACTTGGTATTAAAATTTTAGATTTAACCCAAACCGTTTGCTCATTATAACCAATTTTTCATTGTTTCTGGCAACTTTTGTCTACTCTAGCTTCTCAGGATTACTTTGCGAATCCCCTACCCAGGGTGATTCAGAATTGTAATTCGATGGTCTAAGTTTTTAATCGGCCTGTATAAAAAACCTTTTAAATACTAACAAGGAAACGTTCTCAGGCTAAACTCACAGAAATGGACGAAAGTTTTACAGGAATAGTTACAGTTAGACAGGCATTTTACAGTTTTGACTCAAAACACTTATTGTGAAAAAATTAGCTGTGGAATTTCATTAGGAGAGGAGTAAATTAATAATGAAAGTTGGATTCCGAGTTTCCAAAACCATTCAGTTCCCCTTAGATACTCTGGAATTAGATGGAATGAGAGGTTTGATATCTTTATACACGCTTAAAAAAGTGTTTCAGTTAATTTATTAAAAACTACGTGCTCGATTCCCAAACAGTAAGATTTGGAATGAGAAATGAGATTTGATATTTGACGGTCACTAAAACGCATACTATAATTTACTTTTAATTTTGTGTTGCTTCATGTACTGTTTTCTATTTAATTAATTTTTATTCAAGATATGCATTTGATGAACCTTTTTTTAACGGCCGATTCACAGAGGGCCGATTTAACCTATTTTAGAGAAAACTCGCGCGCCCAGTTCATTTAAACATTTGTCTCTTTCTTTGCATTTCTCGCCTAGTAAGGTTGCACTCGGCGTTAAAAAAGATAATTTTTAAGGACTTTTTGCAGTTTTTCTACTGAAATTTCGCAGTTAAATTTTCACCACAGTAAGTGTTTTGAGGTATCTACTAACCCCTGTAAAAGTTTTATCCATTTCTGTGAGTTTAGCCTAAGAACGTTTCCTTGTAAGAATTTTAACTTTCTGAAACTATTCTAAAAATAAATTATAACAATACTTAGAACATTTTTTGTTATGATTACCTTTATTTCTATAGAAAAAGAAAGAATGCGTTCAATTTTATTTAAATAAGCATTATGTATAAAGCCTAACACCTTTCAAAAATAAATGGGGTTACAAAAATTTTAGTGGTATCAAAAATCCCATATCCCATACCCGATAAATTATGAAAAACATAAAAATATGGTTTACAGTATTATCTTTAGAAGAAACTGCTTTCGCTTTTCTTGGGGAAATAATTTTAATAAATCAACTTTAATCTCATTCAGCAATACCACTATGATCAACGATTGTGTAACTTTTTATTAACACAACTGATCAAAGGTTCTTAAAAGAAACGTTTCATGTTAACTCGTATATAAAAGTATCTTTATTGATCATATTCATTTTCTTTATAGTAGGTCATGCCAAGTATACTTTTATTGAAAGTAAAATATATAATAGAACTCGTGAGAATAATACCTCGTGAAATAAGTTGACCGCTCTTCTGAATTAAAAAAAACTAGTGGAAGTTAGCCCATGTTGATATTCTAAGACACTTTTGAACCAGTAAATGTAAAAAACAATATAATTATTTTCCGCACTTTTTTTTTGAGTTATATATTTTCCATCAAAGCTATCTTCATAAACTTTTTAACTTCGATATTTTTGTGTGAACTTTCTAATTAAACTTTACATCATAACCTACTCTTGAAACTAATAAAACATGCTATTTTATTACGAAAGTGTGATCCATTTATTTTGAAAACACTGGTTTCTCACAGCGTTTTATTTTGCAGTGGACAGTTATATGTTGTCAACTGCAAATTAAAATTAAAAGGACATAATTTATTTAGCATATATGAAGTTCGTTTTCAATCAAACGATTACTCAATTTTTTACTTTAAGAACTGACAATCAAGCAATGTTTTAATAAACAATATTAATTATTGAAAAACAAGGTAAATGGTTTTGAGAAGGAATTTATTTTTGTAAAGAAGTTTTAAGAAAAGTTTGCGTAAGCGTAAAACAGATAAAAATAGACATTCGAAGTAATGGAAAAAGTTTAAATAAAACATTGTAATGAGGTAATAAATTTTCTTCTAGTTTCATAAATTTCATATCTTATTTTAGAATAATCTTTTTACGATATGTTTCCTTTATTAATTTACGATACACTATCTCTGTTATCTACAAGTACAAGGTGTAAAACAATCTTTGATATACTTCTAGAAAAATTACGTCTGCTGAAAATGCTCTAAAGTATTATCTCCTGCCGTTACAGTTTTTTATCTTGTGAAGCGAGCAAACCTAAACGCTGATGATAGAATTCCCACATCACTGGCCGACTCAATCTTCACTTACTATTTGTGAATCCCAATAAAATGCTTAATTTTTTCAATTTTATAAATAGAAATGATAATTATGATTTAATTATAGTTTTCTAAAATTTAAGCATAGCTTGTTATTTACAGATTAATTTTCATATCTTAAAAGTATAGGTTGCGGTATAGTTAAAAACATGGTACATATGGGTATGGTATTGGAAAGTAATCAGTAGAGCTGTTATTTCCTTGCACTTAAAAATGTAAAATATAACACAGTACAAATAATATGTATTTACATAGGTAAATATGTATTATGAATTTAAAATACGTAAACTAAATAACATAAAAAAATAAGAAAATATGATCCAATTTTTAAAATTTTTCATTTAACTCTGAAAACAATTGAAAAAAATCTTTCAATTCCAAAATCATTAGAGAAAGTTATTTATGTTAATTATCACATCATTTTCAAATTATCAAATGGAAAAGCTTGTTGATCGGGCCATAATTTTTTTTTGGCAGCTGAAGGAACATTTAACATCATTGATGTGATTGTAGCATTATGGATCGATGATATTTCGTATTAATAAGTTATAGACTTGTTTTCTTTTGCCATCTAAGTAAGGGTTTTCTTTTTTGATCATATTTTCAGCATGATAACTATTAGAGAAGTAAATATGAAATATGTTATGCAAAATATATCTTTTGATGGCTTTATATTTAAAAAATATGTAAAAAACAAAATATACAAAAATATGTAAATTTAAAAATGTTCTAAATCGATCCAAAATCATTTGAAAAAGAATTAAAAAACTTGTCATTATTAGGTACCTGAAAAAAGTATATGAATACATAGAAATCCCAGCTCTAGTAAACATATATTTATAAACGTAATTTTTGTTATACTTTACAGGAAACAAGTTTTAAAATGATTTTAGACAAATCAAAGCTTTTTGATTTTTCGTTTTTATTTTATAATGGTTAGCACCTTTATATCTAGTCATATAGATTCTTTTAACTCTGCTAAGTACTTTGATTGAAGCGTGTTTTTTAGTAACTTCTTTACTTAAAATTATCATTGATAGACTTTTATGAAGGTTTCAAAAATATCAGAGCTCTATCAAGCTCATTAAAAAAGGTTTCTTAATGGTGGAACAAGATATTCATAATTAATTGAACAATGTTAAGAATGAATTGAATAAATTACTTTAAAAAGTTTTAGTATTACTGTTCTAAAAAAATAATTAGGTTCCCAGATATTTAGCTAGTGCTTAAGCGTAGAGCGTATTCACTATACAGGGTGTTTCAAAATTGCGTTGCACGGCTTTTATTCGGAACCAACGCCTCCTAGGGTCATGGAAGTAAGGTCTACCCCTAGGTAAGTGAGCCCGGAGAATCCATTGAGATGACTGACAGCGCCCCTAGCGGCGAAATTAAAAAGTTAAAAAAATTAATTTAAAAACTATAGGAGATAGAGCAAAAACCTCAGGGAGAGTATTGTTGCCAACGTCAAGAAGAACTCAGTGAAAAAAATTTGATCAAAATATCTTTAATATTCACGGAGATATTAGCATGTGAAAATAGCACTTTTTCAAGGGTCAAAAAGTAAAAAGTTAGCATATTTGCAAATTTTTTTGATTTTTTGATTTAATTTTGGTTTCTTTCAACTAAAAAACATAAAACTACACAATAACACTGAAAAATATGGAAATATGTGAACTTTTTATTTTTTGACCCCTGAAAAAGTGCTATTTTCACATGCTAATATCTCCGTGAATATTAAAGATATTTTGATCAAATTTTTTTCACTGAGTTCTTCTTGACGTTGGCAACAATACTCTCCTTGAGATTTTTGCTCTGCCTCCTGCATTTTCGCACATCCCAACGGTTTGGTCCTGACAAGCTTAGTGCGCATGCTCGGGGAGAAAAAAAGGATGTTCTTCAGATAATTGCTATCAATAATGAATCCCCGCTGGTGCAGTGGTAGAGTGCGTGCTAAGCATGCGGTAGGTCGTGGGTTCTGTCCCCGATTTATTATTTTATTAAAATTTCTAAAAAAAAACAGCTAAAATAAGTCCACACGCACGCGCACTAAGCTCGTCAGGACCAAACCGTTGGGATGTGTGAAAATGCCTATCGCCTTTAGTTTTTAAATTAATTTTTTTAACTTTTTAATTTCGCCGCTAGGGGCGCTGTATCCATCTCAATGGATTCTCTAGGCTCACTTACCTAGGTGTAGACCTTACTTCCGTGACCCTAGGAGACGTTGGTTCCAAATAAAAGCCGTGCAACGCAATTTTGAAACACCCTGTATATCACAAAATAAGGGGGTTGTTAATCCTATTTATAAGAAGGAATATTTTTAATGTGCATTTATTTATCACGTGGCGCTTTTATTACTAGATAGGTAATGGCCACTGAAGCACAATCACTGGATTTAATCAATGGCCAGAAGTAGAGGAAGAACTGATTTTATTTTTATCACTTAACTCTATAATATAGGTTCATTTAAGGAAGGGCATTTATTCATTTTTAAAGTATTAAATTATGTCCACTTTTTAATCTCCAGATTTTGGTAAAAGCTGTTGCTAGTTAAAGAAAATTGTATGAGTTTTCGTAAATTATATGGTTTACATTCCTTACTCTAATTCAGTTGACTTGTGATAAGAGTCCTTTCAAAGTTCATTGTTATTAATAAAAATTGTGTATTATTAGCTTTTTAAAATTACAACACATCTGCTGATACAAAATTGCAGTTCTAGCACCTCGAAAATTATATAAAAATAATGAAAAATTTACCGGAACATAAAAAATACATACATGCATGAAAATAAGTCTGGAAAACCACTTAAATTTACTTTCATTGCTTATCATCAATTTCCTTGTTAATAACGGAATAAAGCGTTTTTATCCAGATAACGCAGTTTTAATTGTAAAAATTCAGAGATATATCTTATTAGGGAGCAAATTCATTTATTATTTAGAAGTAAAAAATCCTACAGAATAAGACTATTAAAGAGAAGTTAATAAAGCATTATAAAAATTATTAATTTAAACAAGTATCCCGCATAAAAAATCAAGCAACGTAGTCTTTATTGTTATAATCAGCAATATAATGTTGTTTTACTCCCATCAGATTTTTCATTAAAATTTTAATTTTAAATCACATTCTGGGGTAAAATTTTAAGGTCGTCAACTCATTCACTCTAGTTCACTCATTCACACTAGTTTTACAAGACAACGATTCAGCTTCACTAATGTTAGTTGACATTTTCTGTTTTGATTTAAACTCAATATATAAGCAAAGGAGGATTTTCTCTAAAAATCCCAAGCACTTTTTATCTAACCTCATGCATTAAATTAACCAGTGCTTCTTTTGTAAATTAATTCAATATTAAATATAATCCCATTGTTTTAGTATTTTTGATAATTAATAGAAGTACATATTTATAAACTTAATTCAAAATTGTAAGCATAATGATATACATATATTGCATATAGTATGTGCGAAGACTTAACAATTAACTTTTGGGTTCACTTAATTATTAATACTACAAAAGTTATAAGCAGTAAAACTTATAATTTTTTGTTACGATTATAAAAGAATAACTTAAATTCCCGATGATAGAAACATTATCAAAGTAAATCAAGAACAACTTAGGTATTTTTATCACAATTGGAGATTAAACTACTTTCGGGTACAACATAATTCAAGCCTAGAAATACTTGTTTAAAAGGAAACTTGAACTAATGTTAGTTAGTCTTGCTTTGGTTGTTAAAGAAAAATACTAATTTCAGTGTAATGAGTATACTTTTTTTGTTATTAGGTACCCCAAAGTAAATCTAAACTGTAACTATTTGATGATAGTTTAAAAGTTTCAAAATTAACTTCCGAGATCCATTACCGACCTCATAAATCTACTGTTTAGTGTAGCATTGCTTTGTCTAAATAAGGCCATGATTTGAAGTCATACTCTTCGAAAGATTTACAGCTATGCACTTTGATACCAAGAAGCCGTTGAGATGATCCCACAGATAAACGAAGCAAAAAAGTGACCCACAAGATCGCGACAGCAGGAAAGAATTGATTTTGTTTTGAGTGCTTGTTTGTTAAGCATTGCTGTGGAAACACGAGGGCTTCCTAATCAAACCAATCAATAAGGGAGGAATTTGCATTGACTTGATATTCGGTTATTGGAATCTGGATTTAATAACAAGGATGGACGAGTTAATTTTAACCAATTAACGGCGATCAGAGGTTGACGATTGTTTCGCAATAGAAAAACACCACAGTTTTAATTTTTTGTAACGAATCACCAATAATATAAATTACCTCTGATTATGTCAATAAGAGCCAGTCTCAAAAAATTGGACGGTAAAAACATGCAAAATGCATGTTTATTTTTCAATAATTGAAAAGCGCTAATTCAAAAAAAATTATTGTCTTCATAGTGGTTATTTTACAAATTTATGGGTTGTAAGCTCTTTTCTCAGTTATTTTATTGTAACTTCGAGCAAGACAATTAAAATAAATCTGTGTGAAATGAAGCTCAATAAGGAAAATACATTAAAAAGTTCTCATTTTGATATCAAAACAAAGTTATTTCATCCTTGTAAGTGGGACTATTAAAATGTAAACACGCGTATATTATAAAGCTAGAATGGATAAGAAATTAGCAGTACAATATAGGTAAAACATAAGTTAAAATTAATAAAAATCAACATTATCTAATAACTTAAATAGTTTGGAACTTTTATAGTAAGCAGTTAATAAGTTCAAATTTTTAATGTATATATAAGAGAAATAATGAAACTTGTGGTTAAAAGAAAAATCTTCTTAATGTTAAGTTAAATTTCATTTTACTGTATTTTTTAGTTTCACCTAAAATGATTACGAGAGGGTAAGATAACCAAATAAAATCAAACTTACTTTTGACTATCTTTGAAAAACTTGTTATACAATTAAAAAAAACCGTTTATATCAACCAAACCTTCTTATAAAGATTATATGTACCATTATAATATTAGTATAGATAGATTTTTTCTTTTGCGATTTTTTAAATCTACTATTCTATATCCAATGAACGAAGAAAAAAATTGTAATACTTTCCAAGTTATAACAAAACAAGTTTGTTAAATGATTTTTTCTATAAAATGTCTAAAACATCAAAGAAGTAACTTCAGTATTAATAATCATTTGAAAAACCATGAAGTTAAAATACTAAGCACTTTTTAATCACAATTATTATTTAAAGAGCAATTATTGTTCTATTCTAATATTGAATTCTAATTTAAAGGGAAGCTAAAATTTTCTATTGCACTTAGTTAAAATAATTTTTTCTGCTTTTTAAATAAAAAATCATCCTATACCTATTACCAAATCTTATTTTTGAGGTATAGTGATTTCTTTTGAAATTGTAAATTACATTATAATTTGGTCTAATAATGATAAAAAAAAACATTAACTTTTATATATTAAAGAAAGAATTGAAAGCTTTAATTTTAAATTACGTCACTTAGGTCTCCTTGTATCATTTCCCCATGAATTTTCTTATTTATTTGATTTATACTATAGTAATTGCAGAGAATGTATAAAGCTACATTTAATTTCTCATTTTTTTGAGCTTAAGCAAGATGTTTTATCCAAAATCTAATTATTAACCCAATTACTTAGATACCTGAAAACCAAACAAAAGAAAAATACTACCGAAGAAGAAAATGTTCCATAAAATCGTTTTATATATGAAAACTGTATACTAAAAGATGACCCTTGAAACCACTGAAACAGAAAATTTATTAAAAATACAGGAGGGCCCTCTGAATTGCATTAGCGATAAAATAAATGTGACAGGTTCTAAAAGATTTACGTGAATGGAAAAATTCTCCATTCACAAAACATTCCTGAAAGAATCGTGAAACCATGTCATGCTAAAAATACTCCTCTAGTGAAAAAAAGCCTACAGGATCTATGAATTTGTTTTATCTTAACTTTTTTCAGGTAATGTAGAATGATTATGTTAAGCGCTCGTAGAAAAAATGAATTAGGAGTTAAATGTTTTAAATAAATGAAGATAGTTGTTCATTATTTTCAGAATTTTAAATTGTTTTTTTTTGTTTACATGGATAATGGATATATTTTGCCAATAACTTTTGAGTTTAGTTTTATACGGTTAGGAGGTTACGGTTAGGATTTTTTTCGTTTAAGATTCAGTTTAAAATTTTCCCAATTCATTATAATAAGCATATTTAATGTTTTACCATCTGATTTGGTGCTTTTAATTTTACGTTTATTTCAAGTATATCTTCACTTTATATGATAAAGAATTTCATTTCATAAAATGTTTTCATTCAAAAATTTGAGTTTAAATATCAGCTTTTCAGCAAGATTTTTTTTATATTTTTTCTTAATAAGGTTAAATACAATTTATCATCTTTAATGATATCAAAACTGAACGAAAGAAATATCTTTTAATAAAAGGAGATTTTTCTTGGTTTAACTAACATTATAATTTTCTTGTACACATTTAAATAAAAAAAGCTCTGAAATATTAACAATTGTGTATGCTTATTGAGAATAGATTACTTACTGTACGAATGCCTGGAAAGTGTTGCCTCTACGTGTATTACAATATTAAAAGATATATAATTATATATTTTTAATTTTAAAAGTGTTACGATCTTAAAAAAATTAGTGCAATTGTGTATTTTATATAATTAATACTAATTATAAATTTAATTGTTACATATAAAATTATTTTTTAAATTATATCGCCTTACAAAATTTTGTTTTTGCATTTAAACTTTTGTATTCATAATTTAATCCCTATTCCTTAATGAAAAGTTTGATAATTTTTTTTCAGCGCTTGAGAATTTTATGCTTGTTATACTAATCTAATTGCTTTAAAAGGTTTTCGCAACTGTTTGTTTAAAGAATTATTCTATTAATATCTAAGAATTACAGGATAAAATTGAAAGCATTACAATCTTTAACTTTTCATCACTACAAATTTAATATTCATAACTTTAAAAGAACGTAAAATACTAGGGGGGGGAAATATTGTCAACTTACAAAACGAAAGAAACTTAATTTATTCTTTTAGAAAACTTTCTTTTAATACAAAATATTAAACTCTCTGATCAAAATTGTCAAATTTAAACGCTAACATCTTTTGGAGGTCAAAGGACAGGGTCATTACGTTACACCACAAGCCCCCTAAACCAGTCCATGAACAGAACTAAAGGCTTCGATAGAGCATTACTTTTAGTTTTAAAATAACCGAACATCAATTAGGCCAAAATTTTAACAAAAGTGAAAATTTCCGAAATTTATATTTAACATCACACATCCCAAACACTATGAAAGGATCCCAAACACACTGAGATCAGCAATTTTTTTTACATTTTCTCCTGAAATGACACGGACTAAGATGAGTAATCATGCATGTGAAAAGGGGAAAGCAAGCGAGAGTGGCGAGGGTCATTTCTAAGGTCTCACCTGATTGAATGATGTCTAAAAGAGAGGCCCCCATAGCGGTCTTTCGATTCTTGATTTGTTCAAAGATCTCCTTGGTGAGATGTTTTTTGAGGAGGGACTTGCATCCTTTGGCATCTTGCAGCTTGTTAAAGCCGGCTTCCAGCTTGTCCATAACTTGTTGGTCAGCCATCTTCGAGGTGCTTCTGCAAAAGAGTCCAACTGCCAAAAGAGAAGAGAGAGAGAGACGCGAAACCAGATAAGGGACAAGCAGTCGGGGATGCAGCACGCATGCTCCTCTGGAGAGTATTGATTGCATAGAGACTCAGATATGGCTCTCCTTTTGGATGCTGCTTTCAAGTTTAGGGCTTTATTTGTCTCATTAGGGAGATGAGGCAGGCATCACATTTTGGCCACTCGAGGTGTTGGGAAGTTTAATTGAATCGTCAGATCGAAAAAGGGAAAAGCCCAAGAAATGTCAACTTTTTGTGCTGAAAAAAATGTCAAAAATTTGCTTTGCACGTGAGTGGAAAGAGGGAAAAATAACCCCTATAGGCAGATATAGCCTCTTGAATTTTATGACATCGATGTCCATTTATTGCAATATTGGATTTAATTTGAATTTAAGGCTGATTTTATTTTTTTCTTATTCTTTGTGTGGTACACTAAACCAAAACAAAATTTATGTTTAATTTAAAAGTTTTTTTAAAACTTTTTATAGTGTGAATGGTGCTATTAATACTCCTTGATATAATCATTAAACGGCCTTTGATTCAACTTTATAATACTTTGAGTTTTATTTGTCTTAGTATTTCCAGTTTTCCTTTTTTGCTGTAACTTATATAAGTCCAAATGTCCCCAACAACTTTCGTAAATTTTATTTAATTAAAACTACTGAAAATACAAAGAAAATATCACAAGAAAATCAAAATTACAAAGACGATCTCACATTATGGTATTATTTACAAAAGTTGGGAAATTTGTGTACATATATATACAGGGTGTCCCACGAGAAGTGGCCCAACCCTTTAACTTTTGAACCCCTACAGATATAGTCATGAAAGTGGGGTCTAGGTATAGTAAAGTGACCATGCCCTATCCGATGAGATAACTTTCAATGCCCTCTAGCGGAAAATTTAGGAGTTATAATTTTTATTTTAAAAACTGTGTGAGGTATGTGAAAAAAGTCAATGACTAAGTTGTAGAGCATCATCGATTTAGTAGGAAAAGACACCTTAAGCAGAAAAATATCTTGAATAAAATCCCTAAAACGCACGCTCAAATAGGTTGAATTTACGTAGATTTTACATCTTAAAACGCTCCTCATGAGGCGAAAATGAGAAATTTTCAATTTAATGAACTAAGAATGCTTTTAGTCATTTACTTAAATCATAAAAATAAAAATTTCTCATTTTCACCTCGTGAGGGGCGTCTTAAGACGTAAAAACTACGTGAATTCAACCTAATTGAGCTTGCGTTTTAGGGGTTTTATTCAAGATATTTTTCTGCTTAAGGTGTCTTTTCCTACTAAATCGATGATGCTCTACAACTTAGTGATTGACTTTTTTCACATACCTCACACAGTTTTTAAAATAAAAATTATAACTCCTAAATTTTCCGCTAGAGGGCGTTGAAAGTTATCTCATCGGATAGAGCATGGTCACTTTACTATACCTAGACCCCACTTTCATGACTATATCTGTAGGGGTTCAAAAGTTAAAGGGTTGGGCCACTTCTCGTGGGACACCCTGTATACAGGGTGTTTCAAAATTGCGTTGCACGGCTTTTATTCGAAACCAGCACTTCCTAGGGTCATGGAAGTAAGGTCTACCCCTAGGTAAGTGACCCTGGAGAATCCATTGAGATGACTTACAGCGCCCCTAGTGGCGTAATTAAAAAGTTAAAAAAATTAATTTAAAAACTAAAGGAGATAGAGCAAAAACCCCATTGAGAGTATTGTTGCCAACGTCAAGAAGAACTCATTGCAAAAAATTTGATCAAAATATCTTGAATATTCACGGAGATATTAGCATGTGAAAATAGCACTTTTTCAGGGGTCAAAAAGTAAAAAGTTCGCATATTTGCAAATTTTTTTGATTTTTTGATTAAATTTTGTGTTCTTTCAACTAAAAAGACACAAAACTACACAATAACACTGAAAAATTTGCAAATATGCGAACTTTTTACTTTTTGACCCCTGAAAAAGTGCTATTTTCACATGCTAATATCTCCGCGAATATTCAAGATATTTTGATCAAATTTTTTGCAATGAGTTTTTCTTGATGGTGGCAACAATACTCTCATTGGGGTTTTTGCTCTATCTCCTTTAGTTTTTAAATTAATTTTTTAAACTTTTTAATTACGCCAGTAGGGGCGCTGTAAGTCATCTCAATAGATTCTCCAGGGTCACTTACCTAGGGGTAGACCTTACTTCCATGACCCTAGGAAGCGCTGGTTCCGAATAAAAGCCGTGCAACGCAATTTTGAAACACCCTGTATATATATATATTAGGGTGTATCGAAAAAAACTTTTTTTCGATTTTGATGACGTAATAGCGCGGAAAAGTTGTCTAAGGTGCCAGAGAGTACCTGTGAATTTTTTCAGAATTTTTGGATAATTTCTTAATGTGCCACATTGACCCTGAAGTTCCCCATGTTAATCCAATGGGGCGCGCCGCCAAAAAGGCCGAAAATCGGTTTTTCGCCCCTCATTTCTACCCTAATCACACGACGAATGTCTCGTCTCGAGTTATGGACTCTATATGATGTATGCTACCCGAAAAAACTTGAATAATAACTTAAACCTCTATATTATGTTGATTGTGGGCTCTGATTTGAACGAGGAAATACGCAATTTTCGACGAAATATGAGCATACAAAAAAACGTAATATAGATATTTAGGCTATTATTCAAGTTTTGTCGGATAGCATACATCATATAGAGTCCATAACTCGAGACGAGACATTCCTCGTGTGATTAGGGTAGAAATGAGGGGCGAAAAACCGATTTTCGGCCTTTTTGGCGGCGCGCCCCATTGGATTAACATGGGGAACTTCAGGGCCAATGTGGCACATTAAGAAATTATCCAAAAATTCTGAAAAAAATCACAGGTACTCTCTGGCACCTTAGACAACTTTTCCGCGCTATTACGTCATCAAAATCGAAAAAAAGTTTTTTTCGATACACCCTAATATATATATTAGGGTGTATCGAAAAAAACTTTTTTTTGATTTTGATGATGCCTTAGTGCGGAAAAGTTGTCTAAGGTGGCAGAGAGTACCTGTAAATTTTTTCAGAATTTTCGGATAATATCTTGAGGTGCCGCCAAGGCCCTGAAGGTCCCCATGTTAATCCAATGGAGCGCGCAAGCCAAGAAGGCCGAAAATTGGTTTTTCGCCCCTCATTTCTACCCTAATCACACGACGAATGTCTTCACTCGAGTTATGGACCCTATAGGATCTAGGCTATCCGACAAAACTTGAATAATAGCCTAAATCTCTATATTATGTTGATTGTGGGCTCTGATTTGAACTAGGAAATACGCGATTTTCGACGAAATTGGAGCATACAAAAAAACGTAATATAGATATTTAGGCTATTATTCAAGTTTTTTCGGATAGCCTAGATCATATAGGGTCCATAACTCGAGTGAACACATTCGTCGTGGGATTAGGGTAGAAATGAGGGGCGAAAAACCGATTTTCGGCCTTTTTGGCTTGCGTGCTCCATTGGATTAACATGGGGACCTTTAGGGCCTTGGCGGCACCTCAAGATATTATCCAAAAATTCTGAAAAAATTCACAGGTACTCTCTGCCACCTTAGACAACTTTTCCGCACTAAGGCATCATCAAAATCAAAAAAAAGTTTTTTTCGATACACCCTAATATATATATCGTCGCTTAAGGCGCAAAATGACATAACTGACATTTTGGCCATTTTGAGTTATGCATCAATCTTTATGCAAATCCCGGCCCCGGATCACCTGGCACCAACGATTTTGCGAAAAAATGACTCAAATCGCTGCAATCATCAATTTTGTCATTTTAGCATAACTGCATTCGTAAGGCAAAATGACATAATTGCACGCCTTTCATTGATATTGTTAGGGACGCCGCCCCAGAGAAGCGTTTCATCTCAATCCCCGGTCAAAAAGGCCTAAAATGAAGGTTTAAAACTATAATAATATTATTTTCTTTAATTAATAGCCAAACTGTTTTTTTCATCTCCTGCAAAATAGTGAAAATGCAGTTATGTCATTTTGCGCCTTAAGCGACGATATATATATATATATATATATATATATATATATATATATATATATATATATATATATATATATATATATATATATATATATATATATATATATATATATATATATATATATATATATATATATATATATATATATATATATATATATATATATATATATATATATATATATATATATATATATATTAGGGTGGTCCTTATTTGTATGGTAAAAATTTTTTTTGGGAATTCCGGTGGTGACGCCCCCTAGTTTTTTGTCACTATATAAAATAATAATGTATGCAAAATATCAGCTCATTCGAATAATAAACACCCGTGCGCAGTTGCCTTGAAGTTTCAAAAAAATACTGATTTTTTCACAAAACATCCCAAAAACCATAGATTAAACCCTCCCATCTTCTTCTTGATTTTTTAATGAGAATCTAATACAATTATTGTTATAATGTTCCAGATTCCATTCTTCTATCACCCCTATTTCGGTAGTAAAAATTTTTTAAAGTTAAAATAACTCCTGTAAAGTTGTTTTTCCTGCATTTTAAAAAAGCTAATAACTCCAGAACCATACAACTTAAAAACCTGAAATTTGTGCCATTTTGTTTGTAATTTTATTACCTTTCATTTGATGTGCAACATAACTGCCTTTCTTTAAAAAATTTTCTTCAAAATAAAAAAAATGGAGAAAAAATTAAATAAAAAAAATTTTTAAAAAAATTTTTATTAAATAAATTTTAAGTTTTTCCACTCCCAAAATGAACATATCTGCCAAATTTCAAGTTGAAATTAAAATTTGATCATGTAGAAAAAAATAAAAATTTCCGAAATTTTGGCAGGTCCCTAAACGTTTCATGTAATTTAACAAAAAAAGGTGTTTCACTCATGGGAATTCCAAAAACTCCCTTGAGGGTGTTCATACGATTTTTACCATGCAAAAAAATTCACTTAAATATCAGAAAATACAACTACTAGCCGATTCGGTACAAAATCTTACAGAGCCCTGCCGGGTACCAAATGGTAGACTGCGTTGTGCGTAGTCATCGGGGTATGATTTTATTTTATTCTTTTATCTTTAAACACTTTTAATTTCATTTGATTTGACATGTTGGAAGTGAAAAAATAACGTAAAAATTTAATTCTAAGGGAAATTCAGGTAAAATATAGGCACATTGAATTAGGTTGGAAACTAGCTCTGTAGGATTTTGTACCGAATCGGCTAATAGCTGTATTTTCTGATATTTAAGTAAATTTTTTTGCATGGTACAAATCGTATGAACACCCTCAAGGGAGTTTTTGGAATCCCCATGAGTAAAACACCTTTTTTTGTTAAATTACATGGAATGTTTAGGGACTTGCCAAAATTTCGCAAACTTTTATTTTTTTCTACATGATCAAATTTTAATTTCAACTTGAAATTTAGCAGAAATGTTCATTTTGGGAGTGGAAAAACTTAAAATTTATTTAATAAAATTTTTTTTCAAAAAATTTTTTTATTTAATTTTTTCTCCATTTTTTTTATTTTGAAGAAAATTTTTTAAAGAAAGGCAGTTATGTTGCACATCAAATGAAAGGTAATAAAATTACAAACAAAATGGCACAAATTTCAGGTTTTTAAGTTGTATGGTTCTGGAGTTATTAGCTTTTTTAAAATGCAGGAAAAACAACTTTACAAGAGTTATTTTAACTTTAAAACATTTTTACTACCGAAAGAGGGGTGATAGAAGAATGGAATCTGGAACATTATAACTATAACTATATTAGATTCTCATTAAAAAATCAAGAAGAAGTTGGGAGGGTTTAATCTATGGTTTTTGGGATGTTTTATGAAAAAATCAGTATTTTTTTGAAACTTCAAGGCAACTGCGCACGGGTGTTTATTATTCGAATGAGCTGATATTTTGCAAAAACTATTTATTTGTATGATGGAACAATTTGGGGGGGCGTCGCGTTAAGATTTCCAAACTTAAAAAATAAGGACCACCCTAATATATATATATATATATATATATATATATATATATATATATATATATATATATATATATATTCTTCGGATATATATATATTTCTATATATATTTTCTATATATATACAGGGTGTTTCAAAATTGCGTTGCACGGCTTTTATTCGGAACCAACGCCTCCTAGGGTCATGGAAGTAAGGTCTACCCCTAGGTAAGTGACCGTGGAGAATCCATTGAGATGACTTACAGCGCCCCTAGCGGCGAAATTAAAAAGTTAAAAAAATTAATTTAAAAACTAAAGGAGATAGAGCAAAAACCTCAACAAGAGTATTGTTGCCAACGTCAAGAAGAACTCACTGAAAAAAATTTGATCAAAATATCTTGAATATTCGCGGAGATATTAGCATGTGAAAATAGCACTTTTTCAGGGGTCAAAAATGAAAAAGTTCGCATATTTGCCAATTTTTTTGATTTTTTGTTTAAATTTTGTGTTCTTTCAACTAAAAAAGCACAAAACTACACAATAACACTGAAAAATTTGGAAATATCCGAACTTTTTCATTTTTGACCCCTGAAAAAGTGCTATTTTCACATGCTAATATCTCCGTGAATATTCAAGATATTTTGATCAAATTTTTTTCAGTGAGTTCTTCTTGACGTTGGCAACAATACTCTCAATGAGGTTTTTGCTCTATCTCCTTTAGTTTTTAAATTAATTTTTTTAACTTTTTAATTTCGCCGCTAGGGGCGCTGTAAGTCTTTTTAGTGGATTCTCCAGGCTCACTTACCTAGGGGTAGACCTTACTTCCATGACCCTAGGAGGCGTTGGTTCCGAATAAAAGCCGTGCAACGCAATTTTGAAACACCCTGTATATACTATATATATTTCTTAGGGTAAAATTTACTTTAAAAACATCAAAATTATATTGTAATTTAACGCCTTAACGGGCCTTAATAATTAATGGACCTTAAGGCCTTTAATTTATTGCCTTAATGGTTATCTTCTTTCCCGTTGGAGATTAATAAGTTTATTGTTTAAAGATAAAGTTCTACTTGACTGAAAAACGAAATTTTTAAAAATGCATAGTCATATACTTTTCAGAATTTCCTTAATTCAATGAAGCTTACAGGTGTTTCAAAACTATTTTTTCTTATTTTATAATTTTATATAATTTTTACGGTTTTTTAAAACTGTTTAAGGGTTGATTATTTTATAGTGTCAATTTATCGTGTTATTTTAATATTAAACAATTTTTGCATAAGTGTGAAAGTGTTTAGTTTAGGTTTAGAACACAAAGAAACTTAATAAAAATTTGTATGATGTACAACAAAAAGAGAACTAAAAAAGGAACTTAAGTAGTACTTATATATGCATACATTTTTCATGGCGGAAAACTAATTTTTTTAATTAGGGCATTAATAATTTAAATTGTGCTAACTTAAAGGGTGTTTTGTCATTCTTAATACATTGCATGTTAAATCTATAGCTCTTGCTTATTATTACAATAAAAATAATAAATTAATCTTACTTGCTTATGTGTAATTATTTTTATGTGTAGTATTTTAGATTACTTTCAACTAAGGACCTTGTGGCTCTATTTGGAAAAGTGAGTTTCATTTTATAGTAGCTATTGTTTACTAAATTTGTGTCTAAAAACTATTTAATGTCACTACCGGGAAGTTAGAGATCACTCTAATGTAATAAACTTATCACAGTAAAGGTTGAAAATAATACAACAAAGGTTCCTGATTTTATTTGTTAGTACAGAGGTTTACAAAACAGAGGGGAAGACGTTCTTAAGTAAGATGTATTGGATATTCTAGGAAAGTGAAATCTTTCTGAACGAATTAACTATATAGTAAGTTAATAACTCTAAATAAATCCTTTCTGTGTAACTTAATGTGTTGTAGGCAAATCACATGTTTTTTTTAGTTTGAAAATAGTAGAAAGTATTTATAGTAGAGGTTCTCTCAAGCTGTAGGTCACGAAAAAGTATTTTGAATTTTTGTCTAAATTATATATTTTCACAATAGCTACGAACGTGATAAATTAGTCTTTTTAAAAAATTTTCAATTCAGACCAATTAGTAAAAAGACCAAACACTCGGTGTGAAAAGCAGAGGACAGGTAAAAAACTACGTGGATCATTTAAATTTATGTTGATGATACAAATTTGTCGATTATTCAAATAAGATATAAAAAATAATTCAAATCCCAGCTTCTTTGTGTGAGGTGTAGAGAAGAGGAGGGTGATATGGAATACCATTTCATATATTTAAGAATAACCCTATCGGTTTGGTTTTAAATAAAAATGCACAAAATCATTTAAGTACATATTATAGCTATTGGTTAAGAAGTGTCAATGGTGGAATAAAACATTATTTATTTTGTTGTTATGAAAAAAAAGTTAAAAATGGAGGGTAACATGGAATAGTTTTTTACAACTATTTAAAAACTGATTAGACTTAAGAGATCCTTGTTAATTTTAAATATAAAAACAATATTTAAAAAATCATGTTCAAATAGTTTTGTTTTTGAGTCTATTTAAGTCACGAACATAATTTTCTTTCTATGATCTAGTACAGTTCTCTAGTGCATTGAATCCAAATTTCTTCTCGTTGATCTTCAGAGGATTTTACGTTACAAGATATACAGTCAGCATCTTTGTTTTTCGGTCCTTCAGTTGATGGCATGAAGTCCATTTCAGATTATGCATCAGAATGGACATAATATTCCATAAAACCTGACACACCATCTTGGATTATGAACTATTTTACTGACTTATAAAAAATATAGCTAAAAAACGACTACAGCATAAGAAACTATTATTCTTTTAGTGTACATTATGCTTATAACAACAAAATTAAAATATCATAATAACTGGTAGGTTAAAATGTTTGAACCTTTACTGGTAAAAACTTTCGAAATTCCCAAAACACATTTTGTTTTTAAGCGACTGTAACGACAATAATATCAATTTAACTCTTAATGCACTGCTTCATGGGAGTCCTTCATAAGTCTTTCACGGTATTCCCACGTGATGGCAACCAAAGAGATGGCTGAAACTTTGATATTTCATATTACCCTGCTCTCCTCTAGGCAAACCGGGGAACGATTACAAATTTTAAGAATTTTCTTAAGAATTATTGAAATTGAAAATTATCTCTGATTACTAAAAAAAATTTAAACCTAGTTTTTATTAATCAAATTTTCAAAATTTTCCGAAGACATCCAGACCTCTTTTTACAACATTGACTCATTGTTACTGACGAAATTTGACAATATGATACACTAAGGTTCAAATCCTACCTTATAATTTTCTGAAAAGCTTTATTTGACTAACGGGGTGCAAGATTGAGAATTACTGATTTAAATATTTTTCTCTCGTCAAGCTAGTGTCTGAAAAATAAATCATGATGAAGATGAGGTGCATCGCGTTAGATTTAATTTATAACAAGTTGGTCGTGATGTCCAAAAGTTGGAGAACCCCTGATCTATAGAATTTTGTAACATAATGGGTTGAGAGATATTTCTTTTGCTGGGGTGTTTTCTTGATGATGAGAAATTCAATGAGAATGTTTTGTCTGACGAAAAATGTATATAAAGATACATTGTTTAGTTAGATTTAGTACTAATTTAATATTTTTTCTCGGTATTTTTAAACTTTGAATCAATCTCATTGTTTGTAATTATGATAAATTAAAATGGTTTTTAGTGTTTGAACTTAAGTAATAAAGAAGAATAAAAAATAATTTAAAAACTTGAATTAGAGAAATATTGCTTGCGTAAGTATATCATGGGTCTGCAAGAATATTTTCATATATTAAAAATTTGACATTAATGCTTATTTTTTGTAAATACTATAAAATGTTATAGTAAATATACTCGTCATTCTAAAATATCACTTTTCCATTTTAGTCACATTTCCTCTTTATCATAAGAATCAAACTGATAAATTTAATATCACACGGTGAATCACTTCATGCTATTGAATCAAAAAGAAGTAGGTAGAAAGGTCATTAAAGAGCGTTTCCCTTCAATAAATAAAGAACTGACAGAGGCGTTCCCTTGAAACGATAATTTAGCAACAAAGTTTTACGTTATTATGTACTAAACCAATTTATGAGATAATGAAACCATGTATAGTGTATACATATATCACCTAATTTGTTTGGTGAAGGATAGTTTTTAAGTGCGGAAAGGTATAACAATGTTGGCTTTCACTAAGTTGAAAGTTTAAAACATTCGGTTTTTCCCCCAAAAAGCTCTTCCTCCCTATCCTGGATTTTAAAACACTCCTTAAACTAGGCTTGATTTTATAAAAAAATGTCTGGATTTTAAAAAATTCTCTTTTATTTATATCTTTTAACAGATTTAGCGGAACTTTTTAAGTTAAATCTTGCTATAAAGAACACTCTGGTTGTAACGAAACGTGTACCAGCCTTTATTACAGACAAACTACAATCATTCGGTTATAGTAAAGGTTGCAGATAACTTGTATTTATTTGATCCGTCACTATTACTTATATCGGAGTTCGATTGTAGTAAATTTGAAATTAAATTATAAAAAAATTGTTCCTCAATTATTTTTTTTGAAATATTGAAAATTTCCCTACATTTGCAAAACTACGACTTGTAAGCTCTAAATATTACACAAAATATAAGCAATTGTTTTTATGAAATTTTTTATATTCTGTAAAAATTTAAAAATATAATGTTAAACACTGTTTAAGCAAATTTTAACTTTTTTCTGTTTACAGAGATGAAAATACCCCTTTCTCATATTCATTGTTTCTTCTTGGCACTAAAAACAATTAATATCGAATTCTAAGGAACCTTAGCAGTATTATTTTACACCAGTTCTATCTTTAAGCTATTCTAAAACACATCACATTCCCAGAAACTTTTTTGAAATATGAGTAAACAATTCTTAAGTAATTGTTATTCCCATCCCTCTAATTTTTAATTGTTGAACAGTGTAGTTGTTCAAGTTAAATAAACACTTATAAATTTAGCTGTTCTTAAATAATATAGATTTGTTTCAAATCATACAAAAAATATGTTAAAAACAATAAAACTTAAAGGTTAGTACAAAGTTAAGTTTAAAGTATAAAGTTTAAGATTTAAATTAGCCGGAAATTAGTAGAATTATACACTATATAGTAAACATTATTATTTTATCTTAAACGATTATTTTATGATATTATTTTTATGTGATGTTATTTGAAATTGAAAAATATGTATGGTATTTCTATACATTTAATATAATTTTTATACTTAGAAGATTATATTAATATTGTATACCTTGTACATTAGGGTGGAGCGAAAATACTTTCTTTGGAAATTAAAAACACCTGATGTGGAAATAGGTGCCATTTACGACAAAACTTAAAAATTCAAAACTTGAGTTCGATCAATTAATATCTTCAGGTTCCACATTCACGTTAAAGTTTCGATGTTTCATCAAATTTTACGTGAAAACGGTTATAAAGGATTCCCACACAATTTTAGCTCCATTTTCAAACCACAGCTGGTTGATTTTATATTCTTAGAATGTCAAACAACATTTAAGACCTTCTGAGGACCTGAAATGGAGGGAATTTCCAATTTTTCAAGCCCGAATAAAGGGCGCATGCCATTACCATTTTGGCTAGCGACCGAAAAACAAAATTTTGAATATCGGTGCAAAATAGAGCTCAAAAGTTGCGTTTTACCCTGCTTATTCATGGAAAAATAATAAAAAAATCTTAAAAAATAATTTAGGTGTGTTTTGGGCCTATAATTTGAAAAATATGATCTCTTGCATAGCGTATAATGGGAAAGTCTTAATCAATCAAATTCAAGTTATAAATGTAATAGAAACTTAAAGTTGCCTTAATTTGTTGTGTTAATCGTCAAAAAAAGTAGTTACAAGGGTATTGCACTGTGATTTGAGCTAAGCAGTTAAGGCATACAGCTTAGAAGCGCCAAATGAGACAAAAATTCATTTTTATACTTATTTATATTTACTTTTTCAGTATTAAAATTACTTTTAATGTATCCTAAATTTTCCCTAATTATATCTAACACAAATCATAACCTTTCATTTGACATTTCGTTGCTTTAAATTTGAAGATTTGTTATAAAATTGATGGTCAAGGTTCAAGTTTGGAATAAAATGCCTATAGTGCAATACAACGTTTTTTCGTCTTTCTTCTGCAAAAATATTAACCTGAGTGTTTTAAAAGCATTTTATGTAAACAAGAATGTGTATTAAAGACTGAATAAAATATTTGAACTTAAAAATTTATAAATTTTGGGAGTTTTAAGTTTTTTTCATTCAAATTTGCATTTTTAGGCTGTTAACTTGATTTTTAAAAATTTAATAATGAACTCAAAAGTATTATTGGCAATTAAGACATCAAAGAAAGGTAACTATAAGCTTTTAGAACATTTATTTAAAACTTGAATTTGATTTATTAAGACTTTTACCATTATACTTGATGCATAAGATTTATATTTTCAAATACTGGGACCAAAACACACCTAAATTATTTTTTACAAATTTTTTAAATATTTTTCCATGAATAAGGAGGGTAGTTAAGCGCAACTTTTGAGTTCTATTTTGCACCGATATTCAAAATTTTTTTTTTCGGTCGCTAGCCTATTTTAATGGCATGCGCCCTTATTTCGGGCTTGAAAAATTGGAAATTCCCTCCCATTTTAGTCCATGGAAGGTCTTAAAATGTTGTTTGACATCCTAAGAATATAAACTAAACCAGCTTTGGTTTGAAAATGGAGCTAAAATTGTGTGGGAATCATTTATAACCATTTTCACGTAAAATTTGATTAAACAATGAAACTTTAACGTGAATGTGGAACCTGAAGATATTAGTTGATCGATCTCAAGTTTTGAATTTTTAAGTTTTATCGTAAATGGCACCTATCCCCACATCAGGCGTTTTAAATTTCCTAAATTGGTAATTTGGTAGTTTCACTCCACCCTATTGTACATGTTCTTTTAATCGTAATTTTTATGTTTCAAAGGGAAAATTTGAATTTTTTTTCCTGAACTAGGAGATATTTAAAAATAATCCATATCTTTCTGGTTCCAGTTCTTAAGTATATTTTGAAAGAAGACTATCCAATATTCTTTGAAGTTAAGTTTTATCATTAGATGAAAACTCTATAGTATTAATATTTAGAGTATGCGTGTCAAGTATTTGAGACAAAAAACCCTAAAAAATGTGATGTATGCTAGGTTTTTAAAGTTTAAATCCTATTTGTTTGTGATAAATTGTTATTCTTTATAGAAAAAATCTCACATTATATTATAAATGGCAAAATTTCATTAAAAAAATTAACCTTCCTATATAAAATAAAATGTTCAGTATGAATATTGTCGCCCAAAGTATGTGTTGCAGAAACAAATTTCTTTCAGGAATATTCAATGATGATAAATATTTTTTTATGTATCTATCTTCTGTATCTTCAATAGTGTTTTTAAAAGATTAAGATGCACAAAAGAAAAGATAAAGCTCGAAATGAGAGCATTGAGACATCTCTGTAAATAGCGTTTTTATCAAATCTTGATCGGAGATTCTTATTTATGTTAAGAAACGGGATTATTGAGATATAAATTATTTTTCTTGTTACTTCTTATCGGATAAGTTTTCTAAATAAATAGTATGAAGACGGATGCATATCTTAGATAATTAATTAAAGATGTGTTTTCATTGTAAGCCTAATTAGGAAGAATGCTAATTTCTGAGCTTAAATTATAACGTATGATAAAAGATTGAAGCACATTCACTCTTACATAGGACAATAAAACATTTTTTAATTAAGATCATGAAGATTTTTTAAGTAAGTGTTTGATGTTGTTGTGAATGTAATTTCTTTTTTGCATGCAATTTCACGCAGGAAGAGTTTTTTTAAGAACTAAAAAGTTATTTAGATTATTAATACCTAATCTAAATTTTTTAAAGAAAAAAAATGGAACAGATAAATAAAGACTCGAAATAGTAATGCCTTTAAACAAAATTATAAATTAAGGATTAAAATTATAGATATAAATATAATGAATTCAGTATATTTTTGAAGATTGCATCATTTTAGATCAATTTGACGTATTGGGTTTGTTTAGCTTAATGCACTTTTTATTTTAACCATACTATTCAAAACATGAGGACTTTATCGTACCTTTTTTTCACTTCCTAAGCGATATGATACTGTGAACACAAACAAGAATTAAATACCATGGACTCCGATTAAATATTAAATTAAAAAATATAGGTGATTGGACGGCTCTAACAATTTTTCTAAACTATAGGTTTATTTCAATATCGTTTTGTGGCTTTTTGTACCGAATAATAGAATGAAAAAAAAAATGCATTTTTGAATTTCTTTTCCATTACTGATGATTTTTTTCCCAAGCGGATATCTCTATCAACCGGCAGGGTCGTGGGGTCTTTCTAAACAACCGGTATTTACTATTGTAAAACTTTAATTTTAGAGGGTTACATTGCTTTGTAGAACGATGTACCTTAAACGTAAAATGGGAGAAGATAGAAAATGCTTAATAGTTTTGATTTTTTAACTGTTTTCAATGTTTGAATGGTTTTTTTTGTTTTAACTCAAATTATGAGTATTTTCCCTTGACATTTTAAATGAATTAAAACTAATGACCTATTATAATAGTTCAAATGATACATTTCAAACACATTAAAATCCATACTAGAATTAAATTAAAATTAAATATGTACCGAATGACCATCTCATTATATTCATATCAATATATAAACAATTGCATCAATTATATAAACCAATATAATATTTTATTATATAATTGATATAAGGGATATCAGAACTCTAAAAATATAAGGATGGGTAAAAGTGACCTAGGTAATAGGTAATAATTTTTATTTTAAAAAGTTTTAGTGATTTGCTTAATTATAGTCAGTATCAAATTTGTATAGCAGCATCGATTTAGTAGGAAAATACACCTTGTGCAGAAAAATGCCTTGAATAAACCCTTAAAACTCATGCTCAATAAGGAACTTGCATGTATCAGATTTTCATAAACTTTCAAGTGTTCCGTATAGTTTTTTGGAAAACAAAATGAAATATTTTGTCAATTTTTCAAAAAAGTGTACAAGTAATTAAATATTTTAATTTAAAAGTCGAGAAAAAAACACGTAACTGAAAACGCGAAGTGTGTTTGCATGCATGGTGACGTAGAATTCCATCGGGCAAAATTGCACTCAAAATTGAATTTCTATGTTTTAGTTGATGATTTCTTTTTTCTGAAGTGTCCGATATGAATGTTTTAATAAATGTTTACCTTCTAGAAACTTCTGGTGACGGTCAGAAATCCAAAGCAAACATTTTAGACAATGTCAATAAATTGTGACGTCACTATACATGCAATTAAGCGTTTTCAGGTGCTTCGGAAAAGACGATTTTTGATAATTTTTTTGCAATCAAAAAATTTCTCAATCGGCCTCAAATTTTGTGTAGTGGCTAATTTTTGCGTGAAGAATAGATTAAAAAAATAAAAAAATCATGCAAGTTCCTTATTACATTAAATTTACCTAGTTTTTACGACCTAAAAAGACTCCTCATAAGGTGAAAATGAAAAATATTTGTTTTCATGATCTAAGAATTTTTTAGTCATTTACCCAAGTTATAAAATTAAATTTTCTCATTTTCACCTTATGAGGACCGTTTTAGGACGTAAAAACAACGTAAATTCAACCTAATTGAGAGGGCGTTTTAGGGGTTTTATTCAAGAAATTATTCTGCACAAGATGTCCTTTCCTACTAAATCGATGCTGCTGTACAAATTTGTAATTGATTAATTTAGCAAATAACTAAAACTTTTTTAAATAAAAATTACAACTCCTGACATTGACGCTAGAGGGTATTAAAAGTTGTCTCATCGAATAGGGCATGGTCACTTTACCTAGACACCTCTTTTATGACTATATCTGTAGGGGTTCAAAAGTTTTAGGGGATGGACAGTTATCTTGGGACACCCTGTATTAGTTATGTGTTTAGAAAATTAAAATTTTTTCTCTTTCTTTATCAACATTCATCACAATTAGATTGTGTGCAGTGTGTTTGTTTTTGGAATTCATTTATTAATGTTTTAGGTTTCCTCTCGATGGAATGGTTGTTAAAAATCCAATTTTTTAAATAACTGAAAAACCTCATGTTTAACTTAAGTTTCTTCACTGTTTTTTTTCTTTAAAAAAAAGTTTTTAAGAATAAATAACTTGGTTTTTCCTTTCCAAAAACTCTGTGCGTACAAATGATTTTTCTACTAAAACACAAACTTCATTATCATATTTTATGTTTAGATGCGTTAAAATACACCTGCAAAATACCTGTCTTAGTTTCAGTTTCTGATTACCAGCTGATTAACTTTATTGGATCAAAATATGAATTAATTAAAAGGGAAGAGCATATATTGTAATAAACCTAAGCATTCCATTTGACAGTTCTCAAAAAGCAGTTTTTGTTGCTGAATAAAAATAGAACATCAGGGTCATTAAATTACAATTAAAATTTTAGATGTGTTCATTTCATTAAATGTTGGTTTTACATTTTGAAAATTAGCAATATTGTAATAAAATTTGAAAAACCTGAAATCAGTTCAACACAGCTGATTGACTATTCTTTTAAATACCACTCCATTTTTATACTAATTTTTGAATTTCCAATTAAGGAATAGTTTTGACTTTCGCTTAACAGAGGTTACCCGAGGTTCTACTTCCATATCCCTCTCACACAAAGTATTATAATTGAAAAAATTACCCCCTTTAAAGAAAGATATACTTCTTATAGTTATGTAGGTGTTTTAAAAATGAAATTTTAAATTTTTTATTTAGTTTTAAAAAGTATTTTTATTAATTAAAATAGTCATCCATCTTTATTGTAGTTTATTTCAATTGGATTGTTAATATTTACATATTAGTATATATATTTTGGTTGAAGATAACCTTGGAAGCACGCAATAAGGAAATGAAAGTCCTACAACTTTTACTAAGATAAATCACCATTTCAATGACTATTACTTCCTTCACCATTTATTACCTAAGAAAAAAAATTTTAGATAGTAACAATTAGTTATTATAAATAGTTACTAAGTTTTATATCTATTGAAATGATTATGTGAAACCTGTCACACACAGTAGGAGTTGTTCAGATTGTTAACTTGGAAGAACCCTCAAAACCTAGAAAGAGATATTTTTATTCAAATATTTTCTGCTACTTGGTATTAGTGATTAAATCATTATGTTTCAACAAAGGAGTTTGAGTTGATTTTCGTGATAATTGCATAAGCATTTGTGATTTAGTTGATTAATGCACTCACTTCCAAAAGTTAAGCACAGAATTGTTTTTTCAACCAACACCTAGTAGAATTATTTTTCATACATGAAAATCATACCACAAGATGTTCAACTAGTGGGAATACAGGGCCCGAGAACAAATTTTCCCTTCCAATAATTTAAAGGGATAAATGGGCCCTCCATTGATAATGGAGTTCCATTGCACATTTGGAGCAGTGACAGAAACGTCTATGTGATAGGTATTTAATGGGAAATTTTATGTTTTTTCTAACGAATATTGTTATTCCTAAACTCAACGCATGTTTTCAGACGTGTGTGCTACCTTTAAATGGCATTTTTAAGGTTTTATTGAGAGATATCGGTCTAATCATCATTTTAAGCAAGTTTTAGCCTCTGGGTCATTTTTGGTAAGTGGTATCAGACCGTCAACTATGTTATTTAGTAGCTCTTACGTGTGCTTGAGGGCGTTTAGGTCTGGGAACCCAGAAATTACCCTTATTATTTCAATATCGTTACTTATGAAAAACTTTAAGATAGCCAAATTGTGATTTTTTTGCAGCTTTTTCACTCTTAAAGATAAATCCTTGACCCAAAATGTCTTCTAAAAATAGCAAATGGGACATGAGAACACATTTATACAATTGTAGACATTAGTGAAAAGCTCTGTGGCATATAGGGGGTGTTGAAACGGCACAAAAAATTGTGTAGTTTTACAGGAACGGCATCTGTTATTAACGTTCAAAAAAGGAAAATTTTTTAGTGTTTATGGACGTATACATGTCTGGATTCTTTTTAAAATTGGTTATTAAGAGATAAAATTTCTTCTCTGAAACTATTGCCGTTTCAACACCCCCTATATGTCTCAGAGCTTTTCACTGATGTCTGCAATCGTTTACATGTGTTCTCATGCCCAATTTGCTTCTTTTAGAACACATATCAGGTCGAGGATTTATCTTAAAGAGTGAAAAAGCTGCAAAAAATCACAATTTGGCTATCTTAAAGTTTTTCATAAGTAACGATATTATAAGAATAAGGGTACTTTCTGGGTTCCCATACCTAAATGCATTCAAGCACATGTAAGAGCTACTAAATAACATGGTTGATGGTCTGATACCACTTGCAAAAAATGAGCCAGAGGCTAAAACTTGCCAAAACTGATGACTAGAACGATATCTCCCAATAAAACCTTAAAAAAGCCATTTTAAGTTAGCACACACGTTTGAAAACATGCATTGAGTTTAGGAATAACAATATTTTTTGGAAAAATAATAAAATTTTCCGTTTAATACCTCTCACATAGATGTTTCCGTCTGCCCCAAATGCGTAATGGAACTCCATTATCAATGGAGGGCCCATTTATCCCCTTAATTTATTGGTAGGGAAAATTTGTTCTCGGGCCCTGTATTCCCACTAGTTGAACATCTTGTGGTATGATTTTCATGTGTGAAAAATAATTCTACTAGGTGTTAGCCTGAAAAAACAGTTCTGTGCTTAACTTTTGGAAGTGAGTTTAATTAAATTAATTAATGTGTGTTTGGTTTCATTTCTTGACAAAATTCCTATTTAGAACCCAATGGATTATTTATAAAGTAAAACTTGTAATAATTTTCAAACTCAAAATACTTGCACATTTTAAAAGGAACAAGGAATGTTAAAGGAGTTCTAAAACAAGGTTAATAAACAAAATAATAACTCAGAAACTAACAAACAATTCATAAGGATTAATGTTTATTGATATACATTCATGACAAAACAAAAACAAATATACAGTAAAACAAATAACAATTTTTACATTAAATTTCCTGAACTTAATTGAATAAAAAATAATGAGGATTGTAATTGCTTTGGTGGTATCCAATAAATGAATTTTGTTAACAACATAAAAAAATAATTCAACATTTCAGTTAAATTTTTATAACTGATATTCTTAAAAAAGTGATATAATCTATTAAGGTTTATTTCTATGAATTTATTTTTCATAAAAAGTTAAAACTAAAGAAATGTGAAACTAAAACAGAAGGATTTTCTAAAAGTAAACAACTGTTGACTTTTACCAAATAAAACAAACAAAACCCTACCTGACAACACTTTTGATCGGACCCACACCTTTTAAAAATATGTTCTTTATTAACATTTTCATTTGATTTACTGATTTTTTGACTGTTGGAGGACATGAAGATTTCCAGGATTAGATCCAAAAACAATGTTCTCTCCCCTCTGCTAAAGAACAAAACTCTTGCTTTCACCGCCATCTATCCTGAATATTACAAAACCAATGTCTAGAAAAATATTTCAGTGTGTTGTCCATGCTTAAATACAAAACAGTAAACGAAAGGGAAAAATTAAAATGCTACATTGGTTCTAATAAAAAGCTTTTATAAATTTTAAATTATGATAATACAAGTTTCTGTTTACACTGAATAGAGCACAATCGCTCCTATATCTGAAGGTCATGGAAGTGAACAGAGACGGGAGAAAAATCATTTCATAAGCTCCGGCTTCTTCCCAATGTTTACATCGGAAAATAGGGATACAATGTAGCATAGTGTTTATATACTTATGAATATCTAGGTTTATTTGAAAATGCAAATTCCGAGATAAAAGTTTTATACTCCAAACAAAATATAAAGACAGTTTTATTGGTCTGTTTAAATACTGAGCGTACGTGGTAAAATTTCGCAATAACAAAATATCTAAAGAAAAAATTGCTTATAATGTTTAACATATTAAAAGGGTGTAATATACTTTAAATTTAATACATTACTTAGGTAATTTCATACAGTTGGAAATTTTTTAAGAATATAAAAGGACACACCTACTTAAAAAAGTATCTCGAACGAACTCCAGTGTGTCAATTTTTGTGTATGAAGGGTTTGTAATTGTTTATTTGTTTCAAATCAAAATTGGTGTTGATTGATTACGTATACCAGTGAAAATTTAAAATTTAAAGAAGTTCGTAATTAAAATGTTTTTGAGTATCGAGTCATTTTATTCTTACAAATAACACATTGTGAAAAAAATATTCCTACACAAAACTATAAGAATATTACGCTATTTTCCTTATGGATACATTGTTTGGTTCTTTCCGATATAAAATTTTTTACCCATCACAAAGCATTTGTTGATAACATTAGTCTATACCTCTTAATAATATGTAATTGTTTTGAATTCGTGCATGCTAATTTTAATATGAAACATAAATACAATAATGTATTGTTCCTAATGGTCATGTCAATCCCTTATGGTTTCTATTTATAGTTTCATACCACATAGCGAGCATACAATGGTCATCACACAATTGAAATGTAACAGGCCAGGTCGGTCAAAACAACAACAAAAACAACAACAAGCATTTGGTTAAGTGGAGGGAGAGAGTCAAAACTAGCTCTAAACACAAGCAACAGGTAAGGAGGTATAGGGGTGAATCTCTAGACTCACCTCCTTGGCCATTGGAAGTATAGGAGTGCGATTCCGGCAACAAACGCACTCAGCCAGACCGTTATCGACCGATTTTCCATGCCGATTGAATGGGAATGAAGTCGGGAAATTATCTCTGTGCCAATGCCAAGAAGTAGGGAGAGAGAGAGAGCTCTAAATATACCACAGGGAAAGGGACGCACGTGCTAAAGGAAAGCAAAAGGAACGTACCCTTTGACGAGGTAGGCGAGGTACCACAGCGAGAGCATGGTCGGCGTGGACTGGTGGAAGGTCGGTGGGCGCTGCCTAGGGCACATAGGGCGGCGCTCACATCGATCGAGCCTTAAAAAAGTTCTATTGGTCCTCCTCGAAGAGCGCGTGGGTGATCTTTGGTTGGTGGGAGCGAAGAATAGGATGAGACTGTGTTTTGAAAATATGGATGTGGGAATTTTTAAGTAAACCAAATAAAAAATTTCTTTTTGCATTTTAAAAAAATTTTGAGTTGTAGATTGTCACTTAAGGCGCAATGTGATGTAACTTATTTCTCCTAACTTTTCAGGAGGGGGAAACGAACCATTTTCTATAGAGAGACCGATAACAGAACTACCAGCGGTATACGACTGGGTTTTACTTTCGCAAAGCCGTTTATTTCAGCGGATTCGTCGATAAATTATGAATAAAGATTGATGTAAACTCGAAATTGACAAAAAATTGAGTTATGTCGTGCTAATTCACCCTCGAGTTGCGTATTTATTTTTATGTATCACAGTACTGGATGCAATGGCGAATCCAGGGGGTGGCACTGTGGAAAGTGCCCCCCTTGGAGACCCAAAAAGTTTCTTAAAATGAGTTAAAACCCTACTTTTACCCGTCCAATTTCAATTTTTTTTCTGAGAAAGGATCCCCATACCTCCAATAGTACCACAAGGGGATCTTGTATGGAAAAGTGCCCCCCTTGGAGCCGTACTGGATCCGCGCCTGACTGGATGAGTGTAACGTACTGTTATTATCAAATGTTTTGAAAAAAACTGGATTGGTTTCTATTTTCCCTAAAAACAATGTTCATGTTTTTTTTAGAATTTAAGCTAAAGGGGAGAGTGTTGTACCTATGGACAAAAATCACGTTTGGATTTTTCTAAGACAGGTAAAATCATATTTTTAACATTTAAAGTGCCCAACCTATAGTCCTATCCTTTGTGAGTAGGAGGATATTTTTTATTAGCTAAAATCTTTAAAATTGGAATTTTAATTTATTTTAATAACTTGACTAAATTTGTGTCCATAGGTACAACAACGTGCTCTCCCTATGGACAGACCCAGTTGTACCTGTGGACTAAAATGAACATTAAACATGAAAAGCTAAAAATGAAAATTTTTACTGGTGTATTACCTTTTAATAAACTATTTCAAGCATTTTTAAAATTGGGAATAGATTTTTAAAGTAATGTAGTTTTAGATCGTAAATGATCATTAAAACGAAGATGATTGATAAAAGTCTTGATCTTTTACCAAAAATACATAAATCACATAGGATTTTCAGATCGAAGTTTGAGGTAATAGTTTCATCAATCATGCTGATAGATCTGATCACTTCACTGATCCATAAAAACAATTCGATCGACACTTAGTTGTGCAAGCATTTGGTCGTAATAACTTTCGCAAATCTTCTTCTGTGGAAATTTTAAGTTTTTTGTAATCATCATACTTAAATGCGATAGGGTGCATAAGATTTTATACCATATTTTACATTAAGTGCAAAATAAAATCAAAAATTTTAAAAGGTAGTTTAGATCACAAAATATTTGATTTTTCATATAAAAATCCCTTGAAAATAATCACCGACAAATAGATAACGATTTAGAATTAATTTAATATGCATTAAAATGCATTCACTTTAATGAAACCTGATTCAAAAACGCCGATTAGCTACAGACACCCACAAGAACGTGTCCATAGGTACAACACGTATGGTGTCCGAAGGTACAACACCAGGTGTTTCTGCATTTAAAGTTCTATAAAAAATAAAAGAATTGAGGTCTGGCAATTTCTAATGTCAAAAATAAAAAGTCAAAATCTTGGGGATTCGCCCCTTATATCTCATTTTATCTTATTATAATTTAAGGGGAAGAAAAATATTAATGTAGTGATGCACTAAAAAAAACTTTGACCACCTAAAAACAGCAAACTTATTATATTAAATATAAATATTATTTTAAAGAGCTGATTTCACGTTAGCAACTAAATATTATCTGTTTACATTCAAATTCAACCACAAATTCAAATTTCCATTTTTTCCCGAATTTTAAAATGCGGTGGCTGAAGGTACAACCGTCCTAAGGTACAGCACTCTCCCCTATATCTTGTCTTGGTAAAATAATTTAAGGAAGGGGCTTGGTTAGAGAGAATCGTGAATCTTACCTTTGAGAATTCAATGTCTACGTGGGGTAACATAAACAACTTTTTAAAATTAAAATAAGAGAAGACATTTCGTTCCGACCAGAGGGCTTAGAGTTTTTCCATAAGAGAGACGGAGAAAATAGAGCATAGAAGATATAGCTAGCCTCTAAAGAATAGCTAGTCTTATATATAACCAAACCATAAATCTGCCGCTACCTCTAATATATAAACCCTAAAGTTTGTTAAAAATGACCCCAGCTTGCATTAAAAATATAGTCATAGAAATTAAACTTTTAATAAAATAAGTGTTTGTCGTTTTAATGTGGGTGGTATTGCCCCAATGATTATTATTTCTGTAATGATAGCATAGTCCAATTTTTCCCATATTGAAGTGCAAGGTAAGAAAGAGAGAGAGAGAGAGAGAAGAAAAAGAATGAGGTAAACCTTTTGAGAATAAAATGAAATTGAGATTAAAAAGAAGGCAGGGAGAGGGAGATTGGAAGAGAAAAGAGAATACGAGCTTGAGTGAGAAGTAGAGAGTAAGAAAATAAAAAGTTGGGAAGATCCAAATTTTTTTCCCTTTAGCACTTCCTACTGTAATAATATTTTCTTCAAATTACGGTGAATTTCTGTACTTCTAGGAAATATCATTTGCAGAGCAGTCTTTATATACAGGGTGTTTCAGATAAGTGGTACAATATTTTAAGGGGAGATAGAGGACATCTGGACGAGTCCGAATCACATAGGATTTGGGGGACCCAGACCAAATCCCAGGGAGTTAAAAATGGAGCGACACCCCCAAAAAAATATTGAAAAATTCAATTTGTAGAAGAACTACTATTGGTAAAAAATTAAATATGGTCTCAAAAATTGTGGTTTAATATGATCTTTAAAACTATCTCAAAAGTCTTCACTTTAAAATTTGTTTTATTATGAAAAAGTTAAAAAACCACAAAAAAATGTGAAAATTCTGCCAAAACCTCATTTTGTATTTCGAAATCCTTTCTTTTGATTTTATAATCTGAAAGATCATAGTTGTAAACCCTTAAGTCCAAAGTTTCACGTAAAAACCATCAATATTAAACGCTTGAGATCCTGTTAAAGTTCGTTTTTTGCGTGCGCAAACTGGTTTCCTATAGCCGTTTCCAAAACGGCAGTTTGCGGACTCAAAAAACGGACTTAAACCATGCTTTAACAGGATCTCAAGCATTTAATATTGATGTTTTTTACGTGATACTTTGAACTTAACGGTTTTCGACTATGATCTTTCAGATTATTAAATCAAAAGAAATGATTTTGAAATACAAAATGAGGTTTTGGCAGAATTTTCACATTTTTTTGTGGTTTTTTAACTTTTTTCATAATAAAACAAATTTTAAAGTGAAGACTTTTGAGATAATTTTAAAGATCATATTAAAGCACAATTTTTGAGACCATAATTAAATTTTTACCAATAGTAGTTCTTCTACAAATTGAATTTTTCAATAATTTTTGGGGGTGTCGCTCCATTTTTAACTCCCTGGGATTTGGTCTGGGACCCCCAATTCCTATGTGATTCTGACTCGTCCAGATGTCCCCTATCTCCCCTTAAAATATTGTACCACTTATCTGAAACGCCCCGTATAGCAATCACTATTTCAAATATGCCTAACTTTATACACTAGCGGAAATAAAAATCCCAACACCAAGAAGGAAAGGAGATATCAAAGTAAAATTTATTTCTATGATTGAACATAGTATCAATGTGAATTGATTAAAAAATCAGCACTCCTGGATGTTTGGGGGCCGAGAAAATCGGTGAGGAGTGTTGTCTCCATAGGTATCCATTACCGCCGTCACACGTCATGGTATTGAGTGACAGGGGATCTAAATGACTTTTGAGGGATTAGAGGACCATGTTGCCTCCTCAGGTAGTCCAAATTCATAAGGTGCACCAGCGGACGTTGCATGCCGGGCTAGGTGATTTCTCCTCATTGACCGGACTTGTTTTGTGGGTGTTGGTTCTAGAGAACGGGAAAGACGGGGTAAAAATGCAAACTAGGGGGTTAAGAAGAAAGCTTGGACATTGCATACAACATGTGGTTGTGCATATTTCTCTTGTAATTTGTCCCCAGGACAGGTCTGAGGGTAAGGACGGTCTACCGGCTGCAAAATCTCAATGACGCAGCTCTGATTGAAAAAAGTACTGGTGAATCATACTCAGGAGTTGCAGAAATGAAATCCAATGCATCCCTACTCCGTTACCCTGCATTACCACTCCATGGAACGATTAGAAAATCATCAGCTGAGTGCGCTCTCTCAATTGTGTCTTCAAACTCATACCCAACCGTCGTGGTGCTCCAAACCGAAGCAGGATTCTCTCATAAACACAATGTCATGAAATTGGGATTTTCATTTCCTTAATTCGTGCACTATTGGAAACAGAAATGCCCATTTTAAGCCCCTTGTTTATAGACAAAGAAGTAAGAAGCTATGCGGACCGAACGGACGATCCGCAATACTGCAAACGACATCCATTCCACTGCCGCTTGTCCTCAGTATGATCTACCGGTATTTTGGCCAACCAAAGCTGCTTCACTGAGGTTTTTTAGCCGGTTGTCCGTCCTTACCTTCATACCTGTCCTGGGGACAAATTTCAAGAGAAAAATGCACAAACACATGTTTTATGCAATGTCCAAGCTTTCTTCTTAACCCCCTATATTGCATTTTTACCCTGGCCTATCCGTTCGTAAGAACCAACACTTACAAAACATGTCCGGAGAAAGAGGAGAAATCACCTAGCCCGGTATGCAACGTCCGCTGGTGCACCATATGAATTTGGACTACCTGAGGAGGCAACATGGTCCTCCAATCCCTCAAAAATCATTTAGAGCCCCTTTCACTCAATACCATGACGTGTGACGGCGGTAATGGACAACTATGGAGACAACACTCTTCACCGATTTTCTAGGCCCCCTAATATCCAGGAAGGCTGATTTTTTAATCAATTCACATTGATACTATGTGCAATCATAGAAATAAATTTGACTTTGATATCTCCTTTCCTTCTTGGTGTTGTGATTTTTATTTCCGCTAGTGTAGTACCGAATAATATTGCGATGTTACCTTGTGGATTGATGATCAGGCCCGTTTAAACTTGACAATAAGAAAACATTTAGACTTTTATATACTTGATTTTAAAATTTATTCTTTAAGTGGTGATTTTATTAAATCAAAATAATCTTTTGATAGATTTCACGGAAAAATTTGATAGATTTTTCGTCAAAATCCAACTGAAAATTTAATGTAAAAAGAAGCATTTTTATAGTGCATTCTGTTCTGACTACAAAAGCCTTGAGATTTAGTTTAAAAACTACAAACTATAACAAAAGAAATTGAAGCTCACGAATTAAACATAAGATGAAGTTTTTTGGAGGGTGTGATACAACTCTTTTTTTCTTTAAGAAAATTACAAATTTGAAGAAAGAAAGAAAATTATTCCCTTTTGATACTTTTTTGAAGTGTAAGTAAAAGGGAAAAAGAGGAGGGGGAGATTAAGATTGAAAGAAAGAGAAAATTAGTCGGAGAGTAGAAAAAAGTGATGTTGAGGTTAGAAAAGAGAATAAGAGAGCAGAGGGAATGAGATTAGAACAGAGAGGAATACAGAAAATGAGTCTGAGACATAGTCAATACGTTTGGAAGATAGTACTTTTAAAAGTGAAAGAGAGGAAATGAGAGGGTAAAAGTTAGAAGATAAGAAGAGAGGAAATGAGAGGGTAAAAGTAAGAAGAGAGGAAATGAGAGGGTAAAAGTAAGAAGAGAGGAAATGAGAGGGTAAAAGTAAGAAGAGAGGAAATGAGAGGGTAAAAGTAAGAAGAGAGGAAATGAGAGGGTAAAAGTAAGAAGAGAGGAAATGAGAGGGTAAAAGTAAGAAGATGAGAAGAGAGGAAATGAGAAGGTAAAAGTAAGAAGATAAGAAGAGAGGAAATGAGAGGGTAAAAGTAAGAAGATAAGAAGAGAGGAAATGAGAGGGTAAAAGTAAGAAGATAAGAAGAGAGGAAATGAGAGGGTAAAAGTAAGAAGATGAGAAGAGAGGAAATGAGAGGGTAAAAGTAAGAAGATAAGAAGAGAGAAAATGAGAGGGTAAAAGTAAGAAGATGAGAAGAGAGGAAATGAGAGGGTAAAAGTAAGAAGATAAGAAGAGAGAAAATGAGAGGGTAAAAGTAAGAAGATGAGAAGAGAGGAAATGAGAGGGTAAAAGTAAGAAGATAAGAAGAGAGAAAATGAGAGGGTAAAAGTAAGAAGATGAGAAGAGAGGAAATGAGAGGGTAAAAGTAAGAAGATAAGAAGAGAGGAATGAGAGGGTAAAAGTAAGAAGATAAGAAGAGAGGAAATGAGAGGGTAAAAGTAAGAAGATGAGAAGAGAGGAAATGAGAGGGTAAAAGTAAGAAGATGAGAAGAGAGGAAATGAGAGGGTAAAAGTAAGAAGATGAGAAGAGAGGAAATGAGAGGGTAAAAGTAAGAAGATAAGAAGAGAGAAAATGAGAGGGTAAAAGTAAGAAGATGAGAAGAGAGGAAATGAGAGGGTAAAAGTAAGAAGATGAGAAGAGAGGAAATGAGAGGGTAAAAGTAAGAAGAAAAGAAGAGAGGAAATGAGAGGGTAAAAGTAAGAAGATAAGAAGAGAGAGCATGAAGGGTAGGGAAGATAGAGATTAAAAAGAGAAAGAAGAGAAAAGGAATGTTGAGATTAGAAGAGAGAGTGAGAGAAATTAACCCCTTTCAGTCCAAAGCCACTCGAGATTTCTATTGAATCTTATGGAAAATTTGGGGCGTTCAGGACTGAAAGGGTTAAGATTAGAAAAAAGAGAACGAGAGTGTGTGGAATGAGAAAGAGAGAGAGATAGTGAAGGGGAGAAACAAAAAAAGAGCAGATAAACTAAGAACGAGAGGGATAGAGAAGGGGAGAAGAGAGAGTGATGTAAATTGGTTGAGAGAGATTTAAAGAAAAGATAAGGAGAGCGAGCAAGAGAGAGAAGCATAAAAATAAATAAAAAGTAGAAAAAGGAAAATTGAATTATTTTTCATTAAAAAACCGAGCTCTTTATCGCGTTCTGACTAGAGTAGTTAAAGAAAAAGTTCTCACCACTTTTAAAAATCCAATAAATTTTTGTTAGCTCTTATTTTATGGAGCATATTTGAAAAGAGGTGGAATTGTTTCGAGAATCTTGTTGGAAACCCTGCTTCTCTTCCTAACGCATCTCACGACCGGTGTCACCATCTATCAAGAAGGAGAGTTAAGTATTTGCTTTTGTTTAAATATATTTCTTACTTCTAACTAATTTTCCAGGGCTGTGATTAGTATAAATGTAATAATGGTGAATCTCTCTCTCGACAAAGACTGTTAAATTTTTTAAAGCAAGATCTTGAATTGGTAGGTAACTTTTTTCTAAAATGTTCAAGGTCTTGATTGTTAGGATGTTTTTCATTGAATCGCTGTGTAAATTCAGACCTGTTTCAAATTTTACTCTTTATTCTAATTGGTAAAGAGCTGAAAGACTTGAGTACCTTTGTTTTAAGTATAAAATAGAACTGTCATTTGAAATATCTTCTTGCTAACATTATTAATTTTATATTTATTAAAATAAGGTAAACAAAATCCAAAATTTTTTCTTTCATTCAAATATTATTAAAATTAAAAAGTATCATGAGGTTAGTATAAATGTGCAACTTTCTGATGACCAAAAATAAAAAATGCACTCTGGTTAGTATATTTTAAATCTTTATATTAACTAGAAATAAGAAGCGGAATTAAACAATTATTATTCTTATTAAAACATGTAACTCAAGCATCAAGTAAGTATTACGTTTTACGTTGCATAATATTACTATCAAATCCAATGTTCAACACGATTGTTTAGTAACTATTTTCACCCAATTATACTTAGAACATAAAAAAGAATGATTTTGTTTTTTTTTCATAAAATTTCAAATATATAATTATTCTAGGCTTGTGGCAGGGGAACCTCGTCCATTGGATCATTTGAACCTGTTATCAACAACCTTAAATTTTGGTATAGTTGAAGTCAGGGTGTCAAATAATCGCGTATGTCAAAAATTTTTTGATGGTTTCCAATTAGAGTTAATAGTGTAGATTTCAAAACCGGTTGATGGCACTCTGCAAATGTTGAGCATTTTTTTTAAATCAAGATTTTTTAAATGGCCGAAAATTTTTTTCAAAAACTTAATTTATAGTAATTGAGTAAATTTTAAATATCAATTTATATAAATTATTTCAAAAATTGGATAATCGAAAAACTTAAACATTTCAAAAACCACAAAATAACTCGAAAAGAAGTAATTAAAACGGTTTTTCTTTAGTAATGACTTAAATAATGACATACTAAAATTGGGAGAAAATCAAAAATAAAAATATTTTTTTTCAAAATCAGACCTTAAAGAATTGGCCTTTTAAAAATTATTGTTAAAAAGGTTTGAGGCTGATGCCAAGGTCATTTTCCCATGGATATTGTAGTTATTTAGCTATATAACATAAAAAACACAGTGCATGATTAAATGGATGAGTTAATTAATAAATTTATAAATTGAACTTTGGAAATACAGGTAAAATCCGCCAGTCATGTGAAACATAAAATATTTTGACAATATTGGTAATAATATTGGTAATAATAATTCAATCTCAAACTAACATTAAATACTTAAAGAAATTGTGCATTGCATATATTTTGAATCTAAATAGCATTGAGTCCTTATTCTAATTTTGTCAGGTTTAAATGTCATCATTTATTCATTTTCTTCTCTATAAACTTAGAAATTGCCAGCCAAGCCATTTTGTTTACTTTTTCTTATTTTTTGTTTTTGTATATACAATTCTTTTTTAAGTGTCTAGTGTTAAAGCAAAACAACTTCTTCCACTATAAACCAAATCGATTTTTTTATCTTACTTTTAACAAAGATATTCTGTGACCCCATGGACGAGCGGTAGCTCCTTTGGGATATGCATGTACTGGATCACCTATGTTTGTATTTTTTTTCTGTTCTGTTATTTTGTTTGTTCAATAAAAATCCTTTGTTCAAGTTGTTCAATTATCTAAAATATAATTTAATTTTAGAAAGACAAAAAGTATTTAAAAAAATTTAATTTTAAATTTTTTTAAATTTTTAAATTTTGAAGTCTACATGATACATATCTATAGGTTATATTTTAGTGCTGTTTACCAATATCATGTGAACTTTTCAATAAAATTTAGAATACGTGAAGTTGAAGCATTTAAAACACATGCATCGAGAAAATGCTTCAACTTTTCCGCACTTATTCTAAATTTTATTGAAAAGTTGACGTGATATTCGTAAACAGCACTAAAATATAGCCTATAGACATGTGTCACATAAATATAATCCAAAATTAAAAAAAATTAAAATTTTTAAATTTGTTTAAAATTAAAAATTTTTTTAAATATTTTTTGCCTTTTTTAAATTTAGTTATTTTTAGATGATTGATTTCCATATATTGTCAAAATATTTTATGTTTCACTTGATTGGCGGATTTTACCTGTACTTTTTTCAAAGTTCAATTTAATAAATTTACTAATTAAGTAATGATTTAATCAGCAACTGCAGTTTTTTTAAGCTATATAAAAATAACTTTTTAGCTATATAACTACAATATCCATGAAGAAACGACCTTGGCATCAGCCTCAAACGTTTTTTACCAGATTGTATTAAAAGATCGATTTTTTGAGGCCAAAAAAATTAAAAAAGTTTTTTCTTGTTCTATTTTCTCCCAACTTCAGTATGTCATTATTTAAGTAATTTCTAAGGAATAACAGTTTGAATCACTTCTTTTACAGGTATTAGTGATTTTGAACGATGTTTTAATTTTTTCGACTATCCAATTTTTGAAATAATTTTTAAAAATTGATATTTTAAATTTTTAAAAATTTTAATGGAATGTTCGTATTTAGCACTGAAACATAGCTAATAATCATGTATCCGATTACTGTAAATTAATTTTTTGAAAAATTTTTTTTCGTTCACATTTAAAAAATCTTGATTTTTAAAATATGCTCAACATTTGCAGAGTGGAATTAATCGGTTTTGAAATCTACACTATTAACTCTATCGGAAACCATCAAAAAATTTTTGATATACGTGATTTCGCACTTTTCGACTTGGCACCCTGACTATAATATTAGTTTCAGTGTAACAACTGAACACTAAAGGAAAAGGAGCATTTACAGGTAATGTTGGTTTCTTTGTTACGCATTGTTTTTAAAAAAATAAGCACAAACGAATTTTATTAAATGAGTGCATTTAATTACTTCCCATGAGGTAAAACAACATTTATACTGGGTAACTCATCAGGATTTTTCTTAGTTTAATAGTTTGATACTAATTCCAGCGTTTGGAACGCTGAAATAGTGTTTAATTAGTTGTACCTCGGATGTTTTCTTCGATTTCTACAAAAAATACCCTATATGTACTCTAAAATTAGGATAAAATAAGGTAACCGGATTTGAAAATAAATTGTTTTTACATGCTAAAATAGTCGACAAAAACTAAATAAATATTTTTAAAAAATTCTTAAAATATCGTTATATTTTAAGAAGTGAAAAGGATAAAATATTTTTATAAGTAAATCAATAAATGTAAAATAATGATACATGTTTGTTTATAGGTCACTGCAAAATACAAGAATATCATTAACTACAGGAAATATTAAAATATGAACTAAACTATTAGGATAATTAATTATTTCATAAAATGACTGAAAATAAACGGATTTTAAAAATATGAACCGAAATAACTCCAATAGTTTCCATTTGAGAAAAAAAATGCATAAAAATTATTTTGGAGATTCATTGTATTTTCAACAGTAAGTTTATTTAAGGTGCCTGCCTATCTAAAAATGCCGTTTCGGACCAAAAATTCAAAAACAAAGTTATTATTTTATTTCAAAAAACACATCTTTAGCTTTCCAAATCAGTTTAAATTTTGTCTTTATCTTTCCTAGAACCAAAGTTACAGAAATTTTACTTAAAACTAAAAAGACATTTTATTAAGGAAAAAATAAAGAAATTCGCGTTTTTCCTCAGAATCATATTTTTGCTATTTTCCTTCTCCGCAAAACTACATAACTCAAAATATTATTAGTGAATTTTTATAAAACTTGGGCACAATACTTTGTATAATATGGTTTAAGATCCCTACTATTTTTTTGGCTGTGGGTGTAATATTTTTTATTTTATGAATAGTATAACTTCAAACTTTACTGAACTTTGGTGGTTTTTTTATTTTTCAAGTTTAGTGCTAAAACTTTTGATATTAAAATAATTAAGACATAAAAATAGCAGGCCACCTAAAATATGATTTTACGAGGATAATAAAGTTTACAAAACAAAAATATCTTAATAAAAAATTTGAGTTATGGTTTTTTGCGGAAAGGCTGTATGTTGTGATTTTTATGCATAAATTCTTCATTAATATGAAAATTTAAATTAATATTTAATTAATTTTTATATTATTCATAGTTTTTAGACGCATTTAATTGTATAAATCACAAATTAGGTCAATATTTTAATTATTTAAAAAGCCTCCATAGGTAAGCAACCACCTTAACTATTTTATCCCGATTTCTGCAATTTATTAAATGGAATTTTTAAAATCTAAATTTTTCGAGGAAATCTCAAGAGACCCAAAGGAGAGATGGCCATTCGAACGAATTTTATCACCCATCTCGTTCAACTCAAACAACTTTAAGATTATCTTCATCACCCCATAGTCCTTCCATCATATATTTTATATCTTCGAGCCTCTCTCCGCTCTTTTGTTTTAGTCTTTTATATAACCTTCGAAATATCTTTTCTCTCTACCCCTCTCGACTATTTAACATATATCTGCTCCTGAGCATCTCTTTACTCCTGAGTATCTCTCCTTCAGCATTACTTGTTCTTCAACTTTTTTGTTCTTGAGAGGCCCTTTTATTCACTTCTTATTTTGTAGAATAATAATAGGCGTGAACCGTTCAAATAGTTACTGTTGCTATTTGCTAAATAAATAGAACATTTTTTTTAAATTCTTCATAATTTATAATTAAAAAATTAATTTTCAATTAAATGATTCTTAATGATTCAGCTTTAATGAATTAATGATTCAGCTGGGTCAAACTTGGAACAAGATGTTTTCTCCCTATACAATATGACACCCCTAACCAATAGACCACAGGAAAAACACCACGCACAATTTCGTTAACTGTTTCATTAAATAAACCAATGCTATTTTGGAAGCCAAAATGTAATAGTTTTCATTGATATAACCACGGCTTACTAGATACTACTACAAGCTGACCGAGATGCGGAAATCTTTAAAATGTAGATGGCAATAGTTAACATCTAGCAAAGCAAATCCACAGAGTTGAAGGCGGGGCTTAATGGCTTTATGGTCAACAGTCAGCAGTTTCGCCTTGAAAACACGCCTTTGTTTTTCCTTATTTGTCAGTGTGTTTATCCTATTGGTTAGGACGTTATTTAACCAATTTGGGGCGATCCTAGCGGGAAAAGTTGTCAAAAGTTTTAAATAATTCAAAACTCGGTCAGCCTGTAGTAGTATCTGGAAAGCCGTGATACAACTGTATATTTTAATTGGCTAGTTTGCAATTTCTTTATCAATATTTCTAATATTTGACTACAAAAACAGTTTGGTGTTATCTAAAGGGACAGTAAACAGAATTGAACCGACAATTACTTTTTATAACTTTTAAATAGTTAAAAATTTTAAAAAAAAGTATAACTATTTAAGGTAAGAGTACCCGAAAAGTGTCAGTTAATAAGCAATAATTCTGTCGATTATAAGCTGTACTGCTGCTTTATTGCGATAGATGGAATTTATTAACAAATAAGCAGAGTGTAAAGATGACTCTCTCAGGTATTCTACCAACCTGCCAAATTTGAACCCGAACCCAATTTTTGAGTTGAACAGTCCTTTCTTTCCTTAACATAAAAACAACAAATAAATTATGTGTGTCCAAATCCCTGATAGCTCAGTTGATAGTCTCTTTTGCTTAGTTAGTGTGAGAGGATATGGTAGTTTTGAATGTAGTTGTACGGTTTATTCCACCATTGGGCAGTCACTTTTGCTAAAATATTGAACCAAATCTTCGTGAAAATAAAATAGTACTCCAATAATAACCATACATTAAGATATTTCATTGAGGTAAGCTTTCAGTTTTTATGTCTTTTTGTCTTACGTTATGCTTAGAAAGTTAGGATAAGCTTCAAATTTTACTACATGTATATACTTTAATTCCCTAGTTAATTAATTAATCAAAGCCACAAAATATAGTTAAGGGGCAAAAAACATAATTCCATAAATCAAACATGGTAAATTCATCAAATTACACCGGCCCACAAAAAAAAACCAAAGTGGAATGTACTTTGGACCGGACCTACCTACCGACATGTTTTTCGACCCACTGAATCTGAATTTCAAGTCCGTTTGGCCCGGTCACCCTCCAGTTTTGAGTAAAAAAGGCCAAAAATTGCAAAAAAACTGCAGTCACAGCAATGAAAAATTTTTTGTGGACCCGGACCACATATGGTTTTTGAGTATTCCAAATAACTGAATCTAAATCTAAAAGTTAATTAGCCCGGTAAGCCGTCCAAATTTGAAAAAAAAACGAAAATTAAAAAAATGGCAATAAATCATGAAATATTGAACCATGAAGTTAGTCACCAGTTGAAGGTTTGAGAAAAGTTTGCAAGTATGGTTAATTAACTATACTTCCAAACTTTTCTCAAAAACTTCAACTGGTGACTAACTTCATGGTTCAATTTTTCATGATTTATTGCCATTTTTTGGGTTTTTCGTTTTTTTTTTCAAATTTGGACGGCTCACCGGGCTAATTAACTTTTAGATTTAGATTCAGTTATTTGGAATACACAAAAATCATACTTGATCCGGGTCCACAAAAATTTTTTCATTGCTGTGACTGCAGTTTTTTGCAATTTTTGGCCTTTTTTTGAATTTTACTCAAAACTGGCCAAACAGACTTGAAATTCAGATTCAGCTGGTCGAAAAACATGTCGGTAGGTAGGTCCGGTCCAAAGTACATTCCACTTTGTTTTTTTTGTGTGCCGGTGTTATTAAAGAAACTTTTACTAAGCAATTAACAGTGCAGCGTTCGAAATTGTACTGGATTGCTGGTCCGGGACAACCAAAAAACGGCTCGGACCAGTGGAATCGGAAAATCACTGGTCCGCTGGACCAGTGGTGAAAAAATATCCCACCTTCCAGTTTTAGCCTGCAATTTCTCTTTGCTTGGAATCGGGAGAAAGGCAAAAAAATTAATTTCATTAAATAAACCAGATTACAACCAGTTTCTCAACTAACAATGTAAAACTAATTCTAAGTTATGTATTAATTTGTGAGCAATATCATTTCTTCAAGAATAGTTCTTATTTTTGCCAATTAGTGCAATTGTATCCAATTTTTATGTAAATTAGAGAAATGTTATTTAATCAAGAAGATTATTTTATTTGTATGTCAGTTACAAAGCTATCAACACTTTGGTCAGTTAGTGAAGGGCAATTCCACGGGTAACTGACTGACATTTTTTAAGAAAAACGCTTAGTATTTTGTAATTTTCTTCCCAAAAATAAATGATAAAAAATACTTTCCACCCAGATTATTGCTTTATTGTTAGCTTAATCTAATGGTACAATTAAATTTTCAAAATAAGTTTTTATTGATTTTTAAAAATTTTTAAACAGCAAGGTAACTGACTGACATAAATGTTTCACAAATGTCAGTCAGTTACCATGTCGTTTAAAATTTTTAAAAAATCAATAAAAACATATTTTGAAAATTTAATTGTGCCATTAGATTAAGCTAACAAGAAAGCAATAAACTGGGTGGAAAGTATTTTTTTATCATTTGTTTTTGGGAAGAAAATTACAAAATACTAAGCGTTTTTCTTGAAAAATGTCAGTCAGTTACCCGTGGAATTGCCCTGAAATATTATTTAATCAAGAAAGGTATTTAATTAATAAGATATTTTTAAAGTAATTGATTTTTTGGAGCTATTGCTTATTTCTCATAAATTTATTTTATGAGTACTTACTTTATATAAATTTCATATTTACAGGTGGTAACTTATAATTGAATATGTATTAATTTTTAGCATTACTATTTGCCCAATTTCTAACGCTGATTAACAGTCACCACTTTAAAAGTTATCGATGAGTTTTTATGTTTACCATCCTTCTTTCCCAAATTATTGTTTCTCGTCGGTCAATTGTTCTGCGACTGAAAGTTATTTTGGTTGTAATGCAGGGACGGAATTTGCTGATTAACATTTATCCCAAAAATTATGTTTTATTACTTAATTTGGTTTTACCAAGGCAAAAGAGTGGGTAGCTTATTGCATACCTATGTGTGAATAATTTTACTGACGAATTCGGGTGTGCCCTTTTACTTACCACGCTAAGTTAAGTGTTTATAGTTGTTAGGGGTATTCCTAAAAAATCCCTTATGTCGCAAGTTTTCCTTTTTTATAACCCCTTCACTGTTTCTTGTCGCAAATTTGAAATTAAGAAAACCTTTCCAAAACATTAACTTTTAATATTTTATAATACTGATTTTTTTTCAAACAAAAAATGGATGGTCTTGGGATCTCCCAGAACTTTTTTGGAATTCAACCCTTCGATCACCTTTTTAATTCATTTTTGGTGAGATCCGAAAGGATTGCTGATTTTGGTCAGCAGTATTTGTATAAGTCATTAATGCATTTTTAAAAGTTAATGCAGGTTTTTAAAGGTGTGAAAGAAATTGTCTTCTTTACTAAAATTCTGAAAACGGTTCATAAATGTCTTCGTTTTTTTATTGTTTCAATACATTTAATCGAATTTCTGATATTCTAAACTCATTCACTCTAACCATTAAGCATTGTAACTGACTCAAATAATCGTATTCAAACTGAGAGATAAACAATTTTTGTTTAATTTCGAAATTATTGAAGCTCTGTTTATTAAATTGGTTAATTGACTGATGCGACACTATTATACAATGTATAATGTACATCCAATGCGCCATTTTTATCGTTCACACCTTAATTAATCGGCAATTACCCGTAAATGATTTTTAAAGCAATTCATAACTATCAAAGAATTGGGAAAAAGAGTTTATGTTTAGCCCCCTGCCCCCCTCCCCATCGCTACAAACGATACCTGCGCTTTAGTCACCACTCAAACAACAAGGAAAAATATTTTAAGTTAACGGTTTTGTATTTCTTTGCAGTGGATTTCCAAATTATTTTGATGTGTTTATCGATTCAATGGTTGAATGCCGATAACGGCAGACGTGCTTTAAAAAGAAGAAAGAGTATCATGACTACGGGATCTCCCATTCAATTTTTTCCCCTTATGACTCTCTAGAGTCTTGCAAAGAGGAAACTATATTTGACCTATATCTACGTAATGTTTCAAGTAACTAAGAAGCAAAAGACCTAATCTAGAGACCGTAGAAACAAGCTATACGATATACTACAGTAGCTCAGTCAAACAACTAGTCGCCTTCAAATAACACTCAGGATGCTCATGCTCATTGCTTCGTCTTTGCCTTCCTGTCAAGCTGATAATTCGAAAGCTACGAAAGAAGTTACTGTTACAAAGGACCTCACATCTGAATATGTCAGCTCCACCAATAGTCCGACCACCACGAAAAAATCTTAGGCATTAAAAACGAAACTCAAAATGTCAAAACTAAATGTGCACAGATTGGGCACAAAACGTTTTTTAAACGTTTATGCTTTACCACCACCCCGAAATTGTGAGGGATAACCCATTTCCATAACAATCACCATATTATTGTATGACATGAAAAGTTTTTCTCGTAGCGGTCAGACTATTACCTCTCCCTCCTCAGAACGATGACCACTCCACCACCACAGATGATTCGAACCCTACCTGTTCTGATGATGGCCTCATCCTAGAAAAGATGTGTCATATGATGTCCAAGATGTTCCTCTTCAACTGAACAATAAGTTCAATGCTGTTGAAACAGATGTTGATCGTCCTTCTACACCACCATCAATAATAATGAAATATGTGAGAAAACTCCAGCTCTCAAGCGTCGCCTCCAACCGTGGACCGGTTTCGCCCTTGTTAGGGCTCATCAGCACGGTATAGGAAGGTAACGCTAGAGAGCGGAGGGAAAGCTTTTAGTCTAGCCGACTATAACGGAAAAAGTGGTGACCATTGATCAGTCCTCCACTTTTCATCATCAGGGCGATCATCAGGGCGAAACCGGTCCACGGTTGGAGGCGACGCTTGAGAGCTGGAGTTTTCTCACACATTCCTCTAACCAGAGGTTACTGGTGATGAACTCTTCTTTTAATAATGAAATACTTCGATAATTGCCACCAATTGATGAAAACAATGCAGTCTACGATTGGCTTCAATATTACGGCACGTTCCAGTGACTAATTCTTTAAAGATACAGCCCACTTCTGACGCCCAGTACATTCAGAAAACAGATTTCTTAGAAGTATCAAGAAGAACTGGAAAACGATCATAGCTGCCATCGGGGACTTCACTTCGTCACCTTACCTCTCGAGATTATCTCCTATCTTGAAGACAAAGAATTCAAAATTACCAAGTGTGAAAAGATGATCAATCCAACTAATAACTCCCCCATGCCATTTTTCAAGGAGGAACTTCGGATGAGTATAAAAACAAAGCGATTTTCCAGAAGGAAATTTTATCTATCCTAGAGAGTCGGTGTTAAACATCCTGCCCGCAAGTTCCTTTATCAGTGTTTTCTTGCGATGTCCTCGACCATTTCGCCAAAAACAGCCCTATAAGGAAAAGATTTCTGAAAAGAGATGATTTTCATCCCCTCAAGGACCGTCCCACATCCGAAGTTACAGAAGAAAATCGTAACTTCGGCAATAATTGCAAAGCTATGGTCATCTGGGCTTTTTAGGAGGGTGGTGTCTCGTGTTTCCTGAGTTTAGACTACGTTTTCCAGAGTTTCTCGCCTTCCAATCTAAAACCCCCTTCTGTTCCTGAACGTTTTCATTCATTCTGCACCTCACTGTGGCAAGATGTGAGCCACGGGGAGATACCAATCCGAATGTCTTACGAATCAAAAGTACACTTCAGAGTTATATTCGCTTCACTCGGCATTTATACCTCATCTGAATAATATGACTATTTTCTTTCTTTTTTAGTGGTGAGTTAGCTCAGCACAGTATTCCCCCTCCAGAATGCAACTCTGGGCTTGATTCGTGAGTTGCTGGTTGAATCCAAGCTCTCGTTGCTATGCTAGGTGAGATGCCGGGAGTGCGCACCCCCATGTTTGGTTCTCCCAAGTCCTAACTTGATGATGCAAAGAAGAGAGCTGTGTTGAAACACACTATACAGGGTGTCCCATAAATAATGGGTCACACTTCTAGGGGGAATAGTAGACACCTAGACGAGTCAGAATCACATAGGATTTGGGGGTCCCAGATCAAATCCCAGGGAGTTAAAAATGGAGCGACACCCCAAAAAAAGTATTGAAAAATTCAATTTGTAGAAGAACTACTATTAGTAAAAATTTAATTATGGTCTCAAAAATTGTGGTTTAATATGATCTTTAAAATTATCTCAAAAGTCTTCACTTTAAAATTTTTTTTATTATGAAAAAAGTTAAAAAACCACAAAAAAATTTGAAAATTCTGCCAAAACCTATTTTGTATTTCGAAATCCTTTCTTTCGATTTTATAATCTGAAAGATCATAGTTGTAAACCCACAAGTCCAAAGTTTCACGTAAAAATCATCAATATTAAACGCTTGAGATCCTGTTAAAGTTCGTTTTTTACGTGCGCAAACTGGTTTCCTATAGCCGTTTCCAAAACGGCACTTTGCGGACGCAAAAAACGGACTTAAACCATGCTTTAACAGGATCTCAAGCATTTAATATTGATGATTTTTACGTGAAACTTTGGACTTAAGGGTTTTCAACTATGATCTTTCAGATTATAAAATCAAACGAAAGGATTTCGAAATACAAAATGAGGTTTTAGTAGAATTTTCACATTTTTTTGTGGTTTTTTAACTTTCTTCATAATAAAATAAATTTTAAAGTGAAGACTTTTGAGACAATTTAAAAGATCACATTAAAGCACAATTTTTGAGACCATAAATAAATTTTTACCAATAGTAGTTCTTCTACAAATTGAATTTTTCAATAATTTTTTTGGGGTGTCGCTCCATTTTTAACTCCCTGGGATTTGATTTGGGACCCCCAAATCCTATGTGATTCTGACTCGTCTAGGTGTCTACTATCCCCCCTAGAAGTGTGACCCATTATTTATGGGACACCCTGTATAGCTGCCACTGAAGTAATAGAAAAAGGTTACAAATTTTGCATCCTTCCCTCTCATCTAAAAGTATTTGGGGTGTCAAGTATTCTGTTATTTCAATGTCTTTATTCTAATTTGATCAGAAGCAACTTAAATGAATTATTTAAAAAATACTTATACACCACTCAAAAAATTATGGAAAAGATTTTAAGCCTAGCATAATTCCATTTCTTCTAACGGCACCTGTTCTTCTCAGTCACCACTAAAAAAATTAAGAGAAATTTATAAAGTAAAAGAGACCGCCAGGGTAGGTGGTTGGGGTTTGTGGAGGGAAGAATTGTTAATAGTCTTCATCCACTCTCTTAGATTCTTAAGTTTCCGTCGGAAGGCAAAAGAGTTAGCCTTGAAGGATACTGATTGTACTTAAAAGTCTTAAAATAGTAATTTTTCATTAAAATCTTTGAAGAAATAGTCAATTTTTCAAAGAATTTGACTGTTACGGTTACAGTTAATGACTGAATAAGAAAACGTTAAGACCCCCGTTTGGGTAAGCAGGAACAAATTTATAAATGCACAACTGCATTTATTTCCGAGTGCTATACCCGGGGAGAGGCTCAGACTCGAACCGAGGGAGGTTCGATCTGAGGGCCTTGAAGATGGATAATGGTACTGTGCGTAAGCACACCAAGCCATCGGTTCCTGCAAGCAGCCACGTCCTCTAATTAATTTGAAGTTGATGTTACACTATTTTAAAAAATAATTTTGGATTGTGCTCTCCAGATGGAGCCACCAGCTACTCCTTCCTCCCCCATTAAATCTAAAATAACAAATAAAACCATGAATGCGAATGCATCGGAGTAGCCGAGGTTCGATCCAAGAACCTTTCGGTTCGAAACATAAAGCTTCAGCACTCTAAGCCATCAAGACACATGCTGCTCGATGATTAAGTAACCTAATTAATTCTCATAGACATCAAGGACGTTTATTTTCCAAGTGCTTCTTAAGGGCTACTATGTACTTTTGTTCATTGTTTTATAGTATGTTATATTTATATAATCTCTGTAATAAATTTGATTTTATTTAAAAATTGCTATATCCCAGATGTTTCACTCCCTGCTTAAGGGGACCTGTAAAAGTTGACATTCCAACACCCTACTCTCCGAAAGACAAGCTATCTAACATCGATTTAACTCATTACTGAATTTTTTTACGCTGTTCCAAGTATTTTAAATTAAAATATATATTATATGCTTGCTCATTATAGGGCTAGCAGCAAAGTATCCAAGTCTACAAGATCTAGAGTGGTCCATCCTTTTGATTTAATTTGAGGCTGAAAGGTTGAGTCTGCCCTGTCCAAACTGGGCCTGTGACGGGGCAGCGAGAAGCACTACCACTACGCCACCAGGCTTCTTAAAGCAACTCAATTGCTACCCTAGCTGAGCTGAAATTTGTAGAGTATGTAGGTTTTGTAGAAAAACATAAAACTACTACCATGTTTAAGATCCCCCAAACCACCAGTAGTTGTTGATTGTGACTAGTGATGGGCAGGTATCGATACCAAATACTTAAGTACTCGATACCTATAGGTATCGAGTGTATTCGATACCCACAAAAGTATCAATACTTTATTGACATATCTCGTTTTAAATTTTTCAATGAAGTAATCTTTATAATACCTACTGTAGATCAAACGCAGCCTGTTTCCGTTTTCATTTTGCAACGCTCAAACCCAAGTCGTTATCATCCGCGAGAGAAATTTGACGCGGCTAGGTTTTTCCCCCGCCAAATCATTCGCCTCTATCCACTCCAGGCCCGTAGCTACGGGGCTTTTTGATGGATCGCTTTCAGTTTTTTGAATATTAGTCTGATTATGGATAGGCCCTAAAAAAATTGTCCCTCCAGGTTCATTTCCCGACATTGAAAAAAAGTACTCGATACCTAAAAGTACTCGATACCTATAAGTATTCGATACCAAAGTATTCGATACCTATAAGTATTCGATACCAAAGTATTCGATACCTAAAATTATCGATTTTGCCCATCACTAATTGTGACCCCAAAATCTTTAACTCACCTGTTTTTTATTTATAAGGCAGGACTTCTTCGTTCGTGAATAAAACATTTGAATTAGTTGAGTAGCCTCCATTTTCTCAAAAGCTATTTAAGATAACTTTTTATTTGGTAAAATGACAATACTACACTAAAAACACAACTGTAATAAAACAAATAGAAAAACAAAAACCCTGGAGAATTTCAAAGAGGATCAAATGAATTTATGGAAAATAAGGTGAAAACTAACATTTTAATTTTTATTTACCATACAACAAATGCTTTTACAGATTTTCTTATGCATTATTGCACAAGTTTCCACATTATACTAGAATATTATACATAGCACTTATAGGAATAGCTCAACACTAAATTACCAAAGACATTAACTTGTGTGAAACAGCTCATGACACAAAATTTATTACAAACTATTTCAAACAGCTAATGGAAAATAGTACTAAAGTAAAATAGTGTAATTTTAACAGAAGAAAAATGTATGTGAACATTTTCATAGCTTTAAACATGCTCCGATGATTCTTTTTATAAAACAACAGTACTCAAATGCTGTCACCTCCTCATCTCAACATAACATCTAACAAGTTTTTTAGAATATTTATTTAACCCTTTCAGTTCTGGACTGCCATATTGCCATTGAATCTTATGCAAATTTGGGGTAGCCAGGGCTCAAAGGATTAATTTATAGAATAGAATAGAAGATATGAAGATTTAAAATTATACAGAATTCACAAACCTCACTGATTGACTTGTTATAAGAATTAGGTGCCCTTAGCTATTAAAAAAAACAGCATCATAACAGTGTAAAAATATTTTTGAACCCCATCAATAGTTAAAAATCTTTCAAACAGATATATAGGAATTGCATGTAAGAGAAAGAGTTATACCAATTATATAAAATAACAGAGTTCAAAATTTCAGCCACTGTTGCACTAAATAATTCAGAACAACAGTATCATAGCTAGCAAAAAATATGCAGGATAGATTAATGATGTAAACTTATTTCAAACAGAAATATAGATATTAAACAAAATTGTAGTAAATTTTTCTGCCATAAATATTAAATTATATCGATATAATATAATATGAAAATTACTAAGCCTTTAACAAAACCCTAATAAGTTTCTTCACGATTGACCATGGTTATAAGATTAAGTGCAATGAGAACTATAAACAGTATTTTAACATATCAGTTATACTAAGACTTTTTTATGCAGAAGTATAAGTATTGCATATAGACTAAAAAATACACCAATCATACACTTAAAGATTGTTTTTTCAACTACAGTAGAACCTCCTCTATCCAATCTTCAATTAATCGACTATTTGGATAATACCACAGATCAGCTTTATCAATTGAGTTTAATCATTTTACAAGTACAATTATACTTTTGTAGTTTTCTTAGAGAAGATATTTCTTAGGTCTGATTTGTAGGCCTTAATGAGGTCTGCAAAAACTTGACAAGGGAAAGTTAGAAATTTTTTTTAAATTTCAAATAAAATTTTCAGACTACTTTTTTTTAAATGTTATTTTTTGCACAGAATTATAATTCATTACATCATTTGGAGCTCTGAAAATGAGGTTGTTTCCTGATTATCTAACCTTTATGACCATCATATAGTCCCAAAGATAATGGATAATTGAGGTGCTACTGTATAGGTATTATATTAGCGGTTATTTAAATTAAGAAAAGGTTATATTTCTAAAAAAATAATTCACTGCATTTATCATTAAATGAACATAATTTAAAATGATTGGATAATAATTTGATACAATTCACAAAGCTTATCTAAATATATATTAAGCATCAACATATCCAATATAGAATAATAGTGTAAATTTATTTTATACAGAAATAGAGGTATTACACGTTATAAGAATCATATCAACTATATACTAAAAAGTTCAATTCTTTTGCTAAAGCTATTAAATTAACAGCTATGTAAAATAAAAAAGAGGGTAAACAGAATTGAGAGAAAACAGTTATAAAATATTTAACATTAACTAAAACACATTTCAATGATTTACTGGTAATAGTGAAGTGCAGTAAACTAAAGTAAAAAAAACAGCATCATGTAAATAAGCATCAAAAATATATCTGATAGATCAATACTGTAAATTTGTTTTATACAGAAATGTAGGTAATTATGCATGCTTGTTTGCATGCATTTTTAAGCATGCTTAAAAATTAAATATAAATTCTGTAACAAAAAAGCCTTCATTCCTTACAAGCCCTATTTTTAAGGCTAGTTTGAAATTAGTTAAATATTTTTTTTACAAAACATCCATGCACATTGGCCAAATTTTTTGTATTATAAAGAGGTAATTTGCAGAATATTACCTTTACTAACAAGTGAAGACACATTGTACAATGAACAAACAAAAGAAATACTGAATGGTAAAAGTGTGTGGATAGGTTATATTCCTTCAAAACTTAGCAAATGTTTCTTAAATATAAAAGGAAAAAGGGTGAATAAAAACTTAAAATAATATTTAACCCCTTAAAAACATATTTACAAATACAAATCTTATCAGATATAATAACCAGATGGATTATTATTTAGAAACCAGTTTTGATGCCACATTCTTAATAAATGTCAAATCACTTTCTATACAAAAGAAAGGCCTGATTGAATATCAATCAAAAAATAATAAAACAAACTTAAAATTAACAGAAAATCACAGCAGGGAAAATATTATTAACAACCAATTTGATAAAGTATGGCACAAGTTATTCAAGCTTAGGTATTTAAATTTTGAAAAGTAAAAAAATGACAATAAGAATAATACAAGGGCTTGTGACTTGCCCAGCTTTTTTGCCATCTTGTGAAAAACAATTATTTTCCCATGCAGAAAAATTGAAATGAGTATTTACAAGCTGAAAAAAAACAAAAAACAATTTTAACACAAGAAAGTAAATAGGACCTTCTGTTTAACCTCTTAGGGATTATGGTAAAGCTAAGATTAAAACAAAATTGCATACCGAGATGAAATCATGCAATTCCCCCATACCATTTATGCAAGCCAAATTATTGGCCCCTCAATAACATAAATGAAGAGTAAAAAGCATGTGTTGTCATCTCACTAAAAATAATGCACTCAACTGCTTAAAAGTAATATTTTGTGAAACTCTCGTCACTTCTTTTAAAAGTACCAGGATATTATACTATTTCTTGAATGCTCTCGAGTTGAATCATTCAGAAATTCTTGTAAATACTATACAAAATATGTAGATAATATTCAATTGAGACAGGTTAAATTTCTTATGCTTTTTGACAAAAATAATTTTAATTTATTTGAAATGCAGGTGTTATACTAAAAACATGATCCAGAAAAATGATTTACAACTTATAATTTTCTCAACCATAAAACTAAGAAAGGTAGGACACATTAAGGCAGAGAAAGGAAACTAAAATGTAATTATTTTGACAGTAGTTTTTTTTACACAAGCATAGTTGCAGAAGAATATTTGTTAAGTTCAATCTAAAGAAAATAATCTTTTAAAAACTTAGATACTAAAATGTTTTTATACTGATTGAGGGGCTGTTTTGAGAAAGAATGGAAAAATGTTAAGTTGATAACAAATGGCACTTACTTATAACATGCTAAGGAAGTGACCATGTGTATAGAGCTTTTGATACAAAGAGTAAAAAATGTTACCTCAAGAATTAAAAAATGTTTATGGTCAAAACAACTTAAACAAGATGATTTGATGAAACTGAACACTGAGCAATATCTATGAAACAAATAATAGCTGAATAAATGTTTACATCTTCATGTGAGTTACACTTGTTAAAATTATGCACATGACTCTTTGGATGTAATGAAAAAAATTAGTTTCTGTGATTTCTGTGATAAGGGCCATTAAGTCGACCCCCGCGACCTCTATGATTATCACGCCTGTTTCTAGAAGAGTTTTTGTTCCAGTGACTTGATGTATACCTAGAAGGCCCCCAATGCTTATTACCTGAATGATTTATGTACATATTTTCACTCTGACTTTGATAATTGGTTGAATCAGCAGATGAATAGTATTGGGAAGTCTCAGACGACTTTTCCCAATGATTGATAGAAACAGGTTGGGGCAGAGAGTGCCAGGCCTCTGGTACTTGGTTGTCAATAATCTCAGATGGTAGAGCTGGTATTGGAATGGGGGGAGGATACGATGGAGAAATCATTTGAGGAGGTGGGAAATTAGTCATAGTTGGAGGTGGTTTATGCACAGAAAAGCCAGGAGGAAATTGAGGTTGAAATGAAGGTGCAGGTTGAAACTCTACCGTGGGCCCTCCATAGCTCGACGCATACATTACAGAGGTAGTTTCAGGGGGAAAGCTATACATGGCATTTTTTGGAGGGCTCAATTCAGTTTCTAAACCAGGCGGAGCAGGTTCATCACTGCTCCATGTTGTTGAAATTGGCATGGATAAAGGTGAATCATCAGAACGAGGGCTTTTACTTTCTGCAGGCGATGTAATATTCTCACTTGATGGAAATGCATCTTGAAAATTAGTTCGCAATTTTATCCTGGGATCAGAAACACAGTTCAAGTTACTGTCTTTATCCTCAGCAGAGGATGGGGGTGTGGCTTGGGAAGATAGTTTATGCTCAGTCCTACTTACTTCAGGAATATTTAAAACCTTTTGTAAAATTTGATTTTGCTCTGCTTCAGATTTGTCTTTACCGAGTTTTTTGTCGGCATCAAGTGATGGATCTTTTTCATGGGATTTTAAGCGAACATTGTTAAAAATGTCTTGCAACGTCTCAGGTAAGTCTAGAAAGCTAGACATACCTGATCCTGCAATGGTATTTATGTCTAGAGGTGGAACATTTGTAGTTGTCACAGCATCTTCCTCTTCAGGTTGAGATATTAACTGTTTTAAAGCATTCACTTGTCTATCTGTTTCTTCAACCTGACGTGTCAAGGCATCAAGAATTTTCTTGTGGTCTTCTAAATTATCAGATGTTGGTGTTTCAGGCAATAAAGTTTCTTTATCATTAGAAACAACAGAGGAGATACAGGGAATATCTTGCTCTGGATCATATGGCTTATCTTCATCCTTTTCATTGGGAGTATCTACTGATCCAATACTTTCCATTTGATGTGAATTAGAACGATCATCCTCACTTGCATTTTCAAGTAAACTTCCCGTACTGATAGCTTCACTACTTGGAAGTTTCTTTTCATCATCAACTTTATTGTTTGACAAAGGTAATGCAGGCAGTGGAGGTGTATAAGAGCGTGGCTCATGTGGAGGTGTATAAGAACCATCAGAGTTTTCTATTTCAGGCTTTTTCCTAAAATGAGGGAAACGTATGTGTATAACTGGATTTCAAAAAAGTTACAACATTATAGTTATAGACACACACAATTGCTTACATAAGACCAACAAAATTTTCATTCAATTTTAATATGGACATTGAGTCAAATAAAAGTGTGGTTGAAGGTTGAACATAAATATTTTTTAAAATAGTTGACAGCCATGCTATATACTTACACAATTGTGGGTTTCACGTGCATTGGAACAGGTATCTGTTTTGACTTGTGCTTCACTATAACACCTAACAATAATGGAGGCCTTGGGGAAGGCAAACCTGAAATTTGATTTGATGTAATGCATTTATTTTGAAAATCAAAAAGGTAAATTCATGAGCAAATCATTATGACATAAAACACATACAGAAAATTAAACTACAATCCAGAAGGCCTATTTTGAGAAACACTTATTTTGATTTCACTCAATAGGTTAATGATGCACAATCAGTGTCATTTTTTTCCTTGCAACCAAAACCCAAAAATAAGAAAATAGAGTTAACATTTATATAACCGGGGTTAAGAATACGAGAGTAATATAGTAATCAACAGTAAATTTTTAAGATTAAGTTACAATCTGATTATTTAATAGTAAAATGTAATAGCGGTCACACTTTAAATGGCTTATATATCTTAGTCCTTCTGTCCACTTTAATATTTGACTTGCACCAAGTTCATTGAATTCAGCCAGATAAGGTGCATTGTGGTGTTAGAAACTTAATGCTTTTGAGTAAGAAAAAAAAAAGAGTTAAAATACCTGGTCCATCAAATGGTACTAGCACCATTGGTACTGGACTGGTAGCAGCTAGTGGCAAAATGTAGAAGTCTTTTATTTTCTTGGAGAAATTGGTGACAACTCCATACCGCTTTCTAGAACTTAGGTAAGAGTAAAACCCATTATATGCATTAGATTCTTCCTCATTTGCAGGTTGAAACCTTATGACAATTAATTCCTATAAAACATTTCAATAAAAAACTTGTCAGGATGATTTTGATTTGAAAACACAAATCATAACACCAAAATACTAAATTTTTCTCAATGAATATAATTTGTTTAAGACCCTTAACCATAAATCAATGGCAAGTTAAAATACTTTTACTTAATTAATTCTTGATTATTTAAATTTTCTAGATCCGGAAAATTAATTTTATAAAATACCCAAAAATGTCAAAATCTTTGGGGGGTATTTTTGCAATAAAAATTTTATTATCAATTACCAATAAAATACACAATGAGACTGATTAATTCTGAGTGTTGGCTTGTGATATTAGGGAAGAAAGCAAAGAAAACTATATCATAGAATTTTACTACAGTAAGTAATCTAATGAACCCACTTAAAGTTACCTGAAAGCATAACATTACTATAGCTTTAAAGTTATTTAGAGAATTTTAAACATTTAAGAATAACACATAATGTAAAAATATTCATATATAATTACTTTATTTCCAGACTGTTTAATTTTCCCTAAATACTCCCATACTTGGTCAGGTATGATTCTTCCACAAACTTGAATAATATCAGGTAAATCCTAAAAGAGATAATATTTATAAGTTTTTTGTAAATACCTTTCAAGTGCTTAACTTTAAAATATTTTCAGAAAATTACTTAACTAACACAGTTGATGACTAAAAATGTTAATATGTTTCAGAGGTATAACTTATCAAATGGATAACATTTCCTTCAAGAAAGAATCTTTCAAAAATTTAGGGAGAACAATTTTTTCTGTTAAAAAATAGATATTGAAAGTACTTGACTTAATCCCCTAGTAAAAGATCTTCTTTAAAACTAAAGTTTTTTTCTTTAAAACTAAACAAAGCAATATTGAAATTGCAAAAACAAATATGAACTTTAAGAGGTTGTTACACAAACAATAAAACCATCATTGTTTTAACAAAAAAAAATTTTGCTCATTTTTTAAATTTACCGTAATTTCGAGCATATAGTCCGCACCATCGTATAGTCCGCAGACACGATTTTATGTAAAATTTTTTTCAAAAATAGTCATAGTCCGCACCACCGGATAGTCCGCGGGCTATACGTCCGAAATTACGTTTTTTCATAATAAGGCAATAATAATGTATTTTAGAAACAACCACTTTCACCCGCTTCTCTATTTCCATCTTTTTCAGCTTTCTCAACTACCTTGAGTTTAAAATCAGCAGTAAAACTCCGGCGATGATTCATTAGCGCTATCGAAGATGAAAGACAAAATACGAATACAAAATGCAACGTGCTCTCCTCCTGTCCTCGTGATGGATATACGAAAAAAACGTTCAATAAAAAACAAACAAATTTATTAGGTACATGTGGTAATGAAATGTGACCTTCACTCGCTTTCGGTTTCGCTTCGCGATTTTTTTTATATATGATCATCGGCAATTCACGAAAGCTTGCTTTTTAAATTTCAACGGTTTTAACCGTGAAAAACCAGCGTATTATCCGCACTGGTGGATAGTCCGCAGCTTCAAAAATTTGACTTTTAAACACAGATAGTCCGCGGACTATATGCTTGAAATTACGGTAATTGTAAAATTATTGCTTACCTATATGGATTAAATAATCACAGAATCAACAGTATAAAATATTTAAAAATAAATATAAATAAACATATCATATACAGTAGAGCTTCAATAATCTGAATTAATTGATAGTTAATGTAGGGTTTGGGTAATTGAAACTACTCTATTGAACAGTTGATTTCAACAAATTAAATTCTACGTTAGCCAATACATGTCAATTTTTAATCAATGAAAAATGCAATAAAACTAATGTGTGCGTGACCTACCAATTGAAGGTGATCAGTTTTACCAGAAACTTTGTAAGCAACAGTAACAAATTTAGCCACATCCTGCATAGTAATAAATCCTTTCCATACTGATGAAGCTTTGACTTTACTTCTTTTAGGATGAGACTTAGTACTGCTGTCAGGTGACCTACAAGATAAATACAAAAAATAAAACACTAAAATTGAGCTCATCCAAAAGAGAAACCCAAGATATTATGTAGAAATAACCAGTATTTACAGTTTGTGTTGTGCTAGGCTATACATTATCTTCCAACCTTTGACTAACCTTTATCTTCCAGTATTAATTTTAGCACTATAGTCTGTGTAAATAAAATAGGCGGCCCGCTAGTAGTCATTTCCCATTGCATTTCTATTGCGTTGCCATGGGGACGAACCGCCAATTTTAATTACACAGACTATAAGAACTTTTTAAGGTAACAAGGCTTAACCAAATATGATAACATTACATTTTAAAGTATTTAAGACATTCAGGTATTTTAAACAATCAAAATATACATAAAGAAAAAAAAATTTATTTATTAATTTTTTTTTATTAAATTACTCAATGAGTGGAAATATCTTGTAAGCTGAAATAAAAATAAGTGGTAATTTATCTGTTGTAAGTTTGGGTGAGATGAACTTAAATTTTAAATACAATATAAAGGTTACTCACACATTCTAAATAAATGCTTAAATTTTTTTGTTTTCAATTAGAAAAACTTTCTAAGTATTTCTAATAGGTCTGTAAAATGTACTAAAAGTATATGAAAATGTCAAAACTGATTACTTCAATGAGACAGTAGAAGAAGGTTCCTGATCTACAGAATCATCTCCGTTACTAGACCCATTGCTGTCTTCAGGTTTAGACACATGCTTGTCAGACTTTTCAATGGCATCAGAACTATTGGATGAGGAAACATCCACACTAATAGAATGAGCCACTCGAACCCTTTTAGAAGAAGAATCATCAGGCGGAGGCACAACCTTTCCAGTACAAATTTTACAGTTCAAATCAAACAAATGGGAGCGATGAAGATGAGTTGTGTCTTTAGTCACTTCTTTTTCAGGTTCAGAATCCTCTGATATTTCTTTTGTAGATAATTTTGGAACATCCTTCTGCAAATTCAAATACAGAGAGAAATTTTCTCCACATTAAAATATATTTTAAACATATATGTAACTACTCAAAAAATACAGTTAACTAATAATAAAATTATGTTTATCAATAAAAATGAGGTATAACTATTGGTTCTTAACAGCAAAAAGAGTTATGCTTATGAGGGGTGTACAAGGAAAAAAAATTCATACTCAACTTTTTAACTTGAAAAATTTTATAATTATGTCTCAAGAATCAAGTAAATAAATATTGTTAAAAAATTTGAAAGAGTATGCAAGTATAATACATACCTCAACAAAACTTTCTGTAAAGGTTTCAATTTCAACCTCGCCTTTATGAGTTTTCTTCAACAATGCCCCACCCATACTTTGATGCTCTAGCTGCACACGTTTTATCATATCCAACACCTATAACACAAAAAAGCTTAATCAACAACAAAATTCGAAAATAACATTAGATTGAATCATATTGTCATACAGAGTGAGTCAGTGAGTTAAAAGTACTAGTATCGTAATCAACAGAAACTAAGAAAACAAAAAATGTCTTTCTAATGTCTAGTTCAGAAGCCTTGGCCAATCTTAGACTGTTTGAGCATGAATTTTGTGAATATTCTTTTAATTTTTAAAAAATATCAAGTTTAAGTAGTTTTATCAATCATATGTACAATAAAAACCACTTTGGTTCTCAAATTGCACATGTTTTATGCACTGAGTTGTAAACTAGAACAAAAAAGTTAATTAAGAGATTGGATACGTAATAACCATTAGAAACAAAATAATCATACATGTTGGTTTTCCTGTTCCCGCCACTTAGCCAATTCCAGTGATGCGAGTTCCTCAGGAGACATCCGCACTAAGCGATCAGGTTGTATAACTCCAGTCAATATTTTTCTAAACAAACCCTAAATTAAAGAAATATCAGTTATGGCTAATTGCAAATTGTGTAGTGAATCAGTAAGATATTATGAAAAGAAGGCCTTTGGGTAATAAAGTAATAATAATACAATCTTTAAAGATATTTAAGGCTTCAAAAGATACATAACAATTTAGCACTTAGGTCAGCTAATTTGTTAAGTAACAAATACTGAGTTAGGACTGTAATAATAGGGTAGCACTGTGTTTTCCAAACACATATCTTAATACAACTTTATAACTAACTTCTAGCATCTATGAGCAACCTGAGTATATCGATGGCATCAGGAGAAAACCTCGTACAATCCCGTAAAATAGCAGTCAGGATGAACACTGTATTCTAGATTGGCGAGAGTGTGCTTGCGTCAAATATGCCAATGAGGAATAACTTAAAACCAAATTTATTAACCAGTTTCAAGTCATTAACGCCAAAACAAGGGTTTAGTCAATTCCACTGGGAACACCAGTATCCTAACCCTAAGAGCAGTGAAGCTTTTTGCTTCGATTTCACACCTGCATTTAACTAAAAATTTTTTTCGCATCTAAAAAATAAAACAGTTCTTTCCATAGAGTTGTTCTCTCTTGCTTGTGGTTTGGCCAAGCCAGCTGGAACAAAAAATCAGTCTCCTTGTGAGAGATTATAACACTTGTTTTTTGCTTTTAGCTCATTAAAATTCACTCTCCACCTGTTGACTGCGAAAAATGGTTTTGGCAAGAAAACAAATCTCGCTCACTTATACTGTATCTATTGGTAGGGAGCTGGATTTCGATTATACGAGGTTTTCTCCTGACCCCATCGATATCTAGATTATGAATTATTTTAAGTCTAACCTTGATCCAATCCTACAGAATTAGTTTTAAAACATGAAGGATAACAAATGCGGACCTGGAAAAAGTGCCCAAACCTACGAACCTGGTTCGGGGGCAGCCCCTGCCAGCTCCATAGGAGCAATACATAAGGTTTGGGGAAATTTGATTTGGTTCGGGGGAGGTTACAACTTTTTCCAGGTCCAAAAAAATGTAACTCAATCTCAAAATAAAACTAAAATGTATGACTTAACATTGAAATAAAAAAGAGACCTAATGATTTTACTAATAGGTTTGAAACTATCTTACTTGATTGCGAGGATCTTTAATATTGAACATTAGGCTTCTGTACTTAGCCCTATACTTGAAGCTGTTATCCTTAAAAAGATGCTGGAGTTCTTTTTCAATTTTATTGGCAATTTTTTCAATGTCATCTTCAGGCATTTGAATATCATCAGAGTTTTTACATCTGTTAAAATATCAAGTATACAAAATTTTAAACAAAGCTGTATCGTAAAGCGTGCTAAAAAAATAAGTGTTTCATAAATTCTAGGAGGGGTCAGACGTACCTAGACTCAGAATCACTTAGGAAGGGGGGTTTGGAAATGCACCCGTAACGACTAGAGGTTTTTATAAGCGGGCATGGGAAGTTATAAAATCCCCTGAGAAAATAGAATTGTAACCTTTTAAGATTCAACTAAAACCATCGATTCAGGTATTTATTCCATAAAACCAATTAAAGCGCTGAAATATCAGCTCTTTAATCGGTTTTTAAGCAAATGTCGGAATCAAACGGTTTTCCTGGTTTTAATCCAATTATAAAAGGTTCAGTGTCAATTTCCACTGCAGATTATACAACTTCCAATGTCCGCTTATAAGAGCCCCTAGCTCGTTAGGGGTGCATTTCCGACCCCTATTCCTATGTGATTCCAAGTCGTCTAGGTGTACCCGACCCCTCCTAGAAGTTATAAAACGCTTATGTGAAACACACTGTATATATATGACTGTGGTGCCTGACACAATTAACTAAACTTTAAACAAAACGATTTTTTTGCATTTAAATACTTAAGTCAAGAAAACTTAATAGCATAATAAGTTCTACTTTAGTGAATTAGAGATTAATTTTAAATGTTGAAATATTAACAATGTAATTCGATTCGATGACCTGTCGTATAGAGGCTCCCATTGCACCGCGTATGGAAGACATTAAACACCGATTTTTGATATTTAATTTTATTCCTTTGTTCTGAATATTATATAATTTATTTATGTCAAAATCTAACAAGTCCTTCATGGTGTTGCTTTTTTTATGAACAGGAGTATAATAACTATAAACATTCATTGATTTTAAACCATTAATCAGGTAAAACAATTACAACTATTTTTTACAACACAATAAACCACACAATATTTTTTGTTATGTAAATAGCTTAGCCATTTAATTTTTTTCTTAATTTTCAAAATCCATAAAAAGCTACAAATTAGTGAAAGAAAGGGTAAAGTTGTATAAGTTATTCTTTTATACCTTTCATATAATATATTTTTCAAAGTTTTCCGAACATTTAGTCGTACAGTAGCTTTAGCTTCTTCATCATCAGGTTTTTTATCATTCTTTTCACTGTTGCTATTGGAATCTGATTTCTTTGCTGTGCTTGAACTGGCTTCAGAAACTTTCCCATTACTGTTGTGATCTTTTTCTATAAAAATACAAGAATGTTAGGGAATTCAATACTTTTTATCACATAAAATGGGTCACAAGTTCTTGAAATTAATTATTTTGTTGATCAAGTGCTGGAGACAAGAATACTACGAAATTAGTTTATACCTTTAATTCCAGGCCTTTTAAGAACCCCAGGAGAATAAGAATAAAAGCAAAGCCAGGTGAATTTAAAGAAACAAGCCTTTTCATTACAGGTAGGGGAAAGAAGTGTACCTCGGACCTTCGTGTTTCTAGCTAAACTTTTAGTAGTATGGCAACACTAAACAATCCCTTACAACTAAATCTCTCAGTCTAGCTAAATTTTTACTAAAAAGTCTACAATTTGAGATAATATAGGTTAAAAACTGATTTTGCCCATCAAAAGTAAATTTTCTAAGTTTGGATCCTAAGCTACAGTAAGAAAAATACAGATAGATTAAGCTAAGCAATCAAGAAAAAGGAACAGCACATCATGTTTGGAAGGTAGCAAAGACTGGAGCTGTAATGTCCAAAGGTGAAAAAGAAATGAGAATAAACATTCAAATTCATTGAATATCCAGAAAAAGGATGTTATGTAGAGAATGCAACGAAAAGTACTTTTGCAAGGGTAATACTATTATTTTTCTCAAAAACAAATATCTGGGGGATTTATAAAAATTTGACTTAAGATTTTTTTAAAAACTCTTCAACACTGGAATTGAAACAATACAGTAACACAAAATTTCAAGGGGGAAATATTTTTTTTGACACAGAATATTCTGACAAGGAAACGTTCTTAGGGTGAACTCACAGAAATGCACGAAAATTTTACAGGCATAAGAAAATGACTCAAAACACTTACTGTGAAAAAATTAGCTGCTGAATTTCAATAGTAGAGGAGTTATTTAAATTTGAAAATTGGGTTCTGAGTTGCCAGACGCATTCATTTAGCACCACTTGGCGACTTTTCAATCGGATGGAATGATAAATTTGATTCGAAGTGTCTAAATCCACGAAAGTTGAACCGTGCTGAAGTATTAGCGAAATTCGTTAGAGTTGAGTTGTTACTTTCGTGAATTTAGACAGTGCCAATTTGATTTCTATCTGACAGAAGTGGCTCAACTAATAGATTAAATGATACGAGCTCGATACCCAACAGTAACGTTTGGAATAAGAAATTATTTTTTGTTTCATGAGCTTTTTTATATTTTAATTAATTTTTATTCATGCTATATATTTTATGAAACTTTTCTGATTGGCCAATTTAAAGGCACTGTCTAAATCCACAAAAGTAACAACTCAACTCTAACAAATTTCGCTAATACTTTAGCATGGGTCAATTTTCGTGGATTTAGACACTTCGCAAATTAAATTACTTTAGAGAAAACGCGGCCAGTCACTTTATGCCATTTGGCGCCTTCACTGCATGTTTCGGCTGTTGCTAGCCGACCGTCGTACGACGGACGGCTAGTCCCACGGCCATGGCGACCGACGTATTGTTTTGTACTGTATTTCACAATCCCTGCAAGATTTTTATACTTTATTAGCAATGCCCATCCATGTGGACTTGATTCTTGCTGTTTCTATAAAATATTTTAGCGAAATAATTTATTTTCAATAAATTAATAATTTAAAATTTAAAAAAAAAAATTAGACTAAGTAAAACATTTAAAAAAACACAATGAATTTAATTAAATAAGGAATGACTGTTAAACAAGAGCAATTAATTCTTGCAATTTTTAATGGAATAATAAAAATTAAAATTAAATTTACTGAAAAATAATTCCTGGGTTCGAACCTACGACCTTCCGCGTGCCAGCCAGACACACTACCACATCCCCACCCGGGCTTCGCTAGATGCAATCCTAAATACATGAAAACCACGCCTTTAACCCGAGCATGCGCACAACGGTTACCAGACGGTTTGCTAGTCACTCCCGCATGTTTCACTTTGTAAGGTTGCACTTGGCGTTGAAAATGATGATTTTCAAAGTTAATTTACTCCTCCCCTAATGAAATTCAGCAGCTAATTTTTTCACAGTAAGTGTTTTATATCATCTACTAACCCCTGTAAAAATTTCACCCATTTCTGTGAGTTCAGCCTGAGAAAGTTTCCTTGTGAGATAACAAAGTTTGAGATAATGAAGATGCACTACACATCACAACTATAATTAAATAAAAACCTCCATTAATTTCTCATTTCTAAAATCTTTGTTACTCACTCTGCATTGCTTCTTTCTTGACATTATTTCCAGAACTAGATGAACTCGTAATCATGTAAGAAGGATGCATTTTTAACCATGAAACTATTTCTTTTACAGTTGGGCCATGTTCACTTGTTATGACACTCCCTCGTAACCTATCCAATACCACTAGCCTTTGGTTATCAAAATCAGTGTTCTAAAAGAGAAAGAAGCAAATACTGTAAAACATTTTAAATTTTATGAAAACAAGAACTATGAAATATGCAAAAGGAAAGTAAACAATTTTAGGATATACTAGTTTACTGGATTTAAATTGTGACCAAGGTATTATTTTTCTATTAAAATTAAAAATTAACCCTTAATTATCATTTTAAGATTGAACATAAAAATATAATTTGGGTTTAGTTGGTGTATTATTAGAAATAATTTAATTTTTAGTTTGAAAAAGTTCTAGCAAATACTTTTTCTTCTTTTATCAAGATATTATTAAGGAGCAAAATGTAGGCATTAATGTAGGAATGTAGAAGGAAGTAATCCTAATATCAGAAAATAATCTTACTTTGATTCCTGCACTAGATGATCGCATGATATTGAGACATTTTTCAGTATACTGTTCTAAGCACGCATTACTGCAATAACAGGAATTTGGCATTGCTTCTAATTTACAATTTGTACAGTTTATCTTTTTCCTGAAGGACTTCTGAAAAAAAAACGACATATTTTATACAGATAAAGTATTAATACAAGTAAAATGAGAGGTTTATCTTTTAAAAAATCTTGTGTTAAAGTAAAGCTTTAACTCATTATTTTAATAGTGACTTTTAAAAATTACTCATATTATGTTTTTATTTAATCAGTGATATTAATTGAATCGTCAGTTTGAAGAAGGGAATAAGTCCAAAAATCAAGTTTTGAGAAAATCGAAAAAAAGTAATGGAATTTTCATTGTATGGACATCGATCTCAACTTCAAGGGGTTATATCTCCCTATAGGGGTTAGTTATTTTCCCCCTCTTTTTACCCATGTGTAGGGCAAAGCTTGGAGATTGTTTTGAGCACAAAAAGTCAATTTGTCATTTTTTGGACTTATTCCCTTCTTCAAACTGACGATTCAATTACAATATGACCTTAAAACCATGAAAATTGCAAATAAATTTATGTTTAAGAAGCATTTTTTGAAATTCTGAAACAGTTTTGGATGTGAAAAAGGTAAGATCACACTTTTGTAATTTGAAAAACTACCTTTTCCTTAGGAGTAGTGAAATTTTTCTTTCCATTAACAGGAGATGGTTTTATTGGGGTATATTCCTTGGTTGATCCAGGGGTTCCTTGGTTGATCTTTGGTTGATCCTTTAACATTGGAGATTCTTTATGTACAACAATATTTTTTCCAGGAACTTTAGGAGACTTTTTCATGACTAATTGCTTCAAAAGCTTCTCTGGGGCTTCAGTAGGAGGTTTTATAACCTTCAAAACTTTAGAATTGACAGGAATTACTGTTTTTTTCACCACAACCTCTACAGTAGGTTTGATTGCTTGACCTTTAACTAATTCAGTAGATGAAACTGGGTTGTTTTTTGGACCACCAGAACTTTCCACTTTGGGAACATGTACTTCTTGGGATCTTCCAGAACCAATACTAAGTCTCTTTTCAGGAACTTGGTTCTTCTGGAAAAAGAGTTCAAGATTTCTATAAGTGTGAAAAACATTTTAGTATTAAACCTCACTGAGCAACCAACCACCAATAAAATAGCCAGGTATCACTATTAACAGGTTCTATGGTCCATGGCACCCTAATATCAGGATGTAAAATATTTGCTTTATAAGTCAAGCTTAATTCCGTTAAGTGAACTATATAGGGTTACTCAATAATAATAAGTTTAAAAATTCTTAATTAAAAATATAATCATAAGTTTTAAAACTCAGCCTACCCTAGCAACACTTCAAAGCTGACCATTTTCATTGCATCCATATCACATAAAATAAGAACATGGATTAATAGGCACACTAGGGTGGTCCTTATTTTTAAAGTTTGAGAAATTTTAAGCAAGACCCCTTCTCCCATTTGTTTCATTCTACAAATAAATTATTTTTGCAAAATTTTAGCTCAATCAAAAATATTAACCTGTGCTGCAAAAGCTTTAAAGTTTCTATAAAAATGCTATAAAAACAACAAAAATACCAAAGATTAAACCCTCACATTTTTTTCGTGATTTTTTATGAGAAACTAATATAGTTATAGATATAATGTTCAAGGTTCTATTCTTTTATCACTGCCCGTTGGTAATAATTTTTTAATGTCAACAGAACTCTTGTTAAGTTATTTTTCCTGCACTTTTAAACAGCTAAAACTCTAGAACTATACTATTTAAAAACTTGAAATCAGTCCCATTTTGTTCATAATTTTATCCCTTTGATTGATTTAGCATGCATCATAACCACCATTTTCAAGAATTTTTTTCAAAAGTAGAAAAAAATTAAATAATATGTTTTTTTAAATATTCTTTAAAGAAAATTTAAAGCTTTCAAACTGCTAAAATAAACATTTTTACCAAATTTCAAGTAGAAAATAAAATTTAATTAAAAAAAATTTGAATCTCCGAAATTCTAAAGCTTGATCTGACTTGTTAAAAGTAAAAAGAATTAGATATAAACATAATTCTAAGGAATTTTCAGGGGAAATGCATGTACATTGAATGAAAGTTGTAACTAAAGTTGGGAAAGTTGGAAGAACTAAGTTGGTTTGTACTGAATCTGTTAATTGTCGTATTATCTGAAATTTATGTGAAATTTTTTGCATGTTTTAAAGTAATGTGAACAGTGAACACCCTCAAGCGATTTTATGAATTTTCCATGAGTGAATTACTCTTTTCTTTATAATTTTAGAACTTGTTGATTTTGAACTAGTTAACATCTTGTCGACATTAAAAAATTATTACTACCAAAAAAGGGGTGATAAAAGAATGAAACCTGAAACATTATACCTATAACCATATTAGTTTCTCATAAAAAACCATGAACAAAATGTGAGGGTTTAAACTTTGGTTTTTTAGTTTTAAAAAAGTTAGCATTTTTTTTTGAAACTTTGAGGCTTTTGCGGCACATATTATTGTCCAAATGAGCTTAAATTTTGCATACATTATTTTCTATAGTGACACAAAACTAGGGGGCGTCATTAATTGAATTCCTAAAACTTTTTTTTTACCATACAAATAAGGACCACCCTAATGCAGCCTGTTGAAGCATCACATTCAACCTTTTCATAATTTTAATACAGATGTACAATCAAGAATGTTTAATAGCCTCAACAAAAAAACCCCTCAAAATGTAATTTCATTAAGTGCAGTAACTAGTGGCATAACCAGAAATTAAGTGCACATACACAGGGGTACAAGGTTACAAAAATCAGATAGTCCAGTTTAATTAGAATGTAAACAAACTAAAATAAATAAAAGTTATCAATGTATTTTCTATATCAACTGTATAGAAATAAAATTAATCATGACATACTTTAAGGTTGATCATCTTTTCATTTGAAACTGTAGGAGCCACTTTTGGTACATCTAAAAGATATCAAAATACTGAGTCTACACTAAATCGATAATATAGATAAAAGATTTATTAGTTTTATGTACTACCAAATTAAAATTTAATAATACATTTAAAAATACTAAACACTTATAACTAATAATATAAATATACTAACTTTGATAATACATAACACCCAAACAAGGATATGCATTACCTTTTGGTATACAATTAGGACAGTGCCATTCCTTTTTCTGCTTTTCTAGTTGCATGCCAAGCTGTTTGGTAACACCAACACAGCTACCATGAAACCAGTCCTCACATTTATCACACTGTATCATGAATCTAAAATTAAACATTCTAGATCAGTGGTCTCCCCAAACAGTTATGAAGCTTGTGATCTAATCTATCATAGCATTTTTAAGTCCCACTGTGAGCAGAATACTTTTTTCAATACTACATTGGAGCTTGTTAGAACAAAAGTGGTATAAGTCCACTGAATGTAGTTTTGAGTAACTGAAGGATTTCTCTAATAGTGCCTGTGTTGTTCCAATTGAGAAAGCATTGTTTAAGCAGTTCTTAAAGGCAACATATCGAGCTTTTACTTTAGGGGACTCCCTTACTAGATAAAGGATCTTAAAAGAAACCTAAATGCATGCTTTTAGGGAATTATTTTGGACTTATTACACTTTTATTCTGAGCAACTTATTTGTTTATTGATTTTAAATTTACACTATAACAGAAATTTAATTGTTCTTCAGAAAGAAATATTAACTATAATGAGATGGGTGGAACTATTTCTTTGCCATCAGTTAAGTTTTTTATGATTATGAGGGAATAGGTAGTGGTCACTAGTCAAATATAGCTGTCCAAGTGTTCATCAGTGAGTCTGCTTCTGTATTTAATTTGAATAAGTTTCATGTTGGAAAAAAGAATCTCACAGAGATATGTAGGGCTGTAAACATTGCTTCACTGACAAACCTAGACTTAAATTGGGAATTTTTCTTAAGGAACAAGAAGTTAATATTTTCAGAATTTTAAGAAAGTGACTTAACACATTAAAAAAAGAAAACTGAATGCATAAAACAATCAGTTTACAGCTGGAATTATTTATAACAAACAGATATATGGTGGATAGTGATATTACACTGAAATATAACATGAATGAAAAAATAACAGATGAAAATAGTTACATCTTATAGATTTTGGGTCCCCTTGGATGTAATTTAGACTTAAATAGTGCTTTTCGACCCTGAAAATCGAATTCAAAGTCGTTAAGTCATTGAAAAATGTAAAAAGATGGAGGGGCTGTTCCCCGAAAATACTGAGTCAATTCAGAATTATAATGGTGATTTTCCTGTTCAACGACCCAAAATCTATAAGAAATGACCATTTTCATCTCTGTAATCAAGTTAAAATTTGTTGAACACTGTGACCAATCACATAATTTCCTCAAACTTTTTCCTGGCTTATTGATTAATTTTGCCCAATTATTGTGTGCCAACACAATTTCAAAACACTTTTTATAGTAAGATTTAAATGTTAAGTATCTATAATTTAGTCACAATATGGGTCATACCTAGAGTTATGAGGTTTCCGACAAATGCACCATAATTTCGTAGGATCATCCTCTTCATAAGAATCATCATCATCGTCATCATCTTCTTCAGATTCACTACTTGCGTCAGAATCATCAACACGTGTTTCAACAACTTTCTTTGTGGCTTTTCTTTCTCTGACACTCTTTCTAACTAAAAGTTGGGAAAAGAAAAATCAGTTCTAGGGCAATAGAAAATGTGCAGAAATTGGCAAAGTTTGTTTTATAAAGTATGAACTTTTAATACACATGAAATAAATTAATACTTGATTTGTCAATGAAGGTATACAATTTATAAGATTCCCTGATCACTGCATAAGACTCAGATTTATCAATTAGATGTCTAATACAGTACAGTAATTTTAAAAGCTGGAATAAAAACAAAATAACTAACCTGGTTGTTTCAGATCCTCTTTTTTATTAGATGAATTTAGTTTTTCTCCACAGCTTTCCATTTTGCTAACAGAGAGAGACCTTTGCTCAGATGAGGAATCCTTTTCATTCTGGTTAATAGCCTCTGAGGTTTCAGGATCCATTTTTGCTTCATCAAGAGAGTGATTTCTGTTAGATGTTACATTAACTTTAGCTCTAGTAGTAGCTCCCTTGCTCACTGGAACCACTGAGTTATCAGGTGTATTATCACAGTTACTTGAATCATCTAATAAAGATTGCTTCTTTTCTGAAAGTTTTTCTGGGACTGAAGTTTTGCTAACAGGTGAACTTATACCCTGGTTACATTTATTGGTGTTTTCGTCAAATGATTCTAGTTGAGAAACAGTAGCTGGCAGTTTTTGAGACACCAAATTCTGCTTTTGACATTTAGGTATTTCTTCAGTTTTTGTCATGTTTGTATTCTCAGGTGTCTGTTCCAAAGGAGAAATAGCTATTTTGGTTTCATCACTATGTTTATCACACAAATTACCAGAGTCATTATCACATGTATTACTAGTGCTTTCAACAACATTTTCTTTTAAAGCATCACTTGCAGAGTTAAGTGTAAGGAGCTTGGTTGTAGATGTTAGTTCTAGATTTTTGCTAGGACTTTCTGTTTCTTGAATAACCTTTTCAATAGAATTTTTTTCTGAGAGTTCTGTCTGACTGATTATGGAGTCTGCATTTAAAGACTTCACAGTGTTAAAATTTTGATCTGTTAACATTTTATCAGACACTGGAAGATTGGAGCTATCAAGAGTCAATTTCAAATCAGGATTAACATCTGATTTTGGAGTGAGGCAGTTTTCAAAAGATGAATCATCTGTTTTTACTTTCACCATAACATCAGGAGTGCTAAACAATGCAGGTTCATTTTCATTCATAGGTAACCGAGTAATTTCTTTTTTCATCACCTTCTTTTTAGAACATTTTGAAGGAGTAGAAGAGGAGGTTACTTTATCATCAGAATCCTTAGTATCCATTGAACTTTGCTGCACTTCAGAAGCATCATTTATGGATACTGCTTGCTGAGAGTCAGATGATTTTTTTCTTCCTTGGCATTTTTTATCAACCATCACAACACCTTTGGGTGACCTTTTCTGTTTCGGCTCAATAACATTAGCGTTATCACTTTGGGAAACAGGCTTATTAACTCCAGTTTCTTGGGAATTTCGTGCAATTTTCGTAGCTCTCTTACTACATATAGCATTTTTGATTCCTTTTGTACCAGCTCTTTTCTTAAGCACTTCAATCTTTGTACTTTTGTGTGTCATCTTTTTTTTCAATATTTTATTAACAAGCCTTTTGTTATTTTTAGCTTGGACATTGTTTTGTTTTTGTGGACTAAGGGGGGGTTTCTCAGAATTTATATCAACATTAGAAGATGAATTGGACAAGGTTTCATTTTCTTTGCTTATCACTAGTAAAGGTTCTTTGGTACACTTCTCTAATAAAGGTTGACTATCAGATAAGATTTCTCCGATTTCCTGCATTTTTTCTAGTTCAAGAGAGCAGGCAGTTACATTTTTCTCATCAGGCATATGTGATAAATTATTTTCGTTAAGAAGTTCTTGCTCAGCAACTACTTTTTCATCTACAGTTTTAACAGTCACTGCATCTTGCTTTTCATTAGTATGGTTTGGTTCCAAAGAGTCCGTTATAGGTTTCACACTATTAGAATCATTTTCAGATAGTGATTTACTCAAGTCATGATAATTTTCTTTAGAATCTTGGGGTGCTGGTTTTGGAATATAAATGTTTTTATCTTTGACGGTTCCATCTTTTAGGCAATCAAAAAGAATTATTTGTACATGTCGTTTTTTGACATCAGAAAAGTTGTTATCAGACTTAATATTTTTTACTTCATTTTCGTGACTATTTGTCTCACTAGAAGAGTCTTTAGAACTGGTTTCTTTTTCTTTCTTGGTGCCTATTTTTTCAGTTCTATCAGTAAGAGTTTCTGAAATAGCAGCATCAAGGCAAGATGCAATGTCCTTTTCTATCTGTTTACGTTCAATCTTTTCAATTTGGCGTCTAGATCTCCTAATAGGTGTGGTATTATTAGGTTTTTCAGAAGACAAATCTTTGGAAGATTTATTCTCATTGCCTTCTTCACCAGTTTCAACTGAATTTTCCATTCGTAACTTTTTACTGGGTAATTCATCTTCATTTTCACATTCAATAGATTTACATTCAGATGAAACTTTAGTATTTTCTTCCAAGCCTCTTTTGGTAGGAATTATAGTTTCTCCCGATTCCTTTTTATCAATAACTGGAACAGAATTGTCCTTTGATATTGAATCAGTTTCATGTCTGAAAAGGACAATGATATTAATAGGTAATTAATCTCATTTTCAGAGAAATAAATAAGGTTTTTAAAAGCTTAAGTACATATAAGATTAAAAGGCATAAATCCTTAAATATAGGGTGTTTCAAAAGTCAGTTTTGCGGCTTTTATTTGGAACCAACGTGTCCTAGGGTCACGGAAGTAAGGTCTACCCTCAGGTAAGTAACCCTGGAGAATCCATTTAAATGACACAGCGCCCCTAGTGGTGAAACAAAAAAGTTAAAAAATTATTTTAAACATTGAAGGAGATGGAGCAAAAACCTCAGTGAGAATATTGTTGCCAGTGTTATATGAATTTCATGAATTTTTACAGAGATATCAGCATAAGAAAACAGCACTTTGTTAGGCTTCAAAAAAGAAAGTTTCTTTTTATTAAATATTAAAAGAAAAAAACACAATACAACACAATAAAACTGAAAAATTCGCATATTTACGAACTTTTTTCTGGCGCTGTAAGTCATCTCAATGGATTCTGCAGGGTCACTTACCTAGGGGTAGTCCTTACCTCAGTGACCTTAGGACACGTTGGTTCCAAGTAAAAGCCGCGAAACAGACTTTTGAAACACCGTTTAATGGCGATTTAGTTTACTAAATTCATTATAATCATAAGTGAAAGCTAGAAAAATTGCAAGAAATTAGGCTTGAACAAACCTTGTCACTTACTAAACATTTTTTTAGTCCTTAGAAAATAAAATTATTAGATTACAAAAATAGTGTTCAAATTGCAATAACTTACCGAATAACATTTTCTAAGCGCTTAGCATAATTGTGTTCATTCAAAATGAACTCCATTACTTTTGAGTGTGTATATGTGCCAACATTTTGTACTTCCTCATGATCAACATAATCAGATTCAGTCTCCTACAAATTAAGTGTATTAGTGCATTAGTAAACAAATAAAAAATGCAAATGGCATGGATAACAAAAACTTTCATAGCATTTTAATATTTTACTTCAATAAGACATGATGATGAAAAAAACCCCATGGAACAAGGGTTTTAATTCTTAAAAGAAAAAAGTTACTACTATTTTTTAAGGCAGGTAAATTTTATTTCTTATTTATATAATATTGTTTATAAGTGCTTTGTAAATAATTTTAATTTAGGTATTAAAATTGTAGGGAATATTAGAGTACTATAGTATGAAGACCTTAAGAGTTGGGGTAAAAGTAAATTAATACAATAAATGCTCTAGCTAAAGGCTTATTCCATAATTAAAAAATCGTAAATTACTTTAGATAATTTAATCCTAAAGAGATAATAGAATATCTTTTAATTGTAATGCAGGGGTTGGTATATCGGAAGTCGTTGCGAAAAGTTCTTTTGTATAATAATTCTAGAGCATTATGAAAACTTTTTACTAGACACATGAAGTATTTGATGTAAAACACAAAAATTAAGACCAATCTAAAGCTTGTTACTGAAACTATTGTTAAACACTGTTCAACAATAAATAACTCACCAGCTCACACACTGCTCCAATAGTTTCAATTGGCGGACAAGTTGAAAAATCTGTTCTCCACGATGCTATAAAATAAAAAAACCTCAATTAAAGTAAATTTAGCATGCATAAAGGGTTTGGGGAAAGTAATTTAACAAAAAATAACTTTCCTAGGGTAAGTTGGGGTACGAGCCCCCCTCAAACTAAAATAAGTACAAGAAATTTCACACTTACTCACATTGATGTTACATTTTGTCACACTGAGAGGTTTTGCATATATTTGAGTTTTGTTTAATTTTCTTTGAGATTATAGAACTAATATAAAATATATTTCCAGAATGGATTGTTATAAAGCTCAAGCTACATTTTTCAAAGTTTACAGGTAAGTTTTCATTATCTTTTAAACTGTTGTGCAAAGTTTAACTTAAAATACAGACTCTGCAATTTGAAAATTTACAAAATCTTTAATAAAGAAGTGTTTTTAAGAGGTGACTCACTTACCCTGTAATTTTAGCTCAATAGGAGTAAGTGGGACATTATGGGGTAAGTGTGTCTCAGATGATGTTGAAACTATTAACGAGGGATGAAGATGAAGTAATAATTGTTCTTCCTCTGCCAACTTAAAGCAGGTACTCTCATTTATACTCGAATGCAACTTAAGTTGAGCCTGACGTCATGGTCACATGGAAGAAAATCTGAGTAAACAGAAAGCCTGCTGGGTTGCTAGAAGCCCTTATTGGCTGGCGAGTTTGAGAGCGAGCTGTACTACTACACACTACGCCACTTTAAAAAATAATAATACTCAACATTTTATGCATATCGGGATGAAATGATGCTTAACATACGTGGATTTAAAAAAATTATTCAAAATTGAAGCTCTAAATTTAACTCAAAATTCAGACACCTCGCAGGGAACTACTTTCTTTGGTTGCTCTCAGCATATTTTTACAGGCTCAAGTTAAGTTGCAACTGAGTATAGTGTTTCCAATTTGTTTTTCATCTTACAATGTTTACTGATGTGCCAAAATATATCTTAATAAACCTTATAATGTTTTCAACACTATTTTATATATTAAAACATATCCCTTTGGGTTTTTAAAACATTTTATAAAATACTTTTGTTTTTCATTCTATTGTTAACTATTATACTGATATTAATGTGAGTAGATTTCTCACACATGGACTGTCACAATAAAATATTTTACATTGAAAATTTTTGTACTTTATCAAGTAACCCTTACTTCCTTATAAGTTTTACTAGCTTTCAACCTAAATAAAGAGTGGGTGACCCTTTATATGGGGTAAGTGGAACATCCATTTGATTTGTAAAGAATACCAGTTTAGAAATGTGTAACATTACTTTAGAAACTAATAATAAATTTATTATATACCTTTTATTAATATACTCTTAAATGAAATAAGTCAACAAGTTCAAATTTAACCGTTTCAAAATTTTTTTATTAAGCTCCAAAAATGTACTGTTCTAAAAAGGGTTCCACTTACAACCAATCCTAGATAAATGTATAGATAACTAGCTAAAATCAAATAATCTACAGTTGGAACACAATACTAAAAATATAAGAAATTCAATAAAAAGTTACCATTATGAGTAGTGGAAGGTCTTGCCTCTGTTGAATCACAAGACCCTGGATTCAAACTGTGGCTAGGTAGGGAATCAGTTTCCATGATCTAAAACAACAATATTCTATTATCCATGAGTTAAATAACTTAAATAGCTTTTATCCATGAGTTAAATAGCTTTGACACATAGTTCCAACAAACTGGTTTTAAACAATAGGGGTTTCCCCCAAGAAACACACAATGTTTTAAAAAATCTTATATTAACAAACTGGTTGTTACCCTTTGGTATTTTAATAAAAAAGAACTTAAAAATTCATGAAAATCCTACAAGTGACAGATAATGTACCGAATAATAGTTTGTTGAGAACTATTGCCTAGTTATACAAAACTTTTTATTTCAATGTAGAATTACTTGAAGAATGGGATAATGTTTTAATTTTTACATGAAATATTAAAATCATTTTATTTCTTGTGCTCAAATTCATAACTGAATTAATTATGTCTGGATCAAGTGGAAGTTATTATAACTAAAGGAAAACCTTTACTTACCAATCTGATGCTTTTCCTTCATTTGGTTTATTTCCTTATGTACACTTAATCACATTTACTCCTTTCAACTAAAAACAAAATTAACTAATATTATCCAAACATTATAGAATTAAAATGGTAAGCGCAATGATAGAAAAAACTATCTAATTTTCAATTAACAACTTAAAACTAGGATAAGTACTTGAAAAAAATTTAATTCACAGTATAAGTAGATTGACAATAAGAAGACAACTAGAAACTTGTCTAAATTTCTAAATTTAAAAAAGTTAGGCTACGAAAAAAGGTATGTTGAGCAAAGAAGCAAATCAGAGCACAAATCCTTTAAGTTGCATAATTAACTAATTTAAGAAGACAAAGCATTGTTTAACAAATTATTTAATAGTAGAAATTGAAATTTAGTCTAAATTTATCTTATGTTACTAGATTGACAGATGAGGTTTATTCAAATTTTAAAATGTATACAATAAAAAATTTCTATCACATTTTGATGATTAAAACACCCAACAGGATGTGTTATAACACAAAAACCAATTCTGGTCCTTATTCCTCATTTTGCTGAATCCTAAAACATAGCCAAAGAGCCATTTGAATGTCAATAATAGATAACAGTGATACCTTAAACTTAACAAGGCATGAGTTGGTTTAGGATTCCTTATGTCAGTGTTTCTCACCCTTTAATTGGTTAACAGCACACTAAAAGCCATGTTCACAGCCATTAGCATTGGTTTTAACCAGCTGCTAAAAATAAGATAAATTAGCTTTTGGTAGAATCCTTCTATGACCAAGGATTTAAGACCAATGTTGATGGCTGTAAAAGTCATACGGAATCACAAGGGGCACACCTGAATAAATAGGATTGTATGATATTAACTTTCCAGAAAAGTTTTTTTAATCTTACTAGCTTTTTGGACATTTATTTCTAGTAATGGAAAAAACCTGAATTCTCATAATCATATAAACAGGGGGTCAGCAAGTAATCTTAAGTGAGGTCCTAATACTTTTAAAAATCTCTATCCAGGTCTAGAGGAAAAAAAATTGTAAATAAACTACTTGAATAACTAAGAACAGTTTTTTTTCACTAGTGTCTCGCAAAAATTATTTATATTGACAAAAATTATACAATGCAGTACAAAATAAGTGGGAATATGAAATGTGATCAAATTTGCCCTGAAGAGTTTTAAGAGAGCTATAGCATCACTCCATTGATTGTAGAGTTCAATACCCATTCGGAATGTTTTCAAAATATGAGCCAAAGCATTAAACTAAAAAAGCCTGTATTCAGTAAATATCTTTTTATACCTGAATCTAACACAATCTTTGACTGATAACACTACTCGACAAAAAAATAGGGTCAAAATGCTGCTGATACAACACAAGCAGATTCTTGTGTAAAATGGTCCCCTGAATCCGACCCCTGTTTTCCTCCATCACGTTCAGATTTTTGGGGAACAGCCCCTCCCCCTTTTTACGTTTTTCGACGACTTTATAACTTTGAACTCGATTTTCAGGGTCAAAAAACATTGCTTTAGTCTTCAAATTGCACCCCAGGGGACAAGAAAGGTTCAAATTAATAAAATTTGGAAATTCATAACAAATGGATAGGTTTAAGGGGTAATTACCTACCCCCCTAAAGGGTCTTAACCCTTCCCCAAGGACCCAAATTTAATAATGATATGCAGCAATGATTTTTAGGAAAAGCGGTTAAGGAGTTATCACCCCCGAAGCACCCGCGGAAGGGTTCAGAAGGATCTCTGAATCGCGCTGGCGCCCGCGCGCTAAGAGAGTAATATCCATGCTTTGAAAAGTTACAAAATGAGAATTTTCTTATATTTTAAGACTTTACTTAGTAGAAATTCTTTATTTCGTTAGTAACTGGCCAGTTTTATGGAGGTATTCCATGTTTCAATTTGTTATTAGATGCACGGCTGAGGACAACAATGCAGAACTTCAGAGTTAAAATGGTATACAAAAGAGTTAATATGTCATTGACTGAATTTAATCATATATTTATGTAACATGATCTCCTGAATTCAAATATGACACCCATTTTTTCTATCTCCCTCAGTTTTTAAGGAAAGCCTTAAACTTATATTTATCACTTTTCTCTTATGTTATGGCTCTGCGAATTTGATTTACTGGATTAAAGAGCTTTATTTTTACCACTAATTTTTGAATAGCTTTACATTGGTAGCAATTAAATAGTATCTAAGTGCACTAACACGTTTAAAATGTTAAATAATATAAGCCGTGCATCTAATTACAAATTGAAACATGGAATACCTCCATTAAACTGGCCAGTTACTTACGAAACAAAGAATTTCCACTAAGTAAAGTCTTAAAATATAAGAAAATTCTCATTTTGTAACTTTTCAAAGCATGGATATTACTCACTGAGCGCGCGGGCGCCAGCGCGATTCAGAGAGCATTCTGAACCCTTCAGCGGGTGCTTCGGAGGCGATAACTCCTTAACCGCTTTTCCTAAAAATCATTGTTGCATATCAATATTATATTTGGGTACTTGGGGAAGGGTTAAGACCCTTTAAAATTGATTTGCTTCAAAAATAAGCAAAATAAATAGGTATAACAAATACTTCTATTTTAACGATTTTTTTGCGTTTTAGGGGGTAATTACCCCTTAAACCTATCCATTTGTTATGAATTTCCATATTTTATTAATTTGAACCTTTCTTGTCCCCTGGGGTGCAATTTGAAGACTAAAGCAATGTTTTTTGACCCTGAAAATCGAGTTCAAAGTTATAAAGTCGTCGAAAAACGTAAAAAGGGGGAGGGGCTGTTCCCCGAAAATCTGAGCGTGATGGAGAAAAACAGGGGTCGGATTCGGATTCAGGGGACCATTTTACACAAGAATCTGCTTATGTTGTGTCAGAAGCATTTTTACCCTATTTTTTTGTCGAGTAGTGTAATTTTAGGCGCCGTTGAGTGATACTGGTGTAATCATAGATCAGGGCAAATTTTAGCACCTGGATCTTTCCTGGCAGACAGTTAAGGGCTGCTAACTGTATTTTTAGGGGACATCCATAAATTACGTGAGGTCAAAAAGGGGGGAGGGGTTTGGATAAATCTCACCAAGGGGGAGGGGGGTCGATTAAAATCTCACGTCAACTTTTAAAGTTAGAAATTATACGATTTTCTTTTTTTAAGTATGAGAAAAGAATACACACAGATAAGATACTGCAAATTATTTTTAAAAAGTTGTAGGTAAATCTCACTTGGTGAAGGGGGGGGTCCAGCAAAATCTCACTAAGGGGGGAGGGGGGTCCAGATTTTGGAAAAAAACGCCTCACGTAATTTATGGATGTCCCCTTAGAAGCTTTTGTTTGTGCTTGAAAGTTAATTTACTTGTTCGCCTTACTTTATCTTGGAGAATCTGCGAGAGACACAGCATGATTTAGTGTAACAATGTCACCCATGAAGATAAAATCTGGACAATAATTGCCTTTTAAAAGAAGTAGAACCATAGTACACAAGAAATCGGGGAACATTTCATATAAGTAGGGGTGTTGATTTTGAAATGGCTGAAAACGACAGAAAAGCTTTCAAGAAGAAATCCGACCGCTTTAAAATTGATCTTAATGGGAATAAAGAGTTTTTTAGTGATCTTTATCAGGGTTTCTACTAATATATTATGTTATGTTTTTGACAAAGAACTATATATATTTTACATACAGCTATACAACAGGAAAATATACAGATTCTACCTAACATTTATTTCTATTTAAAAGAGCTGTCAAAATGGTGATTTATGATATTTTTATAAATCTGTGGTTAAAGATCTGTTTAAATATTACTTAAGCACCAGAGGGGAAGAAGGTTAGCCATTTATTTATTATTCTGATAAAAGGGAATGGGGGATGTGAATGATGCTTATGCAAGACATTTAGAACACTTTATTTTTGAAAGTCTTCAATATAATAATCACCGAATCAACTGAACAGCTAAGTAAATGACTCGTTTTGCTAAAAACCTGAAGCATGATTGCAGACGCAGCGATTCCTCATTGGCCCGTTCAAACGACAACCGCACTGATTTGGTAAACCCGGTAGGGTAGCTAAAATTTAATAGTGAAATCATATTATGTCATGCCCTACAGCATTTCCCCATTTATCACCTTGGCATGATTCATATAACTTGGTGCTCTCCATATTCCCCCCACTTATTAGAGACACCCCCTCTTTGGCAATGCTTTTGGAATCAGATGCAGTAGACAGGCTAATAAGGTAGTACCATAATACATACAATTTTTCTGAGATACATTACAAGTTGTCTTACACATTTAGCAGTCTTTGGAAGAGCTATTAATATATTTTGAAGAGTTTTACAAGCTGTAAAATTTGTTTCATTTCAACCTCATTACAAGAGAAAAACATAAATCAGAGTTTATAGACTGCAACCTGAAATTTATGCAATTTAAGAGTATATAAACCTATTATATGAGATTTGCAAGGAGTGTCAACCTTGAAAACAGGATACCATTGTTCTCTTAAGTTATAATTAGTTTTAAAAACCTTTAAATATATAATCATGGGGTAATTCAGATAATTAGGGCTTAGTGTTACAGTTGGGGATGGAGTAGTGGATTCTGGCAATCCGGTGGTATGGAAGTTAAAATTGACTTCTCGCCAACAGATGGCATTGGCATAACAAAACTACACCAAGGCCCTGATTTTTTGGATTTATCAAATGATGCCTTATGACTAAATTAAAAATACCAGCGGTAAAAACATAGAACTTAATGTTAAACACAGTTTAAGGGATGTTCGACACTAAGTTAAGGAATCATGATTACAAATAACTCTGCTATATAATTAAAAATTGTATTTTCAAATCTAACTTTATTAGAAAAGGAAAACAATAACTTTTTTATTTACCAAATAGTAAACACAACAAAGATTATATAACTAAACTCATACCTGATTAGAGATCAAGTTCTGGTCTCTTCAGTTACATGAACAAGAAACTTTTCTTTGAAATATGACTGAACTGAAACGAAATTTGAAATCATTAATCACATTTTACATCTAGACATTTGATTTCAAAACAAAGTCAGTGAAAGTTCGGGCAAAATCACATGTAAATGTCAGTAGTTAAAAACATACAAAGGAGATCTGTTCTTTAAGTTTTAAGCATATAAGACATTTCTAAGAATAAAATCACAGTTCTTACAGTAGAATTATGAATAATTCAATATTTAATGAAAAATAAACAAACCCTTATTTTATCGTGAGTAAATGCATTTTTTACAAAACAAAACACTGTTGCCATCCTCTTTCTACTAAAGTACAAATTGCTGAGTTTGCTGCGCAGCTGCAACCCGCTATTGTTTGTTCTTTTTTGTTCTCTGTTTCTGTTCCATTTTTACAACCGTTTATTCGAAATCGAAATAAGAAGAGTATTTTGCTTTTTGGCTCTTCAACTGCAGAGCCACCTCTATTTCAAAAATAAAGCAAGGTTCATATTAATAAAGATTTTAATTTCCGTTTTAAGCGGCTCTGAATTACTATTTCCTATTTCACTCGATAGATAGCACTAGTTGAAAGCCTGGGCGCAAGTTCAGACTTGCGTATGCGCCAAGTTTTTAGCGTTAAAGATGACTAATATGGTAACCCTAACTCATGTTTAAAGAGCTAAATGTGCCGCTAAACAGCCAAAAATCGCCAAGCATACGCAACTCTGAACATGCGCCTAAAAGAGCAATTAGAAAAAAATGGCATGATTTCTCTGGTACATGGGAAATGTTTGTGAATTATGACCTAAGTTAATGCGACTTAGTAAGATAAAACAGTTTGTAAAAAGAAATTACATAATTAGCGTATTTGAGAGCAAGGTCTTGTGCACAGAGTATAGACGAGAGAGCTAGAGGATTCATCTCCGTCGATGATGTCCATACGCTAATGGCAACTTTTTTAACAGGGCTTTTCCCATAGACAAACTTCAGGCCAAATGGACCGGCCTCCTTTAATACCACGTCATTCTTTCCTGCTAATTCTGTCATTCGCCCACTGAAGCTGTCACTCAAATTCAAATCGGAACTGGGGGAAAAGAACAACACCCATGAAATTAAAATGGCGCTTGATGGATGGATCCAATCAGGAATCACTTTCGCCTTTTCTGATTGGCGGCTAGTGAAATTAATTATAATCTGGGAGCAGGAATTAAATTAAGTACCTAAAGGAAAACTGCCGTTTGGCATCTCTAAAAACTCTACTCTGTTGTCTTGTAGTTCCACTCACTAACCTTGATTCTTTTGGGAATAAAAAGAAGAAAAAGATTAAATAAAGTACCTATTTTAAGGATTTTAACATATATAGGGGAAAGTGTGTTGTACCTTCGGACAAAAATCACGTTTAGATTTTTCTAAGACAGGTAAAATCACATTTTGACCATTTAAAGTGCCCACAACCTATGGTCCTATAACTTTAGCAATTAGGAGAGTAATATTTTTTATTAGCTCAAATCTTCAAAATTGGATTTTTAATTAATTTTAATAACTTGACGAAATTCGAGCAGAACAAAGAGGGGTACTAAAAGCAAACGGATACAAAGAAAAAAAGACATCGAGGAGCAAAGAAAAGAGAAGATGAAGAATAAAATAAAAAAAAACACAATTAAAATTAAAAAGGTTTATAAAATTAATTTTTTTTAATTCAGAAAATTTACCTATTTTTAAATTTTAATTCTGTTGTTAATACATCTCTGGGTGTGTTCGCTTGTGTATTGAGAATATTAATATTTTTGCATTTCTTTAAATCTATACTTATATTTATTTGTTCTATCATATATTTTTGAGAATTTTTTTCAATTGGGTTTATATGTACTAGATATGTCACGGGCAAAGTGATTAATTTCAGAGAGGGCAAAGGATTAATCCAGAGTGGATCGGCGGGCAAAATGATAAATTTCATTGATAAATGCTATTGAATTTATCACATTGCCCTTCTCCACTTCGGGCATCACATATTGCCCATTGCCAGTAAGAAACATACAGGGTGCGTCAAAAGTCCGTGAGAACTTTAAAAATTAATAATAAAAAAACTAAAAGAGATAAAAATTGCGATCTGCTATAATGTTCTTGATATGGCTTTGGATTTTTTACACCAAATTTTGAAAATTCGTAGTTCTCCGACCTGTATGTAGATGACAGCACCACTTTTTACTAAAATAGGGAATTTCGGCCAGCTAAGTTCCCCCTTTTATTTCAGCGTAGGGATAAATCGAATATTGCGATTGAATCGATTTCCAAATCAAATGAAACTCTAATCATTGGAATCTAATCGTCAGGGCCTGTTTTAAGTCATGGTGATCTTTTAAACATTTGATTAGAATGTTAAATTACGATGTTTCTCACACAAATTTAAACTTTTTACGAATGAATTTAGTTCGATCACGTACAGTGATAACGGAACTTAATTTGTATGATAGGTTTTTTTATTTATTCGGTCTTCTATCTCTCTAAAAAATTTAAAAATTATTTATTAGTAATTATCAATTATTTAAAGAGGAACACTTCTGTACTTAATTAGTATTTTTCAAATCCCTTTGAAACTTCATATTCAATTTTGGTTTGCTTGAGTACGATCGGAGAGGAAAGAAGAGAGGCAATAAATACATCGTTTTCAAATCTAAAAAAATATTCTAATAGTGATCTGAGATGAAGTTTTTTAAATGCGTAGGTGATCTGGCGTCGCACAGAAATTTCATAGTTTCACCTTATTACAGCCTCTTACTTTTGAGCATTGGGTGGATTTATGGAGAGTTTATTAGAGAAAATGAATGTCTAGGGAATTTGATTTTGTAAGCTTAAATCATGTTTTCAGAACAATTTGGGACATCTTGCCTGTATTTCTTACCACCAAGATTTCTTGTGCGGCTCCCTGGGGTACACTTAGATCCACCACAGTACATCTATAGATCTATCCCTCGTTACAAAAGAAGGGTGGATCGGATGATCGCAGCTCTCAAAAAAATGACAAAACATTTCTGACAAATAATAAAGGTCTTATAAAAGAAAGTTAAGATATTTCTTTCTGAATAAAATTTCAAAACTATTCAGTGGGGACCTCATCCCTCATCTTAGCTCGTTACACACAAAATCGTAATTAATACTCTATGATTTAAATCATTACAGTAACAGCCGTATTCTGTGGTTTCTGATCAGTGGTTAAGCATTAACCAAAGAAGGATTCTACCAATCCGAGTCTGCGATGCCTTCTTTGATTGTTGGTTAACTGCAGATCAAGTAGCACAGAATACGGCCGTAAGTGTTCTACCAATCTGCTTTAATGATTTAATCATGGACGCTTGGTATGAAGGGGGGCTATAGAAATAAGTTTGAATCAATCCCCTATTCTCTGAAACGATAGATTTTGACCAGAAGTTTAGCCCCCCCAAAAAAAACCGATTCTCTGATATGACCACACTGATTGTCTTTCTGATCATTTTTACTCGCCAAGTCGTAAACGGAAATTTTACCTGTTTATTTTTATTTTTTCATTTTACCATACCTACTAAAAGATGTGGGGGTAACATTTTAAATATTTTGAAAAATCTGATAGTTTAAAACTTTATAAAATAACTGGAAAATCAGATGAAAAAAGAGAAATCTGAAAACTTCTAAGATTTCTCACTTTTATAAAGAATGAATAAATAAAAAAACCTAGCATACAAATTAAGACCCGTTATCACTGTACGCGATCGGACTAAATTCATTCTTAAAAAGTTTAAATTTGTGCGAGAAACATCATAAAATAGGGTGGGTTGGGGTAAAATGGGTCTTGGGGTAAAATGGGTCAGTTTTAATTAACTCGATATAAGTTAAATTTAAATTGAATTATTTTCGCTCATTTTTTGTATTATAATCTTTTACCTGTTGGCAACATTTTACGACTGTCAAAAATTTAGATTCATGAATTTAAGAACTGAAAAAATATTTTATTTGAACGGTAAATGGCGTTGTCCAAGGTATATAAACTAACAAGGTATGCACTTCCAGCGAAAAAGGCGTGGCTTTTGAAAATGACGTCACCCAGGATATATTTCCTATTCACAGCATGGGAAAATGCTTATTTTTGGTGATTTTTATTAAAATAAGGACCAAAGAAACTTTTTAACACTTTACACTGGACACAATTACGAACATGTTTATAGGTTATCAAATTTTTTGAATTAGAACAATAATTTTAACTCAATAATAGCCGATCAAAAATATGAACTTGAGCTCTACAACGATGTGCTTCAATCTCTCTGCTTATTGATTTTAATTACTAACTTGTATAAATGAAATTGAAACAGCTGCTGATACAAAGAAAACAAAATATTAAGCAACTATTCAATCATAAAAACTTTCAGAACATTCTTGTTATGCTAAAATTAATATCGCTGTTCTGCTATGTCAAACTTGAATATCCATTGTATCGAAGCAGTTTAGATTTTTAAAATAAAAAATATTCAGTATCTAAATAAATCAAGTACTGGAAAATATGGAAAACAAAAAGCTAAAATCTAAGAACTAATTAATTTAATTTAATAATGGATTTATTCAAAATTTTAGTGCATTTACCTTTAATGATCCTTTTACAGTCCAGTCAGCTTGTTTATTTTTATTTGAGGTTCAGAAATAATATTCTTAAAATCGTCTGTCACTTTAATTATCTTTTTTAATATTTTTATACTAATTTTTTTAAATAAGTGGGTGATTGTATTCATAAGTTTTAAAACAAACTAAATAATGAATTTCAATAATATCGACCCAATTAATCCTGATGTATCTACGATCTGTTGCATTGCAATGGCGTGTATTGGCTGATATGCTCGTCATTGATTGGTCCGTTATTTTATATCCTGGGTGACGTCACTTATGAGCATACCTTGTTACTTTATATACCTTGGGCGTTGTCGAAAAAACAGGGTTTACTAACTTCCAAAATATCTATACAGGGTGTATCTGAAATGGTGCAACAAACTTTCAGGGATGATAGTACTCATCAAGACGAACAAGAATCGGTATAGAAAGGGGGGTCCCAGACCAAATCCCAGGGAGTTAAAAATGGAGCGACACCCCCAAAAAATCATTGAAAAATTCTATTTGTAGAAGAACTACTATTGGTAAAAACTTAATTATGGTCTCAAAAATTGTGGTTTAATATGATCTTTAAAATTACCTCAAAAGTCTTCACTTTAAAATTTGTTTTATTATGAAAAAAGTTAAAAAACACAAAAAATGTGAAAACTCTGCCAAAACCTTATTTTGTATTTGGAAATCCTTTCTTTTGATTTGATAATCTGAAAGATCATAGTTGAAAACCCTTAAGTCCAAAGTTTCACGTAAATACAATCAATATCAAACACTTGAGATCCTGTTAAAGTTTGTTTCTTGCGTGCGCTAACAGCTGTTCTGGAAACAGCTCTAAAAAACTACTTGCGCACCGAAAAAACAAACTTTAAAAGTATCTCAAGCGTTTAATATTGATTGTATTTACGTGAAACTTTGGACTTAAGGGTTTTCAACTATGATCTTTCAGATTATCAAATCAAAAGAAAGGATTTCGAAATACAAAATAAGGTTTTGGCAGAGTTTTCACATTTTTTTGTTTTTTAACTTTTTTCATAATAAAACAAATTTTAAAGTGAAGACTTTTGAGATAATTTTAAAGATCATATTAAACCACAATTTTTGAGACCATAATTAAGTTTTTACCAATAGTAGTTGTTCTACAAATTGAATTTTTCAATGATTTTTTGGGGTGTCGCTCCATTTTTAACTCCTTGGGATTTGGTCTGGGACCCCCTTTCTATACCGATTCTCTTTCGTCTTGATGAGTACTATCATCCCTGAAAGTTTGTTGCACCATTTCAGATACACCCTGTATATTGTAATAAATTACAGGAGACTTTTGCAATATTTTTCCATAAAAGAAAGTCTGAGAGACATTTCAAGCCAATCAGCTTAGAAAAATATAGAATATTTTATCTTTTATAACAATATTTTGTACTTGGGGTAAAATGGGTCATAGTTAGGAGGCCTTCTGTATTAAGTAAAAACAATGTTTTTAACTTATTTCCTACAAATATACATTGAACTGTCATACAAGTTTATTTTTTTTATCCAATTGAAGTATTTTAATTGCTACATTTGAACAATGTTCATTAACTTCGGACTTTTACAATTTCATTAAAGTACAACTTAAAACAAATTTTTTCAGATAAAAATAGCTTAGCCTATTGCCTTTTTTCTTATTTTCATGTATATTTAGCAATAAATATATTTTTGATATCTTTTTGCAATGAGACCCATTTTACCCCAAGTTGGGGTAAAATAGGTCATTATTTTGATGCTAAGTTTAACCAACTTATAACTAAAAAATATTTGATAAAATTAGATGAAAATGTTCTGGAAGGATTTTAATGTCAAGATCCAATTGAAAGAAATCCTTAAAAAGTAATAGTTTTTAAGAAATAAGACTTATAATGTGAAAGTACCTTAAAAGTGACCCATTTTACCCCAACCCACCCTATCTTAATTTAACATTTTAACCCTTTATTTACCGAATTATGATTCGCTGCAATTTTTTTCGTGCACTTAACTTTTTTTGAGTCACTAAATTGAAAATTAAGGGATATACATAAAAATATAATCATCTTTGGGAAATTGAATCCGCTAGAGCCAATTACTTAAATTGATACTTTTGGGTACTGTCAGTACACGGAGTGCTAAAATATTCTCACAATACAAGAAAAACATAGCTTTTTTATCGCAGTAATAAGTCTTAAAAAATAATACACTTAACTTTTGACTTTAACTACTTTTTTGCGGGAACAAAAATGACAATCATGTGAATCCGATCGAAATGTCAGCTAAACTTAAAACTTCAGTTAAATCTATTCGCATTTCCCGCTAAAATACTCATCATAGAACCTTCGCTGCTTTTTATCCTGGAAGAGGATAGATGAAAGAGTGTTCCTGCAAATTATCGCCAGTATATTCGCAAGGATGGTTATTCTATGTAATTTTAAAGTTGGCGGTACTTGCAAGTACCGTCGGTAAATAAAGGGTTAATCAAATGTTTAAAAGATCAGCATGACTTAAAACCGGCCCTGACGATTAGATTCCGAGGTTTAAAGTTTCATTAGTTTCGGAAATTGATTCAATCGCAATATTCGATTTATCCCTACGCTGAAGTAAAAGGGGGAACTTAGCTGGCCGAAATTCCCTATTTTAGTTAAAAGTGGTGCTGTCATCTACATATAGGTCGGGGAACTACGAATTTTCAAAATTTGGTGTAAAGGAATCAAAGCCAAATCAAGAACATTGCAGCAGACGGCACATTTTTATCTATTTTCGTTTTTTATTATTAATTTTTAAAGTTCTCACGAACTTTTGACGCACCCTGTATATGCATATATATTTTGAAACTGAAACTTTTGCCAGTCCTATTATTTGAAAAAATATTTTATATTAATTTTTTGTAATACTTTTTTTCTTTTCAAATTTTAAATACTATTCTATTTTTACTTTTTTCTTTTTCATGTATTATTCTAAGACTTAGCAATACACTTGTAAGGGATAGGGTAAACCGGGTAGGTGGACAAAACAGGGCTATGGACTTTATTCATTGATTTAGAGTGATATCTAGCGAAAAATGCTTAGAGCTATTCCCAGACATGAACCCTGACAACTTCCAGCCAGTCACCAGAAGTTAAATTAACGAACCCATTTTGCAGAGGGAATCATTTTTAAGTTTAACGAGAAAATCTTATATACCATTTTACCCGTCTGCAATATTACGCCACCAATCTTAAATACCCGTCGAGGGAGTCGGGGGTAGTGAGTCAGGCCATTTTTTAAGTAAGAAGTTTGGGGCCAAATGCCCCTACAGTGGTCTATTTTGCCCCCGTAGTGATGAAAGTTTGCCCCCAAAGTGTAAAAAAGGTAAACTGATAACTGCACCGAAAATGGTTTGAATCAATACTCGGTCAAGTCATTATGTTGGCCAGCTGGAATTAAAATACATTCCATCGGCCACCTGCATCACCTTCCCTCGAAAAGAACACAAAAAGCTTCCCCGCGAAAGGGCGCAAAATACTGCACCTCAGGGATAACAAGAGAAAAGGGAGCCGCACGAAAACACGATGATGGAATTACGAGACAAGCAGACCGCAGGAATAAGAAGGGGGTTACAAAGAGCCTGGGATTCACAAAAGTTGCCCCGGACGGCGGGCGCCACAAGGCGGCCCAGAATAATAAGGCAAAGTTAGATTAAATAATGAGAAATTTTGTACGCGCACCTGGGGGCAAGCGGCAAGTAGGGTGATAGTCACCTATAAATTTAAGGATACCAAAGTAAAAGGGTGGCTTACCATAGGCTATAGTAGATACAATAGGGAACACCAAGATTGGGTGATGTGGCCCCAGGACAGGCCTTGGGCGTGGATACCCCACCCGAATGGTTAACCTAAGCACCACCCAGAAGGGGGTAGCAACATATAAAACTGAAGGAGGCGAGGAAACGGGGCTCTTAATATAAAAATTTTCGGATAGTGAAGTGCGAGGGTGCGGTTTGGCAAAGAACGCCCGCGAGGGCCAACATGCCTAAAAGCGATAAAAAAAATAACCATGTTCAATGTGAGTGCCTATAAGGATTATGTGCATCTTCGGATCAGCAAAATGGTATGTGCATTCTATAAAAAAAGCTCCCACTTGGTCCTTTAAGATAATATGATATATGTGTATATTCTCAAGATAATTTTCTCATTAGCATGTATATGATTGATTATAATATAGTGTATTTGAAATGAAATTTATTATTACTACGCCCTTGGAGCGAATAATGCATGATTGAAGTAATGCGAGGAGATTTAATATGAATTGAAGAAGAATTAAGAATTAAACCAAATGATTGTTAAGTAGATTAGTATGATATTAACTGATTGGAGCATAAAATTTAATATACCACTACTCTTAATATTGTAACTGTATTTTATTGTATATATATCTTTCATATTTAATTTAATAAATCTCAATGTAAATAGTAACTCTGGTGTGTTTATTCTCTGTGCTGTCCTATTAAGTTACACTAAGATCCGGCCAAGGAAAAAAATAGGGAAAATTAAAGTTGAGAGAATAGATAACCATATTTTTAATTCATTGGAGTATTCCCTCTCCAACAAGTGGTATCCGTGACCACCCGCGAACATAACTGGGGAAGAAGTAAAAAAACAAGTATAATGATGACAGCTCTGAGAACAAACATGACTAGAGTCCAACAGTTCTAATGGCATAAAATTTTAACAAATATAGATTATTTTATATGAAACATGATGTCACTCAAGTGTATATTATATATTTGTTAAAAAAAAAAAGGGGGATATGATTTGTCACGAGATGTGTATTTAAGGGACATAAATAAAATATCGCGTTAGATAAGAAACATAATTGTAAATTAAACATCACTCAAACTGTAAATTGGTAAACACAATGGAGAATTTAGCCATAATCCAAAATTGGATACCCGTCTTCGACGGAAAATCGCCGGTTACGCTAGATTATTTTCTCGACGCCTTTGACAATCTTATTGAAGGACTAAACATCCCGGATTCTCAAAAAATATCAATACTTAAATCTAAAGTCAAAGGCGAAGCTCTCACTAACCTAATAAATAACGTGGAGTTGGCACATGAAACCAACTTAAAAACATTTAAATCAAAATTTACGGAATTCTTTCAAAAATATCAAAATCTAGCCCTTAGGCAACAAAATCTCTCCTTTTGTCGGCAAAGGCCGGAGGAAGACATAAGAAAATTCGCCGCTAGGCTCACTAAGGTAACCAGAGAATTTTTTGGCCAAATTAACTTTGAATCCCCCGAAATAAAGGTAATATATGACCAAATTAGATTAGCACGTCTTTTTGAGAGTGTCCTGCCACAATATAAGTCACAACTTTTAAATAAGGATGTTTCCTCATTTGAAGAGGGCATCCGATTTATTCAACTACTGCAGGCAAATGAAAAATATATCGCGCAGACTGTGAGTGCTCTAGGCGCAGACAACTTAAACTTGCCCCAAAATAACTTTCAACTCATCAGCGAAGATTCAACAAACTTAACAAAGGAGATCGCAAACCTCCACATAAAGTCTAGGGAAGTAAAGTATAGATCGTATGGGATTGAAAAGTCGAGGGGAGAGCATTCCAACTTCTCGAGAGGGAGAAAATATGCAGGTAGCTACCAATATTACTGTCCACAGTACACCCCACCCCAACTGTATCATAACTTCGGAAATCATCGTTGGCATCCCCGGGAGCGCGAAATACCCCCCTACCAATACGAATACACGTATTGTAGACCGCAGCCCATTTGGGATATAAGAAGGCGATATAATAATAGAGAATACAGGTGGCCCACCGAAAGGGAAATTTACGAGAGTTGGGGAGACAGGCCTCGCATCGCCTATAATAATGCCACGAGTGGGGAGAGAGGTCGATATGAATTCTGGGGACCACGAGATGTAAACACGCGCGCGCACGGGGAGAAATATAACAGAAAATTCAACACACACCGTACGCAAAAAATACACACACCTAATGCGAATAAGAAATCGGTCACATTCATAAACACAACACAACATGGCACAGAATTCGCTACAAAGAATCTACTGCCGGTAGTGACCCTGAATATCGGAAAAACACCCATTCTATCCCTACTAGACAGTGGAGCAGCATGTTCATTGCTCACTAGGGAAAAATTTGAAGAAATAAAAAATGAGGTTAGCATAAAACGGGTCCCTTCATGGGTAACTATCAAGTCAGTAAATGACGAGCCTCTTAAAATTCACGGGTGTTATGAGATAACCATAAATATTGCGGACATGATAATTAAACACCCTTTCTATATTGTAAACCAACGGTTCTCCCATTATTCTATGATACTGGGTTATGACTTCTTAAAAAAAAATAATGTTACTTTAGATTTTGGCCGTAATGTGCTAATAAACAATAAACAAAAGTTAGAAATATCGGGCAAAGATAGCGCAGATATAAACAACTTACGTATTCATACATATGCAAAATTAGTAAATAAGTGTAATCTAAGCCCACATGAAACGGCCATGATTACTTTACAAATAGGACCGAATTTCGATCTTAATCAAGACGTAATTTTAAACCCCTCTCTAAACAACAAAAATATTGAAGTAACCCCGGCAGTAGTATCTATCGGTAAGAACAGAACTACACATCTATTAATCACCAATTTAACTGCTAACAACATAATCCTAAACAAAAACACAAGAATCGCGACAGTAGACACTGACACAGAAGACGCCGACATAAAGAGCATTAGAAAAATCCGTAGGGAAGAACTAAACGAATCGGACTTTAAATTGGAACACTTAGATAATCCCACGAAGTCTAAGTTGCTGAAACTACTCATGAAATACGCGGATGTTTTCAGCAAACGGTTGGGAACGCTGGGGCGCACAAATTTAGTTCAGCCAGAGTTCTCGGTTAAAAGCGACGAACTAAAATCAGCCAAATATTTCCCAGTCCCACATGCTCTAAAGGATATTTTAAGGGAACATTTAGATGAAATGTTAGAAGCAGGTATAATAGAACCTTCGAATAGTTACATCACCTTTCCACTAGTAATGGTGAAGAAGAAAAATAATCCCGGAACGCCGCAATCATATAGAACTTGCGTTGATTTTCGTGCTTTAAATAAATTAGTAACGTACTCAAACCACCCCTTACCCCTAATGAATGCAGAGATTGATAAACTTAGCGGATCTAAATTTTTTACAACTATAGACTTGAACCAATCTTTCTTCCAAATTTTATTAAGAGATGAACAAAAACGGTTCACTGCTTTTCAATCACCCTTCGGTGCTTTCCAGTTCAAAACTATGCCCATGGGATCGAGCTTTAGCAGTGCTACGCTCCAAAAATTAGCAGACAAAATACTAGCACCCTTAAGGCATTTAAATATTGCCAATTTCATTGACGACTTCGCTATTGGAGCGAGTAGTTTAAATGAAATGCTATTCAAATTGGAGCAATTTTTCATTCAATTAAGAATGCATAATCTTACGATCAATCCCAAGAAATGCGAATTCTTGACTAAACAAATAACATTTTTAGGGCATAAAGTAAACGAGCAAGGGTCCAAACCATCAAATGAAAACTTAATCAAAATCTCAAATTTTAAATCTCCTAAAAACTTGAAACAAGTAAGAGGATTTCTGGGTCTAACGGGCTACTACAGAAGGTATATAAAAGACTACTCTAAAATTTCAACCCCTCTAACTGATTTACTGAAAAACAAGGGAAGATTCAAATGGAACGCAGAGGCACAAAATGCTTTTGTAATTTTAAAGGAAGCATTAGATAAAGCCCCAGTCTTAATACACCCCAATTTTCATAAACAATTTATTCTCTCTACAGACTCTAGTACGAGAGCAATCGGGGGCTGTTTAAGTCAATTGGATGAGAACACTGGAATAAAAAGACCCATAGCTTATTACTCAAAAAAATTAAACGATACGCAGGCCAAATATCCTATCTATGAATTAGAGCTATACGCATTAACTGAAAATCTTCGCGCTTTTAAATACTATGTTTACGGAAGGAAACTGATCGTGGAATGTGATAATAAAGCCCTCTCCCAAATAAAAACACTCGAAAACCCAGCCACGCGAGTGACGAGGCAAATTCTAAAATTACAGGAGTACGATATTGATTTCAAACTCATTAGATCGAAAGAAAACATTGTGCCAGACATTCTCAGTAGATATCCTTTCCAAGAACAACAAGTCACCCCCATAAATGCATGCACTATAGAAATTCCTTCAATCGCGGATATACAACGTGAACAGCAGAAAGACGTAGAATTGAATGAAATCATTGAGAAGATAAAATTCAGACCCCAAACCTTAAAACTATCCGAACGCGACTACCTCTTAGAAAATGATTTACTATTGCGTCGGGTAAGCAACCCACAACATAATGGAAGAAATACACTACTAGTAATCCCCAAAAAGTATAGACCCAACATCCTACATTTAACTCATGCGAACCATGTTGGGCATGAAAAAACGTACCAAAATATGACAATGTATTTTTATTGGAAAGGCATGTACGTAGATGCTGAGGAATTTGTGAAGTCGTGTACAGACTGTTCACACTACAAATCTCCCAGGAGATATCCTCAGGCACCTTTACAAAATAATATTTTAGCCACAAAGCCTTTACAATACGTGAGCATTGATATAGTAGGACCCCTAAATGAAAGTCCATGCGGACACAAATATATTCTCTGTGTAAACGACTACTTTACCCGCTACATGCAAATTTACCCTCTTAAGACCCAAAAAGCAACAGAAGTTGCAGATAAATTGCTTAATTTCATATCTATTTTTGGCCTTTTTGATAATTTACTGTCGGACTGCGCGTCAAATTTTGTGGGAACCATTTTAACCTCTCTGGCGGAAAAATTAGGCATAAATAAACTTAAAACCACAAGCTACAGACCCTCAACAAATGGGATGAACGAGGCATCTCATAAACAACTGAAAACTTCACTAGCCATCTTTGCTAGGGAAAACCACAATTGGGTCAAAGGTATTGAATTCTACCAACTAATGTACAATGCTCAACGGCACAGTACAACAAAGTATAGCCCTCACTATTTAATGTTCGGTTTTGAACCTAATGTTCCCTACACCATTAATCACAAATTGTCCGAGGAGGAATATAACTCAATTCCCGAATATGTGGAAAATCGACTAAAAATATACGCACAGGCGCAAAAGGCAGTTGAGGAAAATTTTAAACAAGCAGCGAAAAAACAACAGGAATACAGATTGAGTACAGGCGCGAAACACAGATCTTTCGAAATCGGCCAAAAAGTATATCTGCACACTCCAAATCTCGAAAGAAATAAAGACTCTATAAAAAAACCCTTTTTCGACGGTCCATACACGATAGAGAAAAAACATACTGACGTTAACTATACGATTAGGGACACGCGAAACCCACGCGCTAAACAGCAACGCGTGCATATTGAACGCCTACTACCGCACTATGAAAGGGTCCCAGAATTTCAATTAGCAGAAAATATATCCAACACTATCCCCAAATACATAGACACAGAAGCGACTGCCAACATAGAACCAACCCTTCCCCCCGAGGACGAATGGGATGAAGATTTCCCACTCGCCTATTTCGCTTTCATGAGGAACATAAATCCTCAACAGGCGAGAACAATTCACCCGGCAACCCCCTTAAAAAGTACCGAGTCCGGTAATCAAAGCGTGGAGGGAACAGACATACCTGAGGCGCATGGCATGCTAAACCCCCCAAATACAAACCCGGGAGACCAACCGAGGGGGAACGATATATCGGGAAATGCAAGGACAGGTGACCAACAAAAAACGGGTATGAACGCGCAGCTTGAAGAAGAAAGGGATACACAAACCACATCGAAACCGGGAGCGGCCGATGCAAATAATGATACGGAACAAACGGGAGGTAAAAAGAGTAAGATCCCGCGTAAAAATTGGGCGGATCAGCCACGTCGGGACTTTTCGCTTAGGCCAAGACCCAATACATCAGTTTCGCAAGTTAGCACAGACAATTTCGGCACACGACTCTGGAACTGGGCGGAGCAAATCACCCGTCCAACGGAGGAAGAAAATCACGGACCGCAGTCTCAAATTTTAACCCTCCTTAATAATTTGAAGGAGAAGCTTAAAGATGACTAATGACTGGGGAAAATATCAGAAGAAAGGGGTATTACGAAGTGAAACAAAATATGAAAAGCAGCCACGGAAATTTTTTTTAATAATAATAATATAGGGTAGAAAAAAATATATATAAAAGAATAGGACACAGTCGAAAATGGGCTATAACATAAGAAATTAATGGGGTATTAATAAGTGAATAATTCTTTGCGGGAGTGAATGGTTAGTTGTGTTCATTATTTCTTAGTGGTATAAAATACAAAGTGCTTAAAATCTCGAACAAAATAACTAAAAAAATAAAGGAAAAGGAGTAAAAAAAAAAATCATAGACCAAACCCATCTTTACTAATATACGGAGAAATTTATAATGAAAAGTATTAAAAAAATCACTAAAACAAATATGATGCAAACTGCGAACTATGAAAAATGTGAAATATAATGATATTGTGTAACACTAAAAAAATTGAATAGAGGAGGATGAAAGTGTAAAACAAATAATAACCGCGTAGGAAAACTATGTGGAGTATTAAATATGGAAATTTTTTTTGACTGTTGGATAATTAAATGGCAATATATAAACTATATAAATCATAAATATTGAGTAAACAAAGGCAAAATACCTAAACGGATTAACATTTCCAAAACCTTATTAAGGATAAAATAAAACGAATATAAAATAATAATAATTCTACTCTTGGGAGGAATACCAAACCCCTGCTACTATTAAGTTACGGAGCAATAAATACTAGGGATACAAATAAATTAATGCAGTAAAAAAAAGCAGGATATCATATTGTGTACGAATAAAAGGGAATCATAGAAAGAGTAAAACGGATGTGTGAAGCATAAAAATTAAGCAAAACGTAATTAATTTGAATCAATAACATGTAAACCAATGTAAATTTTGTGTAAACAAGGTCAGAAGGGTAAGGAATAGAATAAGGGCACTGTAATGAAATATGGAAAGTAAATCCAATTTCAGGCCAATTCCATTCCAAAATATACCTTTAGGGGAGGAACATAAATCCTCTACCAACTAATTTCGCTTAATTAACGAGGGGGCGACGGGAACTTCGAAAGATAGATTACCAAACCACTCAACTTTTCAAAATCAGAAAAAAAAGATACATAAAAAAATATCAATCAAACTACCTAAGTAATTCAAATTTTAGGAACAATATAACACATACTTCTTTTTAGCCTCAAGGTAAATAACAAACGAATATAATCATGATAAATAATATAAATATAAACTTGTAAAAAAATAATAAAGGAAAACAATTTTAAACATAAAAAAACGTTAATATAAACAAATAAACAACAATGCAAAATGTACTGTGTAAGAAAATAGGGTTAATCATAAAATATATAACATATAATAAAGGTAAATGGGGTAAATAACGTAATGTGTAAAAGGTAATTAAAAAAAAAGGTAAATATGGTGTAAAATAAGGTAAATTTTGTGTAAAACAAAGTACAATGTAATTGAAAGATGCTTACTTACAAAGGGGCAAAGACGTTCTTGTATAAAATCAAGCGGTGAACACATATACCGCAAATCCAATAATTGTTCAAAAATAACTTGCTTGCTAATGGCTTTCAGTAACCGTAATAATCATGTTATTTTGTAGAAATGCATAGTAGCATATAATCTCTAGAAAAATGGAAACAGATATCAGACAATGGAAGGTTAAAACAAATCAAAACGCGTTACAAAGAATATAAATAAAGAGGATAATTCACGCTAGAAAACGAAGTTCCCAATTCAAAATTTTGCATGCAATGTATGGATAAAATGGACAAGCAGATAAAATCAGAAAAATGAGAGGTTTGAAATGCTTTAAAAGAGAAGTAATTAAAATTAAGAAAAGAAACCCCTATCAGATCTATAACAATATATTTCTGGAAAGAGAAAAATAATAGGGAATAATAAAGGGGAAAATGAACGATACGACAAAATTACCAAGCTGGCAAAATGCACAACGGTCTGTCCTGCATCAAATTCGAATGCGAAATGCTCAGTAGCATTAAAATGAAAATCGAGATAGAAAAAATGTCCTACGGTGAAACAGGGTGGAATTGTCCAAAATATAATAAAACGATCCCTTTTGATAGAACCCCACGCAAAGCCCATAACAGTTGAGGACAAGGAGAATGAGAAAACCCCTAAGGAGAAAGTTGTCAAATAGGTGTGCGCCAATACACAAAAGGAATACTGCAGGCGAGAATAAAATGATCGTAAAACGAGGGGGTCAGTAAACGCGACAAACAGAATCGGTAATTGGGCAGTACCACACCAATGAGGGTGGTCTGATCAAACGACATTCAGAGCATCATCCGAGACACATACAGTACTCGGTAACAAAATTATACACGGAGAAGAGGGATTGATACAAATACTTAGAGAGGTACAGGTAACCCATCCGACTCGACACTTGTTAGTCGCGAAAATGAAAATTAGAGTCCAAATGAGTTTTTTTAACGATAGATTGAGAGAAATTCGGTGTGTAAAATTGCATAGAAAAGAGATGATAGTAATGGAAAGGGATCATGGCGTGCAAAATGAACGGACAAAATGTGATTTGGAAGAAAAAAAATTGAAAGTAAAAGAATATAAAGCGTACTGCTTTTAAGAGGTAAAAATCGTAAATTAAGCAGAAATTAGATTTTTACTGGAATTACCATGCGAATCCAGTATGAGAATACCGTATTGGAAAAAAAATTTTTGCCTTTGAAAAAGAAAATTTGTAAGGATATGTAAGTTAATAGTAATAAGTATAATGAAATATTGTTGAGTAAAAATGAATAATAACTGATATAATGACATGAGTGATACACTAATATTGATAACCACATAATACAACATTGATGCTGAAATATTTTAAAGTTAGTGTTAGATATATAACTAAAAATTTAGATGTTGTTAAAAGAGGCTAACTTAAATTAAATTAATTTTCTATAAATATTTTGACTGAGTGATGGTTTGAATGGAGGGATTGCATTACAAATTCGCACATACAAAGTAGCTAAAGAACCAAACGAATACTCCACAAGGAAAACGATGGGCGAGGGTATTTAAGGAATACGGAGAAGTTTAACAGACCCTGATACTAGACGGCTAGAGGGGAAAGCCCTATAAATCAGAGCGTAATTTGTAAATACTTGTAATACAGACAGAGATCTAAAATACTATTAGTGGGAAAAAAAGGCTACGTGAAAGTTAGAGTACCTATACAGTAGACATAAATGAGAGCTCACATCACGGAAGGATTGGTAGATAGATAGTAATATGAAGTTTTGAATAAAAAAATATGTTGAAGGGAATTGTTGAAAGGATAATGCGAAGGAGCTAATGGGTAATGGAAAAGAGTAAAAGGAACAAATTAGTTTTATTTGTCGACAAACTATCAGCTCTACGAATTGACAATCACTATGGCCTCGAGAAAGATACATTCTCGATGGTATGATTGCATATTATTCAAAAATAATATGGCTGATAGCTTAGTTTGTAGCAAGGAAAATATTAGTAAAACAGTGAACAATACTATACACCACAACTTGGAGCACTTGCAGTGAAGCGGATTTTTAGGATTATTTCGTTGTTAAAATGGAACGTCGATATGAGATGAAAATAATAAATGAATAATTGAAGGAAAATTGGTTATCGAGGAATTGTAAAATTGTTTGTAAATATTAGCGCTGCGTATATAATATATGTATAGAAGTAGATAGTGCCAATTCCTAAAATGAATATAAAGAGTATGGGAATGGGCATACTATAAAGGGAAGTGCATCGAACACTTGATCGCATATCAGGGAACTCCATTCCAACATGGTTACATGGTGGAATGCAGGCACCCTAAAAAAAGGTTTAACATGTAATTGAACGGAAAGAGTGACATGATGTGTTCTATGAATTAAAGTATATAAGATAATGTGTTTAAAGTGTATAACGTGTTTAAGTGTAGTATTAGAATAAGGCGATTAAAAAAAAATCGCAGTATCTAACCTAACAAAGTAGAGCAATTAAACATAAACTTTTAGGTTTATTTATCTTTATACGGACCAATGGTGAGTTTATAAAAATGATACACTAACCTAAGTTGAAACAGGGACACACCTTAGAGCCAGTGCTGGAGAAAAAAAGCAGGACTATAAAAGGGTGCAGGAACCTGCCCCATGCTACTCGCACTAGAGAATTTGATTGCATACCCCTTTAAAAACAGTTCTAAATGGTACTGAAACTCAAATACTTTTTCTGAGAATACAAATCGCACATGTATTCGCACTGTAACATTAGCTGATGACAAGCTGATCACCGCCTGTGCTTACAAATTTATTCAAAAGGCATGTACTGAGACTACAAATGCCTAAGACTACAATTTCGCAAAGTGTCCACCCCACTAACGTGCACAATGTAGAACATTGAACACTACCAACGGACCACAATTCCCAAACAGACCCATCGTATGACGCTACATCACTACCGGGACTACCCAGTTCCCAACATGAGGTCCTGTCCATCCATCAGGAGCCTCTCAATCGTCGTCGGACCGGTTCGTCCCATAATCCATGGGACAGCTATAACCTGACAGGGGTCCCAAACTCGGGATCTCCTCCCAACCCACACCGACTGCCAGGCCCCCCCCCAGCCCGGTGGGCATGGCACCCACTGGCGACCTGACGACCGAATCATCATGAGCCACATTCAACTCCTAGACGAGGACACTGCTGTAAATGGAAGGGTCGTTTCTTACCTGGGTCTAGGACTATGCCGACAAGCGTCACGTTGGTTTGTATTACTCTCCGTAGAATGTGTGCACGTAGAACTGTCACAGACTTTGAGCACCCAGGCCTAACTTTCTATTGAACAGGTGCATTGCTAAGAAAACTCAACTTATAATTTCATTTCATTTTTATTTAAGTTTTCTTTACGTTGGTGTATTAGCACTCTTTACGGTACGAGAACCTTCAGAATTGCTTATGTTGCTTTTGGAATTACAATTTCTTGAACTACCAAGGTACACTTACTTGCACATGTGTTTACTCACTTATATATATTTGCTATTATTTGTCTTATCTTACAGAGTATATTTTGTTATTAAAAATGGATGGTGCAAAGGTGGCTCAGAATAAGATTAAATATTCTCATATCTAAATTAGTTCTAAATTTTACCGGACATGGATGGACTCACATCGCCAAGGACGCTTGGGGATGGGCGGCCATCACATGATGATTAGTTTAACACCCCTAACTTTTCCTTGCCAGTGGAGGCCATCGCCTGGGACGCCAGGGGATGGGCATGCCACGGCAGGATATAAATTATTTCTTTTGATTATATTATATCATTCTCAGCTACCATAATATTGACTTTATCCTTTTTGCACGTACCACTGTTGTCCAAATGTTGAATGTATTATGATTATTTCTAATGTATTATTTGCCAAATATTTCAGGACCAAGTGGGGAACACAGATACAAGCACTTTCAAATCTTCTTAATTTAAAAAAAAAAGTTTCTGCCCTAGCATAACCTTTTTTTTTGGCGGGAGTAGGGTAGATTCTGTTGGCCAGCTGGAATTAAAATACATTCCATCGGCCACCTGCATCACCTTCCCTCGAAAAGAACACAAAAAGCTTCCCCGCGAAAGGGCGCAAAATACTGCACCTCAGGGATAACAAGAGAAAAGGGAGCCGCACGAAAACACGATGATGGAATTACGAGACAAGCAGACCGCAGGAATAAGAAGGGGGTTACAAAGAGCCTGGGATTCACAAAAGTTGCCCCGGACGGCGGGCGCCACAAGGCGGCCCAGAATAATAAGGCAAAGTTAGATTAAATAATGAGAAATTTTGTACGCGCACCTGGGGGCAAGCGGCAAGTAGGGTGATAGTCACCTATAAATTTAAGGATACCAAAGTAAAAGGGTGGCTTACCATAGGCTATAGTAGATACAATAGGGAACACCAAGATTGGGTGATGTGGCCCCAGGACAGGCCTTGGGCGTGGATACCCCACCCGAATGGTTAACCTAAGCACCACCCAGAAGGGGGTAGCAACATATAAAACTGAAGGAGGCGAGGAAACGGGGCTCTTAATATAAAAATTTTCGGATAGTGAAGTGCGAGGGTGCGGTTTGGCAAAGAACGCCCGCGAGGGCCAACATGCCTAAAAGCGATAAAAAAAATAACCATGTTCAATGTGAGTGCCTATAAGGATTATGTGCATCTTCGGATCAGCAAAATGGTATGTGCATTCTATAAAAAAAGCTCCCACTTGGTCCTTTAAGATAATATGATATATGTGTATATTCTCAAGATAATTTTCTCATTAGCATGTATATGATTGATTATAATATAGTGTATTTGAAATGAAATTTATTATTACTACGCCCTTGGAGCGAATAATGCATGATTGAAGTAATGCGAGGAGATTTAATATGAATTGAAGAAGAATTAAGAATTAAACCAAATGATTGTTAAGTAGATTAGTATGATATTAACTGATTGGAGCATAAAATTTAATATACCACTACTCTTAATATTGTAACTGTATTTTATTGTATATATATCTTTCATATTTAATTTAATAAATCTCAATGTAAATAGTAACTCTGGTGTGTTTATTCTCTGTGCTGTCCTATTAAGTTACACTAAGATCCGGCCAAGGAAAAAAATAGGGAAAATTAAAGTTGAGAGAATAGATAACCATATTTTTAATTCATTGGAGTATTCCCTCTCCAACAATTATAACTTAAAAGACTTGTGTTGACTTTTAAAATGAGGAAAATCCAAACCTTATTCCTTCTAATTTTGTTGTCTCAATTATGCCTGAAAACGCCTTTTTGCATCTAACTTTAAAATTTTCGGGGTCTCTACATCACAATCTCGATATCCCCTCAACGTCAATCTAAAAGAGCAACAGAGCATTAACACAAAATTTATGGACCTTTGCCCCCGTAAAGAAAATTCCTTAAAAAAGGGCCTGAGTGAGGTGACAGGCGCTTGTAATTTTCTGTTATCAGAAAACATCGAGGGGTAAATTTTGGTCTTTCCGAACGCGATTTTATGCGCTCCGGTGCGGTTCTGGTTAAAATGTAAATATTTACTGAAAACCAAGAAGTACCAGAGCTCCGCTCCGGTGCAATTTAAGCCCTGACTCTCGGTAAGTACAGCGTATGATACCTGATTGTTTATTTGTTATTTTACAAGTTTATATTTGTGCCTAAGAGTTGTTTTATTGACGGTAGTAAAATTATTATTCTATCCAGTTCCAGTTCCGGATTTTGTACGACCACGTCTGACAAAACAGGTATTTTTTACTCATCTAAAATAACTGCTTTTATGACATATATTGTTACTATTTATAATTAATTTATTATTTTTTTCATAAGGAACCAGCTAATAGCTTTAACACCAATTTTAACTGTTTTGATCACACATAAAGTGATTATTTAAAAATTAAGTTTGGGTCCCGGTTCTGTCCGACTTTCCCCTACAGTTTAAATTTCTTGCTTTTTTTCCTTTAATGTTGTATAAGATGGTTGATGTAAATAAAAATTCATTATTATTATTAAAAAAGAGGAAAGGGATGCGCAAGAGCGCAAGATCAGAGAGAGTTATGTTAAAACTGTACGTTAAAGAAGATGGAACGATATAATCCGACAGTTGCTCCTTCGGCCACTGCGTTTAAAAAATTTTCTGTTTTTACACTCACTTCCAAAAGTTAAGTACGGAACTGTTTTTTTAACCTAACACCTAGTAGAATTATTTTTCATGCATGAAAATCATACCATAAGATGTTCTACTAGTGAGAATACAGGGCCCGAGAACAAATTTTCCCTATCAATAATTTAAGGGGGTAAATGGGCCCTCCGTCGATAATGGAGTTCCATTACACATTTGGAGAAGTGACAGAAACGTCTATGTGAGAGGTTTTTAACTGAAAATTTAATGTTTTTTTTCTAAAGATTATTGTTATTCCTAAACTCAACGCATGTTTTTAAACGTGTGTGGTAACTTTAAATGGATTTTTTAAGGTTTTATTGGGATATATAGGTCTAATCATCATGTTTGGCAAGTTTTAGCCTCTGGGTCATTTTTGACAAGTGGTATCAGACTTTCAACCATGTTATTTAGTAGCTCTAACATGTGCTTGAAGGCGTTTAGGTCTGCAAACCCAGAAAGTACCCTTATTCTTTCAATATCGTTACTTATAAAAAACTTTAAGATAGCCAAATTGTGATTTTTCGCAGCTTTTTCACTCTTCAAGATAAATCCTCGACCCGATATGTGTTCTAAAAGGAGCAAATGAGACATGAGAATACTTGTAAATGATTGCAGACATCAGTGAAAAGATCTGTTGCATATAGGGGGTGTTAAACGGCAATAGTTTCAGAGTAGAAATTCGATCTCTTAAAAACTCATTTAAAAAAGAATCGAGATATTTTTAAAAATATTTCTTTCTTTTCAGCCATGTATACGTCCATAAACACTAAAAAATGTTCATTTTTTGAACGTTAATAACCGATGCCGTTCATGTAAAACTATACAATTTTTTGTGCCTTTTCAACACCCCCTATACAGGGTGTCCCGCGAGAAGTGGCCCACCCCTTTAACTTTTGAACCCCTACAGATATAGTCATGAAAGTGGGGTCTAGGTATAGTAAAGTGACCATGCTCCATCCGATGAGATAAGTTTCAACGCCCTCTAGCGGAAACTTTAGGAGTTATAATTTTTATTTTGAAAACTATGTGAGGTATGTGAAAAAAATCAATGACTAAGTTGTAGAGCAGCATCGATTCAGTAGGAAAATACACCTTAAGTAGAAAAATAACTTGAATAAAACCCCTTAAACGCACGCTCAATTAGCTTGAATTTACGTAGATTTTACGTTTTAAAACGCTCCTCACGAGGCAAAAATGAGAAATTTTCAATTTAATGAATTAATAATACTTTTAGTCATTGACTTAAGTCATAAAAATAAAAATTTCTCATTTTCGCCTTGTGAGGAGCGTTTTAAGAAGTAAAATTACGTAATTTCAACCTAATTGAGCGTGCGTTTAAGGGGTTTTATTCAAGATATTTTTCTACTTAAGGTGTGTTTTCCTACTAAATTAATGCTGCTCTACAACTTAGTCATTGACTTTTTTCACATACCTCACATAGTTTTCAAAATAAAAATTATAACTCCTAAAGAGCATGGTCACTTTACTATACACTATACCTAGACTACACTTTCAAGACTATATCTGTAGGGGTTCAAAAGTTAAAGGGGTGGGCCACTTCTCGTGGGACACCCTGTATGCCACAGAACTTTTCACTAATGACTACAATTGTATACATGTGTTCTCATGTCCCATTTTCTCCTTTTAGAAGACATTTTGGGTCAAGGATTTATCTTTAAGAGTGAAAAAGCTGCAAAAAATCACAATTAGGCTATCTTCAAGTTTTTCATAAGTAACGATATTGAAAGAATAAAGGTACTTTCAGGGTCCCCAGACCTAAACGCTTTCAAGCACATGTAAGAGCTACTAAAAAACATGGTTGAAGGTCTGACACAACTTACCAAAAATGACCCCGAGGGTAAAACTTGCCAAAATGATGACTAGACCGATATCTCTCAATAAAACCTTAAAAATGCCATTTAAATGTAGCAAACACGTTTGAAAACATGCTTTGAGTTTAGAAATAACAATATTCTTTAGAAAAAACATAAAATTTTCAGTTAAAAACCTCTCACATAGACGTTTCTGTCACTGCTCCATATGTGTAATGGAACTCCATTATCAATGGAGGTCCCATTTACCCCCTTAAGTTATTGGTAGGGAAAATTTGTTCTCGGGCCCTGTATTCCCACTAGTTGAACATCTTGTGGTATGATTTTCATGAATGAAATATAATTCTACTAGGTGTTAGGTTGAAAAAACAATTCAGTGCTTAACTTTTGGAAGTGAGTGTAGATGCTTTTCTGTTTTTAGAAGTTACTTTCAGTGCATCACTACATTAATATTTTTCCTCCACTTTAATTATGATATGATTAAATGGGAAATACGTGGAGAATCCCCGAGATTTTTACTAATTAGTTTTGATTATTAGAGGTCACCAGATCTCAATCCTTTTATTTTTATAAAACTGGAACTGTGAATACAAAAGCACCTTGTATATTGTATAATACTAGAAAAAATAAACGACTCAGACCCTCTATCTCAGGAACGGCTTGTGATATAAAGACAAATAAGGTATCATTTTTCATGATTTGAAGTATTCTATATACAGAAAAATTTTCAAGTTCTTAGGGGGTCGTCTTCATATTAAACGAAGCACCAACTTTCGTTTTTCCTATGGGTGACATCAAAGATTATTCCCGATTCTAAAAGAGCACCCCCTAAAACCCCCCATAACCAATTTTCATGTCATGTGGTCCCCAAATAAAGCCAGGAGTGTGGGTTGAATTTCGTCGAACTTACATTGAAATCTCGTTTTTTACGTTGAATTCTCGTTCGGGGTTGATGGTTGTAAGGATCGGTTGTAAAAAAGGAAGGTTGTAAAAAATCGATTTTAGATTTATTACATTTGAGAGTTGTTCATTACAAGGAAATACACATCAATAAAAAATGTTCATTTTTAGCTTTTTTCAACTAAAACTTCCCTTTTTATGGGTGACCATATGTACAACTGGGTCTGTCCATAGGGAGCGCTAGTTGTTGTACCCATGGACACAAATTTCGTTTAAGTTATTAAAATTGATTAAAAATCAAATTTTAAAGATTTAAGATAATAAAAATTATTAACCTATTTACTAAGGTTAGGACTATAGGTTGGGCACTTTAAATGGTTGAAATGTGATTTTACCTGTCTTAAAAAAATTAAAACGTGATTTTTTTCCGAAAGTACAACAGTCTCCTCTACATGTTACATATTTTGAACAAACTATCATATTATGTAATGTGTAAGTACAATAATTGCTTACAAGGATTTATATTAGGACTTATCAGCACGGCATAGGAAGGCAGCGCACCTTCTTATGCTGTGCTGATGAGTCCTAACAAGGACGAAACCGGTCCGTGGCTGGAGGCGACGCTTGAGAGTTGGAGTTTACACTATCCGCTGACCAGCGATAATGGTGAAACACTCCCTTCAAGAACTTATATCTTTTAAAACTTGAGTCATTTTCTTGTAAAGTTTCAAATTTAATAACGGATTTTATTATTGTCTCGAGTTGTTTTTCTTTTTATGGCAGGAGGATTAATAAAAATAATTTTGCAATAACTTATTACAATGAACTATTAAATGTCTTAAAAAGAATGGTGAAGTTGTAAAAATTGTACTATTACTTAACCATGAAAAATTTGATTAATTTCTGTTTTTAAAACGTAAAGACTAAATTACGAACTTTTAAGTATTAGCTGGTGGTCAGTGGTCAGGTCATGCATGAAAAAAATATTTTTGATAAATAACTTCAGTAGTTTCGGAAATAGTAACGGTATCTGTATCTCTGAAGAGTTGTTCCATGTATTAAATTGACGAACTTGCTCGTATTTTCTTTCAAATTGCAAGTGAATCAGGTTACTTTTCTTTCTCCAATCTGATATGTATCCCAAATATTGATTAGATAAATTTATCTTATCAGTATTACTAAGAGATTTACTTACTTTTCTTCTGTTAATTACAACTTAGTATACAGGGTGTATCTGAAATGGTGCAACAAACTTTCAGGGATGATAGTACTCATCAAGACGAACAAGAATCGGTATAGAAAGGGGGGTCCCAGACCAAATCCCAGGGAGTTAAAAATGGAGCGACACCCCAAAAAATCATTGAAAAATTCAATTTGTAGAAGAACTACTATTGGTAAAAACTTAATTATGGTCTCAAAAATTGTGGTTTAATATGATCTTTAAAATTACCTCAAAAGTCTTCACTTTAAAATTTTTTTATTATGAAAAAAATTAAAAAACACAAAAAAATGTGAAAACTCTGCCAAAACCTTATTTTGTATTTCGAAATCCTTTCTTTTGATTTTATAATCTGAAAGATCATAGTTTTTGAAAACCCTTAAGTCCAAAGTTTCATGTAAATACAATCAATATTAAACGCTTGAGATCCTTTTAAAGTTTGTTTTTTGGGTGCGCAAGCAGTTTTTTAGAGCTGTTTCCAGAACAGCTGCTAGCGCACGCAAAAAACAACCTTTAACAGGATCTCAAGCGTTTAATATTGATTGTATTTACATGAAACTTTGGACTTAAGGGTTTTCAACTATGATCTTTCAGATTATAAAATCAAAAGAAAGGATTTCGAAATACAAAATAAGGTTTTGGCAGAGTTTTCACATTTTTTTGTGTTTTTTAATTTTTTTCATAATAAAAAAATTTTAAAGTGAAGACTTTTGAGGTAATTTTAAAGATCATATTAAACCACAATTTTTGAGACCATAATTAAGTTTTTACCAATAGTACTTCTACAAATTGAATTTTTCAATGATTTTTTTGGGGTGTCGCTCCATTTTTAACTCCCTGGGATTTGGTCTGGGACCCCCTTTCTATACCGATTCTTGTTCATCTTGATGAGTACTATCATCCCTGAAAGTTTGTTGCACCATTTCAGATACACCCTGTATAAAAGATCGTATGGAATATAAGATTTTTGATCCAATTAGCCTGTTTTACTGGAGATATATAATTGCTATTTTCTGCAAATGTAAAATCAAATCGGTTGTTGATCCCATACAGTTAATTAAAAATATTATATCTTAAAAAAGATTTTTTAGATTAGAAAGATTTTTTTACCTCTTCGGCACCTTTTTTTCTTCAAAGCAGTTATTTATTTTTTTAAACAAGATAATAGCTCTGATTTACGTAATTTAAATTATAATTTACGTTCAAAATATTTATATCTAGTACCTAAAGCAAAAAAAGAAATTTTCCACAAAAACTATGTATATTTATCACCTAAATTCTTTAACACTTTACCCGAAAATCTAAAATCCGAGAAGTCCCCTTCTAGGTTTGAAAAATTATTAAATATCTACATTTTTACAATGGAAAATATCGAAGACTTTTTTAAAATGTAATCAAACGCTCATTTGGTTCTTTATTTAATCTGAAGCTTGCCCTGCGATCACTTTCAATTCTTTATTTTAATTTACATGTATGTTTTTTTTATTATTTTATTTATAATCACATTATAATTTTCTATAGGCTGCCCATATGGGTCTCTGACTCCTGGGCAACTCATACATCAAATTTTCTGTATTTATTTATTGTCATTAATTTCTTGTTTTTTATGTGTCTAATTTTGTATCAATTGTTGTTTTCAAAAAATAAATGTTCTTCTTCTTCTTATTGTTTATGGTCAATATATATAGAAAAATATCTTATGTTTTTTTAATCATTAATTTTTGGAAAGTAATATAATGCGGGCATAGACCATAAAAATCAATTTGGGCAGTAAAGTTATCTCCACATAAAGCTCACGTATGAAGCTAAGAAATTTTAGAAGCTCACATTATCGAGAAAAATGTTATATTAATTGATTTAAAATTTGATATTTTTAAAAAACTAATTTGATAACAAAAATAATGAAATAGAAATATTTAGAACATTTTAAAATACTTTGATCCACAATTTTATAAAGCATTAAATAAATTACGATAATTAATTTTTAAGATATTATATAAATAATTGAATCCATCGAATACTTTAACTTAAAAAATAAATTAAAATTAATTTCAAAAATGTAATTTTTCTTAAATTTAATCTCTTTACATTTGTGCAATTACGTGTTTAGTTCTTTCATATAGTCAAACTAATTTAAAACTATTTTATATTCTTAATGCATATCTATCAGTAATTATTTTTGTTTATTACATAATTTTTGTACTAAAATAACTATTTTCTATCAGATTAGTAATAAGTATTTCTAATACTCTTTATTTTTTAAAATTTATTTTAATGCTTTAAAATACGTCATGCGTTTCTTTTTACCGAAACGCAATCACTCCCTGATGGTTAAGGAAAATATTGAAACTAATATTTGTTCCTTGGTTTTATAGAAGATGGCGGCACATGTTCATAACTTTTTGCGGCTGCAGTGGCATGGAGTTTGATTGATTGCGAAAGCGATGTAGCCAGAGATATGAATTCCTAAGGGAGAGGGGGGAACTCGGGCACTCGTAGAGATCAATTTAAAATTTGGAATATGATAAAAAGGATGAGTCACTGATTTTAAGTTTTGTTTTTGAACAAAGCAAAATATATCACCCTTAAAAAATAGCATAATAACAGTGAATGCAACAAGAAAAGAACAAAATCGCTCTCTCACTTTTAAGTGTTTTAGTCCTAAAAAATTTTAAAGTTCAAAGGGACGTTTTTGATGAATATTAAATAGAAACTAGGGGAGAGATAAAGAATTAGCGGGGGAGCATGCTGTCCCTCCTGTGATTGCGTTGAAAACATTAATTTACTATTTAAAAATAGAATACAGTCTGAAATGGGGGATTGCTCCCCCATAACCCCCCCTTTCCCTTATATCTAACCATGGCCTCAAGGATCTTTTAAAAAGTAGTATTAACTGAGAACATACTTGATATGTATAAGCATTTTACTTTCTAAATATTTATTATCAGTAAATAATAGCAATAAACACGTACAGGGTGTTTCAAAAGTCCGTTTCGTGGCTTTTATTTGGAACCAACGTGTCCTATGGTCACGGAAGTAAGGTCTACCCCTAGTTAAATGACCTTGGAGAATCAATTGAGATTACTTACAGCGCCCTTAGTGGCGAAATTAAAAAGTTAAAAAAATTAATTTAAAAACTAAAGGAGATAGAGCAAAAACCTCTGAGAGTATTGTTGCGGCAACGTTATGAAGAACTCACTGAAAAAAATTTCATAAAAATATCGTGAATATTCGTAGAGATATTAGCATGGGAAAATATCACTATTTCAGGCCTCAAAAAAGAAAAGTAAATTCGCAGGTTTTTTTAGTTTTTGATTAAATTTTGCCTTCATCGAACTAAAAAAATACAAAACTACATAATGACACTGAAAAATTTGCAAATTAACAAACTTTTTCTTTTTTGAGGCCTAAAAAAGTGCTTTTTTCCCATGCTAATATCTCCGCGAATATTCACGATATTTTCATGAAATTTTTTTCCCTGAGTTCTTCATAACATTGGCAATAATAATACTATCATTGAGGTTTTTTCTCTTTCTCTTTTAATTTGTAAATTAATTTTTTTAACTTTTTTATTTCTCCACTAGGGGTGCTGTGAGTAATGTTAATGAATTCTCCAAGGTCACTTACCTCTAGGGGTAAGACCTTACTTCCATGACCCTAGGACTCGTTGGTTCCAAATAAAAGCAGCGAAAGGACTTTTGAAACACTCTGTTTATCAACTTATATATCATGATCATGATGCAGACGAGTAAAAATAACTATAACATTGACTGACAGTGAAGTTTAGCGAATTGTTTCAGCATAACTTATTTAATCTATTCTGAACTATAGAGAATTCATATTATTTTTTAGTTCCAGAGAGTTAATTTCAAAACAGGGGAATAAATAACATCTTTAAATAAGCAGTTATTTCGTTTTGACGCAAAGCCCTCCATGAAGTCATAACTTTAAACTTCAGAAAACACTTCAGGAATAGTTTAAAATTTTCCTATTTACAAACACACAAAATATATTTTTCTCATTGCCAAAAATAAACGAGCAGTATTTGAATAGCGTGAACTCTATTTCTTTACGCTGGTTCTGGTCATCTTCAAAAGCACCCCCATCAGAGCAATCAGACGAAATGTTGGATAAACGCTGCTTAATGGGGTGAAAACAATGTCAGATCGAGGGCTGGTGCGATGTGAGGGGGATCTACTACACTCAGAAAGCTAAACTGGATTCTTTTTTTCAAATCACTACCCACCTACTTTTTTCAATATCTTAAATTAAAAAAAAATCTTCACAAAAGATCCACACCACACCACAAGAAAATTACACCACCTTAAAGTATCAATGCAATTTCTTTTAAAAGATGTATATGTTACGGGAAATGTGATAAATCAGGCATTATTAATAATTCCCGAAGTGGTGGAGGACAATGTGTTAAATTCAATGAATTTATTAATGAAATTTATCACTTTGCCCGCCTCCACTTTGGACATTATTAATAATGCCCAATTAATCACTTTTCTCGTTACATATACACACAATTACTATTAAAATTACCCAGGTTTGATGTTTTTAGGTAAAATAGTTTTAGAGCTTTAGCTGTTTATAAAACGGAGAAAAAACAACTTACTAATATCCGTTGATATTAAAAAGTATGAAGTTGAATAATGTTATGATGAAATTTTCTTTTTCGATCCATTTCCCTCATCCCCTCAGACCAAAATCCAGTCATTTGAATAGGAAAAATACATAGAAGTATTATAACATCTTTTTATTTACTAACATATTATTGCGTGTGCTACCCGGGTGAAACTAATTAACCTTTTACAACTGTTAACTTAAAAGTGTGACTTTCATCTCTACAGGTAACTTTATTTCAGAAGGGAATTACTATATTTTTATTATTAATTTTAAAACCTAAAGAGGTAGATATTTTCTTCAGCATTGCACTTTAAATGAGAATTATAGTAGATCTATAACTGATTGTTTATGCTAAGCAAGCATCTTCATGAATATCAGTATCTGTTTAACGAATGGAAAACTTTTTATCTGCTGTCTTTCAAATCAAACCCTAAAATTTTCTCTGAAAAATAAAATTCAAAAATTTTTTTGAATAAAAAATATATTATTGTATTTCTCTACCTTAAAAAAAGACATTAACAACTCAAAAACACTAGTTTAGAGAAAATTCCTTTTTAAAGATTAAATGTTGGGTAAGGTTTCTTTCTGGATATTAATGAGCTCTAATCAACGGATTTGCTAAAAACCATCTGTATTATTATTTAACATAAAAGTATACCACCTTTTCGTTGTGATTATGATATAAGCGAATAATTGCATTTTTAATTGTCAGGCCATTTTTCAAGATACAGACAAGCGCTCGAAATCCGGACATCCGAAAACCGGGAATGGCCTAAAAACCGGACAATTTTAGCTCTCGTTTTTTAAGGCATGGATGAATAGAGCTTTAGCTGTTTCTAAAGCCATTTGAATTTCATTATCTTTCTTGAGATTTCTGATTCTACACGTGTTTAATTTTTAGTTGAGTTTTCGTAGCTTGCGGACAATCGGTAAAAGTGATAAATTCATTATTTGTGCATAAAGTTATGCAAAATATATTCTAGATTTAGTATTGAATAGACATAAGCATAAAGTAAAAAAATACATTGAGCGTTTTTAAAAAAATTATGCAAGAGTATCTATAAAAGTATTACCTTTATGTTTAGTTGCTTGAAGAATCGGAACTATAATCATATTTATGTGACGAAGTTTGAATATTGATGTCGAGTTCCTTATTTAGGGTGTCCCAAGATCTTTTGAACCCTTAAAGATATAGTCATAAAAGTGTTGTATAGGTATAGTAAAGCAACAATGCCCTTTCCGATGCGACAACTTTCAACCCCCCTAACGTCAAAGTTCGGAGTTATAAGACACCTTATGCAGAAAAATGCCTTGAATAAAACCCCTATAACTCACTCAATTAGGTAGAATTTACATAGTCCTGAAACTATCCTCATAAGGTGAAAATGATTTTTTATGATCTGGATACTTTTATTAATTTACCTAGGTCATATAAATAAAAATTTCTCATTTTCACCTTGTAAGGAGAGTTTCGGGACGAAAAAACTACGTAAATTCTTACTATTTGAGAGTCCTTTTAAGGGGTTTTATTCAAGGCATTTTTCTGCACCAAGTGTCTATTCGTACTAAATCGATGCTGCTCTACAACTTTGTAATTGAATAAATTAACAAATCTCTAACATTTTTTAAAATAAAAATTATAACTTCTAACATTGACGCTAGAGGGCGTTGAAAGTTGTCGCATCGGATAGGGCATGATCTTTTTACTATACCTTGGCACCCCTTTTATGATTATATCTGTAGAGGCTCAAAAGTTCTAGTAGTTCTAGTTCAATTATCTTGGGTGTGTTGTATTCCAAAATAAACATACGCGATATGTAAAAAGGATATCACAGTAATAGCTTCTGTGCTTTTCATATACGTTCAATTTTTGGTACATTCGTATTAGCTCGTCCATTTGCCAACAGGGGATATAAGTCGCCAAGTCTGGTAAACCCCGCAACACTACCGTTGATTGTGGTAACCCTGGAAAACGTAGCGAAATCGCGCTAGTTCCGATCACTGGCGCATGCGCGCGCAATTAAATCGGTAAGCCCATGGGTGAAATAATGTGTGCGCACCCGCTGGCGCACCGCGCAGGTTGTTTTGAACGTAAATTCAACAGTGTTTACAAGGTAAGACTGCATCTGAAAGGTAGGAGTCTAAATGCTTTCGTGTCGTTCCACGGTGAACTTTGTTGCGCCATTTTGCCGAGCCCCAGAGTCTTTCAATGTTTTCGTATGCACGCCGGTGGTAGAATCGACAAAAGATCGCCAGCGGTAGGATCGACCATTTTGCAAGTAAGTTAGTGCTAAAAAAGCTATTTTTATGCTCTTAACGAGTGATATCCGTAGTTTTGGTTCATCCAAGAATACTTATTCCCATTTTTCTGAATCCTTACTGTGTCTGATTACCCCCACAACGAGTTTGGTTATAGATAGGGCAGGGGGGGTTTGGGGGGGGGGCGGCAGCCCCCCCAACCACATGAAACTTTTATTTTTTATTTTCTGATGTTATAAAGCTGTTTCTGATGTTAAAAAATGTGTTTTTCGGCGATTCTGATGAAATCCCGTATTTTGGCGCGTTTTGGCGAAATTTGGCGAAGTTGGCGAAAACGATGGACGGGCTAATACGAAAGTACCCAATTTTTAATAAAAAAACCGATAGCTGTTCCTTCCCCCCGAGGTAATGTAAATAATATTTACTCATAAATTACGAAATTAGGTTTTTAAAATAAAAAGCAGCGTACTTTAAAAATTATACCAATGAAAACTTCAAAAGTAGATTTGTATTTTTAATTAACACTAAATTTATAAAAAAATCTATTATTTTTATTTTGTTTATCTCAACTTGTTTAAAATTCTAAATTACGAAGTTATTAAACTTGGTTCTTGAATTCCTTAGTATTTTCACAAATTTTATCCTGCTGAGTTTACATAGCCAAGTCAAATAATAATTAATTAAACAGTATCACATTTCAAAATTTTGAATGACATAAAAATGCCAACCTTTGTAGTATTTCTACAAATAGGGGAGTATTTTACTTCGTAAGCGATTTTGAGTGATTTGTGTCGCTAGTTGCATTGAGAGTTCTTTAAGTACCTTCATTTTTCGAAAATTGTCCCCCACATTGTTCATTCTTTCTGAGACCAATAATTCTCGTTTCCAAGTACCCTTAAAATCTTCCCAAATAAACTCAGTCGAAGCTCAGCTTTGAATGCCTCCTCGGGTAATATCGGATTTCGTTCCAAAGAGCTTAAAAAGGTAGGGTCAGTGAATTGAAATTCCTGTAAAACAAGGAAGTCTTAATCAATACTATAACAATGGCGCAGGACAAACTGGAGCCATTTTTATCAATAAATTCAACCTAAAATAAAAATATTTTCCCTGAAGAAGTGAAAGATATGCTTTACCGTTATAGCCTGGAAAGATGCCCTTACGTCAAAAGAAAAGGAGTTCGAAAAGTTTTCGGTTTAGTTCAAATAGCCTTTCGAATTAGTCAGCATAACGTCTTGATGTTCAGAGCTAAAACTTCACTATATCAAAGTAATATATAGAATGTCTTTGTTTTTACTTCATATAGTGATTATTTTCATATTGAAGTGCCAATTAGTTACTTATTTGAATAACGCGTTTGCACTCTTTAATAGACAATTTCAAATATAAGAAAAAATGCGCAATTCTGAGTATGTCACGTAGTCGAATTGGCTCAGAATCAAATTTACAAAAATTAGAAGCATGCATAAACTCCATTTATGAAAATATGCATACTCAAAATCGATTCACCATGTGCTCATTTTTGAATTACGTGTTAGTTTCATTAGCATGTTTAGATTCATAGCATTGGTCATTATTCTGCGGACAATATCGGACATCTAGTCCATAAAGTCCCGAGACATTAATTTTACGTCACTGTGACTAGGGATAGAATTTATGACTGAAGTTGTCAAACTTATTTACAGGTTCCATTTTTGAAATTCCTGATTATTTTATTTTTATACATAAAATAAAAATATAAATAATTTAAGTAGTGATGTGGTAAAAATTTAAATTGTTTACTTCTTGTAATTCAAAATTGATAGATTTAGGTTGTCATATCTGAAACAAAAAAGGTTCAGATCAAAATGAAAAAAAATATTTACTCTGTGAGTCGGGTAATTTTTCAGAGTGAACTCTTAAAATCTCTACAAATTAGCACAAACATCAAAGATAACTTCTATTTTGTCATCCAAATCCAAAGCATGTATATGTTACGGTGAATGTCCGAAATTGGAGAATGTCGACATTCACCGGTGATTGTCGACATTCACGGATAAGCGAACATGTGATTGTCGACATTCACCGGTGAATGTCGACCATCACCGAATTTCGGTCTTTCACCGTAACATATATACTTCTTTTTACAGTTACGCAAATTCCACTACATTTAATTGAGCTGTGCCGTATGGCGAAAAATACCCTCAAGTACAAAATTATTATTATTACAGATGAGCATCTGAGCGCTTTTGAAAAAAAAAGACAATTGTTTTCATATATTTCGCATTCTTTCTTCCATTACTTTCTACTAATTAATATATTGCATATCTTTGGATATTTGTATCACATATCAGTGAGAATAAATGGAAGATTCCTATTTTAAATATAATGTAATATAGTAAATTGTTTAAGTAATTCAAATTAACAGTAGTTTTTTTAGAGTTAGGTTGGTCTTTTTCTTTTGATCAGACCATATCACTTTACTTTTAGAAAGGATACTTTTATAATTTGATAGGTTTTGAAGTTCAATTAATACAAGTATCAAGTTCTTTTTTACTAGGGAGATTGAGAGTAGTTTTCCTGAATGAATTTCGATTTGCTAAGTTTTCTTTATTTAACAATTATTGAAATGGACAACTAATGAATTATCAAATAATATATACCTTCATAACTTTATAATATAAGAATTTAATTCACGACCATCTGGAAGGTTTCTTTTAGAAAATTTTATAGAACCTTAGATGTTCAGGCCTTGAATGATATTGATACATAGACATAAAGTTCTAAATTAGTCGTAGTAAAACTAACGAGATTTTTTAAGTTGATATCTTAATCTAATTTTATAAATCAAATCGAAAGTCTAAAAATAGTCTACTCAGTCAATATGTCAAAAAAGTATTGGTCTTTTATTCCAATAACTTTAAACGAAACTGAGAGATCTTTGAGACTTCCAAAATATTTCATTTTAAAATTTCATAGTATCAGAGTTTGTTATGTTTAGTATCTACAGGGTGATTCAGAAATAATCATCAATAATTGGGGGGGGGGAGGTAGAGGGGCTCTAGACAAGTATATTTCGAATAGGGATGGTGAGGCGCAGCCTTACCGTTAAAGAGCTAGGACCTAATGAAGTGCGAGCGCGTTTCAAAAGGCCATTTTTAGAAGGCCCGTGTGACGAAACAAAACATAATAAAATGAAAAACATTATAGCATGAGGTAAGGAAGTATCCCTACTACTTACACCATGAATTCGATAGAATTTGAATCATTTTTTAAACCATGGAGTGAGTTTCAAAAGTGCAATATTAATCTTTTAGTTAAAGAATGGAGTTCCTTTAATGGTATTTAGAAAAATGATGGCTGGTTAGGGGTGCATTTCCGACCCCCCATTCTTATGTGATTCTGAGTCGTCTAGATGTATCCTACCCCTCCTAGAAGTTATGAAACACTTATCTGAAACACCCTGCATAGGGGGAAGTGGGGCGGTTTGATACAGCAAAATTCACATCCATTTTTTGAGTAAAAAAAGGACTTATTCAGATACTTTTTTTCTAAAAATATCTGAGAATGCCTCAATTTAATGAAATAAATTAAAAAATATAAGTTTGATGAAAATTTAAATATAACGACTTTTGTAAAAAATTAATTTTGTATCTAAGTGCCCCACCGGGGGGGCATTTTGATAGAGTGATTAATTTTCTCAGAAATAGTAAATAATAACAAAAACTTTTGAAAATAACAAACGCTATTTTATTAAGAGAAATCCTAAGTCCTTTTACAATACCGATTTTTGAATATAAATCACAAATTTTCCATTCAACATTCAAGGATAAGAGAAAATCTAAAATTTAACAAATGGTCATTTATGACAAGTATATAATTACAGAAAAATATGCTAATTTTCATAAGGATATTTTCTCCTGAATCAGTAGAATAAAATGCAAAGGTATCTTTGTCGAAAATCATCCGGAAATTAAAAAATAAGGCACTAATACATTAACCCAAAAAAAATTAACTGACTAATCTTTGGCCATTTATAATACTACTTGGATACTGTTTTTTTAAATACAGTTCTTTGTTACCTGTAAAGTGCTAAGAACTTCACAGATGTTTCAGAGACCTTGATTCCATGGTTTGATCATGCATTTTCTTTTAGAAAGTTTATAAATACACAGAGCTAGAATGAAAGCAGTTTCCAATCTCAAACACTTTATAATACCCTAACTTATTACAGAGCTGCTTAACAGTTTCATATGTTATATGGCATATAAAGGCAACGTTTCGTAAAAACAAGACCTAGATAGTTTTTGAGGTATTGAAAGTGTATCAATGTGCCCCTTGTATCAAATTGCCCCGTTTCTCCATACATACTTAAATTTAAAAGTTTTCAATTTGACTTAGCTTTATAAAATATGATATTGCTTAACATAGAAATTAATCTGCAGCACAAAAGGGCCATTTTATAATATACTAGTATTTAAGGGTGAAATCAAAGAAATTGTTTAGAATTTACTCTAAAAGTTGATAAATTACTTTAAACTATTGGATACGGAATGATACTTTCCACTTAGTTCAACTTTCCTCCCATCCAGCCCCCCCATCCGAATCAAATACTCCTTTCATCCTTAAACCTACGTCTCACTATCTCTTGCATCAACAGTTCATCATAAAAATACCAGGAGTCACTATCAAATAAAAGGAAAACTCCCGAAGTTGAGTGATAAACTCTCTAGAGGAAAGAGGAATAACTAAAGCTTCGCGCCTTCCTCAGCACTGACCGAGGGTACGTTTCAATCGAAGCTGTGAGTTCATCCACCGCTGGGTGTCCCAACTCAAAACATCGCGACTTTTCTCCCTTGATGGGGAACTTTAAATAGCTCGCATCGCAATCGGTTGCTTTCATACGGGGAAGAAATGCATTGTTTGTGAAAATTCTCTCAAAGGACAAAAGAGAAGGATGAAAGATATTTATCTTGCAGTTACTTATTTTATACATGTTAAGTAACGATAGACTGATATTTTTTTTTCGAGATTTTTACATATGAGGGATTTTTCTCACACGAGAAAAAGTTTGCAGATCTTTACTTATTATTTTAAACATTGAAACTTAGATTTTTATAGAAGAGCTAGGCTAGGTAAACTTCGTGTTTTATAATTGGATTATGTTTGGTAAAGAAAGGTGGAATAATATTCCAATGATTTGAATGCCTGTGAAATTTATCTCAGCCGATATGATTATAATTTTGTACCTATTCATACAAGTGATTCCATTGGGTTCACAAATATTTCCATCCAACCCCTTTTTTTAACAAAAAAAAGCTAAAGCAATTAATTTCACCCATGCAAGCCGGGCATATCAGCTAATTAACTTATAAATAATGTCTCAAAAACACTTAGATTCGACTTGGAGGATATTTTAAATGCGTCTAAATTAATCAGAGCCATCTTAATTGAACTTTCTATTATCAATGATTGAAATAATTCCGACATTTGTCCCCAACGACAGGTTTTGTTTTGCAAACTTTAAAGAGCTTCTTTGCGGAGTCATCTCTAGTTTGGTAATCAAGTAGTAATGTTATGGATTTTAGTGTTACCTGTTTCTCTACTATCTTCAATGAATGGTTTTTTGGAAACATTTTTTCTTTAAATTCATTTTTAATTTTGAGATTTAAAGTAATATCTAGCCAAAGCTCACTTTTATAAGTGTCTTTGTCTGTCAATGGTAGTCCATACAGGCCTTTCTGAATAAATTTAAAAAAAATTTCTTTTCCATGAGAAAAACACTGATAATTATACCGGGTTTTACTTTTTTAATGCAACTCTGCAATAGTGGAAATAAAAGTGATTGGATTTCACGCTTAAGATGGGAATATCGTCTCTTCATGGAAGAATTTTGATGACTTAGGCATCCTGTATTGAAACTAAATTGAGTCTGAGCTTTTTATTTATTTAAATGTTTTTTATGAGGAATTGTTTTGGTTATAGATTGCAAAATTAAAAAAAAAACTATCTTTGTGCCATAAGTTTTTACACAGGTATTTTGGAACCATCTTGAGATTTTATAATTTAAAGGAATAAAAATAACTAATCTGTACCAAAGGTATTACGATTCAAACTGCTTATATAAATATGATAGCATATAAAAAAAGTTAATAATTAACACTTTATTTAAAAATTTGTGTCTTGTATAAAATTTTGACACGCACTGTAATACTTGATTCCCTTATAATTAGTTGTAATATACAAGTAAACGCATGTTAGAAGCATGCCTGTAGTAAGTTACGGTAAAATTAAATATACTTACATTTTTCTGCTATACTAAAACCCAATTATTTAATTTTAATAAAATACAATATTTCATATAAAATACATATATATTGACATTGTATCCTTAAGAGAATTTTTCACAGACATAAGTTTCCACAAACATTAAAACTGAAAATAATTATATATGATGCTTTTTTAATATGAATATAAAATTTGTTATACATTTTTAAAGTTTAGTGAGGTACATGAAGTTTGAAATTATTTTTTTACAAAGCATTGCTAACGATACACCAAATCAAATTTGAGTTTAAACACGGATAATTTGTGTTAGATATTTCCCCCTTTCTTTCACTAATAAGCTTTTTGTCTCCGGACAGAAAAGAAATTTTATTTATTCAAATAGAATATTTACCCAATACCAATAGACAAGAAAAATCACTACAATTTTTCTTTATTACAAGCTATTTGATATCAGTATACAACCACTAATATTATTATTGCTTAATTATAAAAAAGTACTCTTTAAAAGATTAAATTTTTAACGCCAAGATGGATAACCATCTCCTAAATAAATTTCCAGACTCGCTTAACTTGCTCCTTGGTTTAAAATCTACGAACCGAAGGGAGTGAACGAGATTGGAAGGCTCTTTTAAATACAGCCCCCAGACATTTCAATTAAAAGTTCCTATTCATTCTTCCATAAAAACTAGAGATTCGCACGAGCAGATACAAGACACGTTCCCATTGAAAAGAATCATGCCCACTGTTATGCATTCTGCGTATTACGGTGTTTGGTTTGATTTAAAGGATTTGTGTAGGATACCATTGGATCGATGATGATACGGTATCAAGCGTAAGAGATCCAAGCAGTGTCAAGCAATCCTATTTAATCCCTCACATTTCGAATTGAAGTGACGTAAAAAATAAAATGGGTACCGCTCCTTTTAATTGATGTTTTTCAGGTAAAGAAATTAGGCATTATATTTTTTCACTAATCACTGGGTTTAAAAATGGATTGCTGGAAAAAGTGTGGGACATTTTAATTTAGTTTTTATGTTAGGTTTGTTGATACCGGCTATCAGGCTTAATTTCTTACTTTTGAACCATTCTACGGATATACATATGCGCTAAAATTTTAATTACTTTTTTTGGAGGTAATTCAACTAATTGAAATAATCCTGTTTATTAAGCTTTTTAGGCAGGAAAAACTTATTGATTATGTGCAACTTTACATTCAAATAGAGTTTTTGAAATTTCGTTTTTTACTTAAGTTTTGTGATCTTTAGCCAAGTTTCAAGGGTTTAAGTTATGTTAAGAATATATTTATTCAGAAAAAAATTAATTAAAAGCTTTTTCTTTATTTGTTTAATATCTTCTAAATGTTTTTAAATATACTTCAATATCCGCTTTGCATTCATTTGAGTAACAGTAGATTGGGTATATTGAATTATATGTTTCAATAATTTTTTTCAACTAATTCAATTCCTTTATTCCATTTTCAGTATTTTATCAGATTGACATTCAGCGCTTATTTCAAAAGAACTCAATTTTAAGCTACTAGAATAACTGTGATTACATATCAGAAAAGAAAATATTTAAAAATAATAATTGTTTTAAAAGTCTTCGTCACAGTAAAATACATAATAAAACAGTAAGAAGCAATTTTGTATATTTGTTCTTTGTAGCTAATTGCAATGAACTAGAAAAATACTTTAATTTAAGCTTTAAGGTATAAATAAATTATGGTTTTAAAAAATACTTAGTATTAAATTATTATTTTTTATTAAAGCAATTAAGGCACAAAAACTACTTAACTAACCATATTTCTTTAAAAAAAATTAATTTTAATATAAATAATTGTCTATACATATAAAAATGAATGTTTGTATGTCTGTCTGTATGTTCTTTATTGTTTTAAAGTTTTCCCAACTACATTAACTTTTAATCTTTACCACGTTGCTCTACTCACTCCCGGGAAGGTTTCCGAATAAAAATAATTTAACCCTTTGTTGCATGATGTCCACTCTAGTGGACAAAAGTTAAAAATTTTTTGCTATTCCGTAAATGCCTTTACAGATTTCATTTCAGTTTTTTTACCTTCTACATCATTTGAGCTTTCAATGGTAAATCATAGATGGCAGCACCACTCCACAGATTGAAGCCACATCATTTTGAAAATGGCTTCTACCTCTACATGCAGGTTTGTACGATTGCTTATTTTAAATGTTATTAAAAAGTGCTAGCAATTCATTCTAATGTTATATTTTATTCATATTTATTGATTTTAGACATTTTATTTTGAGTATCAGTAAAAAAATGTTGTTTAGAAGCTAATTCTGTTGAGATAATTAGTAGTTTTTCGTTTGTCTACTGTAGTGGACGCCATGAACACAAGCTAATGTTTTCTGTCCACTGTAGTGGACGTCATGAACGTCATCATGTTTTTATGACATTATGGGATGGAAACTTTCACAAAATAAGTTCCAAATATCGGAGGGAGGGTCTTATCCACATATTTGCTGCACTTTATTTTAAATAATTAATTTGAATTAAGCATGGTATTTATCTTATAACCAAATTAAAGTTATATCTTATTTTTATTTATATTTCAGGAGAAATCCAAAACGGAAAATTTTGAAAATTTGAAATTGATCCAGAAAATCCACATATTCATGCACCAAATGTAAAATATATCTATGTATTGATGCAAAATCTGACTGTTTTTACAAATTCCATCATTAAAATTCTAAAAAAATCAAATTCGTGTTAATGTTTATTCATAATGCTTATACGCATACTGTCCACTGTAGTGGACAAACTGTAACTCTTAATTAAAACCAAATCTGAATCAAATTAATTTGTTTAATTATTTTTAAGACTATTTTAAATAGAGAAAACGCATGTATATTCTTTTTACTTCTCCAGATTATTTGTATGCAACAAAGGGTTAAAATTAAAGCATCCTAATAACTGTTTTGGTCAATTTTATGCTTGAAAACTCTTATTTCATACCCAACATCATGGAAAAACCACATTGTTGTAAATATAATAAGAGAAGATGTAACATAAATTATTATTGGCATGATATCAATTGTTGCAGATTAAAATTTTAACATAAACATAAAAATCTATCAATTTTTTAATTATTTCTCACTCTGCTGGGCATATTGTCTGGGTAACGCCTAGCCTAGCACTCAGTGCTACACATTTGGACTGGCGAAGCCCCTCTGTTACACACCGGATGGTTTTTAATAAAAATCCGCCGAATCATTTTAAATACATACTATAACTAATGACAATGAAGTGCCAATGGTCAAATAAATCAGCATTTATTATTTTTTTAATAAAAAAAATGTACTTTAAGAAAAAATTACAAATGGTGGGTAATATGGAACAGTTGGATTTACAGCTATTGAAAACTAATTGGACCTTAGAGAACATAGTTAATCTTAACTATAAAAATATATTTAACAATTTACGTTCAAATAGTTTTGTTCATGAGTCCATTTACAATAGTCACAAACATAATCGTTTTTTCTGACCCTTTGGTTATGGAATGTTTCATAATACCCGACAGGCCATCTTGTACTATGAACCTTTTTACTGACGGATGAAACATGGATTGCTTAAAAACAACTGCAGTATAAGAAACTGCTGATCTTTTAGTGTACATTATGCTTAACAACAAAATCAAAGTAACATAGTTACTGATAGGTTAAAAGGTTTGAACATTTACCGTCAAAAACTTTCGAAAATCCTAAAAGGCGACTGATCAGGCAACAACAGGAAGCTAAACTCTTTGCGCACTGCACCATGGGGGATTTTTTAAGACTTTCGTGGCATTGCCACGTGACAGAAGAAGAAGAAGAAAACGAAATTTTATTGTTTCTCAGGCCGAAGCCCGCTAACAAAGGTGGAAAATATAAATACATACAAATGCTGCCACGTGACAACAGCACTAGGGGGAGCAGAAATTCAGGTGTTCCATATTACCCGACTACTCCGTAATATCCTCCTCTCCTGTACTTAATAATAGTACATGTTTTTAAAAAATCACATAAATATCTCTTGAATATTACAAGCTTAAGTTGGATTATAAACTTTATCTACAATCAATATGAAATTTTTTAAAGTTCTACAAATATCCTATAATACACAAACATATTATTTTTTGCGTATAAAAATGTTATAAACTTATGCAGTGTACGAATAGAAACATTTTTAATGTTTCAAATTATCGAAAAAGAGTTAATTAAATCTAGGGTTTTTTCAACATTTATGATAAAAGTGAAATTCCGTCTTCTTAAGATTTTAGTATTCACATAAATATACAAAAATTATTTGCATATTGTAGAAAAAAGCAAAGTGTTTTTAAAACTAAAAAAAACTCGGTTAAAAACGAATATACCTCATCTCTTCATTTAACTAGATGAGTTCAGCATGTGTTTTACAAATCGAAAGCACAATTGAATCGCCAGTTTGAAAAAAGGAATAAGTCCAAAAAATGACAACTTGACTTATTGTGCTTAAAAACATCTCCAAGCTTTGCTCTATACATGAGTGGAAAGAGAGGAATAATATCTACAACCTATATCGGCAGATATAGCCCACTAAATTTCCGAAATTGATGCCTATTCATTGTAATTTTTAATTTAATTTGGAATTGAAGTTAATTTGACGTTCTTTTCATATTCTTTGTGTTATAAAAAAAGACAAAATATAATTTTCTTTTAATTTAAAAGTTTTTTCAAGCTTTTTCATGCAGGGAATGTTTGACTCTATTATATTCACTTACTCCATTGATACTGTGGCCCAGCTTCATCATAATTTTTAATTTGTCTTATTATTCTTATTTCTCCCTTTTGGTGTGTAAACTAAGGAGAGATATAATTTAAATCTCAATTTAAGGGTTTTTTAATATTTTCATCAGTTAAAATTTCATGAGATTGAAAAAGGGTATAAGTCCATCAACTTTTTTATCTGTGAAATATTTTAGAATGTATTTATATTTGTTTTGATGATTGCTCTGTTTTCTAAACAGAGTCCTGAATTTTCAGTAAAAATTTGGTGGCTATACAATGAAAATTCCATTACTTATAGTTTTCTTCGATTTTCTCAAAACTTGCTTCTTGGACTTATTATTTATTTCAAATTGACGATTCAATTAAAGTTCCATTATCTTAAATAACAATTTTAGAGTTATTTAAAACAATAGTATATAATACTCAACAAGACCTGAACTGTTATCGAGTACTTTGATGTATTTTGTACTCATAATAAAGTTCCAGCACATCCAATCCATCTTTGAAATCATTAGCCTTCAAGTACTGAAAGAACACAATTAACAAAATAAGCGTAAGTTTTCTATAATGAATCATTTATTGGTAATCCATCATATTGTTTAAAACAACTTGTAACAAAACATCGAAAGACTATTAAAATATTGCAGAAAGGAAATTTCTATCTTTTGTTTTTTACTTATCAACATTCCGCAGTGACACTTAAGAATCAAAACGAAGGTTTTGAAATACGATTTCTGTAAACAAATGTGAATTTTTAAGGAGTTAATAGTTACTACCTGTTTTATGATATAACATATACACTCTATTAGTTCCGATATTAAATTAAAAATAAGGATATTATAATCCAAAGTACTGCGTATTATTAAATACCCCCTCTTAAGAATTCCTTTATGAACTCCAAAGGTAAGAGTCAATTAGAATTAATTAGCTAAATACCTAAAGAATTTTCTGTTAAAAATAAAAAAGTCGCCATATTCCCTAAAATTAAAAAAAATCTTCTTTTAAATCACTAAATTTCTTTCAAAAAGAGAGAGAAGCAGTTAAAATAAATAAAAATTTCTACATTTTTTTTGGTAAAAAGTTCCGGAACAATTCAGACAAATGAAGACCATTATTTTTCTTATCCTTTAATTAAAAATTTTTTTTATTCTAAAAAATACTTAATTCTAACTTAATCAATAATCATGCTAATAATATTTGTTATTAATTAAAAATTAAATTTATTATCTAAATATGTTATTTAGTTAGAATATTATAGATTATGTTTTAGAAATAAGTTGAAATTTTATTGTAACTATTCAGCTTTTTAATTTAAAAAAATCAATAAATTCAAAAATTCAAAAATTTCTAAACTTTAAGAATTTTGTGGCAATAGTTTAAAACAAAAAGTAATTTATTTAATTTAATTTAGCACTTAAGTGTTATTGAATTTAATTTTAATTAAGTAGTTTTTTATTAACATACTCAAAATATTGTTATCACAAATCTAATTTAATAATAATATTAAAATATTTTTAATCAAATCTAGATAATTCGAGTTTTGATTGGTTGAGTTTCCCTCAAATCTAGGCCAGTGAAAAGAATCAGTTCAGCTCTCAAATAAAGGCTAATTATAATTATTGATTATAATTTTCGGTTGTAAGTAACCTATTGCTGTAAGTAGTAATACCATAATTATAGGTGTAAGAATAGTTTTCACTTAACTATATAATTTTACTGGGGAACGGTAATTTGTAAACAATGAACAAACGTTATGTGGAAAATCTGTGTGACTATTATTTGGCGTATTTGGCCTTGTACTTCTTTTCAGAGCTTTGTTTTTTGTCAAATGTACTAAATGCATGTGTAACTTTAAATGTAGCTAAATTAAATATGTCTAACTTTATGCATGTACTAAATTATTTAATTAATTTTATGATTTGGATAATTTGAGATTTTGATTAGTTTAAGGTAGTTTCGTTTCCGTCCTACTCGAATTATCACGACTAATGTAATTTAGCAAATTCGAAATTTGTCAATAGTATAAAAAACTTTTTAGTTTGTTTAACTTCACTTTATCCATGTCTTATTACTCCCTCCCTTCCACATACGACCATCTCAGCCCATAATTTTTAGTTTAAGGCAACACGTCGATCCGGGGCTAATTCCATTACCTACCTTATCTGAACGACATCAATTTCGGGCGCATACGGCTCGCTTTGTACGACTGGAATGAAAGCAGTGGTAAGCAAGGCTTTCCCATTTCTGGTAGGGCCGCGTAGGCGAGGAGTGTGAATAGAGCGATGAATTAGTTCCGGAGGGAGGGAAATCAAGAATGAATCCGAGGAAGCTAAAAATAGAAAAGGAAGTGATAGATAGGGAGGAAATGCAAGAAAGAAAGAGAGAAAGGAGTGAAGGAATGGGGAGGGCAAGAAAAAAGAAGGGCGAGCAAAGAAAGCATTTCAATATTTTGAAGGAATTCGGGATTTTAGAAGAAGGATTTAGATAAATGTGGAATATTTACGACACTTGTTTGAGTAAAGCCTTCGGTATAGAGTTCTCTAATCCATTGTTTCATTTTTTTTCGGATGGTTTCGCGTCAGGTGGTTTGTTGACAGGATCTTTTTCGGAGATCTGGTTAAACTTTGAAGACGTTCGAGTTCTGTAATAATTCGGAATTGGGTTTGCTTTTTTCGAATTTGATACTTCTGCAAATAGAGATTTTGAATTCCACCCTTTTTTTCTGAAAATATGTTCTAAGAATATATGTTGTTATAGACTGATTAGAAAAAGTAATGCGTATGAGGAAAACCAAAGGTGATGGTGTAATGTATTACGACAAATGGAAACACCAACTATCGTAAAACAATACTATTATATGCTCTAAAAATTCAGGCAAAATGGTTTAAAGACGCGATGAAGATATGTTTATTTTTATTTATATTTAAAGATTTATTTAATTCCTTCAGTTTTTTAAAAGTAAAATTTTCACTAAACTTTTTTTAAGATACATCTCTTTAAAACATGATTGATGTTTTGTTAACTTCATTTGTTTTACCAATTATTTTTTAATATCTAATATTATAATCAGAGCCACTAAAGTATAAAAAACTATAACTTCTCAACTCTGTTGAATGAAAATTAAGAGAAATAAAAATTTAGTTATTAAATTCGGTGTGTGAGACTTAAGGTACTTGTATGAGGGATAAACAAACTATTAGTTTTTGTTATTTGAAAACAATGTCAACAATCGAAACTACGAAGCGTTTCATCAATATAAAGTATAAAACTTTGGTAAAGAAAAACTTATGAAAATAGAACTTTTTAAGTTTTACTTGATTTTAGTTCACATCTTTATAATAACTAATACCATAGAGGAGGGTGGGGAAGATTGTAACAAAATTTTTTATTTGATCTCAAACTAAGCCATTTTTTATGATAGAGTTATGAAAATTGGTATGAAAATAGGTTGATATATCCCAAATACAATTTTGTCATGAAAACCGTCCGGTGGCCATCCATTGCAATTTAGTAAATAAAACATCGAAAATCGAAAAACGTTACAATCGTCCCCACTTGAAGGGTCAATTGTAACACATATAAGGGTCAATTGTAACACAACACAAATTCATAAAAATAGATAGAAAATCATTCAAATTTATTAAAAATTTATATTTTCTTGTTAAATAATAGTTAAATACATAGACTAGAATGGGAATAATGAACTTTTAACTCAAATAATGAGTTTTAAATAATAATGAATTTTGATGAGTAAATAATAGTAAATAATTATTCACAAGGGCAATTAGGGTATTCATAACTTAATTCCCATGTACTACAACGAACGTGGGACCATTTTTTGAGCGAAAAATGGTTCCTCTTACTGCCCTTGATCGAAAACTTTATTGTGTTGATTATAACCCACTTTAGGATTTTCATTTTTTATTTTCTTCGGACAGAATCTGTATAATGTTACATAAAAAATATCGTGCTCATGAGCAACACTTTTAATAGACTTTTTAGACACAGAAACCTCAACAGCCTCTTCCTCCATTTTTTCTAGACTAATCAGCCCCCTTTCAGTTTTCCTTTTACGTGATTTCGGCATCCTAAAACCGTAAAAATTCATAATTATATGCCAATATTAAGGGTAAGTATGAATTATAAATCAATACATAGAAAATACTTTTGAAACATGTTATTTTCTACATTGGGGTCAGTGTTAACATGTTACAACCGTCCCCGGCTGAAGTGTTACAATCGACCCCACGTTGCCATTTTTAGTTCAACCCTCGTTTTCCGTGAAACTAACTACAGTATCATCTTGAAACTAAGCAGAATAAAACTAGGATACATGTACATACAATACATAAAATCAGTGTTGTTGTGCTTCATACCTGCAGTGCAGGAGAAGGAAAGTTACACAAAAGTAGAAATTTACTTCTATGCTCGAAAAACACTCTTTTCTCAATTACACAGCCACAACTTAAATGTCAGCCTTGGCAATCTCTGATATTCTTTCATTCACCTGCCTTTTACGTACTATCATCTCCTTTTCACCCAGGCAGCCTCTCATTTTGAGGAAATCAAAGTGTTACTATTGCCCTGTGTTACAATCGTCCCCACTCTCCCCTACTATCCTAAAAATTTTTTTGAGAAGTAATTATTTTATAAATACCCTGTATTAAGTTCTTATTGTATACGAATTGAAAAGATAACAAGTACTTTTTGTAAGAAATTTAAAAAAAATAAAACAATATTTTTCCCATATTTTGTTCAATTTATGCAAATTTTATGAATAACACATTTATATAGTTTTGAAAACGATGGGATATAATTTATTTCTATTACAAATATAAAAAGGAAGTGTTGCGTGCAGTGGTACTTATTTTCATATTTCTGCTTAAGAAATATATACATGATTTTCTAAATAGATTTAATTATAACATGTTTGTAGTTAATGACAACGGAAAAGGAGACTTGATTAGTTTAGAATTAAGCAAAATGAGAAAATGAGTTTTAAATAACAATTGAGAAAAATGCATTTAGATACTTATCAAAATCTACAAAAAATTTGAATTATTAACGCTTTGATTTTAATTTTTTAAAATCACTGCGTTTAGTAATTAAATTTTCGAAGTTCACATCAATTATATGTTTTGATTACAATAAGGTATTAAGTAAAACAGGGTAAGATGAAAAACTTTAAAATTGTAAGCATATAATATTTTTACAGACGCTATTAGCTTTATTTTTTGTACTAAATGTAAAATATTTTTAAAAAAATGTAAAAAAATTAATAAAGGATGCATTTAAATATTGCGTCTAAAGGAAGTCAGTTAGTTATTTCGCAAACCGATACTTTAAAATGTACTTTTGGGGAAACCGCAATAATCTGGGTTAATTACCTTAGCTATAAAAAAGGTTCAATTCCGTTAACGTTCCCGCTAAATAGCGCTATGTTCTTTTAGACTTAGAGACTTTAGAGAATTTGTTTATTTAAATCAATAACTGTTCATATTTAAAGAAAAATTTGTCGATATTTGAATATATGGCGTTGAAAAGAGCATGGCGGTATTTACCGGGAACGTTAAATCATGAAAAATAACAGGACGAAATCATTAAAAATATAATATAAAAAATTTGAATTGATTCACGCTACGTATTCGGTCGTAGAAAATCAGTCCTTTAATTGCTTCGTTGCTTAATATTTCGTAAAATATTTCCATAGAGAGAGAAGGACGAAATCTGAAGAAGAAGTAAGCGGGCCGAGTTTTGAGTTTGTCTCCGCTTGGCGGCGTTGGCGCTTCGGAGGGGGATCCGCGGCAGGCTCCTCACTCGGGTCGCCGCTCGCCGGTGGGAAGATGCTCTGCTGAGGGGGCAAGATGACGGAGTCCGCGCTGGGCAGCGATTATGCCACCGTCTTCCTCAACGACAGCAGCAACGAGACGAGCACCCTGGCCCCGGACGAAGAGGGCTGGGAGTCGCATCTCAGCATGGCCTTCAAGACCATGATCGTCACCACCATCATTGTGTGCGCCGTCTTTGGCAACATCCTGGTCATCTCGAGCGTCTACCGCAACCACAAGCTGCGGATCACCACCAACTACTTCGTGGTGTCGCTGGCCTTCGCCGACACGCTGGTGGCTCTGCTGGCCATGACCTTCAACGCCAGCTACATGATCGCCGGCCGCTGGCTCTTCAACCAGACCGTGTGCGACTTCTGGAACTCGTGCGACGTGCTCTTCTCGACCGCCTCCATCATGCACCTGTGCTGCATCAGCGTGGACCGCTACTACGCCATCATCAAGCCGCTCGAATACCCCACCAAGATCACGGGGCGGCTGGTGGCCATCATGATCGCCTCGGTGTGGTTCAGCTCGGGGCTCATCAGCTTCATCCCGATCTTTCTGGGCTGGTACACGACCGACGAGTACCTGCAGTCGCGTGACCTCAACCCCGACATTTGCGACTTTCGCGTCAACAAACCGTACGCCATCATCTCGTCGAGCGTCTCCTTCTGGATCCCCTGCTTCATCATGCTGTTCACCTACTACAAGATCTACGTGGAGGCGGTGCGCCAGGAGAAGTTCATGTGCAAGACGCAGAACAAGTACAACGGCGACGTGCAGGCGCCACCACACCGCAACTCGCACGCTGACGACCCCGAGAGTGGCCAGTCCACCCCCACCAAGCGCTCCATCAACAAGATGAAGCGCGAGCACAAGGCGGCCAAGACCCTGGGCATCATCATGGGCGCCTTCATCCTGTGCTGGCTGCCCTTCTTCCTCTGGTACGTCTCGATCAGCATGTGCGGCGAATACTGCTACTGCCCGGAGATCGTGGTGCAAGTCCTCTTCTGGATCGGCTACTTCAACTCCTCGCTCAACCCCATCATCTACGCCTACTTCAACCGAGACTTCCGCGAAGCCTTCAAAGAGACCATCCAGACCTTCGTCTGCTGCTGCTGGAAGGTGCCCTGCCTTCAGAACGAGCGGGCCCAGCAGTTCAACTGCGCCTACAGGTCCACGCAGGACATTGGGCTGGTCGAGAACAAGTACGTCAGGGACTGAACACAAGTGCTCTTCGCTCTCCTCCTCTTTCGAGACAGCTGCTGGGTGAGTAACTAACCTCTATACCCACCAAACACACTTCACAGACACACCACAAAGACACACTAAGATCTAGACAAGGGCCGTCCAACGGGCTCAAATGGAGCACAGCTCATACCAAATACATCAAGATTACCTAACTGCTACTAAAAGTTAAAACAGATTTGGCTGTAATGACGAAAATTGGACGAACTTTGAACGTTTGTGCTGCTTGGAAACTATCGCAATTAACTGAATTTTTTTCCAAGTTCACAAAATAGTTGACAGCAAAAATAAAAGTATCAGTGGCATAAAAATAATCAAAACGTTCAAAATTGATTGAAATTCTTCAATTACACCAATTTCAAAATTTCTCATTCGTCTTTACATCTTATTTCAGTCTAGCTTGAATAAGAGGAAATCAGATTTTTTTCTTACAAAGATCTATGGAAAGCATTCTTTGGCTCCTCTCCATTAGTACGATCCAAAAGAGCTACTCGCTATAGAATGCGGTCCAAAATCCTTCAGTATTCTTCCAATACGGCAAGAAAAGCTATAAAGTTGGAAACCCCTTATCTAGATCAAAGCTTTCTATTTGAGTAAACTGTGCTCTGTTCTTATTATAATGAAACAATGAAAGAGAAAGCTGTGAAGGCTTCTACGGCCGGGGTTATAATTGAAACTGATGTTTCCGGGCTTGTTGGCCCTTATTATAACTTTAAATTTTTTTATCCTACTGAAGATGACTCCCGTAGGAGGAGTCGAAACGTTCAGTGTTTCATCTACAAAGATTACGGTCAACAAGCCCGGAAAACATCAGTTTCAATGAAAGAGAAAGTTAGATTCAGTTATATCTTTTACCATTCCAAAAACTCATATGCCTCAGTAAGCAAAATTGTGAAGATATGTTCAATTCACGAGTCTAATTCAAGACGAGCCTAATCCATACAAGACGGGTTCTGGGAAAGCGAAAAGCGTTTTCGAAACAATTATTCACATCGTAACTGATCTTGCACAGATGAGGAGAGAGCGTTGGCGCTCTATAACTCTTTCTTCCACTTAGAGCTTAGTTCAAATCCATTTTTATGATGCGGATTTATCAATGTAATCCCCTTCTTAAGAATAAGTAAATACATTACGTTAATAAAGTTATAATGCTATCTTTTCAGGCAAAAGAAATACCTCTTATTCAGTGTCAATTAATGAACCATTCCTTGCCTTATAAGCTTAAGTTTTACTATCAGGGGGTTTATATAAGTACTTATCCTCCTTTTAGTTATGAATAGCTGTCTTAATAGTATTGGGTTGTCCCATAAGTTCTGTTACTTTTTACAAAGTTTTGTGTTTGAAAATTTTTTATGAAAAAATGGCAATAGGTGGAGATTTCAAACAAAGGGAATTTTGATTTATGTATAATTATGAAGATAATGTGTGATTTTGGTAGTTCTCGTGGTATTATTTCTTTTCAAAATGGTGGTTTGAAAAAAAGACAGCAAATGACTATTTTCCCTCAATTTTTTTCTTTTGTTTAAAAATCTAGGAAGAATGCATAATTCATGGCTAAAAAAAGTTTTACTCTAAGTTTGAAATGTTTAGTTCAAGATGTCATAGTTTCAAGATAATTCGATTAGTTTAACTTAGGAATTTTCGGTCTCAAACATAACATCTTTTGCAAAAAGCTTACCTCAGTAATGTTAGTCATTTCAAAGAAATTTTCACGAAAAAAGCACCAAAATCAATAAAAAAGCTTAGGAAAGAACCAATTATTCAAAATATGCAGTATATTAAATTATATCTGAACTTAAGTTCAGAAAGTAGTGCGCACAATGCAAGCGCGCAAAGTTTTAGCTTATCAGAATTACACTCGCTGAACTTACGCTATGCGAACAAAGCAATTATTTGATTCATATACGAAAAAACTACAATAAAAACAACTCGTTGGGATTTAGAAATAAATCAATTCATCGATATTATGAAAAGAGGCTTTCTATGTTTAAACCGTTGAAACAAGCATTATGGTTCAAAAAACATCTGCCTTTAATTTGCTTCATACCAGCTGCTTAGAAAAACAATAGGTGTGCTTTAAAAAACACGTGAAATTGCCAATATATGAAGTTTTAAAGTTAAAATTTCCTACATTAAACTTATCAGATCATCTTGAAACTATGACATCTTAATCTTAACATTTCAAATATACAGCAAAACTTTTTTAAGCCATGAATTATGCGTTCTTCCTAGTTTTTTAAACGAAATAAAAAAATTACGCAAAAATCGTCGTTTTTGGTCTTTTTTTCAAACCGTCATTTTGAAAAGAAATAATATCACAAGAACTACCAAAATCACACATTATGTTCATAAATATGCATATATCAAAATCCCTTTTGTTTGAAATCTCCACCTATTACCAGTTTTTCATAAAAAATTTTCAAAGACAAAACTTTGTAAAAAGTAACAGAACTTATGGGACAACCCAATATTTATTTATAGAATGTGTTACTTTATCTGGCGTATAACAAAGTATTCTTTAACTTTAATTTTGCAAAATATCTATGAGTCATCTAATTCTGAATACCTTTTGAGGAACGTTTATATTTTTTCTGGGTATATCTACATAAAAAATAATTAATGGTGTGAACTTAAAAAAGTTTTTTTCTTGTACCGTAAATTTCTTTACAATAATATTAACTTGTTTTTATTTTAATACTTATTTCCACGTACTAAGAACTGATATGCTGTTAATTCCAACTTAAAAATATTGTGAAACTATAACTGACTTAATAACGTTAATTAAACGCTAAAATATTAAAAGCAGTAAAATAAGAAAAATTATAAAAAGGTATTTTATGTCACTTATTGAAATTTTTAATTAAAAAGTACTAGTTCAGTGACATGGCGTACTCATATTCGATAACACGTAAATTCCTATAAAGAAAAATAAAGTTTTTTAAAGTTAAAACCATGGAATTGGGCAATGCGAACCAATAACAAAATTGTAATTAAATATCTAGTTTAGTTACCAGAAAGAAATAGTTTATTTAATTTTTTAATTACTTATTTTTTCAATTTTCTATTATTGATTTAAATATTCTGATGATTAATTTCTATTTAATCATATCATTTTCACCAAATAATAATTGAACTTTAAACATAAACTTTAAAATTTTACACATTTTAAAAAAATATTCAGATTTTGATTTAAAGATATCGCTTTTGAAATACTTGTACCTATATTTTTTTAGCAAAAAAAAGAAATTAATCAAAATAATTCCTGAAATAATGTGAATTTCTGTGGTAAGATTATTATTTGTTAGTTAGAAAATGAGGTAAACATAAGTAAATCTATTTTTTACTTAAGAATAATACAACTCTTTCTAAAATGCTTAGCAAGTTGGATGTATCAATTTTTTGTTACAAATACATAGTGATTATTAAAATTTATTCGAGGTATATTTGTGTATATTAACATATCCCAACTGAATAATTTTTCATAATCCTGTCAATGTTTTTGACTCATTGGATTTACATTATTAAGACATCATACTCATTATAATATTTCATTATGTTAATATTTCTGACTTATTGAGTATTCTTTATTCCCTCAATATCTTTAGAGGTTTTTACTAATAACCTTCAAAAACAAAGCTTTTGATTTAAAAATTATGGTTTTTTTTCAAAGAAGAAATAATATAATAAATTTTGTATATTGGGTTCTGGGTTCCAAAAATGTAATTCTAAACAGATTAATAATATATTTGAGAAATAGTTTGACAATTTGGGGGATATAGAAACAATTTTTAACGAAATATTTGTTTTTGTATTGAGTATGAAAATAATAATCCTTTCTATCTTTTTATTCAACATACTTCATTCCAATTACCATTAGTAGGTTTTTTACAGTATTCCCACACTGTATCACGTCCCATTTTACTTAAATTTGAAAAATAATTTTAAGTTTTACCATGCTAATGTAAATATATCATGTTTAATGTAACATTAACTTAAAAAGTGTTTAATAAAAGTGTGAAATTTTGTATGATATTTTGAGACCTTTTCATGCTACTGATTCTACGAAATGTCGTAAATGACACAACTTAAACTTAAGTTATAAATTTATATCATTACTTGAACTTCAAATGGGTGGAATCAACAAGATTTTCTTAGTAGGATGGATAAAAGTCATGAACAAATAAAATAAAAAATACTTTATTTATGCTTTTCCGGCAGCACACAAATAAGTTATAGTTTCAGATTTATACGCTTTTTAAATATAAATTTTAAAAAAAATTAAAAAATCATTTTTTAATTAAATGAAATTTATTTCGTTTTTGGTTGATTTTTGTACGACTTTGTACGGCCGTCTCATAAAAATTTCAATTTTAAATAACACTTATTGTTTCTTTTTATCATGAAATAAAACTTGATATTTTAAAAAGGCATTAATATTATGCTCGGGGTTAAAAAAATTTAAACTGTATATGAAATTTAAGATTATCTGGAAATATTTTACCATTAGAGAATCGTATTATAGGATTATGGAATGTATTGTATTAATAATAAAACTGATTTCATAATTACATCAAAATTTATAGATTTAAAAAGTAATTGAATAAAATTTTAATTTATTACATAAAAAACGTCAATCACAAAATCGTAGCTTCGTCATAGCTTTCACAAAGAAAGCTTATCGAGCAATGCGGTTTTTTTAATGGAAAAATCTTAAGTGGAATCTTAATTTATTAATTAAGCTCTATTAAGTCATATAAACGTTACATATTGTTTTTTTGTTTGGAATATTGAGTTTGTTTGATTAGACCGTATTTAAATGTTAATAAAAGAAATCCCAACATTATGATAGAGATATATTTTTTTTCATTTAAAAGGTGATATGAAATCCAGATATCGTTTCAAAAGCAATATTAAAAAAATGAAGAAAAGCAGATAAATAACCTTGACGTTAGACAAAGAATGGTAATGTGATATAATTTAATTGTATTTCTATTTTATGTAAAAGGTTCTTTATTGTTACCCCGTACAAACGATATTTAGTAGACTTAATAATACAATCAAAACATTTTACCCAAATCTTAAAATAAAAGGTAATCAAAATTTCGAGAATTTTTTTAAAGGATAATTACAAGTTGTCCTTCTTTCAAAGTTTTGTAAAATCTTATTTTATATCGGCCATAAATTCCAACGGATTGCGGGATTCTCCCTTTTAAACCTTCCTGAAATAGCTCTATTAGAAGTAATCAATATCACTCAGCTACTGAGTTTTAGATTACGGATGTTTGAGAATGAAAAATCTTTCTATTAGCAATGTGTAGATTTAATAAGCAAATCAAAAACTAAAGAATAGCAAAATTTACTGGGTAGTTTTGAATCATTTTAAGGAATTATTTATCTTATTAGAAAAACTAAATCACTACATTAAAAGTGAAGTTAAAACTTTATAATTGTATGTTAATACAATAATTTTAATACAATACTTAACTCATTGGTTTTAATACAATACTTTTAATATAATTGTATTACAGTTGTAAATAAATGAATTTCTCTTGAGACTCATTTGAATGGAAAGTTTTCATGATACTAAACTAATAAGAAAGCTTATAAAACAACTCATGTACTTATTTATTTTTCCGATGAGCTTTAGGGTGCAGAAACTACAATAAGAACTATATCCAACGATACTTAAAAGTTTTAAGAAATCTGTGACTAAAGGTAGTCATAAGTGTATAAAAATATGTTTTAAATTAAAGCTTAACTGGTGTTAAAACAACTTTCTACAGAAAATTTCTTTTTAAGATGATGAATGTATACAAATGATTGAAAGTGTAAATGTTAGCATCTATTAAATTAACGGAAAATTTTAAATACAGTGTTCTTAACTCAAAGAAAAAATATTACTTTTAAAATACCATACTTGAAAAATCCTTCAGAGGAAATGTTTATTAAGTTAAATCAATCAAACATTAAATAACACCTGTAATTAGACTGTTTACTTTATGTACTATTACAAACATATTTTAAATTATTTTTAATATTATTAGTATAAAGTTTATATACCTATAAATTATTTATATTTAAAAATATTTTTTTTGTAAATTAAGAATCATAAATTCAGATTTATCTTATTGATATACAGTACGAAATACTGAGGTAATAAAGAATTTTTTTAGATAATTGGTGTGTTTACTGTAATAGTTATGTTTTTCAGCAAAATGTTATTTTTAGTTTTGTAATTCATTTTCCTGCACTTTTTTCCCAAACGTACTTTTACTACATCATGGTTTTTATTTCAATAAATCTAGAACTCACCTTTCATTACCATTTTTAACTCATTTGCTTTGTCTTTTTAATTACTATTTTAGAAGAGCAATCCCGTCGAAAAAATGTATCAGAAAAATGATGCAACTCTTGCCAGGCTGAAAAGCATCCTTTCCACAAATATTTTCTCAAACAACATCCAAACCTGGCTCCTATCACTAATGCCTTATCGATTCTAACTACCAATATAATGCCCACTAAAGAAATTGAGCAAATTTTTCTTCCTCCTTGAAAAGAATAGTCGGCCTTCGACCATTTATTAGAAGTCCACCGGTGTTATGTAAAAACTTCTCCTTCCCCCCATGAGAAGCTGGTCTTGTTGAGGCCTATGCAGTCCATCTTTTCTGGCATTGACGCATCACAATAGATTTCTTTCACAAAAGACGATGGAATTCAATTTTGACATCGGAAGCTTTGGAATTCCAGAAAATTGGAACCCATAAACTCTTCACAGAGCCCTAAGACTCCAGGGAATTCCATCATGGGAGTAATGCTACAGAAAAACGGAATGCGGCCTGTATGGAGCATCTTTATTATTCATTTGTTTTGCTATGTATCGTGTTTTTGTCAGGCTGGGTGAGAAGAGTAGATACTTATTCGGATTACAGTGTTCTGTGTTTGTAACGCTCGATTTAGGCTTTCAACATTCGCTTTAGATCTGGTGTCGAGGGAGTCGAGCACACTTTCAAATCAGAGTATGTTACAAATATGAGCGCCGAATTCTTTCAATTTTTAAATGCCGGAACTTCCACTCAAATGATGTGTATTTTTATTTTATATTTTGAAAATTGGAAACACCCCAATTTAAGATGTTACAGCGTGAGTCCCCACGTTGCGACGTCACATCCACTTTAAAAATCGACTAGTCTCGTCGTAGTGTAGTGACAAAATGTTTTCGTCATTGGGAGATTCGTCTCACTCCAATCCGATACTGGCCAATGCTAAATGCACATTTTACCCACACTTACTTAAAATTAAGCCCATGATGTTACATGTTTTTGAGTACCTGCATGGTTTTAGAAACGAATATTTCCATGTTTTAAACTTGAGTAAATTTGATTCGGAGCCAGTTTATGTGAAATGCTCAAATAATAATGTTTTTTTACTCAGATTTGAAAACGTCCTTTTAAGAGTGCAGTTGACATATTAATGTTAACATAACCCCCGATTTAACAAACACTTGATATAGATTTTAAGTAGAGATACACTGTTAAAAAAAGTTCAACCTTTCATCTCAAACTGGTGAAAGGGTGAACTGTCTTAACAGTGTATGACTATAACTGAGAGTCATTGTACTTATATGTAATCTCTCTCGGTTTACTTAATTTTTATTCAAATATATTTGTTATTTTGAAATTTATATTATTCTTTTAAATTAAAAAACTCTTAAAGATGTATTGGTATTACATTGCATAAGATGTTAAAACGATAAAAAAACTATTCTAAGAAACTATAGTTGCCAAAAAACATCTAAAAAACATGTTTTTTATTGCGAAGTATTAATTAATAAAGGCATTTTAAAATAAAACTAAATGGGAGTACTATTTCAAAAATAAAAACTATATAATAAGTGTGCATTTTTCACTTAATTTATATTGAAACCTTTAAAAAAAGCATTTTGTTCATTCATTTCTAGAGTTATATAACATAATACTTTTTATACTTATATTGCTTGAGCTTCTTTAAGTCAAAACTTTTAAAAGTTAATTAGGGGCATAAAATATTAATATTTTAACTATCTTGCTTAATAAGTTTCACTTAAGTGTTATGAAAGCAAGGAAAAAATACACAATTATATAACACTGAAATAAATTTAATCATCGGACTTCAATTCTATTCAGAAATATATTACTTCGTAAAAATCGTGTAAAATTCCAAAGGAAAAAAAAGGAAATTACAAACGTAATAAAGAGTTTCCTAAACTTCAAAAATACGTCTCTAGTGCAAGTCCAAACAACAGACTATTATTTTTCTATTCTTTAAAAAATGACGTAACTCCTCGTGCAAGTTATACAAGTTTGGACTCAAAATATAAATAGGAAAGACATTTCCTTGGTTTCAAGTTAAAGTTAGCAATAAAAAATCGTCGTGAAATGGGATGATAAAAAACAGACGCCAAGGGTACTGTACGGGTTTTGTAATAAAGAATGGTGGGATGACATTGTATGTTGCAAGGCTTTCTTTAAAGGGAGGGTGTCACTTTCTTCGCTTGCGAACAGATCTACATACACAATGGAGTAAGAAAAGCATCTACATATTAGACAGTGGCATTTTTTTATATCACACTTGCTTTGTTGTGCTCTTCAACTTTTTAAAAGATATCAAAAGTGCTCGGAGTACACACTGAAAAGATGTTTACACGAATTTGGAGAAACACAACCACTTTTACAACCTCTGAGATGCCAAAAAATTTCATTGTCATGCAAAAGTATATTGAAAACGATCATCAATTATGTAAAATCGAAATTCTGCATCGGTCTCTTTTAAAGTGTTCAAATTATTTAGATATTAAGTATTTAGCCGTTCGTGATTGAATTAACAATGTTAATACCACCAATTATAATTGAGATTACTTCTCTATTATTCTAAACGTAATAGAGTAAGAACACTATTAACGAATTTAAGATTCATGGGTCAGAAATTGCATAATATACTTATTTATCACTACACCTTTAGTGGACCAAAGCAGATGTAGAGTTACTCGAAAATAAGGGGTTTCTAAATAAGTTTAGGTTTATCTTTCGAAATATTTCCTAACTGCATTTATGCATTTCAACTTAAAAATCCGATTGTATTGATCTCATTATATTAACACTAAATTTTTCATTACATTTATGAATAATTAATATAACTTTAACCTTTAATGAGTCGAAATGGGTCGTAATGAGTCAAAATAATGAGTAAATTAATGAGTCAAAATAATGAGTAAATTAATGAGTCAAAATAATGTGTCTTTAATTTATTAGTCTTAAAAAGTAATTTCTTGTTAACTAGCATAACTTTGTCAGTGGATGTTCATCTAAAACCATTACTAACGTTACATTACTTATTGACATTGTTTATTGCTTTAACCTAAAATCTAACTTGCTTTAAAATTCACCGAATAAAATTTCAAATTCACTAAAAACAACACCTAAATAAATGTATCTACCTAACAATTCTGCTGTTTTCTTTGGTAGGTATATTATGTTAAACGTCAAGTCAGAGCGCCCAAAATAGACGAGCAACTTCGCCTAAATGTGTCTACCATCTATCTAAGTTGAAGCGATTTCTTTTCATCTCATTGGATGCACTAATAGGACGCTAAAGCTACCGGCGTCCAAGAAAAAGTAGACATCTCTATTCTTAGGAGGGTTTCTTTTAAGAGCGATTTTTTCTCCACATTGAGGTGTTTTCTTGAGTTGCACTCACGCCTTGACACATTTTCAAGTTAAGACTTTGTCCCTGGATGCTCGGCATTAGCAATTAACGGGTTGAGGAGTGTAATGCGGTGAAACTCCTAAGAACCCTATAACGTGAGTTTTAGTAGAGTGTATATGTTCACATATTTGATTCTTTCTAATACTTATGCAATACATTTAAGATACAATTCGAGAAATATTTAATAAATGCTTTTGTTTGTTTTTAGAAATTTCTGTTCTATACCATGTTTTGGAAAATAAATTTGTTTAATTTCCTTTCGAAGGAACAAAACTATCCAAACTCCTAAAAATAATGAGCTGTATGCTTTATCCCTTAAATGGGATTACAACAACATAAGCAACATTTTATAAAGAGAGTGATAGGATATTTTTTGTAAACCAAAGTAAACAAAGAATTGTGAATAAATTTTACATGAAAGATTTTATGTACTGATGCGTAAGTCAAAATTACCTAAAAGAATCGGATGCAAGTACATTTATGGAATTGAGTAACAAGATGTTGATTTTTTTCTGACAAATATGCTTAATTATCTCTAAGCATTTGGGCTTTAATTTTAAGTTGGTTTCGTACCTAAAGTTTACAGATATTTTACTACAATCTATAAAATTCTAAAAATAACAAAGTTTCATCAAAATCTGTATCCAACTCCAAAGTATTTACCAAAACTTGTAAATAAACTTCTCGTTTTTTAAATTATTTAGAATGAAGCATTGTTTTAACAATTATTTGTATTACATAACCTAAGTCTGATAAACTGAATATCACATTAAATAAGTAATTTCTTTGTTTAAAAAAAAGTTATTTTTTTGCGGTCGACTGTAAATTTAAAATTGCTGATAAATCTTTTCGGCATAAAATTTTGTATTAAAGCATATATTTTAAGTCTTATAAAAAAACGTTACAGTATCACAAGATAAAATCCAGATATCACGAACACACTCGCTAAAAACCTACGACTATACCTCCGATACCTCCTGATTTTACCTTTTAAATCCCAAAGAAGCGCGACAGCATCTTAAGATACCAAAGCGACCCGAATCGTTCAAAAGCATCGTTAAAGCTGATATAATCCCGTTGAAAAAGTTGAACTCGGAGAGGGGGCCGCTAAGCGAAGCGGGCTTAGGCGTGCCAACCAAGTGCCAAAGATAACGCTCCCGGCAAACAAGTGCCGAGGGAAGAAGGTAATGGATCGATGACAAAATGCCTCTTCGCGAAGAAAGACGCTCTTAACGAAGAAAGAATTAGATGGGGGAGAGCCGAGTGCAATTGACGCCACGGATCAGGCACACTATAGGTTTTTTAAGACGCTACATAGGTACGGGATCCGTCACGGCGGTAGTTGGTAAATGAGATGTGTACTGGGGTAGATACCTTTTTGTTTAGTATTCAAAGGGATTATGGAGTAATATTAAATTATGTTTTGTTTACATCCTGTCATGTTACTATGTTCTTTATAAAGTTACATTTAAAAGGGCATATTGAAACCTGTCAAATCAACCGAGTGCTATTGACGCCACGGGTTGAATAAGTGAGATACTTTTTTGTTTAATATTAAAAGCGAAAGAGATTGATTGAATGAAACCTGTCATGGAAATGATAACTGTGATATGTTCCGTAAACTCGAGTGAATGTGCGTGTGTCGTTTATGATTAATGTTTTAAAGTAAACAGTAGGCTGGGACGAAAAAAAACCAGATTTTTGAATATCGAAATGCTTTATGTTTCAAAAGTGGCGTCTTGGCATGCTGATCAATGGAAAAACAGTTAAAAAATTCCCGAAAATTTCCCTGAAGAGCGCATTGGGCCTAAAGTTTGAGAAAACAGACAGAAATCGCCTTAAACTGAAAAAATTCCCGAATTTCATAAATGATATTTAAAAAATTAAAACTAGGTGGGAGTATATTCTTTTAGCTCTCTGAAGTCAAATAAAAATATTTGAAAATCCTTATTTCACTTTTGAAATTCGGGCAGGAAGCCTAAACTTAGTGAATCACAGTGGAAAATCTAAAATTTTTCACTTAAAAGAGAAACGTACAATTGAAAGAAAAACTCAACAAATGCACTTTTTATCGATGAACTAACTTCCTTTATGTATATTTTTTACAATCTGTTCATTTTATATTGTGCACTGTTAAAATAATTAGTTACATAAAGACGCATAAAAGAATATCTTCTGTGAAGCCTGTGTCTCATTACTTTACCATACATCAAACCCCATTTAATCTTAAAAAGGTGCTTACATTTTATTATGTTTGTGAAATATCTTGAAATTTTATTTATAATCAAAATTTGGGATACAAGAAATGAGAGAAAACAATATTTCTTTTATGAATCCTTCTCTATCCTTTCCACGTTACTAGCAATGCCAATCACGAGTTTCACACATCTTGCTACACCTTGGTTCTTGCAAGAATAGTTTAAAAATCGAATTATGGTACAATTCTTTGTTTATGTTTCATTATATTATGTCTTCAATATTTATATTTTCTCTTCAGAAATTATATTTCCCAGCATGGGTGAGAAAGAGAGCACACATTTTGTCTACTGAATAGCATCAACGTTGTCAGTAGCATCAAATTTAATGGCAGTAGGCATAAAAGTTCCTAACCTCCTTATAAACAGTAATTTTGGTATTGATGGAGAGATAGTTGTTGGTTTTGATATAACACCAATTGAATCGTCAGTTTGAAGAAGGGAATAAGTCCAAAAAATGACAAATTGACTTTTTGTGCTCAAAACAATCTCCAAGCTTTGCCCTACACATGGGTGAAAAGAGGGGGAAAATAACTAACCCCCATAGGGAGATATCGCCCCTTGAAGTTGTGAAATCGATATCCATACAATGAAAATACCATTTCTTTTTTTCGATTTTCTCAAAACTTGATTTTTGGACTTATTCCCTTCTTCAAACTGACGATTCAATTAGTATTAGACAGTAATTCATGGCATATAGGACCTAATTCAGTGTCACCACTTTTAATGAAATATACTTTTCAGACATTTGTTTCAATACTTGGATGGTAGTAAACAGTGTGAGGATGTGTGCATATCAGTTTCATAACTAAAACAAGTTTTGAGGCTTAGTTTAGTCACTTTGAAAATAGGTGGATCAAGGCACATGGACCTTCTCTACAATGAACTTAAAATGGATTAAAATTAGTTAATTAAGTTAGTAAGTTAGTAATATTGGTTTAAATAAGACGCCATTAATACAGATTGAATTTTGGCTTGGTCTTTCTTATATTGTATTTTAGGATCACTTAAAAATACCTAACCCCTATGAACGTCCTTTCCTTTAGTAAAAATTTGACGATGCACATGAATGGTATCGATTGAAATCCGTAACAGATTTGGCAAACGAAACGTGTACCGTAAATGGGAAAATATTATTGATGTTTCATTTGTGGATTACAACCCCAAAAGTATCATGGTATTCACACGTTTTTTATGCCACAAACTTTTTAATGTCCTTTTCAGCTGTGGGGATGTTACATCATTCAATATTTAAAATAGGACCGGTTAAAAGTGATATGTGGGGCATATTTATTAAATACAAGGTGATATGTGTATGGAAAAAAGGGGAATTTCCTTCTTTAATATTCAATAACAATTTAAACCCATCACAGATATGGTTTTATGAAGACACTTAAGTAAATGAAAGATAGTTCAAATTTCAAGGGATAAAACAATTTATTTTGAATATTTATAAAAAGTAATCGATGTTTGTATACTCAAAAATTAGTTTGAAATAAAAAATAATTTTGATATGCTCATCAGAAAAACTTATGAACAAAGAATAATGAAAATAACAATAAATTTTAAATGAAAAGTCCTCGTTATTCAATTTTAAATCCATTCTTAACTTTGATATTTTTTCTTAGTATTTGTTTTTTATTTCGAAGGTAAAAGTTATGTGTGTAAACTACTTTTAAACTTCATTATCTTCAACTTTCTGAATCAAAATGATTTTTCCGTTTTATTTTATAAATAAATAAACCGATTATTGGAAAATTTTTCAAAACTCTTGTGTATTTTTATATTAAGTTTCAAAAAAAGTTCCCACAAATTAACTTTTTGTAAACTTTTGTTATAATTGTGAGAAGTAATTAATGTATTACAATTTTCAAATAATACATCAAGATCATTAAAAAGGCTGAGAAAAGATTCCCCAAGGTAACTCAGGAAGTAATTATTCGGTCAGAAAAAAAGTTTCATTAACACTCTCGGAGACACTTAATATAAATAAAATCTTTGTATTTTGCATTTTTATGGCATATATGCATTTTTTGGCTTCTTTAAACATGAATTTGTTGGTAAACTATTTGTGTTAATTGTTTTTTAAATCTTATTTTTGATACATTTTCTTATCACTCGAATAGTTAAATCGCACAAAGTGTAAAATAATAATTTGTTATAAAACTTTAAATTTTGAAAATTTTAGTTTTGAAGTTTAGGGGTTTCAGTATCATTATCAACAAGAATGTTTTGAAATAATGAATGTGCACTTTCAGTTTTCACATTATAGGAGACCAATTGTTTATTTTTGTATATCTGTCATTTTTCGTATGAGTGTGAAATGGTCTCTTCCTGTGTAATATTTTAAACAAAATTAGCAGAATACGGTAAAGGACCGAATATTAATCAATAGGAATTCAGTTAGGACAGATTGCGTCAGAATGGACTAAAACTTAAAGTGAAATGTACTAAACTTAATAAGAGAATAAACTTTAAAGAATAAACAATATTAAGGTAAATGTGGGTATAGTGGACACTTTTAGGAAAATTTTTGCTTAAATTCTCAATAAATACCAACCTATTTGCTTGGAAGCCGTCATCATCCTATTTTTAGATTAATTGGATCTTCTTCTTTCGATTTTACCATTAAAAATTTTAATTAGATTGGGTAAAGTATTTTTAATTAATTTTTAAAAAGTACTCCAAATTGCATCTATAGTGGCCACATAGATGTAGCTGTTTATGGTGGACACCTCTTGCATCTATAGTGGACACCTCTCTTTTTCTGCTTATATGAGGGGTTTATGCATGACATTGATGGGTTTTTTTTGGTGTAGTCGTTTATTTCTAATTAAATCTTCCTTCCCAACGAAATGTATTTTATATCAAATCAAATAAGCTTTATTTAAAAAAATACTTGAAAGTTTCCGGCCCAAAGCCTACGCTTTAGCTGATTTGAGAGAAGTTAAAACATGTAATTCAATGTTTTGGAAACCTTGGTTCCCGAAGTCAGAATGAAACCAAATTCATACAACACTCATTTTAAAGCACAGTCAACAGTTTATGAAGAAAAACTGATCCGAATTCAATGTTATTTAAGTTTCTATTAGAAGCCATTGCGGTGGCCACTATTGGAAAATCTAAGATTTGTGTTGGTATAGTGGCCACCCCCATAAATCCCTCGTAAAGTCAAAATTTTAAAATAAATTTTATTTATTATCATTTTATACACTCTTCTTTACCTTAATATAAATTTAAAAGTCAATCAAACGGCTATAAATACAAAAAATCAGTTCCGATATACCCGTTTCCTTACGCGATTCAATAAGCAGAATAAAATTTCAGTCACTCGGCCGATGTTGTTATTTTCAAATATTTAAATATCCTTCCCATGCTTATCTGTGGTATCGGTGGTAATTTACCAGCTTACCTGATTGTACAATCTACTATGCCTATTCTGTTTGATGCCTCTAACTCGTTTTATTTCAAATTAATCAGCTATGTGGCCACTATTGGTACAGTGTCCACTATACCCACATTTACCTTAAATGCTCATTTCAAAATAAAGGAAATACATTTATGAAAAACGTCAATTATGTTTAAGGATACGTCAGGGAATAAAGATTATGCTGTTTCTAGTTCTCTCCTTTCATTTTACTGGTTCACAGATTATTTACAAGCATGCTAGGTGAATCTCTCTTTATGAGTAACAAATATTAACCTGAAGAAGTTCCATTTTTTCATGTTCCCATTCATTTGAGGCATAATCCAATCGGATTCTTCAAGGAAATTCTATTCCAGTTGGGACTGATAAATTTGATTGCGATTTGATGAAGTAATCACGTATCAAAATTGTTTCACTTTCTGATCACGATTCCTCTTTGACTCTCAAAGCTATTCTCGGATGTTTCAATTTAATTCCTGGTGAGGCATTGTTTCCTAAATTATAGCTTACATGCACTCACCGCTACTTCCCGCTCGAGCCTTTAACAGAGCGGGTAATTTACGGTGGGAGCCCCAATACTGGCCGCTATTTTTAGACACTTCATAATTTATTCAATGGAAGAGATTCGTAATGGAAAAAACTCGGTTTCTGTCGCATTTCCTTTGCTTGGTAGTCAATAGATGGATAAAATTAGGCTCCATTATCGATGTTTCAGGTATCAGAAGATTTTAGAGGGTTATTGTGTTATAATGGATTTGGGGTAAGATCAGCACCATTTAGAAGAATTTTAAACGCGCGTATGACTAGATGGAAAAGTCTTAAAAGCCTCTATACGTCCCATTTGTATTAGATTAGCTTTTTTCTTATGTCTGAAAATTTATCTTTTGGAAATTTTTCCTGGAAGTATATTTATAATTTTGCCTTTATTAATTTATAATAAACTTTTTACTTATTCAAAAATGGATTATATAAGTAAGTAAAGTAAATGGGGATTTAATAAATGAAAATAAAGTTGCGCGATAGCTAGTAATTTAAGGAGAATGCAATCTATGTTTAAATTTTTTTTATTCAAATAAAGTTTACTTTTATTTCTACGATTTTATGTTATGTAAGATGCAGCTTTTGTAAATGTAGCTCATATTAATGACTGAATGAAAATATATAAATTATCACCTTTTAGGACCACATGAAATGTAATACATTATTCCATAGCACAACAACCTCTAAATGTTAACATTAAAAGCTAAAAGTTAATACCTTAAATGTAAAATCACCTTAAAAGTTTAAAAGATGGAAACATACTGACATAGAAATAAACTATGTCTAAATAAAGTCAAATACAAATCAGTGATATATTTTGGTAAAATATTATGTGAAATTATCCGAAATTAATATTGTACATTTTCTCATATTTATTTTATTTGTGAAGTCTAAGATATAATACTTATTTCAGTGTTTTGATAGATGGACGATAACCTTTCTCTCTATGTTTTCCTACAACATTTCTCGGTCAACGTTCTCTGTTGACTAAAAACAATTTTTCTCATCATAGGTAACAAACAAAAGCAAAATGCATTGATGATGAAAAAGTATTGCACTACTCTAAAAAAATAAGAGCATCCCCATATATCACCCCCTTTCAAAATTAAAAACAAAGCTTTTAAAATAGCATTGATGTGGCAAGCTTTGTTTCTACATTCATCAGGGTTCAACATCCCAGCTACCGTAACATGTTACAGCGCTTATCTGCATTCAAATAGACGGAGTGACATAAAGCAATACTCGACGCAAAAAATTGCGACAACACCATCTTTTCCTGTTCTGGTCAAAACTTTCATTAGCATTTCAAAACAAAAGACACGGAATTCCTACATTCTGCACAATTCGTTGACCACCAAACATGAATTGCAAAACACCCTCTTAATGAAGCACACGGAGAGTTGTATTGTTAAGTTTTTTTGGTAAGACACCGCCAAGTCAAGAACCTCGAGCATTGAGCAAGAAAAAGGGTTATTCCAATCTAAGGTGCTTATTCTGTCTCGGCGGCATTGAATTCTTGAATAGCAATGAAGGCAAAGCATTAACACTCTGCAAGGCTGCTAAATAAACCTTGCACCATCACGAATTGGTGGGAATGAACTGTGTCATAACGTATTTACATTCGGTATTTGGTAAAAGGATATTTTATATAAGTCGGTGCTCCCTCACTGAAGAGGGAGTTGGACAACCAAATTGCCAGTGATCGCACTTGGTGTCCGTTTCCACATATTTTAATTGCTCGGAATGCTGTGGGACAATCTTTATTGACATCACGCGTTCGGAAGCTGAGATTGGCGGAACAAATGCATTCGCTCATACATAAAAGATGGACGCCTATCAAAGGGAATTTCACAAGTTTTTAAGCTGTTATATCATACTCCATACGAACAGGATTGTTCTTTATTATGATGTTAAAATTGTATTTCGAAACAAAATGAAGCTTTAAGATTTTTTTAGCAACATGATTGAGATCAAAGTCCGTTTTATTCAAAAAGATACTACTCTTATACATCTCCTGTCATTAAAATATATTCATTATAACAATTGATAAGACATAGGTAAAAGAAGAAAATTTATTAATATTTTAATAAAATATATAATATATTTGGATGGTTTTGAAGATAATCTAAATTCTATAAACTTATCTTAGGAAAATTTATTGTGAAAATATTGAGTTAAGCTATTTTGGTTTATCACACAATAGCGGATATTTATTAACTCATATTCTATTTTAATAAAGTATTGGTTTATGGGCATTATAATTGAATATTAAAGTTATGCTATTATTTTAATTTTTTTTTCAACTTTTTGTGCTGAATAATTTTTAGAAAGCTTTTTGCTCCTTATTGGTTTTAAAAAATTAGGGTTTTTTCTCAGCCAATTTTAGCTTTCTTGAATATAATATAGTTTTATAAGTAACAAATTTTAATATCAATGCACACGTGTCATAAAAAATAAATACATATACAAAACAAGTATTACAATTTTGAGATATAATGATTTTGATAAAAAATTTTAAGGAAATAAATATTTTGAGTTCTGCACACTATTCCATGCGGTTTATGGTATACGTCAACTTCAAGTTGATCGCATGTGGTTAAGGAAATTTTAAGCTGTAACCCTTGTTTTCTAAAAAAATGTGTGTTTTCCTTCTTTTATTATTCAAAGCTTTACTTATGCCTTTCTCTCTCTCTATGAAATCGTAACCATAGCATATAAAATAAATTTCAACACTTAAATTAATATAAATTTTAATGTTTGTACATTTTTATCAGTATGTGTCCGCACAAATCGATAGGAATGTATAATCCCATACATTCTACATTATTATACAGGGTGTTTCAAAATTGCGTTGCACGGCTTTTATTCGGAATCAACGCCTCCTAGGGTCATGGAAGTAAGGTCTACCCCTAGGTAAGTGACCCTGGAGAATCTATTGAGATTATTTACAGCGCCCCTAGAGGCGAAATTAAAAAGTTTAAAAAATTAATTTAAAAACTAAAGGAGATGGAACAAAAACCTCATATAGAGTATTGTTGCCAACGTCAAGAAGAACTCACTGAAAAAAATTTGATCAAAATATCTTGAATATTCGTGGAGATATTAGCATGTGAAAATAGCACTTTTTTAGGGGCCAAAAAAGAAAAAGTTCGCATATTTCCAAATTTTTCAGTGTTATTGTGTAGTTTTATGTTTTTTCAGTTGAAAGAACAGAAAATTTAATAAAAAAATCAAAAAAATTTGCAAATATGCGAACTTTTTATTTTTTGACCTCTGAAAAAGTGCTATTTTCACATGCTAATATCTCCGCGAATATTCAAGATATTTTGATCAAATTTTTTTCAGTGAGTTCTTCTTGACGTTGGCAACAATACTCTTCCTGATGTTTTTGTTCCATCTCCTTTAGTTTTTAAATTATTTTTAACTTTTTAATTTCGCCGCTAGGGGCACTGTAAGTCATCTTAATAGATTCTCCAGGGTCCTTTACCTAGGGGTAGACCTTATTTCCATGACCCTAGGAGGTGTTGATTCCGAATAAAAGCCGTGCAACGCAATTTTGAAACACCCTGTATAAATTTATATTCTTATATTTACATGCATATACATTAGGGTGGCCCAAAAAACTTTTTTTCAGGTAGAGTTCTGGGCACCCTCTACTTTTTTTCGAACAGCTAATAGAAGCTCACGGCCAAAATTTCAATTCTGTATTCGAATTAAGTCGATGACCAAGAGCAGTGAAAAAATCGAAATTCGAATATTTTTATACAAAAAAACTAAAAAACCAAAGATCAAACCCTCTCATTTTGTTCATGATTTTTTTATAAAAAACTACTAACGTTATAGATATAATGTTCCAAGTTTTGTTTTTTTATCACCTTTATTTTTGTTGTAGTAATTTTCTTATGTCCAAAGAACTTTTGTAAAGTTGCTTTTCCTGCATTTTTCAACAGCTAATAACTCTTGAACTATAGGTACAACTTAAAAACATGAAATTAGTGCCCTTTTGTTAGTTAATTTTTGTCTTCGATTTAATGGGAATCATGACCAAAAAGTTCAATCATGATCAAAAAAATTTTTTAAAAATTAAAAAAAATATAACAAATAGTGAATTTTTTTTGATTTGACACTTTTTGCATGTTTTAAGTCATATGGACACCCTCAAGTGATTTTATGAATTTTCCATGAGTGAATCGCTCTTGCTGAATAATTTTAGGGATAGTTTAGGGACTTACCTAAATTTCAAGTATTTTTATTTTTTATACATGATTAAATTTTATTTTTAACGTGAAATTTGTTACTAATGTTCATTTTAAGAGTTAAAAGGATTTTAAAATTAAAAAAAAATTTTCAAATAATTTTTTTCATTAAATTTTTTTTCACTTTTTTTAAATTTTGAAAAAAAAAACTTTTTGAAAATGATGGTCATGATGCATTTTAAATAAAAGACAAAAAATTTACAAACAAAATGGAGCTAATTTCAGGTTTTTAAGATGTATAGTTCTAGAGTTATTAGCTGTTTAAAAATGCAAGAAAAACAACTTTACAGAAGTTCTTTGGACATTAGACAATTAAGGTTAAAATAAAGGTGATAAAAAAACAAAACATGGAACATTATATCTATAACGTTAGTAGTTTCCTATAAAAAAATCATGAACAAAATGAGAGGGTTTTATCTTTGGGTTTTTAGTTGTTTTGTATAAAAATATTCGAATTTGGATTTATACACTTCTCTTGGTCATGGCTTTCTAATTAAGGTACAGAGCCCAAACTTTGCCTGACTTTGCCTAACTTTGCCCAAACTTCACTGTAGGTCTAAAACATTGAGGGGGTGCCGTGGCAATTTCATAACACTTTGTTTTTCCCCATAGAAAAGTGGGCCACCCTAATGTACATGAATATAATTTTATATAGCACAAAAAATATCATAGTATAAAATTTTATAAAAATGTTTTGCACTCTTTTATAAAAAGTTTGGTCTTTTACGCTTTTATAAATCTAAGTATTAGAGTCAAAGTAAAAGGGCCATGATTCTTCCATGATTTCTAAAAATTTATCAACTTTATTTGTATGAATTAATAACACTTTTTGATAAACGGACCCAAGTCTTCAAAAATTTCAACAGTATTTCAGCAGTGTTTACCATTTACCCCCTCATTTACTTTTACCCTCTCTGGCTTGTTTGGAACACAAGATAATTGATTTAAGTTTAAATTTCAATCCATTCAACTAATATTTACACCCACCCGTGTGTATTCACATATACCTTTGAATCTATGACCAACTTTACGATCCACAACAAATACTCCGATCTGAAAGAAACCACATGTCTCCATAGACACAAACTATCCCCCCGATTAAAATCATTCCATCATAAAGATAAAAAGGCCTTCATTCCTTCACACGCTACAGGAAAATAAATTATGACTTTATCGGGTAATAAACACCCACCTGAATGAGGCTCTTCAATCGATTCACCAGTGTTTGCCTTCTCTCCGATTGTGAATCAGTTTGAAGCGTTTTAATTGCGGCCGTTCCCGATCGATTAGTTCATATTTAATTAAGATTTAGATTTCCCCGATCGATCGTAGAAACTGGAGTTTTGAGATTGGAGTTTACGAGTAGCCATTCATTGGCACGTACTGAATGGGCTGCAGAAGTGCGTGCCAAAAGAAAGAGGTCAGTAAATCAACGAGCACGGATTTTACAGCGTCTGAATACTGTCAGTTGAAACGAATGTTGGCTGGAGCATTGTTTGAGGGATTGCGCAATGGATGGTCTGACGATTTGAAACAAATAAAATTGTTTCAAGTTCGGGACTGGAACAAAAAAGTGTTCGCGCCCGTTTTGAAGAGAAATGGAAGAGGAATTAGATCATACACGTATCGGGGGCTATCTTAATTAGCCTTTCTAATGGGTAAAAACATTAATAAGGGAGTAGTGACTTTTTCACAATTTTATTTCAATATGAAGTTGTAAAAAAGGGTTGAAAGAGTGGGAGACTCCTTTTTATGAATATGAATTTCGGTCCATTCGTTTAAAATTTTAAAAGATTTTGACTTGTTTTAAAAATTTATTAAGTTAAACACCACATTAACACGTGGTCCCCCTTTATTGGTGCTACAAGCTGGTCTTAAAAAAAGAAGCCATGTCATCAATTAGAGCTCGTATTTTTAATAATTACGAACTTTGTCGAGACTGTATTCATTTTTGGATCTGAAATTTATAGAATGCCTTTTTTTTATTACTTTTATTACTTTTTTTTTATTTTCTATACTTATATTACTTATTTTAGAGAATGAGAAAACGGAATTTTAGCTTTCAGTAGTATCCTTATTTATTTATTTACTGTAGTTTATTTCAAATAATAAGAAACGGTCAAAAATATTTGAAAGAAGTTTATTATTGTTGTATTAGTATATTGTAGTATTAGTATTTGTATTTACTATATGAATTAAAAAGTGATTTACATGAACAATAATATTAGTACCTATTGATTTCAAAAAAGTGTTCTTTTGGCAGTGTTTTTTTCAAATTGTCAGTGTATAAATGCAGTGGATAAACACGTACAATAACTTCCAGAAGTTTTGAAAATGAAAACATAAGGACAAATCAAAGAATATATTTTGAGGAGTTTAAAGCATCCCATTTAAAAAAAGATCTGACCAATTTAGATATTTGATTAAGGTATCGTATCTCTAAATTAAATTAACCCTCTCGGCACCAGAACATCAAAAAAGTGAAAAAACTTTTTTCTTCTTCTCAATACATCCAAAATGCCCCTATAATTTGCCTGGAAATTTTTTTTTCTTGTGTGCACTCCTTCCTAGTTATTTTTATGAGCCTCATATGAGGCCATACAAGCCATATTTTTTTCATTTTAACAGAAAATACCTTAGAACTTATTAAAAGACATGGTCATAATATTAGAAGATTACGAAATAAGAAAATATCTACCAACCTATAAAAAATGTTCTACAGAAGCTAGTATCTAGCTAGTACTTTCTCTTCACAAGCATCATAGCTTAAAATGTAAACATTGAGGTATAAATCATCTTGCTGTCATTTAAGAACGAATTCAGAAACCATGTGGAAGTCTCATATGTGATCTACATGAATCAGTGAAGTCACTGATGAAAAGAAAATAAATTTGCGTGTTTACATCATTCCAAAATTGAGCTCATAAGTAGGAAGGAGCCTCATATGAGGCCCAGGGTGGCGAGAGGGTTAACAAGCCAGAATAAATAATAACATTGGGTAAGTAATTCGGGAGTCCTTTTTCAAATTAAATGTTAAATTTGAAGAACTTGAAATTTTACTCTATAAAAATAGACAGAAAACACTTTAAACAATGTTTTTTGTCTCCATTGTAAACGGTAGCCTCCCACTCTAATAAAGTGTTCTTTTGTTTATCCCTCTTTTTGTAAGAGGGGATATTTTTGGAATTCTCTTAATTAGTTTTTGAATAATAAGAATTTGATTAACCCTAAAGCTAATTTGAATGGGTGTTTAAAAATAGTTCTACTGTTACTTATTCAAATTAAGGGAAGAGTTAATTTTTTGAATTTAGATCATATTGTATGAAAAAAAGTATCTAAAAAGTATTTAACTTTCATTAATTAGTTAAGTATTTCAGTCAGAGTTTTTAACTTAATGTATGAAATATTATTTATTTTTAACTCGAAATAGTTAAACGCAATTTTAATTAAGTAGTTGATGTAAACATGAATTTAGTTTTGTAAAAAGTTTTTTCTTTCATTTTAACGATATTTTTACTACTTACAAAATCCCTGCTTAATAGTGTGTAACGAATTAACTGATACTTTTAAAGTCAGTGTTTAAACTTGATTGTAGCTCTAAAGAAAATTATTTAATGAAAAAAATTCGTGCTTCTCTTATAACACTAAGTTTAATTTTTTCACAACTTCCTGGTTTAAAACATAAATTTTCATTCGAATGATTTGATTACTGAAACTTATAATTAAATGCCATTATTTAAATAATTGTAATTCTTTTTAACTGTAATCTATATTTGTGAGAGATTTAAGACGTGTATAAAACAGAACTGCTTTTAAAATATCGAATTTAAATGTTAATTAAAATTATCTCTAATTTTAAAAGCCCTTTTAAGTTTTATGTTGTAAGTTTTGTTTCTGTAAATAAAGGTTGATGTAAAGTGAAACTTTTAAATTTGAGTTTTTTTAATCTTATAATTTTATTCTTTCACTTCACGAAAATAATTATTTCTTTTTGAATATTTATAATGTATCAAGAATGTGCATATTATTACCATTACACTTCTAAAAAGGAACATTCTTGGAATTCTATCGGTTGAAAAGGAAGCTTTGTAAATTTTTTTCATACATAGTGTAGGGCTTCCGAATTCTTGATTAGGTTGTACCTAATGTTTTTACTTCCATAATCATATTTTCTTTCTTAGAAGCAAAGAACCCCCAAATCGATTTTCTTTTTAAAAGCAGCGGTGTTACAAATTAATCACAAACCGAAAAAAACCGAAGTTACATAAAAAATCCCTGTTCCGATACACCGAATAAGAATGGAAGAACTCTGCAACAATTCTTTGCAGTCATAATCCTTATCAGAAACAGAAGATAAGACCTGGAATCCCCGAGAATATTGAATCGCATAAGAAAACCACTTACTTAGTTCAATTACTTGCCCATACATAGCGACACTAAAGCTGGAGAATACGTTGCAAGCGATCAATATCCGTTGTTTCATGTGGGCATCTGAGCCTTCATGACTACGATTCGTCCCTCGTACGTTTTTGAAGAATGAAAGTCGCAAAGCCGCAAATCTAAAGAGAAGTTTGGGAAAGTATAGCGAATGTTTAAGGCAAGGGGTCTTGGTAAAGTCAAGAATGGTGTCCTGTATGAAGGCATAACAGGGTATCCCAAAAGTTCCGAGTACAAACTTGACATGCAGGTCAGTCATGTCATGACGAACTAGAATTGGTATAGAAAAGGGGGTCACAAAAATGGGGTTTAAGGCAGAGTTGGCTGGATTGGACCCAATGGGTTTTTTCAAAAACCCATGTGAAAACCCACATTTTGGACCCATTTTTGGGTTTTTCAAGAAAAATCCAAATTTTGACAGTTCCTTCAAAATTTAATGTTTTTTTTTCAAAGTTTAGGATACTTTTAAAATTATAATGGGTTTTTTCAAAATTTAAACTAGGTTTTAAAAATTATATGGTGTTTTTGCAATTTCAGGGAGTTCTTTTAAAAAGTTAAATAGGTTCTTTCATTATTCAGTGGGTTTTTCATTATTGAATGGGGTTTTTTCAAAATTAAGGACGTTTAAAGTTCAAACTAGATATAAAAAATAAAGAAGATTTTTAAAAAATTTCGGTGGGTTTTTTCAAAGTTGAATAGATTTTTTTCAATATTGAATGGGTATTTTTCAAAGTTTAGGATATTTTTTAAATTTTAGTGGGTTTTTCAAATTATAAAAACTTTGAAAAAACCCACTTAACTGTGGAAAAACTGACATTATTTTGACAGAACACATTTAACATAGAAAGAACTCACTAAAATTTGAAAAAAAACTCACTTTCCAGGAGAAAACCACTTAATTTTGAAAAAACCCCACACTTTTTCAGGGTTTTATTGAAAAAACCGGAAAAAACCCAACCCACTTGGGTTTTTAAAAAAAACCCCGGGTTTTTGCCAACCGTGGTTTAAGGAGTGGAAATCACGAAAATAATTAAAGCAGTTAACCCTCGCAAATAAGTTGAGAAAAAGACATTTCTTTAAGGTAAGGCTTAAAAAGCAAAGTAAAACGCTCAGTTCCAGCATTTAATACCCAAAACCGACGGAAATGCTTACAATTCTGATTTTGTAAAACAAAAAATGCCTTAGAATAACTTATTTATTTCCTTAAAGTAAATTTATTAAAATATTCTGCGTTTAGATGCCCCTTTAAGAAAGCTTAATGATTTATATTAAATCATGAAATAAAATAATGTAGCTGTATAATGATGGTTTAAGACTTGATAAAAACAATGATAAAAACGGCGTCTTAAAGAGAGAAAAACATGGCCTGTCAGTGAAACCAAGTACAATTTGTGGGTATTAAATATTTGAAGACAAATTTATCAAATATGAATTATTATTTAAATGTTTATCCCCGAATACTATTTCAAATGCTCAAATGTGGAAATTTTTCTGCCATATTTAGTTAATAAATTTTGGTTTTAGAATTATTTGGTACTATGTGGTACTGGTAGGCTTTTACGTTAGCTTATTAAACTAACGGTTAGAAAGGGCGTATTTTTTTGTTTCAGACTGTTATACATGTAAAACTAATTAGATTTTAAGGATTAAATTCATATTTTTAACTATAGAAATTATTTTTAGTTATAGTAATCAATTCATTCTATATAGTTTATTCCCCATAACTTTAATTTTTAAGGCTATAAATTTTAAATTTAATAAGATGAATTTCATAATATAAGTGATTGAGTGGAATATTTAGGTATACCATTGTTAGTATTTCATGAAAATTATGAATATAATGTTCATAATCTTTAACTAGACTATAGATGCAACCATATAAGTTATAGTTTATGTAATTTATAAATCATAAAACTTGTTTTTAAGATAAGACCTAATTGTAATCAAAGTACGAGGAAAAAATTAATGATATTCAATTTCTAATCATATCAGCTTTGCTTAGGGTACAAACAGTTTCTCAATCACCTCTGTACTGGTATAGTGATGTCCTTTAAAAAAACCCACTCCAAATTGTACCCTAAAAAACCCATCGAGATATTTTAAATAAATAATTGAAACAATTTTAAATTCTCATGTGCCCTGTCTTTGTATGCCATTAAGAAAATGTCGATTTTGGGCTAAAAATATGATTTAGTTATGCAGATTTTGATGCTGTAAAAATATATGTTATGAAGACTTTACAGCATTTTTCACGTGGTTTTGTGTTATCCCGTTATTATGAGAATAAAATACTAAAATTTCAGTTCAGTCCGCCAATTAGGGACATTACGGTAGTCTTTGAAATGAGGGGTGAAAAAAACCCATAGGGTGCCTAAAAAACCCCACTTTTCCTTTTGTAATAAATGATAAAATAAATAAGAAATTATGCAAAATATTAAATATTATTCATGATATACAACTAATTATGCAAATAGAATAGTTGTTCCAGTAATTCTCGACTTTTTTTCAGTATTTTTGATAAAAACTCAATGATACCAAAAACAGCCATTTTTCATGAAAATATAGCATTTTACCGAGTTTTACACGAAAATGGGTTTAGAGAGTTAATAGTTGTGGGTTTAAAATAAAATATCAGAGCCAATTACTGTTTTTAAGCTTTTTTATAAAAGTTACATTTATTATTTGTATTAAATAGGTCATTTTCATCAAAATACAACAATAAAAACGTTATTGTCGTAGTGTTTTGAAGGCAAAATTCTTGAGTAGAAAAACTTATCACAGTTTTAATTTTAAAAATGATTTGTAATAAACTTGGTTTTAATTATCTTAACTATTCTCTTTCTATCAAAATAAACCTTTCAATCATATTTTTTCTTAATTTTTTGAGTATTTTCAAGTGTGGGTTTTTTTTAGGGTACATGGTTTTTTTTTTAGGAAAATTGGGATTTTTGGATTCTCACTTAATCGTTTGCCAATTTTTAACGGAGAGTTGGAATTAAAAATACTCAACACTAAAATGTAGGGGAGGGTGAGCCGTTACAACACAATTTTGTTCGATTTAATTATCATATTTTTTAAGCTTTTAATGAAAGAAATACGAAAAAGTGGGTTTTATAAAGGACAGCACTATATATATGTGCATAACTTATTTCTTAAAATGAATTTGGTAGTAAAATTTCCAGAGTGAAACGTTTTTACTAATTTGTATAACGTTAATATCGATTCTGCCTTAGTTAATTTGTGAACAATCATAAATTAAATTGTAATTTTTTACCTAATTTTGTAATCAAATATGATAAAGTAAGTGATAAAAGTGATATAAATTTCTTATTTTGCCTTCGAAATATACCAAACTTTGTAGAAAAGGTATGATGCACAGAATAGTAGTATAAGAGCCTAGCGGCATCACATGGTGCTGCCCCTTTTTTTAAAACTAAAATAGTTATTTAAAAAAGTGGATTTATGGTACTCTAAGACAAGACATTAGCTACAGCAAAGAGGAAAACTAAATTTGAGAAAAACTAATCCAGTCTTTCCCGGGTTAATTACAAATATGTGATTTTCATTTTATCTCATATCTTACGATTTTTTTAAATAGCCGGAATTCAGAATTAAATGAGGTAACTCAATTGCTGATGAGGGCAACATTTATTTCTTTGAAATGATGAAATGACTTCTCGAGGTGTTTTAGAGTATTGCTACCAGATGTGGAATTTGAAAAGTCTGAATAATTTTATTGCAAATTTTAACATTAAAAAATTTTTACGTTAGAAAATATAAAATTTATTTACTCTTTTCACCAATTTAATTAAAATGTGAAGATAAAATAATACTTCTTCTAATACTAATTAAGATAAAATAATACTTTTTCCACATGCGAGTTTCAATGATTACACTGGTCAACACTCATTTTGATGGCGGGAATATTAAAGCTGTTTTTGTATATATTTGACCTCCTGATTCCGAATATGACATCTGTTTTTGCTCATCAGCTCTAGTTTTTAAGATATTCGAAAATTAAGTTTTTTCACTTTTGACCTACCTTTTATACAATATGGTGCTATAAAAATGACTTAAAAATAAAAAACCTAACCACTCAAGGCTTTTCCTATTCCTTAGGCTCCCAATAGATAGTGTATAAAGTTTCAGCCCCCCAAGTTAATTTTAAGGGGTACCTATAGGGCCCTAAAGTTGAAAAAAAGTCGAAAAATTGGTCTTTTTTTCAGAATTTTTAAAAAAATATTTTGAGTTTTCTAATTTGATAAAACTGGCTAATATATGTTTTTTAGAACTTATTCAGACCGCTAAATATATTTTTACTTTAAAACTGTACATCTTTAGAGCGATTTTTTAGTTTTAAGGCGAGAATAAGGGTCATTTCGCTCAAAAACGCTTGGTACCAATAATGGTGGTTGAAACGAATAAATTTCGAATTTTTCAGAAGTAAGTCATCAAAAAAGATGTCCTTTGATATAAAACTGAAATTTCATATGATACAGATCAGTGAAAAAAAGCATTTTTTCCACTTTTTCAAATTTTAGGGCTTGAAAGCTCGAGAGGAGCTTCTACTGTTTTACTGATCTTTATCATGTGAAATTCAGTTTTATATCAAAGGACATTTTGTTTGATGACTTACTTCTGAAAAATTCGAAATTTATTTGTTTCAACCACCATTATTGGTACCAAGCGTTTTTGAGCGAAATGACCCTTATTCTCGCCTTAAAACTAAAAAATAGCTCTAAAGATGTACAGTTTTAAAGTAAAAATATATTTAGCGGTCTGAATAAGTTCTAAAAAACATATATTAGCCAGTTTTATCAAATTAGAAAACTCAAAATATTTTTTTAAAAATTCTGAAAAAAAGACCAATTTTTCGACTTTTTTTCAACTTTAGGGCCCTATAGGTACCCCTTAAAATTAACTTGGGGGGCTGAAACTTTATACACTATCTATTGGGACCCTAAGAAATAGGAAAAGAATTGGGTGGTTAGGTTTTTTATTTTTAAGTCATTTTTATAGCACCATATTGTATAAAAGGTAAGTCAAAAGTGAAAAAACTTTAATTTTCGAATATCTTAAAAACTAGAGCTGATGAGAAAAAACGGATGCCATATTCGGAATCAGGAGGTCAAATATATACCAAAACAGCTTTAATATTCCAGCCATCAGAAAAAAAGTTTTTTTTTGTAGACCAGTGTTATCAAGTAAATTAATATTATGGCAGATTTTCGTGGAACTAGTTCCATTTACAAAAGTTATCATCTTCTATTCATATAAAAATGAATGTTTGTATGCATGTCTTGTCTATATGCATGTACTTTATATTTTTAAACTTTTTGAACCTACATTAACTATTAAACTTTACCAAGTTGCTCTACTCGCTCTCGGGAAGGCTTCTGAATAAAAATAAATTAAAATCGAAGCATCCTAACAACTTTTTTGGTACAATTTATGCTTAAAAACCCATATTTTCATGCCTAACTTCATGGAAAACCCCATTGTTGTTAAAATGATGAGAAGATATAATATAATTTTTGTACGTATAACATAGATTGTTGTAGTTTAAAATCGATTGTTGTACTTTAAAATCAATTGTTGTCATAAAAATCCAATCCATTATTTAATTATTTCTCACTCTTCCGGGCATATTGTCCTGGTAAAGCCTGGCCTAGCACACTGTGCTACACATTTGGACTGGCGAAGCCCGTCTGTAACACACCAGATGATATTTATAAAAAAAACTAAAACCTGGGCGAAAACCAGGTCTAGCGCTTTTTCGCTGGTTTAGTATTAAAGCACAAAAGAGCATAAAGTGGTATAAAATGGTTTCTACACAAAAAAAACTACATCTTATCTTTTGTATCTTACAATCGGTTTTTTCTTCTTTTTTTTCAGAAGAATAGCCGTTTTTATCCTAACTCTATCCTTCTATCGTTTATATCCTCACTTTAAAAAGGGCATAAGTAATAGACAGTGAAGCTTAACTTACAGAATATTATTTTAAAAACTAGAACTTTTCATGGGTCAGAGATACGATATCAGAATATCCACCATGTGTCCAATTATTGCTTATTTTCTAAAAAATTGTGAAATTGCTCTTAAAATGAGTGTGACAGGATGGAGACTCCAAGAAATTATTTTTCGGTTTTAGAAACCCAAAATGTTGTCACTTATTTTATATATTTACTTATTACTTTCAATATTTATAAAATCACTTACAAAATTTTTGTCGATAACCATTTCATTATTATATGTGTTGTTGTTGTTGTTGTGTGCCACTTGGAATACCCAAGCTCCACAAGGATTCAAGGCAAAGGGGGTGCGGCTCCTGAGAAAGTGAGGCCCATAAATGGCAGGAGTCCGACTTCTGCCTCATAATATATATGATAGATGCTGCCACTATCTATCGCCACCTCCACAATTTTGCCATGCATCTGAAGGGGAGGGAAATAGTCTCCAGACACCTGGACCCAAGGTAAACTGCGCCATGACCGACCTCAGGACTTTCGGACCCACAGATTTAACGAGCACGTACTCCGCATATACTCGATGGGTCTTCAGCGGTGTCGGGAATCGAACCCGGGACCCTCCGATCCCGAGGCCGATGCCTTAACCACTAGGCTCCCCACAGCCTAGCGTTATATGTGTTTTATTCCTTAAAAGGGTGATTTTTAAAGGGGAACTCTGCCTGAAGTAACCAGAATGACCGATTAAGTCCAAAGTTATGAAATATATGATATGGATGATTTGAGCTGCCTTCTGTAATAAGGTTGTTGCTTTAGTCTAATTTCGAAAATTCACCTGTAAAATAAGCAATTTTGGGACGTTCAACGTTAACCCAATTTTTAGACGTTTTACCGAAGCAACGTAACAAAAATCCTTTAATTACTATTAATTACGATGAACGGACTTACACTATGACGACCTTAGCGCAAATTATATCTTTTTAGATATTTTTGTTTTTGGTTTTCTTTGAATAGAATATTTTGTCATATAGTTTAATAAGTGAATCAGAAAAATAGCTTCAAAGGACACAAATTTCTTTAAAGATGTATAAAAGATTACCTAATACCTTATCTTTTTTTAAATGTACATATAAGCAATAAATCATCTAAAAGTTTTATAAAATGTAGATTTTAAACAAAAGATTTTCAAAACAGCCGAAAATAGAATAGATTCAAGAGGGAGAGAGAGCAAATTTTAAACTGTTTAATTTAGAGAGAAAACTCATTTCATTTGAACCCAGGTATTGGATATTTACTGATTAGCAAATAAACTTTGATTTACTGTGTGGAATTAGTTGCTTTTATTCATATTTGGTGGCTGCCCCTTTGAAGTTATTGATGTCCAAGTTACTATTGTGCAAAATCCATTGTAAGAGAAGAGATCTGTTATATTTAATGAAAACAACAGATGTGTATATAATCTTTGTCCCTAATTACGGAATTTATCAAGCAGTATTTAATATGGAAGGATTTAGTCGTATCCATACCGAGATAATTTGCGTGGATAATAAGCTTAATTACTATGCATTACAGTTTTGTAGCTTCACACAATACAAAAGTATAGAAAAGTTCAAACCCATTGAAGTATATACATTAGGGTGGGCCGAAAACATACTTTATTTTTTAATTATGTTCTAATAGCGCGGAAATTGTGCCACTTGGGTCCAATAAGGGCAGTGTAAAATATTTTTTCGATTGGATAATATCTTAGGCTCCCTTATCGCCCTTAAATTTCGAAAACCAAAAAACCGAAGATTAAACTCTCAAATATTGTTCATGATTTTTTATGGGAAACTAATATAGTTATAGACATAATGTTTTAAGTTCCATTCTTTTATCACTCTTTCTTCGTTAGATATAATTTTTTAATGTTCAAAGAAATCTTGTAAAGTGGTTTTTCCTGCATTTTTAAACAGCTAATAACTCTAGAACTGTTCAACTTAAAAACCTGAAATTAGTCCCATTTGGTTCGTAAATTTTGTCATTTATTTGATGTGCATCATGACTACATTTTCAAACAGTTTTTTTCAAAAATTTTAAAAAGTGAAAAAAATTTAATAAAATTTTTTTTTTGAAAAATTTTTTGAAAAAAAAAATTAAAAGCATTTTGACTGATAAAATGAACATTACTACCTAATTTCAAGTTGAAAATAAAATTAAATCATGTTGAAAAAATTAAAAAATCCGAAATTTAGGCAAGGCCCTAAACAATCCCCAAAATTATACAGCAAGAGCGATTCACTCATGGAAAATTCATAAACTCGCTTGAGGGTGTTCATATGACTTAAAACATGTAAAAAATGTCACATAAATGTCTGAAAATACGACAATTAACATATTCAGTACAAAACCTTACAGAGCTAATTTTCAACTTTATGTTAATTCAATTTGCATGAATTTTAACTGAATATTCCTAAGAAATGTGTTTAAAATTCTGCACGTAATAGTTGCCCAAACTAGCTCGGGCGACACGGTTAAGGGGTTAATACATATATTATAAGAATATTGAGTTTTTAAAAGGAAAATTAATGGTGGACTAGATTATTGTTTTTCCCTTTGTTGCGTAGTTCTGATTTGTTTTATATACATTAGCTTATTTCAAAAATATTGAAAGATTTAGTTACTAAACTACATAAGATTTTATAAAAAGTTTTACCAAAACTGTGCGAATATTTCTTCAAGTTATCCCGCAATTATATAGTTTTAAAATTTACGACAGGAAAACTTATAAAGATTATCTACATAAAGGATAAAGTACTATGAAATATTCAAAATTATGTTTGTCAAAGATTCTAACTGATGGGTATTTGATATATAGGGAAAGAGATAATATACTTTTTATAAGTGTTATCACATGTAGTTTTCTAATCTACGTTTATGTAATGTCTTTAAATTGCATCCAGCTAATTCGACACCTTCATCACATCTCCCTGACAAATCATCGATAGCACTACTTCACAATCGATATTCCAGAATAAACACATATCTAGAGAATCAAATACAGTGGAAAGATATGTTAAATTAAATGGGCTTTATGAGATGCCTGATCAAGAACATATCTGAATATTTTTAAATTTATTGCTTATTTTAGACTCTATTTATAGCGTTAAGTAATTTGTTTAATTAAGTAAGGATCATGAATATTCGTATTAATGTTATGTTATTTTTCTTTGATTAATTTTTAGAAATCTGATTATTGGAATTAAATAATTGAACTCTATTTCTTGACAGTAAATTACTAGTTAAGTTAATCTCGAAGTTCATAATATGAATTGTTAAGAGAATAAACCTGTTTCGAGACGCTAATTTAATAATTTTGAAATTTGAATTATTCGTATTGAAAGTGTTAACACAGTTAACTAATCTGTTTTTTAAATTTGACATTCTTTGATAAGTATCATATATAAGTATTATGTATAATATCCTAAAATAGGTTTTAGGATATTATACATGTAATCTTTGAGCTTTTTAATACTACATGAGCTATGAGCTTGTAGAAACTAATACATTCTAACTCCCTTAATCCTAACATTGGAGAATATTTTGAATGAATCTGGGAATTACCGAAATCTTGCCAAGCTAAAAATGCCCAGTGTGCTGGTGAAATTTGAATGAGCAAAAGAAAGTGGTCAAATAAATTTCGGTTAAATATTTAGAAATTCCTATTTTAAACCTTTGGATTTTTAGTGGGTGTGAAGTTCATTTTACATATTCCTATTAATAAAAGGTATTTTTTTAGAAGAAGGCCTTTAGAATTTTTATAGTTGTTTGATTATATATGTTGGCATAATACATTCTTGTAGTACATAGAAACCGCTTCAACTATGCAAACAATTTAAAAGAATGAAAATACGCCCAAAAACTGTTTTCAAAACTTTCCAAAAACTTTTGATATTTTCGTAAGCATAAAAGGAAAACAGTTTTATATTACAATTTACCAACTTTTAAGCAATGCTATACACGCTAAGAGCGTGTAAGCTTGTGTTAGGAACAAAACTTCAAACACGTTAGTTCAGTATACTCAACTTGACTTATTCATTTAAATGCCATGAATTGAATTCAAGTATATGTTTTATTTAACAATGAATTGTAATACTAAGCACGAACTAAACTTAAAGACCAAATCAGAAAAATTCCATGGAAGGACTTTCTAATTAAAAAGTACAATTGAAATGAAAGCTAACGGCAATAATATGAATAGGCGAGTAGAACTCATTTTTTTAATGGCTGAGAAGTTTTGGGAGAATTAAAATTGCTATTTCCCTATTCGTTATTTCAAGCATTTAGATAAATGAAGACGACTTAAGTAAATTGGGAGAAACTTCATTTGGGTTAGATTTACTTTTGAATTTTTTACTGGATTGTAAAGAATAAAAATAAACTGTGACAGAGATTGCTTAGTTGTCTTAGAATAGCCATCAATCAGTCAGAATTGATTATCGAATTTACTTATTACTATTTTAATCACAGAGTTTACTGATTTATTTGCTTTTCAACCATCTTCTAAAAAACCCGAGGATTTATAACCCGCCTCCAAAGATTTTGATTCACTTATTTAGGTGAGCAGTTATTAAAAAAATGTAGATTATTGATCTTACTAAACCATCCCAGACGTTTATTGAGTTAGTACAATTCAAAACTACCAACTGAATTTTCAATTTAATTAATAAAATGGATTCCTATTTATTTCTGCTCAGTACTTTCACAAAATATTTTTCTATAAAATTAGAGGGATAGACATTGGTTCGTTCAAATTTGACATAAGCACAGGAGGGTGGCAATCTTCTATTTGTTAATTTTTTTGAAAAACGGGGAGAGTTATATGAATAATAATTACGGTAAGGGATTAAAAGCGCTTATAATATAATTGTAAAATAAAATCATCTTGTTGCTTAAACAAATGTAATATTAAAAATTTAATTTAGCAAAAGGAAATTAAACAGTAAAAAAACTTCAAATGATGTTTTTTAAATAAACATTTTATACTTTTTGGATAATGTTTGTTTGATACCAAAAACAGAACAATGAGGGACAACTTTCCTACATAATTTTAAGGGAGATTTGCGATTTACTTATTTTTGCTAAAAAAGGGGGGGGAGGCAAAAATTATATAAAACATGGTATGTAATATTTAAACGGCCCCTTATATCAAGAGAAAAAAATGATTTCACTTCGATTTTTATAGTCAAGTAATTGCCTTATGTACCTAGCTATAAATGCAATTAAATAGATAATCCCAACATGTGCTGCACATTTGGTTCGCCTCATAACATCTATTTCTACAGAATTTTTCTATAATTATAGATTTTTATATAAGTATTAGACAACAATAGTTAATGGTATAAAGTTTGAATTGTAATACTTCAATGAATTTTTAAAATTTATATTAATAATAAAATAATAAAGAAAACCAATTTTATGAAGGAAAAATTAATGTACGAATTTTTTGTGAATCTATTTATGAATCTTTCTCTATTGATGTCAATTACCAAAGAAATGTCCCATCTTAAAGCTTCCCACATAACGTGATTTAATCTCAAAACTACCCCCTTCCACAGTAGCTATGGGAGCTTCATTATTGCTAAAATCAACTCTGTTTAAGCTACTCTGGGTGGGTGTTTCTTCAGAGTTTTACACTTTAACTTTATATATTCAGTATTTTTTTACAATAAAAAACTGTAAACCTTTTTTAAAATATATCTTTAATTATTTAAAACTAAAAATTAACTGTAGTACTTTTTTGCTCTAACATTTCAGTCTTTTAAGTGTACTTGGCTGAATCCCTATTTATACACGAGTTTTTCTCCATATTGGAAAAAAACCAGCATATTTTCCTTTTCTGCTTCCTTACTTTTTTATACTAGCATTATAATGGGTACGTTTCTAATTTAAGTTTAAAATTTACGAGGATGAATTATTGCATTTCCGTGAATATTTTACATTTTCTCTTATAAAAAAGAGAATAAACTCAACACAAACCAAGTTTTATGTCTTTCCTTTAGATTTTTTACGACGGGAATAAAAAAACCACATGTATGTTTTTCCGCATTCAAAAGAAGGAGATTTTATTGGTTTCAAAACACAAATGGAAAACATCATTAAAAACTATTTTTAATTTTTACTTTAATTTAAAAGCTAGGTGTAAAAAACTAACTAAATAATGATTTTCTTAAAAAAATATGATTTGCTTATACACTACACTACAGTAATGGGCCGGACACCAAGGTGTGATGCTTCAAATGAAAAAATACATGATTTAATTGGAAGTGATTGACTTCTACATGCTGCATTCTCATTATTGACCTTTCTGGGCATACTCTCAACCGTATTTTGATACATACTAAGTTTTGGAAGTTTGTGTCCATTTCTGTTTTAAGAAAATTGCTATCTCAGTTGTAGATTTTGACCGTGGTCCCCTTTATCTCAAATGCCGCGTTAAGTTGTCGCAAAAATGTTTCCTGGGGTAAGTTTTGGGACTCTGAACGGGCCAGAGAAAAAAATACACATCCTTATCTTGATCCCCTGCTTGACTGAAGCTCAAACATGGTAGGAAACTTGCCTTAAGGGAAGTAACATTTGCCCATTATGTGAAATTTTCAGACAGCAGAAAGATTCTAATTGTTTGAAATGTTCATTCTGGCATCTGTGTTTAATTTTCCATCAAAAAAAGTCAAGGGTTCTGCGAAAAACACCCCCTAACGAGATTGCACCATCTCCGAATTTGACGATTGGTGCAATACACTCGAAAAAATGACTTCCCTTTGTAATTTTTCAAACTCAAGCTTGAACAATTGACTGGGAGAGTGTTTTCAGCCTTCTTTTTTGGAAGATGAGATGTTTGGTTTGTTTGCGGCAACAAAACCATGGCTATTAAAGACGGGCTTTTTTTCACGAAGTTTCGTCGCTGATCTAACCCCCATCTGCTTATTTTGGATGATTTGAAACGTTTTTTTTGTTGTTTTTAAGATTTTCTTACTTAAGGACACGCTGATTCTATTTGGTCATTTTACAAGGGCAAACAACGTGTGCAATTCGTGTCCCAGCTCCCGTAATCTTCCACAACACTATAAATTCGCCGTAGCTTTGATAATTCTCCCGAAATTGAGCGAATGAATAGACTTGCCTCTAAAGTGTCTACTTGTTACATCATTTCTTTCTAAATCCCCAAGTTTATTTCTTTTCAAAATATCTTCCAAATTTCACACAGAACTAACAAAGAAACCTTACCAGGTCACGTGTAAGCATTGGAATGCAAAAAAAAAATTGATAAACAGACGGGGTTTTTGCAAATTGTTTGGTGTCCGGTCCATAACTGTTGGGTAGTGTATAAAATTGTTTTAACTGGGGGTCCAGCGTCGGGCTAGCTACTTGGCTTGGACCTTAGCTAAGTAATTAGCACCCCAAGCCCGAAGGCTAATGAAACGGAGAGGGGCATTGCCTGATGGGCCACTAGGCTTGGGCAGAAATTGATTGATTGATAGGTTGAAAGTTGTTTGAAATAGTTAAAGATCTGATTTCCAATCACATTTTATAGTTTTTGAACATATCCGTTTTTGACTAGTTGAAACGTGTTTATCTTACCTTATGTATACGAAACTGTTGTTTGCTAAGTGTTTTCATGGGACTCTTTTGCATAACTCTTTTTCATCTGACTGAAGTAAGAATAAACTGTTATTTAAAATTGCTTAATTCCCATCCTTAGTTTTATACAACTAGGGGATGTTAATTTAAATCCATTTGGTTTGTTAATGTAATTTATGTATGTAGTGAGACGAGTTGACGAATATAATGGTTTCAATTTTATTATCTGTCCCGTTGAATATCGCCAAGCTGATTTGGTCACCAACGAATATAAATATGGACAAAAATTGCAAACCAATCGAGTAAAACATGTTTATATCGATGGCAACCATAAAAATTTGTCAATATTTAAGTATTTGTCGAATAAAACAGCTTGGTGATATTTAACGGGAGAGATGATAACGAGATTGAACCGTTTAATGATCAGTAAGTTAGATGTGTCATTCTATTTAACGTGTTTACTGCTCCAGTTTGTGCAAGGTGCATCCGTGGACGAAATAAAAGCACAGAGCAGCAATCATTTAAAGTGAAATTAAGACAAAGCGATGCGCCTGCAAAGGAAAAAAAGAACCGAATAAAAAGCCTACACGAGAAGGAAAAAAGCAAACAAAAAAACTCGCCCGTGGAGTCATAACGCTACTCAAGGTTTCATGTGTGTGTAGTGCTTAACCGCATACAAAAGTTCCAACGTTATTTATTAATATTTCCCAGAACTTTACGATCTGGCTTCGGCTGCTCTTGCACATAAAGATACTGAATGAAGACAAAGAAATACCCAATGTACGTGATTGCGTGCTATACACTCGCTTTGGACCAAAACACTTGACTCCGTAATAGAGAAGATTTAGAATAGAAAATGACTTATAATAAAGTGTATTAGTCGATGCACTAACAGTTGAATGGTAAAAAAATTAAGAGTTGCCTTATTGTTTCTTATTCCTTCATTCCGCGGAGTATCATGCTTACTCGAGCATCCATTTTATTTTTGTAATCCAAGGCTTCCGCTTGCTTAAAACTCTAAAGTTATACAGCTCGTCTTACATAAGGTTGTTCTAAAATAACTTGAATTTATTACCAGCTTAGGAATTTTCATACCGTCTTATCAGTGGAAAAACTTCTCTTTCATGGTATTATTTTTACAAAAGAGAAGATTTATAGCAATTTGAAACATTCATTTTAAATTTATAGTTTGCCTTCTATTTTACATTTTTGTAACAAAACTTTTATCATATTTACCCGTTTTTATTTCATATGGAGCTTTTTGAATTCGTTCTATATACCGATATTACTTTTTTATGAAATATTTATTTGCATTTTTAAATTTGAATTTCAAAGCAATATATATTTATGATTGATATCTTTAAGTTTCGCTAGAAACATAATAAAAAAAGTAAGTAATAAAATTTTAAAAAGGACATTCCAATTGAATTTAAAACATTTATATAATCATTATTTATTTATAATTAGATAATTAGTTTTGGATCTTTGAGGGGTACGTATATACTTGACAAAAAAAATTTAATATTAATTTTAAAAATCTGATTTTTGCACAAAATATGTAAGACCTTAACTAGGCCATTTTTAAAAAAAATTATATTTATGCATCATATAATTAGCTAATTAGCATTATTTTTTAAACGTGATTACTGAAGTTCAAACTATTAAAATCAGATAATTTCTATTGGAACTCAATCCTTACACTATTCTTCATGTTTTGTCAGTTTTATTTTTTGATAAACCTATTAGTTTCTTTTTTAAGATTTTTTGCATCAGTGAAGCATGAAAATTCGTTATTTTTTCTGAAATTTTAACTTTTAAAAATTCATAAAAAATAATTTTTAATTTTAAAGAAAAACAAAACTGACAAAACGTCTGCTATTTTATACAGATTACGATAATAAAAAAAATAATCACAATATACCAATTTACTGATGAGCAATCATGTTTTGAATGAACCATAGTATGAGAAAAACACAATTCTTCAGAAATTGAGTTCAAAGAAGATGTTGTAACGTGCAGTTTCTATGATAAGCGCGATATTTAAGCCTTCATAAAATAAGAAGTATTGCACGCATTTTCTAGATCTTGGTACTTCGATGCTCGAAAAACACTCTTTTCTCAATTACACAGCCACAACTCAAATGTCAGCCTTGGAAATCTCTATATCTTTTCATTCACCTGCCTTGTACGTACTGTCATTTCCTTTTCACCCAGGCAGTCTCTCATTTTGAGGAAATCAGTGTGTTACAATTGCCCCGTGTTACAATCGTCCCCATCCTCCCCTAATATTATACTTAGTTTTAAATATTTACTAATTGATCCGCTAGAACCATTACTTTATGGAGTTGAGTTGAAGAGAATGCGCTGAATTAAAATATGTCAAAAATTAAAATGTTTGGCAAAATTTAGGTGTGGGGTTTATGACGTACCTGTTGGGGACAAGGAGGGGTACGTATCTATATACCTAAATTATCTTTAATTGTTTGATAATCGTTACTGATAATTTTATTATTCAATATCTTACTCTTGACTGATTTATTTGTGTAAAATATGCTGGAAAAGACTAATTCCTAAAGTTGGTTGAAGTACTAAAGGGAAGAGTTTAAGTTCAGACAATGATAGGAAGACTTATGTAATTTAAGGGAAGCTATTTGTATTTATAAAATGAAATTTTATGTATTTCCATTCATAGAAATATTCAATATTTTGAAGAGATGTGATATTGCATATTTTATGATACATTTTTATGAACAAATTTTTCTGATCAAGGAAGATGTTCTTTACCTTCAATATGGCTTATGATTCAGTGTAAAACTATGCTTTTAGTTTCTATATGAGAATAAAATTAAATCTTTTCCATAAATATATTGCTGTAAATTACAAATTTAAGTATTTGAACATACCATTTTGGCAATTAATTTAACTTCTTAACCAACCTAAACTTGTAATTGTATTAGTACTAATCTTATTTAAAAAATAAAAGTTTTTACATCATGAAGAAATATATAAATGTCTTTTTTATATTTACACAAAAGTAATTACTGCTTCTTAGTGTAATTTTAATATTTTATCTGAAATATATTCTCTAATACTTTATCTGAAATTCAAACCTACCATGCACTTATAACCTAGAAATATTATACCATTAGGTAAAAAAATAAATTTTGAATTATTTAAATTATAACATTCTACCATTTAAAACAAGAACTATTTTTCAATAAGTTATTAGTCAAAATAACGAAAAAAATAATAGTATATATTTTTTACCTGATAAAATAAATTTATTGAATGATTAAGCTAGGGGCTATTCAAAAATAACGAAAGGGTCTTGCATGCGTAACAGAGAGGGTTGCAAAGAGTTGCAAAAATACTTTTAACACTACAAAGTTCAAAAAGAGACATTCCTTTCACTAGTTAAAATGTACCTAGCTTATACAAAATAAGAAAAGGAATATCTTGGAGTCAACTTCGGGTTTATTTTAAAGTTTCGAAAGTGTGGCACTACATTGAGGGGAAATGGGTAGGTCCTGCCAATTGTTGGATATAATTTATGTATCCCCCTTGAAAGTAACAAAAATACAGCGAGAGTAGCATACTGCACGAAGATGTATCTCCGCATACTCTCGACACATTCGAACGCATGGCGATCCAACTTTCTCTCGAGCAAAACAAACAATGCGTGACACTAATTGAATTCTCCCTCCTCTTTCCGCAAAAAAGTGACGTGAAAAAGTGAAATCAATCTCACTCAGCCCAACTCGATTCAACTCCGCGCTCAGTTCGCGACACAACTTTATCAAAACAGAACCATTCCATTTCCCCTGCCTCTCTGTCCCTGAACGATTGACCATCACGATTAGTTCATGGGGCTATAGGGAAGGATGAGTGACGTTAATCCAGAACTTTCTTCCCCTTTTCGCATTAAAAGCCAGTATTCCCGGGCCTTAGGAATTGCGATGCCTCTCAGGGCTCAGTGTTTGCATACATGTCGTTTGGATGCGTTTTGGATGTCATTTCAATGGGGGCCGTGGTAGTGACAGCTCGGAAACAAGGCAGTTCATCAGGGACTACTAATCATTGCTTTGGGAAAAATAGTAGGGTGAACGTTTGCTTTGGATTAGCTTTGTATCCGGCGTAATTTACACTTTGTGTATTTTTTGTTGCGCTGTTCACAGATTGTTATAACTGTTAAAGATATGCATGAAACGCTTTTGCAATACTGAGTGAAGACAATAATGGGCATTTCTGATCAAAGTGATTAGTTTGATTGCATTGCGAATATGTTGGGATTGCGGTGCGTTAGAAAAATGCAGTGTTGTAAAAGAGTTGCAAAAATTAGACAGAAAATGCCTTCTTTTAAGTGCTTTGATTCAAAATTTTAGAGCCCTTTGAGGTTCTCGACATATTTAACGAAATTATTTTTATCAAACGCATTTCTAAATGAACTATAAAAAATATTCCTAAGTATTTTCAAACATAGTCAAAACATTAATACAAGCAATACAAGTGCTCTACCTAGAAACACAGCACAGGTATGGTTAATTTGGGGATAAAACAGTGTTCTTAAATGTGTTTAGTTTTGTGTGAAGCGTTTGCTGTGTATTTGATATGGCTTATTGATATTATAGCAGTAACAGAAGGATTTATGTGGTTGACGGGATTTCGAAACATTTAACGTTTCAATTCAAATGTCAACTTGTTGAATGTTTTTTTTGAAAACGTTAATAAACTTTCTTCAAATAACGTTCTATTTTATGCATATTTTTTGATAAAGTTATTTAAAAGTGCTTTAAAATGGGTTGCGTTACAAACCTGTTGTAATAAGGTGGCTGTGACTAGTCGTTAAACAAATACTATCTTAAGGTTCATTCGAGTTGCTACTAAAATTTAGTTTTTAGTCTCAATTCCAGTCCAATAGCATGTCTCTGCTTATTTTTTCATGACAAATAAATGCGTCAGAAAGAGTAAAGTATATAAAGTTTGATACTTTAATAAAGTACTTTGCTTTTATAGTAAAAACAATGCTGTGGAATTTTGATGTTTTTTGTTTATTATACGCGTAAAACAGTCACTTATCGTGCTGTTTCCTTGATTACATGATTTTATTTTGAAATAATCGAAAGCTTAACTACATAAAATGCAGTATAAATCCATATATAAAGAGTTTTTAGTAGAAGAAAACTGGGCAAAGATTTCCAATAGTGTTTCTTAAAATATTGCATTTTTCGAATTAGTTTGTTTCTTTCGATTGGAAGTAGTGGAGCTTGACGGTTGAATTGTATGATTGTTATAAAATTTATCAGAATATGAAAAAACCTTTGAGGAACTGTTATTTAGATGTGCTGTATCTACTTATAATTTTACTTTAATCTAATTTAATTTCTCTCAATTCTAAGAGGGCGTTTTCCAGAGTTCGAGAAACACTATTAGTATGTCTTGATGGCTCAGAGATAACTAAAAAATTTTTCTAATATGAATTGAAATAACAGCTCTACGAAAATAACAAAATTTAAAAATGTTATCCTCACTAGTTTATAAAAGTACACAAATGCGAGTAATTTTAAAACATAAAAAATAAACTAGTTGTTTAGCTACTGTCACGCCAAATTTATAATATCCTTGAATAAAATATTTAAGAAAGTAATTGTCTTCTAAAAGATGCTGTTTTGACCCATCTACTCGAAGTGTAAGTTATGAGAGTGTAAAATGCTCCTCTTACCACACGTGAGTGATTGGTGAACTATTTTCTTGTATGTCTCACTCGCCAGGGATAAAACTGCTGTATCAAAATACTTATGTGCTCTGCTGTATAGTATACAAATACATGTTTTCTAATTTAATATAAGATAGAATGAATAAGATAAAATCAGACATGATGGAATGAAAATATTCTAGTACTACTTCAGCAGACATTTCCTCTTTTTAGTACATTTAGCATGTTAAAGTCATTTTTAATTAAAGTAGTTCTGGTATTAGGGAAAAGTCAAACCCAAACGGGGTTTTTTAGTATTCACTTTATGAGTGATCAAAACAGTCAATATTGGTGCTAAAACGATAAACTGGTTCCTCATGAAGGAAAAAAATAAATAGCAATATAGGTCATAAAAGCACATATTGTAGATGAGTGAAAAATTGAACTTGATAGAATCAAAATCACATAGTAACTTCGAAAAAAACATTGTTTATTATACGAAAACTTGCATGGTATGACATAATAAACTTCTAGAATTTCAATTTATATAAAATGTTTACCAAATACCAATTTAATTTTCCCCCTAAGGGACATTCTAGGAAGAAAATTTCAAATGAAAGTTTGATCATCATTTCATGTGCCCACCCTTTGCTGTGAAAGCACTATATCCAAATTTCCCTAAATTCAGAATGTGTTCATATACAGGGTGTCCCATAAATGTTGGGCCACACTTTTAGGGGGTATAGTAGACACCTAGACGAGTCAGAATCACATAGGATTCGGGGGTCCCAGACCAAATCCCAGGGAGTTAAAAATGGAGCGACACACCAAAAAAATTATTGAAAAATTCAATTTGTAGAAGAACTACTATTGGTAAAAATTTATTTATGGTCTCAAAAATTGTGGTTTAATATGTTCTTTAAAATTATCTTAAAAGTTTTCAGTTTAAAAACTTTTTTATTAAAAAAAGTTTAAAAACCACAAAAAAATGTGAAAACTCTGCCATAACTTTATTTTGTATTTCGAAATCATTTCCTTTGATTTAATAATCTGAAAGATCATAGTCGAAAACCCTTAAGTCCAAAGTTTTACGTAAAAACCATCAATATTAAACGCTAGAGATCCTGTTAAAGTTCGTTTTTTGTGTGCTCAAACTGGTTTCCTATAGCCGTTTCCAAAACGGCAGTTTGCGGACGCAAAAAACGGACTTAAACCATGCTTTAACAGGATCTCAAGCATTTAATATTGATTGTTTTAACGTGAATCTTTGGACTTAAGGGTTTTCGACTAGGATCTTTCAGATTATTAAATCAAATGAAATGATTTCGAAATACAAAATAAAGTTTTGGCAGAGGTTTTACATTTTTTGTGGTTTTTAAACTTTTTTTATTAAAAAAATTTTAAACTGAAAACTTTTAAGATAATTTTAAAGATCATATTAAACCACAATTTTTGAGACCATAATTAAGTTTTTGCCAATAGTAGTTCTTCTACAAAATGAATTTTTCAATAATTTTTTGGGGTGTCGCTCCATTTTTAACTCCCTGGGATTTGGTCTGGGACCCCCAAATCCTATGTGATTCTGACTCGTCTAGGTGTCTACTATCCCCCCTAGAAGTGTGACCCATTATTTATGGGACACCCTGTATACAAAAAATGCAAGTTTCATCTCCGACTACTCGAATCCCGGTTTTGTCCGACCGTGCCCTTTTGAAGAAATTTTATTCTAGCGTTAGTAAAACAACGCTTAGGGACCAATATAAACTTTTAAAATAACAAATAAATAATCAAACTCTGATCAAGAGTTGTGGGACCTACACGGGATCGGGATCTTTGGATTAAAAACATGGATGAAACAGTATAAGCATGAGAAAAACAATAGCTGAGATATAAATAGTTACAGTCCTATTTTAAGCCCAGGAACATTTATGATATTTCAAAGAAAGCTTTCTGGTGTTTCTGCGGAACAGTATTTTACAGTAACGTTCCTGGTATTTTCCACGAACATTACTTTAACAAAATGGACAACTCAGCTGCCCAGTTTTTTTAAGTTAACGTTCCAGAATTGTTTTTACAGTGTATGTTCGGATCTATTTAAAAGTATTTAAATTCTTCTATGAATGATATTTCAATTTCTCTTTTTCAAGTATAAACTGATACTCTTTCAAATCGAAAATAAATTGCAAGTTTGTATTATTTGTTTAACAATGACTACAAATTTTAAAGAAAAAAACTTTTCTTCTTTGTTTTGAACAATTTATATTTAACTCTTGTTATAAATATTTACCTTGATAATAAATCACAAATTTACTGTTTATATAATACTTTCAGTTACATCAAACATCCTAAAAATTGTTTAAGTTTTCTCAGTTAAAATATTCTACCTGTTAAAACCAAATACGTATAATGTAACAAATCAGTTCAATAACATTGCAATTTTTTATTGTATAGCAAATGTTTTTACACACAAAAAGTTTTACGCAAAGCTCCGTGCACATTCACAAACACTTTATTGGAAAACCCGTGGGTTGTATAAGCACGATAAGACGCTCGTCCATTCTCAAATAACGTGGGTATCTAACAAGAAACAGAAAAGCTTTCGACAAGGAAAGCACGTGCATTCTCCACATTCGAGCACTGACCATCAGTAAGTCCTAATAAAAACGGTCAACAATCGAACTTCCCTTTTATTACCGTTTCCAGAGGTTGTAATTTATTCTTCTGGGATTCGAAATCTGAAATAATGTGCCATCAGATCAAAGGTGGGGTACTAAAAACAAGGGAAGAAAGGATCTGTGGGTGATTACATGATCCTTGCATTGTCCCTTTCGTCGAGATTGAAACCCGCGAGGAGCTTTTTACATGTTTTTCTTCACGAAAATACATGTAAAATAAAAGAATGCCGTTATATGGGAGAAAAGTTTTCTTCGAATCTCGATGGGATTGGAATTCAAATACTATCGATGGAAAGGTAATAACTTTTTTCGAGGTTCCAAGGAAACCAACTTGTCTTGTCTCTTGATATTCGCTCGGAAAGGGCATAATTTAAAACGTGCTTTTGTTACAAAACAGATGGTATTTTTGGGTTTGACACGATTTGTAAACACTGGCGGGATATTTTTAGAGTTTTTTCAGTGGATATTGGTCCACACTAATTTAGTTTGACGTCGAAATGCATGATTTGGATGCTTATGATTATCAGGAAAATTAACACTGCCTATATATGAATGTTCAGTTTGAAGAAGGGAATAAGTCCAAAAACCAAGTTTTGAGAAAATCGAAAAAAACTGTATAAGTAATAGAATTTTCATCGTATAATCACCAAATTTTTACTGGAAGTTCACAACCCTATTTAGAAAACAGAGCAACCATCAAAACAATTATAAGTATATTCAAAAATATTTTACTGTCAAAATAATTTGATGGACTTATTCCCTTCTTCAACCTTATGAAATTTTTCTGATGAAAAAATCTTAAAAAACCCTTAAATTCACATTTAAATTATATTTCTCCTTAGTTTACACCACAAAAGGGTGAAATAAAAGGAATAAGACAAATAAAATTCAAAATTATAGTGAAACTGAGTTATTAAAGCAGTATCAATGGAGTGAGTGAATATGAATGGAGTTAAACATTCCCTACATAAAAAAAGTTTGAAAAAATTTTAAATTAAAAGAAAATTTCATTTTAACTTCGTTTACAGCTCAAAGAATAGGAAAAAAAAGACAAATTAACTTTAACTCCAAATTAACTTGAAAAATACAATGAATGGACATCGATTTCCCAACTTCAAGGGGCGATATCTCCCTATAGGGGTTAGTTATTTTCCCCCTTTTTTCACCCATGTGTAGAGCAAAGCTTGAAGATTGTTTTGAGCACAAAAAGTCAATTTGTCATTTTTAGGACTTTTTCCCTTCTTCAAACTGACGATTCATATATTCAATTGATTGAAATTGTCTTTAATATTATAAGACATATGTGGGGGGATGATTGATCGATATTGTTATGAATAATAAAAAATTATTTTAATTATTGCCATTTTCTGTATGTTAAATAAATGTATATAATATCACCCATAATTATAGTTGCTACATAAATTGAAGTATATAATATATTTAGTGTATAATTTTTTGTGACCCGAAGTTTTGTTTTTTAATGAAGTTTCTGAAGCAATTAAAAGGTGCTATAGTATAAATTGTAACTGAACAACTTTATTTGTGAATTTAAGAAGGGTTAAAAACAAAAAACTAAAAGTTAAAAAATTTAGATCATTATTAGTAATATTTCTCACCTCATCTCCGTTTACGTATGTCCTAAGTTTATGTATGTTCTCCGTTTACGTTATATAGATAAAGAACGTTATTTGAATTGTCTGAAGAAAAGCTACATTGCCCTTTGTGGTCATTGTAGAGGTAACTTAAAAACATAAAAATATAAATGTATAAAAGAAGCAATGTCAAAAAATAACATACTTTATAACAGCGTTCGTATTGAGTATTTGAATAAAAATAGTAATAATAAGTGAAACTTGTTAATTTATAAATGAACACAAATTTCCTTCTCATCTTAATTATTAATTTTTCCAAATAATCACAATATTTTTACTACCAGTTCCTTCTCAAATACTACCACTTTTTTCTATAAAATAACATCACATGCATGATTTCTAAGAAAATGCATTTCAATTTGCAAACAGTATTAGTTTTTAACACTTGTTACTCCACCTTTGTCATTAAATTTTTAACTCATATTATAATCGGGTAAATATTTCCTCCTCATTTCAAAATAAAGAAGCTCTGAAATATTTTGATTGTAATAGAAACCTTGAAGTAATCGATAAATAAATAAATGTTTTTCTTTTTAAAACCAGTTTCCATAAGATTCATCTGTATTTGTTTTTATGCAACTTTCCAGATTTATATTTGCATTTTTAAAGCATGTTACGGGAAAATCGCGGCTTTAAAACTTACTGGGTTACTAGAATTAAAACCTCAAACCAAATATTGACAATAGAGGGCAACCTTCTGGACTTAACTTTCTGCTAGCATGGATTTTTTCGCGGTAACTTGGTTTCAGATAAGAAATAATTTCACGGAATTCAGGAATGAGCTGACGGAGTAGTATAATCCAGAGTCTCCATCTTGTAAAGAACTGTATAAATCATGGATATGGTAATGGAATGGGTAACTGCAGGCGCGCGTGAAATTTTTCCATCGTTGCATTTGCCCTTGCCTTCAAAAGTGCTTATTTTTCGAGTAAGGTCAAGGGACTGTCTTCATATTAAAAAGGAGATAGAAGAAATTCCTTTTCAAGCAACTTCCTCAAATTACAGTTACTCTTAAGTATTTTTCGAGGAAGGTCTCCATATTATATTAAAAATATCCTTTACGTCAACTTTCTTTAATTTCTGTTACTTTATAGGGGAGACTGTTGTACCTTCGGACAAAAATCACGTTTTAATTTTTCTAAGACAGATGAAATCTCATTTTTACCTTTTAACGAGCCCAACCTATAGTCCCAACCTTAGTAAGTAGGGGGATATTTTTTATTAGCTCAAATATTAAAAATTGGATTTCTAATGATTTTTAATAACTTGACGAAAATAGTGTCCATAGGTACAACAACCTGCTCTCCCTATGGACAGACCCAGTTGCACCTTAGGATACCCATAAAAATCGAAGTTTTAATTGAAAAATAAAAAAGTAAAAAGAAAACTTTTTATTGATGCATTAACGTTAAATGAACAATTTCAAGCATGTATAAAATTGGAAATCTATTTTTTTAAGTAAAGTAGTTTTAGATCTTAAATGATCATTTCAAAGGAATTATTAATTTATGGAAATCTTGATTTCTTACCAAAATTTCATAAATAACGTGGAATTTTTCGAAATTTAAGGTTAATAGTTATATCGATTATGTGCTAATTGATCTGGTGATTTCAATGATCTAAAAAAATAAGTAGAACCTGAAATTTAAAAAATTAGTTTAGATTAAAAAATGTTGATTTTTCATCTAAAAATTACTAGAAAATAATCGCGACAGATAGCCATTAAGAAGTAATTTAACATGCATTTAGATGTATTCTCATTAAGGTGCCTGCCTACCTTTAAACCGAGATTTTGGGCGGATTATAAAACTACAGATTCTTAGCTTTCCAAATCTGTTTGAATTTTGTTTCAATCTTGTTTAGAACGTGAGTTACAGATATTATTGTATTGTGTTGAGTTAAGGATAAGTTCATGTTTTATATTGTTTTTGCTGTTTTCTCATAATGTTATTTTTCACATTTTGGTTTACCGCAAAACATGAAAACTCAAAATTTTATTGTTCAATTAATTTGAAACTTTGGTGAAGTTCTTGAAAGGGTCCAATTCAGGTATTCGACCTGTTTTGTGATGTTTCTTGCACTAGTTTTTGGGTTTTGGTTATAATTAATAAGAAAAAATTATAGTTTTTGAGGTTTTTTTCATTGTGAAAAGTTAATCATCAGTACATTTTTAAATAAAAGGTTTTAGCTCTTCAATCTGGTAGATGTCCTAGAAGAATGCATTAGAATTTCACCATAATTTACAGAATTAAAAAATCTTAATTTGTATTTGAGTTTTCTTGTTTTGCGGAGATGGGTATTTTCAGACTATTTTGACACATATTTTTAGTTAAATATATATAAATAAAAATATTTTTTTATAAATTCACATTTAATGTATTGTTTTAAGGTATGTGTGACTATGGGTTTCACTTTTTATGGATATATTTCAAATATTTTTTAAAAAGTCCTCTGAAGGTAGGCAGGCACCTTAACAAAACCTAATTTAAAAACGCCGATTAGCTACAGACACATCAAGAACGTGTCCATAGGTACTACAACACTTATGGTGTCCGTAATAGCATAATGTGTTTTGGCATTCAAAATTCTATAAAAAAATAAAAGGATTGAAATCTTGCGATTTCTAATATCAAAACTAAATAGTCAAAATCTCAGGGTTTTACCACCGGTATCCCTTTTAATCATGCCATCATTAAAGGGGAAGAAAAATATTAATGCAGTGATGCACTACATGTTACTTTGAGCATCTAAAAACAGTAAATTTATTATATTTATTTTAAATATTATTTTAAAGAGCTGATTTCAAATTGGCAACTAGATAGTATCGATTTAAATTCAATATTGACCACAAATACAAATTTCTGCTTATTTCCGAATTTTAAAAAGCGGTGGATGAAGGTACAATTGTCCTTAGGGACAAAAGTTTCCCCTAACATCTTATTACTTAGGGAGATCTTAACTCGGGAAAACAGGTAATAAGTACACTCAGTCGCAAGTATCTATTACTTCCTTTTCGTACGAAAATAATGATAAGATTGATAATTTTTTGGAAAAGCTTTGGTCATAACTAGCGCTCATACCATCATTTTGAGAAACGCTTCAATAAAAACAACGTGCTGACACAAAAAATAAAGCAACTCTTTTATTTAAACCTCAAGAGATTATTTTAGTCAGCTACACGAGATTTCAGCTGTTTTGGTTAAAAATTAAATGTCTACGAAATTTATTGCTCCTCGCGGATTAAGTGATGTTATTGGTAGTGAGTGATTTAAGTATTATTTAAGGATGTCTCTTGGGTTTACTGAACTGCTTATTAATGCAGAACTTAAAGTTAAAGTGGTGTGAATTTTTTTATTTACGTGTTTACCTGTGGTATAAGAGATAAATATATTGGATTTATTTATAGATATGTTTTTTTACCTCAGCGTTCATCCAACGGGGGTGTCAAAAATTTTATAAAGCAATTGAAAGTATTTGATATTTTAAAGTATTGCACTGAAAACAAATTAAGGGTAAGAATCGTTTACAGTTTTACGTTTATGTGTTTTGTCACCGATTTTCAAGATGCGTTTTAGTTGGTGTTTCCTTTAAAACACAAATAGTAATTCAATTTACTTAATGTATGACTGATATCGCAAAATTACAAACACAATAATAAAAATGGGGTGAAGGTTTTGTACAAAAGTATTTTAATTTAGTCAATAACTTAAATGCTATTTTTTAACTTTCCTAATCCTGTTCAATCGCATATAAATGAACTACCTCCTTAAATGGAGTGTCTTACTTAGTTGGCTTAAGTATTATTTAACCCTTTATTTACCGAAGGTACTTACAAGTACCGCAAACTTTAAAATTACATAGAATAACCATCCTTGCGGATATATTGACGATAATTTGCAGGAACACTCTTTCAGTTATCCTCTTCCAGGATAAAAAGCAGCGAAGGTTCTATGATGAGCATTTTAGCGGGAAATGCGAATAGATTTAACTGAAGTTGTAAGTTTAGCTGCCATTTCAATCGGATTCACATGATTGTCATTTTTGTTCCCGCAAAAAAGTAGTTAAAGTCAAAAGTTAAGTGTATTATTTTTTAAGACTTATTACTGCGATAAAAAAAGCTATGTTTTTCTTGTATTGTGAGAATATTTTAGCACTCCGTGTACTGAAAGTACCCAAAAGTATCAATTTAAGTAATTGGCTCTAGCGGATTCAATTTTCCAAAGATTATTATTTTTTTATGTATATCCCTTAATTTTCAGTTTAGTGACTCAAAAAAAGTATTTGCACGAAAAAAATTGTAGCGAATCATAATGCGGTAAATTAAGGGTTAAGTAGTATTTAAGTTGGATAGTCCCTTATATCTGTTTCAAACTCGGAAAGGAGATGATCCCCCAAAGAGACTATATAAGATTATTAAATAAACTTAAAAAATTTTATAGACTCATTTCATTAGATTATCAATGGTGACTGTATGTGAATGTTTAATCAATGAATATTAGGGTGGAATTTTTTATTTATTATTAGCATATGACTCTGTAGATAAAAATAGAACAGACTGTTTAATAAGGATGTATTTTTGGCATATTCACATACTTAACTTAGTACGTCATATTTAACCGTAATAAAAATATTTCATTCCCTATTCCACCCCATAAAAATGATGAATAGGCTGACAAGCTAAGAAATATTCCCTTCCTACATTTTCTTTAATTTTAGTCAGTTACGGCAGAATAAGCTGTACAAGGATGATTAATTTCTTCATTATTTAGTTTGTAAAAGATTCAACTGGGAATGAGAGGAAACTTCTTTTATAATTATTTACACTGAACAATTAGAGGAATTCTATGACTTTAATCGAGACTAAAAGTTTTGAGAAATTACGCATCCTTAGCAAAGAAAAGCAATGATTTAAAAGCAATGAAAATTCATTTAGTTCTTAAAAGTTGCACTGATCATTTTCTTCGTAAAAAGGAGAAGACTCTAATTATGGCTTCTTTTCATTAAAATTTAAATGTATCTTTAAAATTTTAACCAGGGAAACCATAAATGCTTCATCCTTTACTTAACTATCATAAACTATTAATGATAAAATTCATGACAAATATTATTTAGCTTTAGTATTAAAATATAATCCTAAGTTGAAATTAAGATTTGTTGTAAAACGTAAAATTATGAGTTAAAAAGTTGTTATTATTCACGTATACCACACAAAAAACTAATTTATTAAATTTTATTCTAAAATATTTTAAGCTATTTTAAATGCCTTAATGTTTGTTCATTTTTTTATATTTTTAAATAGATACTTGAAGTGGATGAATTTGGATAAAACACGATAGTATTCATTTAAAATTCTAATTATTCAGTAAAAACCCTCAAGTGTTTTTCGAATAATTCAAAGGGGGAAATGTTAGTTACAAAAGTAATCGAAATAAAACCCCATAAAATGTATTTTAATTATGGAAAACATCATTTCTATACACGTGAAATTACGTTTGAAAACTGATTTAAAGTGTACTTAAATTGCATTAATATTTTTACATTGTTTAACACAATTAATAAAAATTTTAATGAGATATGAATCGCAACACTTTAGAAACATTTAAAATAAATAAAGTTTTATTGCTTCTCTTTGATACTTTGAAATGAGTATTAAACCCGATATCAGTTTCAGTATAACTAGAGAAAATAATGAGATATTCTCCAACAGAAGACTGAAAAATACTGTTTAAGTAATTAGTTCAAATCCGAATTTTAAACTAAAAGAGCATGTGTCAACTAACCTGCGAATTCTGCTACTTAAAAATTCTAAATTTAGAGAAAAACCATCTCAAGAATAGACGGTTAAAGTCAACGAAAAGTGAAGCACAAATATTCAACAACATTAAGTTGCCATTTAAACGACAAAAGAATTAGGAGAAAATAAATAGCTTTTTTGCCGGAATAGCTTTCAAATTGCTTTCGTGTTTAAAAAGGTTTCCCGTTTTGATTCTTTTAATGGTTCGGCTTTTAACTTCTTTAATAAATATTTTGTCACAACGAAAGTTACTTGTCATGTTTAAAAATGCATTAGTCAATTAAGCAACCATCAAAGGAAACTAAATTGGATTCCTAATTTGATTTATGTATATAAATCGGAAAATATTACACCATATTTGAGAATAATGTGACAGTCCAAATGCTAATGTTTTAAATTGATCAATTTTGATCAAATTATGCCATGTTTTAGAAAAGATTACTGAATTACTATTTGAACGAACTGATTTTGTTTCAATAACTTTGATTTGAATTTTAGAAAGAATAGTTTTTATCTTTTAGAGTGAAATGATGTTTTGAGTACGGGCTTTGATACCTATTTTTTCTAAGTTAGTTTTGAATTTTAATTAGAAATTCAATAGAAATTGGGACAAACAGTTTAATTATTTTAGATAATTCTTAGATTTGAATAAGGGATCCACCCCCTCCCATTATTAGCGGAATTTGGAAGCTTTTTACGGGTTTGTTTATTGTGTTGGAATAAATTCGTTCGTTAAAAGGGTATGTTTAAAAGGTTGAACATGATTAATAACTATATGTAATTTGTATGATAAAAGTTAATTGGTCTTAAAAGTTCTAGCTCATATTCAAATAAGATGAAGTGCATTTGAATAATAAATAGTTTCAAATGAGGTGCTGTTTTGTATTTGATATTTTTTATTCGATTCAATATAAGGTGTTTGATTCCATTTAAAACCCTTATTACTTGATTTTCTATTACTTTGTTTCATAAAAACACGCAATGTAAAGGTGTAATGGAATTTTTAGGTGTAAAAAAAGGAAGTTTTAAGATTTTTTAACAGTCATTTTCACAAGCTTTATTAATATCTCAATTTTCGTTTAAAGTATAAGTAACAGTTTGTTTAAAAAAGTTTATGAGTTACTATTGGGTTAGTGCAAATTTAAACATGTGCCATACTCAAAAACTTCCAATTTATTGAAGTTAAGAATGAATTACTTCAATCAAATCATACTTCAGAATATATCAAATTTAAATAATCAATGCTTTCAATACATAATAAATATGCAGAATGTGGGACTACGTTTCCTACAGTAAAAGGATGTTTTTATTTACTGTTTGATTTGCTTTGAAGGCGAGTAGTGTAATTTCCAAATCCATAATTTGAGATAAACGTGGATTTGAATTACATTTTATATCCCTTGTTTAGTCTGCTATTTGCATGTGACAAAATTTTCAATTTAGATATAAATCATAATTATCTTTGTGAGAAAAAAGATAAATTCCTTCATGAAAATTTATACAAGTGTGAATAACCTTTTACCAAAGAAAATATTTGGTTTAACATTTATGATACTTGTTTGTAGTTCAAAAGTTTGTTGCGTTCGTTACGTATAGGTATCAAGAACAGGTAAAGACAAATTGTATTTAAAGACTTTTGATAAATAGTTCCAACAACCCATGTATTTTGAACGCCTTCACCATGTAAGTTGAACTTCTGAACGTTTTATCACAGATTAAACCAATGTTGTGGAATACTTTTATGTTGATTGGAGATCAAGTAAATACAATTAATTTCCCTATTACTATTGTAAATAGTAGACATTAAAGACTGGATGTTCATCAACTAGATGTCAGCCACAGAGACTCCATCTCTTCGTGAAATTTAAGGTAAGTTCTTATTTTGTAACTTTACTTTATTATTACCACTCAAAATATACGTTTCCGTTTTAAAATAATTATTAAGCTAATTATTGTGATCATGCAGATACTAATAAAAGAAGAAGAATAAATGGTACTCTTATAAGTTATTTCTAAATAACTTTATTTTTAGTTTAAAGCTTAAAAGTATTTGATTGCAAAAAGATTGGTTACTTATAAATTCACTAAAATATTTTAGCAAAACATAAGAGTATATTCAAGTTGAGCGATTAATTAAAAATAAAAAAACTATCTGTAATTTGCACTAAAATTATTAATAGTAATTTATAAATAAAAAAATTAACAGATAAGAAGAGTCTGATCATACCAATATTTCTTATTTTGATTTATTTATTTTGTTTTTATTTATAGTTATTGTACTTATTAAAATTTTTGTATGCAATGCAGATAATGCATCTCTGAAAAACAGCAAACTCTGACCGCAAACCTATTTATGAGGTGCAAGAGCGTTGGTAAACAAAAACTAGCAATGGATGTAAACAAACGTCTTCGGGTAGCGATAAAATTCAGAGAGATGTCAATTTTTATATACTCAATGCATTCTAAAATCTTTTCAATGCATTTCTTTTCAAGGAGTCCTCTTCACACGCATTAAATGCAACTTAACGATGAAGGAATAACTTTTTTAATAAATTTTAAAACACTAAATTAGTGTTTTACTTAACATAAATATTGTGACTTTATTAAAAAGGATTTACATGGTTATTAATATTAAATACATTAAATCACGAAAATTGACACTGTTATATCATTTTTGTCTATAGGTTTTTGTATAAAATAGAAACCTTACCATTGCCTTGTAATTTTTGTAAGTCCATTTTCTTGTATCTCACGTTTGAGTTTGTGTGGTCCCACCACTAATATTATTCACGAATTATCTTTAAATTATGTATCTTTCTTAAAAGCTTTTACCATGCATTTATAATGACCCTTTGTTTATTTTAATCCTTATTTAAAAATACATAAGGTAAATGTGGGTATAGTGGACACTGTACCAATAGTGGCCACATAGTTGATTAATTTTAAATAAAACGAGTTAGAGGCATCAAACAGCGTCAAAATTCATAGGCATAGTAGATTGTACAATCATGTAAGCTGGTAAATTACCACCGATACCACAGATCAGCATGGGAAGGATATTTAAATATTTGAAAATAACAACATCGGCCAATGACTGAAATTTGATTTCGCTTATTGAATCGCGTAAGGAAACGGGTATTTCGGAACTGATTTTTTGTATTTATTACCGTTTGTTTGACTTTTAAATTTATATTAAGATAAAGAAGAGTGTATAAAATGATAATGAATAAATTTTTTCTGAAAATTTTGACTTTACGAGGATTTGTGGGGGTGGCCACTTTACCAACACATAATCTTAGATTTTCCAATAGTGGCCACCGCAATGGCTTCTAATATAAACATAAATAATATTTAATTTGAATCAGTTTTTCTTCATAAACTCTTGATTGTGCTTTAAAATGCGTGTTGTATTAATTTGGTTTCATTCTGACTTTGGGAACCAAGGTTTCTAAAACATTGAATTACATACTTAACTCCTCTCAAAACCGCTACAGAGTAGGCTTTGGGCCGGAAACTATCAAGTATTTTTTAAATAAATCTAATTTGATTGGATCTAAAATACATTTTGTTGGGAAGGAAGATTTTAATTAGGACTAAACGACTGTACCAAAAACCCCCCTCAATTTCATGCATAAACCCCTCATATTGACAGAAAAAGAGAGGTGTCCACTATAGGTGCAAGAGGTGTCCACCATATATACAACATCTACATCAAGGTGGCCACTATAGATGCAATTTGGAGTACTTTTTAAAAATTAATTATAAACACTTTACCCAATCTAATTAAAATTTTTAATCGTTAAGTCGAAAGAAGAAGATCCAATTAACCTTAAAAATAGGATGATAATCGTTTCCAAGCAAATAGGTTGGTATTTATAAAGAATTTAAGCAAAAATTTTCCTTAAAGTGTCCACTATACCCACATTTACCTTACTTTTGATGGCTTATTTTCTTAAAAAAGTAAGAGACAGACCCAAAATATGAAAGCGAATATAAGTGTATAAAAGAAGAAAGACAATAAATATAAATAAAAACGAGTTGCAGATTCGTCGTTTGATAAGTGCGTGTTATCAATAAAAAAGTTACTTACATTGCATAAAACATGTAAGATGCATACCATTTTTTGGTATTTCAAAAGCTCAACTTTATTAGAACAATGAACACATATTCTCAAAAATAATTTTCAATAAACTTTCAATAAATTTTTATTTTTAGGATTTGTGAACTGTAAAAGAGTGATTTGCGTGCATTTTAAAACAATTCAGACACAATTGACTAAAATATTACATTATACATATTTTAGGGTTTAGTAACAGAAGTGTGAATAGTAAAATTAGCGTATTGATGAGTATCGTTAATATTTATAATAATTTCAAGGATGTTTCAAATTGAAATGATTAATTGATGAAAAATGTTTACAACTAAATTATGAAGTCAAATTAATACTTAATACCATACTAGAGTTCTTTAAAATATCTATTGATACACAAACATTATCTATCGTTATTCATATGTTTGATATATTATTGAAAAATAAATAAAAAGAAATGAGTTATCATTATGTAACCTTAAAATTTGTATTTAAAGGATTATCAATTATATATCAATTGGTAAAAGCCTGCAAATGCATTGGACTAAAAACATGCTATAGGAAATAATAAAAATATTCGAGCTGTAAAAAGAAGGTTATCATTCAGTTCTACGTAGAATCAATAAATGCAACGGAACAAATATATATTTCAAATCAAGATCAGAACTGCGTATCGGAATTTTCTCTAAAATCAATCGAATAAAACACATAATTTCATGACTTCCACAGCTGTAGAACACCGAGTTCGTTTTGATAAATTCGCGTTTTTCTGCATTGTGGTACAACTGATAAATTTGCATTATTAATGCAACAGTTTGAAAGTCACTTGCTATATTCTGTTCAGAAAACTGGCGAATATTTAAGGGAATATATTTCTCAAAGTTTAACTTTTCTGCTATCAGGGAAAATATCTTGATATAAAGTCTTATGTGGAATAGTTTTAAACAGAGGAAGGTACGTAAAATTTCTTGCCCCTATGAATTCATATTTTATATGCATGGATTAGTTTCATCTCAGTAGCTTGTTTCACAAACTTACACGCACAAGTTTTGGTAGTTGAATGTTGGACTAGAAAACCATGCTGGATTAAAGGTAGGATATTCTAATACGGATACATTTAAGACCAACCAAGGATATTTTTCTTTAGAAAAAATAATAGTAGGTCTTGAGGTATTTGGAAATTTCTTAAGTTATAAATAAGATTTTGTGTCTATGCGTGATACCTCAGTTATATTAAATACTTATCAACAACTTGAAGTAAATTAAAAGGTTAAGTAGAATTTTTGTCAATAATTTGCTTCATGGAAATGTGCATGTGTTTTTAAAATTCCTTTCAGGCAATTACATACACACATACTACAAATAATTTCTAAAAAATACTATTGAAGGTGCATTGAAATAAAGGTTGGGGAAACGATATTTTTCTTTAGATATCCTTCTTAAAGGATTTGAATTAAGAGAACTACCCTGGTTCTCAAAACCGTATCATTTTTATTTTTAGACAAATTAATTTGGACTGAAATGTAAAAGAAAATAACTATTTTCTCATAGTCACTACTAAATATTTAGTATTTACGTATCTGCTACCATAAAAAGCGTCTAGGTAATAGATAAGGATTCTCGGGTGCTCTTTTGGGGAAATAGGTCCAACGTTAGCAGTGCCTTCTCCAAACCGGTTCTAACGGGAGTAGAAAATCTAAGAATGGCGAATCCCCAAAATGACGAATTTATGATGCATGTGTAAATGTGAGTATATTGTGTATTATATTTTGTTTTAAAAGAAGTCTCGTTTTGTAGGTGGAACCCATTGAGAAGCGGTTGAAGTGAGAAAAGCCGTCCAGATGCTCAAATAAGAATGGTAAGCCCTCCTTCTTTCAATCAGACATGAACTTTGACATTCCTAACGATTTATGTATCTGCTGTAAATAAAGATTGAGTCAATATTCCATAGAAACGGGTGGTTTGTTTCACTTCACTTGCACACGTACATCCCACAAAGTGTTTGATGAAGCCCATAATCGCCAATCAGTATCGAATTTTGATGTCGCGTCTGGCTTGTTCCGAAGATATCGATTTGACTTTATCAATTATTTATGTCACTTGCGGAGTGTTATTTAATTTACATTAAATAGGGGGGTTAAATCACTATATATTGTATAAATGGATACTCATAAGGTTGTTTTTAAAATTTCAAAAGGCTTGGAACTGTGGGGAAGTATGATTTTGATTTCTTCAAATTTCTTTTTTGCGGAACAATGTATGGTTTTGTACCGAGAATGGGAATGTGCAGTAGAGATACGCTCTATGAAGTTCTTATTACTCAATTCAAGGTCTTACTGAGAGGTTTTTATTTGTGTTCTATGCATGGTAATTCTAATTTTTATTCCAAATTATTCTTTAAAAGTTACCTAGATTAAGGGGACATGGTACCTTTCTTTGACAAAAATTCGAAAAAAATTGTTTTTCATTCAAACTAATATATAAGCATTTGTCTATCATCAAAATTTAAAACTTTTTATTGAAAATTATCCAAGTTATGGCTAAATTTATGTTTCATTGTATTCACTTCTGTATGGCTATTGGAAACTTCAAGTCCGCTTTTCTCAGAACCACGTTTTCGCTGTTTAAAATGCTAAGGCTTTTTATCTATTAGACCAAATATCTTGAAACTTTTTCTAGTTATTGTTGGAAGTGGGTTTAACAAAAAGCAGTATGGGTTTTTTGATATTCATAGTAGATTTTTTTTAAATAGGAATTACTGAATTATTATTACTGAATTTTTATTTTTAGCATTTTTAGTTTTTTTATAGTGATGAAAGAAAATAAATATTTTTATTACTTAAAATAGTACAAACCCTTAACTGATACTAACTTTTATTATATATAGATTGAGATAATTATAAATACAAAATTTTATGAGTGTAAGTCAATTATTGTAGGAGGAGTAGCATTTTAAAAACACCTCTTAAATTTTAAGTTTAAAAAAACTAAATTTAATATTTTCAACTTGAAATGCATCTAATATAAAGCAAATACATATATTACCAGCAAAAAGTTTCAAATAACAATGAATATAAAGATCTTCACCAAAAAGGTACCATGTCCCCTTAAATATTTCTTCAATCGTTAGTCTGAATATTCAGATAATTTCAATTGAGTGTATATTGAAAAGACAATAAGTTATTAAGAGTCAAAGGCAGTAAAAATAATCAGTGGACTAGATATGTGTTGTAAAACAATCTAGTTGGTTGGATAAGTGTATTAAAATAACCAGTAAACTAGAAAAATTCTGACATGTCTGGAGTATATTAAAAATACTTTAAAAACTTTCAATTATTTTTTAGATTGGGATATTACCTGGAATTATAGGGCAATGCAGCCTTCTTCCCCGCAGGTCCTTTTATAGATTATTTTCTTCACTTTCTCTATATTGGATCATAATTTTTACCTAATCACAAAAATATAAACACCCGCATGTATTAAGTAGAAATACCTAAGCAGGGAGAGGGGTAAAAATTTAACTTATTTCGTATCGAAATAACTTCCTCCTTTTTTATGCCATTGAAAAGAAAGTTATTAAAGCTTTATTCAATTGCTAAGGTTTAAAAAGCATAGTTTTAAATATTTTAAAACTTCCTATTTGTATTCTACACTGTTTGACAAATAATCTTGTTAAACTAGAAACGTGATACTAATTACATTTTAAAAGATACTGAAACTCATCATCATTTAACTCACTTTTAAAACAATTTTAATGATGATATAAATGTAATTTAAGAATATTTTCTGTACATAAATAAAAAATTAAATGCATAATCGTCTAAAAAGAGGGCAAAAGATCTAATAATGATCTTTCATGCTGCATGAAAGCCTTTGAGGTGCCGCAGGCAATTGTTCGGGGACCCCTGAGATGGATCAATATTTCTAAATTTTTCCGCTTTAAAGGTGGTAGCTTTAAAACGGATGTAAAGACGTACGTTATTTACTGTAAAAAGCTTAGGTTAATAAGGTCGTTTGCATTGAGAGGTCTCTTAAGTATTAGACATCGGATGGCAATAGTAAACTGGCAATGCTTTAAATCATACATATTCAAAGATAACATATTTTTTTGTGTGTGAATTACAATATGAGTATTTTAACTAGTTTACCTTGTATAGTATGGAATGAACCTAAAATTTAATATAAAAATAGTTGGTTTTGTTCTGTGCGTACATACTTAGTAACGAAGGAAATTAAATTTTTCAGCTGTTTAATTCATCTTAAATTTATTTATTACTTGCAAGTTATACATTATTTTGTCCGATTAAAAATTTAGCAATTTGTTTTTCAAAAAAGACAAAACTTAATTATCTTAGCTTTTAATTTTTGTGAAAGATTGTAAAATTTTCTTTTAATGATAGATAAGTTATGAAGAATACATTTAGGATTGATTTTACGACATGGTTTTTAGTTCTTCTGTTTTAAAAGAATACACTAGAAAGGAACACTTTTGCCATACACTTTAAATTAACTGAATACTTCTAACAATAGACGTTTTAAAGGTATTCTGATATTGCTGCTGTTGGATTGTATAAGGAAAATATAGTGTTCGTAAAGATTTACAAAGACAGAAAAAATATGTTCTGATATATTTTTAATTCAAATTTAAAAAAACACTTTCAGATTCTATTCATATTTTACAATTTTTAGATCTCATTTCTGGATAAAACACATTTCTAACACTTTCAAAACACATTCAGAACATTATCACAACACAATAAGGTGATAAAATGTTGTATATAATAACACAACCAAAGTGTTGTTAGTTTAAGGATAAAAAAGTGTTCTTAAATAAGTTTATCCTTATGTGAAGCGTTTGCAGGGTATTTGTGTGCTTAGATTGGGAGTTACAGTAATTTATTTCATAAATGGCTTACAATTACATTAATTTATAAAAACTTAAATGATAACACATATTCTCTATGGATAAATTGGAGTGAAATATGGAGGAAATATGGTAAATTGGAGTTTATAATGATATTTTTTTTAATACAAAAACTGTATTGCTAATTTTATTTTTAAAAAATCCCCTACTTACTTGAATGAACAATTCTAGGAGTATCATCTTTTGTTTAAGGATTTAAGAGATCCCTTTAAAATGGACTGCTGATTTTTATTTACTAGAAGGTTTTGAAAGTATATCACGGCAGTTTCACGATGATTGCATTTTTGAGAATAACATAAATTATCACCTTTGATACTTATAAAGTGTCCAAATTGTATAAACCTGACTAGTTGAAGCAACTGTAACTGAAAATTCACAACACTTATCATTTTCAGAGGTACGATGTTTGAAGTCGTATCTGACGTTACCACGCAAATGACTGTTTCAAATCTATTTTACTTTCTTAAGAGACATTTCATGGTATTTGGAACGCACCGTGTATAAACTTGTATTTTGTAAAAATTTGAAAATTAAATTATTTGATGTGTTATGCTAAAATTAGCATAAAGTTTAAAATTTTCAAATAAAATATAGCATGTTGCTGTGGGATTCGAATGTTTAGCTTTAGATGTATTGAAGGGAAGCGCTCATTGTGCGTATTCGATGACGTCATGCAATCTGTATGGTAACTTTACGACGGATATATTGTGACCCTTTGAATATTAAAAGTAACAGCATATCAAGTACCACATATAAACTTTTATACTAAGCGGTTTATTTTTAACTGATTTAAGTAATATAAAAAATTATATGGGAAAGTTAAGCTATCAATATGGGTAAGACTTTGCAGGCTAACTATTTATCAAAAAGGAATTGATTTTCTATGGAAATTTAAAATGTTTTGAATTTAAAATGTTTCTTTTGATATAATAGTCAAATGTCACGGGGAGAAACAACCGGTTATAATCTTTTCATTGTTTTGAACAACATTTAATTACAGCTATAAAAATTAAAGAGATTAACAATTACGAAATAAAATAAAAATAATTAAAATTGTTCCGGTTAGTAAATTTAGTAACGAAAATATATAAAATACTCAAAAATGTGTTTTACAAAAGTATTTTAGAAAAAAAACCTGTAGTTTTATCGCTTTTACATCAGACTTTCACACAACAAACAAATGAAGAATAATCAAAAGTAATGTATAGGGCCGAGTTTCAGTAAAATTACTTTAACATCTGTTAACTAAGAATACGCTATGGTTTTATTAAGTCAGTTGTAAACAGTTGACGTCGTTTAATAGTAAACAGTAATTATGTACTTTATTTCTCTCAATCTCTCATAGGGAAGTGGAGATGCGACAATGTCAATTACTACTGGTTTACAATTTTCTTTAATCTTCTTTTTTCTAATTATAAAACTTTAAAATTAATTCCTTAATCTCTAAAGGGAATATGAATAAAACAGAATCAAACATTCTCATTTAACTATGAAACCCTGTAACCCTGATTCAGAAAGCCTTCTACAAACAGTTGAGCCACTACATTAAGCCTAGGGATCAATGAAATCAATGAAGGAGCCTGGTTCTTGTTCCTACTTGACAACGTTTTTTCTTGAGTGTGCGAATCTAAATTTAATTTCGTTTCAATTCCTTTCTCTTAAATTAAACAGGTGTTTTGAACTCGCAAATGAACATTGCAAATATTTAAAAAAATAAACAAAACGTATCATCATGACAAATAAAACTAATGAATAATAAACTAATGAACACTGTATTCCGATGAGGTAAAATAAAAAAAAATAAGTTTTCTAGTAAGATTCACAATGCATATCATAGTTATGAAATGTTTTGTAAGATCCTAAAATCCATTTCATCATTATTTAAAACCTCCCTTTAACAAGCTTCTTTTTAAATTTTTGTAAAAATTATAAGATATACTCTACTTATTATACACAATACCTTATCAAGTAGATAATTGTAATTACGGTCTTTTTTCGGGGTAAACATTTTGATAAGTATTTGAGTTTAACCCATTAATGCCCAACTTTTTATTTTTCTTAGTTAAATATTTGGTACAAACATAGTAAATAGCCCCAAAACAACAGGAAAAATAGTGAAAAAACACCAGGTTTAAATTTAAATTTTTACTCCAAAATTAAAAAACGTCCCTAAAATGGGAAGACAGGCACGAATGCCCCCGTTGTTTTTCCCTACAGTAACGCATGGTAGAAAACTTTTTTAAAGCCTCAAAAACATTTTCTACCTTATTAAGTACAGCAAAAGTGATCGGAACGATACTGTAACATCAAAAGGAACAAAACACATTAATTATTTATCCAATTAACCGTAAAATTAACCTTAATTAACGTAATTTGAGCATTTTTTTATGCTCTAAAACTCGTTTTTGACTCCCAAAGATTTGTTAATTGCAAATTAATTAAGATTTTTTATTGAAAAAGACATTCTTTGCTTTTATGTTACTTAATATTAAGAAATAATTACTTTTACACACCTTAAATCCCTCAGAATATCTCAATTTTTGAAGTTAAGTCTGTCAAATGCCCATATTTTTTCATTTACATATAAATTTATTGGTTGGAATACAAATTTTCCCCCTAAAATCAAGCATTAGTGGGAATTGCATTAGCAAGCCAGATGATTAAGATTGATCTGCAGTATAGAACACAATGATTAGAGATATCAAATCAGAAAAAAAAAGCCGAAAATTTATCACAAAAGCGATTTTCTTGGCAATTTTAATGCCAAATTTCATTATAATTAACAATTATTACACTTTTAATTAAATATTAACCTGAATAGTGATAAATAAAGTTAAATAATTAATTTATTCCCTTTAATTAACACAACTTAATTAATTAGAATTAAAGACTTTTTATTCCATTAATTTAGCAAAAATATTATTTTTTTAAATAAACAAAAATAATGAATTTATGAGCTAAAATGAAAGTAATCTCTCTATTCTAAAAAAAAGTTTTTGGTGAACGGTTTCCAGAGAAAGGCTTTTTAATTACTAAACCGAATGACACGTATAAGGTATCAAAATGTCCAGATTCTTTCCGGATTTCCGAGTAGGCCCTTCGATTTTTCAAAAAAATTCTCAATTTTAAAATATTTCCATTTTTTTAGATTTCGGATAAGGTCGCAGTTACAAAGCAAGAAACTGAATTTTAAAACAATTGAAAACATATTTCACTGGTTTTTTATTATTCAAATAGATTAAATAATCATCTTTCTATTTATAACACGAATTTAAAAAATATATTTTGAGTTATTTTTAACAATATTTATATTTTTGTTGTTGTTGAAACGGTTTTAATTATATTTTAAAATAATGTTTAATTGTAATGTAAAATATTGTAATCTAAAATATTCCTTTGAAGAAATTGGAAAATAATAGCAATTAGTGCGCATGCATGCATTAAAATAAGGAAATGTAAACAAAATAATTTCTACGAATGATATACAAAATTTACATTCCTATATTGTTTAAAATTTCAAACAATATGATTAATGGCAGAAAGCGAGGAAAATTCTTTTTTGATCTTTGTATAAAATTAAGAGTTAAGTACTTTCAATTAATTTGCTTTATTTTCAATTAATACAGCTTTTTTTTGTTAATTATTCTTTAAACACGATTCTGAGATCCTGATGCACAGCTACTTCCTTAATTATTACTTTTAATTTAAAATTTTGAATAATATTAAACGAGTAATTTTGTAAAATTAATTGTTTTATAATAAACTTCATTGAGTGTTTCAATGTATAAGATATAGTAATTGTGATATTTCTTTAAAAATGGCGCCTGCTTAAAAGCAGCCAAAAGTGGGTAAGGGGCTCCTTATTGTCGGATAGAACCCGAGTGTCAAAATATGTGTATGCCGTGATTAACCGAACATTCTCGAGTTTCGATCAACTCCGATAGAACATCAGATTTGTAATATAAGGTGAATGGGTGCAATATAAGAAAATGTTGATGTTCCTTCTGAATAGTCATAAACTAGTACATATATCATACTGTTGAAAATATTCTATTATTTTGAAACAATCATCTTACTTTGAAATACTATGAAAGAACCAACGTTTATTTATATTTTTGAGGTTTTAACCCCCCATTAAAGTAAAAAATGTGCTTTCAGGAATAGCGGATAGAGCAAAGCGAGTAGCTATCTGCAATGGGAGATAACATGAAAATAATTTTTTTATGATACACTGCTGTGCAAAAATTAAGGACGAATCTGTTTTTTCAACATAACACCTAGTAGAATTATTGTTCATCCATGAAAATCATACCAAAAGATGTTTATTGGGTGAGAATACAGGGCCAGAGAAAAAATTTTCCCTATCCATATTTTAAGGGGGTAAATGGACCCTCCATTGATAATGGAGTTCCATTACACATTTAGAGCAGTGACAGAAACGTTTATGTAAGAGGTATTTAACCGAGAAATTTAAGTTTTTTGCAATGAATATGATTATTCCTGAACTCAATGCATATTTTTAAACGTTTGTGTTGCCTTTAAATGGTATTTTTTAGGTTTTATTGAGAGATATCGGTCTAATCATCATTTTTGACAAGTTTTAGCTTCTGGGTCATTTTTGGTAAGTGGTATCTTACCGTTAACCATGTTTTTAGAAGGTCTCACATATGCCTGATTGCGTTTAGGTCTGGGGACCTGTAAAGTAACTTTATTCTTTCAATATTGTTTCTAATGAAAAATTTTGAGATAGTCAAATTGTGATTTTCTGCAGCTTTTTCACTTATAAAGAGAAATCCTTGACCCAAAATGTCTTCTAAAAGAAGCAAATGGGCCATGAGAATACAGGTATGCATTTGCAGACATAAGGGAAAATCTCTTTTGAGTATAGGGGGTGTTGAAATGTCTGATTCGAGCTGGGGGTAGTTGTAGCTGGGGGTGTTGAAATTCGATGTCTTTGAACTTCATTTTAAAGATAATGGAGACATTTTTACAAATATATCTTTCTTTTCAGACAAGATAAAGTCCATAAACACTAAAAATACTTCTTTTTTTAAACTTTAATAACAGATGTCATTTCTGTGAAACTATGCAATTCTTTATGCCGTTTCAACACCCTTTAGACAGCACAGAAGTTTTCACTGATATCTGCAATTGCGTACCTGTGTTCTCACGTTCCTTTTATATCTTTTAGAAGACCTCTCGGATCAAATATTTCTCTTTATTAATTAAAAAGCTGCTGAAAATCACAATTTCACTTTCTCGAAGTTGCTCATAAGTAACGCTATTGAAAGAATAAAGCTACTTTTCAGGTCCCCAGACCCAAACTCAGTTAGGCACATGTGAGACTTACTAAAAACATGGTTAACGTTAAGATACAACTTACCAAAAATGACCCAGAAGCTTAAACTTACCAAAAATGATGATTAGACCAATATCTCTCAATAAAACCTAAAAAAATACTATTTAAAAGCGGCACAAACGTTTAAAAATATGCATTGAGTTCAAGAATAATCATATTCATTTTAAAACACTTAAATTTCTCGGTTAAATGCCTCTTACATAGACGTTTCTGCCACTGCTACAAATGTGTAATGGAACTCCATTATCAATGGAGGGTCCATTTACCCCCTTAAAATATGGATAGGGAAAATTTGTTCTCGGGCCCTGTATTCTCACCCAATAAACATCTTTTGGTATGATTTTCATGAATGAACAATAGTTCTACTACGTGTTACGTTGAAAAAACAGTTCCGTCCTTAATTTTTGCACAGCAGTGTAGGTACGTAACTAAGGTCTCAAAAATTAACGGATTTATGGGGGAACACGGGGGTCAATGCCTTTGTTGAGGACTAGTGATCTGAGAACTAGTTACCCTTTTAAGTTTAGTTTCCATAAATTGGCATTTATACTAATGGTTACTAATAGCAACTGCGAATATACAAATGTTTTTTTAGCTACAAATAGAAATTGGTAAAATTGAGAGGTCAGAGTTTGTTAATAAAAGATGTACCAATAATGAACGTAGACGAACAACAATTCGCACTGCCGTGACGAAATTGTCGGCAAAATTGAATGATCCTACTTGTACTGATTTAGAATATAATATCCAACGTTTAAGCTGGTGCGAGCGGCTAATAGAAACTCTAAAACAAGCACTTCTAAACGATGAAAATCCGTCCACTGTCTTGATTGGAATAGAAAGCCGCTCTGAACAGTCGACCACTGATCTACGAAGAGGGAAAAGATGACAGTTCTGCAGCTTTAACACCAGTGCATCTATTGACGGGACTTTAACTAACGGTCATTCCATCCAGTCCAGAAAACACAAGGCCCAGTCCAGAAAACACAAGGCTTAGCAAGATCTACAAGCAGAAGCAAGACTTATACAAATTTTATAAATACAAATACAAATTTTGTCGACCAGCTACAGGCTCGAAGCCCAACAAAGCTGGTCCATTTTTTATGACTCGACTTACTCGACTGTTTCTGGAAAAAATGGTCGAAAGAGTATCTTCCCCAACTACGATCCTTCCATCCTTTCAAGTCCGAAACAAGGACAGTGCCATTAACATCCGAGTTGGAGATATCGTGCTCCTGCAAGAAGACGTCCGACCACGGCATATGTGGAAGAAGGGCCCCAGACGGGTACACGCTTTAAGCCACCTGTTCGGGCAAAGCAGTTTTTCGAGGGGTTTTTGGTTTTTCGGTAATGAACCGTTATTTGTCCCAATCCGACGCTATCTTTCATTTTTAGTTTATAATTCGATTTGTCACCTATCATTTAAATCAAATTTTTAATTACTGGCAAACATTAACTATGATTTTCTAGCTTTCAAAGATAGCATACCCGCGCTTTGGGCCACTCTAACCCTACTATCTTTAAAGCAGCAATGACAGTGGTAACCTAAAAATAGGAGGATAACCGTTTCCAAGCAAATAGGTTGGTATTTATTGAGAATTTTACCAAACATTTTCCTTAAAGTGTCCACTATACCCACATTTACCTTAATATGTGTTAACATAATTGTATTGATTTAATATATAAATGGAGTGAGGGGATTGTAAGTTGCGTGTAGAAACAAATATTTTATATCACTGCAACAAAAACAAATTACTACAAAAACAATATTTTGAAAGTTTTATACCGTTTGAATAACTTAAATGGTAGGGGAGACTGTTGTACCTTCAGCCACCGAGTTTTTAAATTCGGTAAAAATTGGAAATTCGAATTTGTGGTATATATTGAATGTAAAAAGATGCTATCTAAGTCGCTAACGTGGAATCAGCTCTTTAAAAATATTTAAAGTAAATGTAATAAATTTACTGTGTTTAAATGATCTAAGTTACTTTTAGTGCATCCCTATATTAATATTTTTCTTCCCCTTTAATGATGAACTTATTAAATGGGATATTGGTAGTGAATCCCAATGATTTTGACCATTTATTTTTGATATGCCAAGTCACCAAATATCTATCTTTTTATTTTTTATAGAATAAAACAATAACCAAACCACCTTAAGTTAATTGTTTTAAAAAATAAAAGTTTTAAAAGTTTTATTGGTCCTTCATAAAAACTCCTTCTGGGTTAATTTGAAGAATACGTTTGTGACTTAACTTTACTACTTGCAACATTTAAAATTTAAATATGCAGTTCAGAATCTATAGAAGAATAGTGGGTTTTTAATGACAAATCCCGAAAATTTACAAAAGAAAGCACAATAATTTGTAAACTACCATCAAAATCTTAAATTAAAAACTAGCTTTGTTTTTAAAATAAATTAGTAATAAAGTAATATACTACAATGAAAAATGGGAAAATTTACTACAAAAAGATAAATATTAAAATTCTCTTAGGGTTAGTAAATTGTTATGTACTTGCTTTTAGATCACGTAACAAATAAATCTGTACGCACGACTTTCCCTTCTTTAAAAATACTCCAAGAAACATATTTAATATGTTGAAAACGATTACTTAATAATGATTTCGTTAATTATATGGAAGGGTTTAGAATTACTACCTTATTTCACCCCGATAATGTATTTGGAGGAGGCTAACTTCTACGGAAATCCCATTTTCATCACTCCGGTCTCTAATACTTACTTAACTCAATCGAGAAACTAACAATTGTCTAGTCATGATCAATGGACTCTGTATGAGACGTTTGGACGAGTTTAATCCCAATTGGGAATTACTCTTGTTGTCAGGTGTGTACCTCATTTTGACTTAAAACATTGTCGAATACCTTTTACAGTCAATGCCAAAATTTTCATCGAAGTCTGACCAAAATACAAACTCTTACAACATTGGAGGTACTAGGAAACCATACTTCTTTGATAGTTATCACTAGGGCTATGATTTATATGTAATTAAAAATCCAAAATATATACATATAATATGTGTTTATTTTAGCAAAATATGTATTAAAAATGCCAAATATGTAATATTTAAAGGGGTAAGGAAAATATTAAGTAATTTTTAAAGGGGTAAGGAAAATATTAAGTAATTTTTAAAGGGGTTCTTCAAATATTACGCAAGCACATAGTAGGGGAGGGTGGTTTTCGCTATTTCCCGACAGCTCATGTTTATTTTGCTGTCTTGTCGCGAGAAAAAAAAACGAAAACAATGTGTCTACTTCCCTTCTCGGCGCGCCTGACATGTTTCCATCTGACAATCCCGACTTCACAACCTTTTTAAAGTTAAATTCAGCATTGGGTGCACTAATTTTAACTATAATTTAAATGCGATTTTCATTTTATGGGTTACTTTAATTTGAAAATCGGTCAAACGTGTGATTATTTTTGAAAACTTGAAAATGGAATAAAAATATGTAGTTATATATAAAATATGAAATAAAAATATGTAGTTATAGGTTGAATATGTAAAAATATGTAAATAAACCAAAATATGTAAAATAAACATGGTCTTAATAGATTCAAAATATTTTAAAACGTATAGAATTCAAGAGCACACTTTAATATAAGATTCCTGAACAAATATGTAATTACATATAAATCCTAGTCCTAGTTATCACTATTTCCAAACTATACCTGAAAATGCTTTCTTTATGTTAAAATATGATTACCCTACATATACTAAATAAAAGATAAACACGATCTTTCAAACATGAGTACTGTTTCATTGATATCCTTTGTTATCGATAGAAGTAGCTGAGATTTGAGGGAGATAACTGTAGTAGGTTTTCGGTTGATTGAGTTGATAAACGCTAGAGATTTCTTGTTGTATAGTTAAATTGCACACAACTACTTGACAAACCTTTTAAAATACCAACATTCTTCTTTTTACAGCAGATTTCTACACTTAAAAAACAAGAAAATACTTTTTAATCATAAAATATAATCTTTTTCCTTTTATCATTTTCCATATTTAGTTGAAGAACTGAGATTAACAATTATTCAATTAAATGATTTGATTTAATATTGTTGTTATTTTAAGATTGAAAATGTTATTTTTTTAATGTAATACAAAATAATGCTTTTAATATGCTCCATGCATCATTTATTAGCGGCAAGCCTGCAATTTTTGACACAATAACAATAGTTTAAAAAGAAAATGAAGTAAATTGTTCTGCCATTATTTATGTTTAGAGAAACTGGTTCTAAACCATAACTAATCTAGATGAAACCATAATGTTATTTTTATACCAAACTACGTCTTTTTATTCAGATGTGTCAAAGAAATTCGGGCATGGGTTACTCACGACCCCTCAAATATTTCCTGATTGGAGACTCGATTTATAATTACCAGAACGCCCTAGTAGCACAGCTCATACCATATATGTCAAGTTTACGTAACTGAAACTAGAAGTAAACGAAATTTGGACAAAAAATGGACGAATCTTGAACGTTTGTGCTGCTTGGGACATCGTATAAGATAAGTATAAAAGTATTTTAAAAACGTAGATATTCGTTTAAAAATATGTATAAGCTTAGGTTTTGCATCTAAATAGGGGAGAATAAACTTAAACTATAGGAATTCCTACATCAGTTAAATATGATTCATTCAAACACAGTCAAATAAATAAATACAGTCGGAAGTCTCAAATCCGGAATCACCGGGATCGCAGTATTTCCGGATTTTAGGCCATTTTTGATTTTCGGTTGTAAGAACCGGGCATTCACCTACTGAATGCACGCTTACTTAATTTTGCTGGTTTTCGTCGCCCGTTGGGGCGATTTCTAATGAAATAGCAGATAAAAAATAAAATAAACTTTAAATAAAATATAAATTTAAAAATAAAAATGTATACTTAATCACTTACCAATTGTGCGCAAGTTAAGGAGGTACTGTAAATCACTATCAACGAATAATTCCAAGATTTCTTTTTTCTTTTCTGTAAATCGTAAATAGTCGATTTCCCGACTCCATATTCTTCACACTTCTTGATTATGGAAGCCCCTCGTTGAATTTTTTGCAGGATTTTTACCTTAGTTTTTATGCTAAGGGAAACATGCTTCCTTTTTCTGTTCGATTTATTACCGTGGTTTTCCGACATGGTAAAAATTCACTATTAAAACTAGACTTCAAATTAAACGTGTAGAATCAGCAATTTCCAGATGGAGAATAAAATTCAAATGGCTTCAGAAATAGCCCAATCCGAACAATTTTTGCTACTTAAATGTAAATCTAAAAAGACCCAGAACGAGTAAGAATACACCTGCAGCGCATCGGCACATTTTGTTCTACTTTAGAAAATAATTAGTGTTCTTACCATATTCCGATACGGCGTTTTAGAAGAGTTGTTCGTGTTGAAAAAAAAAAACGCTTTTATTGAAGTGTTCTAAAAGGTCAAAAATAATTTATTCGGTTTGACAAATAATTTATTGGGAAGTAAAAAATAACTTTTTGGTAAGTAAAAAATAAGTGATTTTCTAATCACTAAAAATAAAAGCGTGGGAGCTAGTAATTTATATATTTTTTTAAATTTTAAATTTTTTTATTTATTTTTTAAAATTTTAAATTTTTTTTATTTATTTTTTAAAATTTTAAATTTTTTTTATTTATTTTTTAAAATTTGTACTAATTCCCCTGAAGTTATGGATCCGTGTTGGTAAATTCAACACACACAAGGACAGTAACACTAACCATCCATGCCAAACGAGGATTCGAACCCCAGATGTACGGCATTGCAGTCAGATGCTCTAACCACTAGGCCATTACGTCGGCATTTATGTATAATTTTATATAAAAAAAATACCTAATAGAGAATTTAAAGTGAATCCATTCCCCCCAAACCTCATAAATGAAAAATTCGTAAATTTAACCTCATAGAACCACTGAGCTATAAAAAAAACTGGAGTGACAACCTCCGATACTATAACAAGCGACCGATCGTGCTAGTGCGGAAGGTTAAATTGCCCCGATTGCTCAAGCAATCGGGGCAAGCTGGAAGCAAAGTTGCAGGATCATTTCCCCCTTTTAATCCGCCGATGCCTATTTTTTAAAATATTATGAGCAAAATTTAGAATGGTCGTTTCATTCTGTGCATACAACTGTGCTAACAGATGAAGAAAATTAAAAGATGGAAATCCTTTCCTCGGTGTGATGCGGTTTCGGCACGCTCACTCGTCACTTCAGTTTGTTTTATAGCTCAGTGCATAGAACATAGAATAAAGAAGTTAGAATAAATAGTGAATGAAGAATTACTAGCGCCCACGCTTTTATTTTTAGTGATTAGAAAATCAGTTATTTTTTACTTGCTAAAACGTTATTTTCTACTTCCCAATAAATTATTTGTCAAACCGAATAAATTATTTTTGTTTTTGACCTCTTAGAACACTTCAATAAAAGCGTTTTCTTTTTTTACTTATTTTATTTTCTACCTTTTAGTCATGGTATTTTTTAACAAAAACTCACAAGAAAAAATGTATTTATTTCAACCATATTTAATCTTATGTTGGGATGGAATTTTAGTTTTTTACTATATGGTGGCGAAACATACCGCGCATCCGCTCACTCCCTGATGAAATCCACCGATATCAAAAAGATTCACAAGAAAAAGAAAAAGCATTTCAATAAAATAAAAATAAAAAATCGTAACCCCAGACAAAAATAAAACTGTATCAAAGAGCAAACAGTATTATCCAGTCTTTTCAGTAGTCCATAAATTATAAATGTAGCATATTTTTCTTCTCTCGCGATTCCTCGGAATGGGACACCAATTTTCGGCGATTTCTCGCTCTTCTGGCGCGATTTCTTTCTCGCGGTCATTATCTTAAATCCCTAATTATCTTAATTAAGGTGAGAAATCACGTTTTGAAGATTGAATATTGTAGTGATATACCTAATATATTATCTTACAGGTTTTGGGAGCCATTGGCTTCACGGAAGTGTCTCAAATTTGAATTAAATGGATAATTAAAAACACTCGTTAATTACCTTAATTACGGAGGTTTTGACTAGTTGATTATATAATATTGCATTTTCATCGGGTTTACACCATGGTGCAAAGTTTCAGAACTTTATATCGTTTGGAAGTGCCTGAAATTTTATGTACAAAAATCCAAAATGTGTTTTTGAAATTAGCGGTTTATCGTCGATAATTAACATAATTGCTAGGTTCTCATTTTAATGACTGGATATTGTAAATCTATATGTAATACATCATTGTATACGTTTTTGTGGTCATAGTCTTTTGGGAAAGGTCTCCAATTCTAGATAGTCGGATAATCAAAATTACTCCTTAATTAACTTAATTACAGTGGTTTTGATTGGTTGATGATTGAATATTGCATTGTCATGGGAATTCTACCATGGTGCAAAGTTTCAGAACTGTATATCGTTTGGAAGTGCCTGAAATTTTATGTACAAGAATCCAAAATATGCATTCAAAAAAGTGATTAATCATCTATAATTATCATAATTACTTTGCAATTCCCGTTTTGACTTTTGAATATGATGAAGTTATGCCTAATACACAATTATGCACGTTTTAGGGGGATTAGATTTTTGGGAAAGGTCTCAAATTCTGTTTTTTTTGTTAATTAAAAATACTCGTTAATTAACTTAATCCTTTGGTTGTTTGACTAGATAATGGTTGTATATATTGGAGTGTCATGAGGTTTCCGCCGATGTGTAAAGTTTCGGGGCCCTAACATATCGGGAAGTGCCCGAAAAACGAGTTTTAAAATTCCACCCGTAAAACGCCGCCAAAAGCAAGTAGAATAAAATATAATGATAATGATAATAATAATTAATAAAAAACAGCGTAGCATGGTCATTCAACGATGCCTTAAAAAATCGGTCGGTCAAAAGTGTCCGTTTTTAGGCCATTCCGGTTTTTGGACGTCCGGATTTCGGGCGCTTGACTGTATTTACAAAAAGAGGGATTAATCTTTAACAGTCTTTGTCGGCATTTATTTTATAAAGCCCACCAGAATCATTGATTTAACTTTTTCAAACCACTCAGTTTTGAATAAGAAGAGGTTAAACAGAAAAGATAAATAAAAGTTGTGACATGGCAAGCGCTGCGTTCCCAGTTGTGCTTTGTTTTATGTTTGAAAAATATAACATCCTATCCATATTTTACCTTTTTTGTATGCGGTTTTCAAGACCTTTATTGTCATGGTTCAAAATATATTTCTTTTAAATGATATTTTTAAGTTTCAGAAATGAAAATGAGAATAAAAAGAAAAAATTATAGACAATCTCTCTATATGTGCAGGTCTTTTCAAGTTATTAAAAACAACCTTTATAAAGCAATTCTTCCTCGCTGTATAATATTATAAATTAAATATGGGAAAAAGAGCAATGCTTTTATCATGCTTAAAAAAGACTGTATTGTGCTAAATAACATTGCATTACTATTGTGTTCTCCTATTATTTGCAGTTTTATCATAAATAATTCGCATAGAAATAAAGAAACGTAAATTTTTTTAGGTTTTCTTCTACTATTGGTTACATACAGGGTGTCCCAAAAAAGACTGACATATTTTAAAAATCATTAACTAATAACTCAAAAACTAAAAAAGATAAAAATACGCGGTTTGTTAAATCCTACTTCTAGGAGTCTTAGGTGTAGGATGCAGCAAACCGCGTCTATATCTTTTTTTAGTTTTTGAGTTAGTTATTGAATTTTAAAATGTGTTAATCTTTTTGGGACACCCTGTAATTCATATGGCATCTTTGCACATTCAATATGAAGTAATAAAAACCCTAAGAAATAATGTTTTGTGCCAACAACTTTTATGTGGTGTTAAAAATCTTGAAAAAGTAGTCGTTTATGCGATCCTTGATTAAGAAAAATAACAAAGCTTTCCCATTTTAAGGCAAGGTTTTAAAGAATTAAGATGAAATCTATGATTGCTCTCCAATTTAATTACCGCCAAGATCGTTTTAATGACATCGAAAACCGAAAAAACCTTATTACACGAATTTTCCGATACGGAGATAAAAGGGCATAAAAGCCTAAAAGCCGCAAAGCCCCTCCCCATCATACGTCATATTACAACACTAGTAACACTGCGTTATGGCCAGAAATCCCTCTTGCTATCTTAGACCACTCGACCCCAGCCCCTGGAAAGAAAAAGAACAGTTTTTGTTGTGAGTAGCAGGAGCAACCGTGGGGGGGGTGTAAAAGAGGCGAAATTCCTGATGAAGTCTTCGATCGAGATATTTTTGGAATTCCCCGGAGTTGGCTCGGATTGTGGGCCCGGTCCCTCTCTTCGCAAAAACTTCGCTCTGGCTTATTCAGCCTCGCATTTCCACGGGGACTGTGAGGATGAATCTACTCGTTAATTGGACAAGTTCTTTTTTGAAGCGCCTTGAAATAGATACTATCTTAAGCTGTAGTGTGCTGTTGCGGTGTAGGCGGGAATGTTTTTTTGTTTATTTTTGGTTGATGATACAAAATTTTTTTTGTTTTTACTGAAAATGTTACCCGTTGGGTTTAAGATTTTGCAGCTTGCAAATTTAATTTGGTGTCTTGGTAAGATGCTTTTAGAATAGTGATGGGCTTTATAGATAATGAAAATTTTAAGATTAAAACTATCAATAGAGTCTTTATAAATGAAGTGTTCCAGTCTTAATAGAAAACATTTTAAAATTTTATAGTAAGAAAATCTTTAAGCATATACTCATGAATTATCGATTTTTATGCATATTATTCTTATAATCCCTTTTCTGACAAAACCATTAATGCACTTTCTTCGTGCTTAGAACTATATTTATGAAGAGTTTCTTTAATTTCGTAAAACTATTGTTGACCACGTTCTTCGAACGCACTGCTAACATATTCATATTTTGATAAACTCGCTTCAAATATTTTAAATTTTCTTCTAGTAAGATGAATTTATTTTTAGAGACTATTATTTTGGCATTTAAGATTTATTTAGTGTTTCATTTCCGTCGTTTTTGTAAACACGTTTATGTCTTTTTGCGAGGTTTTACTTTTTAACGCCGATTCGATTGTGTTGCAAAAGGGTTATACGAGAAAAATATAGTTTTTTAAAAGTGTAAGAATATGTGTTTCTTAAGTGTTTCGAGTCAAGTTTATAAGAACGCTTCACAGAGGACACTATCACAATACAATAAGGTGTCAATTTGTTCAACCTGACAACAAACACAACAAAAGTTGTTTATTTGAGGACGAAAAAAAGTATTTCCAAATGCGTTTATAATGTATTTAAATTCTTATGGAGCGTTTAAGTGCAGTGATTAGTGTATCTGACTACGAAGCTGGTCGTCTAGGGTTTTGAAGGATAGGGTGATGGGTGATGGATGAGGATGAATGGGTGATGGATGAATGAGGCCCCCTATAAAATGGGGTTGTGCATGCGAATGTCTGTGTGGCGTGGGAAACAGTACTTCACGTCCGTGGCTTTGGCACACAGGTGTCCTCTGGGTAACACGAATTATGTACTGCTTTTGGGAATGCATGAAAAACTACTTCTTTTATAATGTGTTCGTTGTGTTTTGGAACTGGACTAAAACAGTAGATTTTTTCTGCTTTTCTTTAACTGAGTGTATATGGATTATACGCATACCAATGAAAGTTATTTACTAATTTAATTTTACTATAAATTTCATTTAAAACTATAAAAAGAATTGTATTTTTAAAGAAGTAACTACCTCAGATTTTAAAGCTAGTCGTAAACTATTTTCATTCGCTTATTTTGTAGTTTGTGGATCAATAACCTGAAGCTGAGTAAAAATTTGTTATTTTTTAAAGCAATAAAAAATTTTTAAAGGAAAAAAATAAGTCTTATATAATTTCCTTCAGTTTCCACATTTTATTCCTGAAGAAAATGTTATTTCATATTAACCATAGTCGGCAAATCTTTCAGCTCGTGATACATCTGAACCTTTATTATAAAATGGGATACATTTAAAAAAATTAAATAATAAAATAATTTGATAAATTTTCATCGAATAAATCTCATCTGCATTATAAATACTCCTATACTTAATGCATTTAAATTTCCTTTAATTATGGAATCACCTTTCACTAATTAAAAAACCATATCGAGGAGAGTTTCTCATACTTTAATTGAAAATTTTTTCCCCAAGTAGAGCACAGAAACATCGACCAATATCGAACGGATGTTGGCCGATATTCGCCAATACTCTGTGTAACTAGGGTATTTTCTATCAAATTAAGTTTTGAGGGAATTAACCCTCCTTTATTGTTTTATAAATTAAAATGTGTGGTTTTATACTATAACTTGAAGGTGAGATTCAGATATTTTTTGTTAGTTGTAGATAAAATTATACATTTTTATATTTCCTTTTAATCTCTAAGGATTATACTAAGAGCAGGCGGTATTTAAAGGATCAAAACAATCAGATCTACTCACATAAAGAACCTGAAGAATAATTAGTATTTATCCACAATATGGATAGACAGAATTAAAATTTTCATTTTTTAACCGTTTTTTATTTAACGGTACAATTAATTATTTAAAAGGTGGAAAAAAGGCTAGAAAATATATTTTTAAAAAATTAAAAACTTATTAATATACTATTATTATTGTTTTCGATACTTTATTTGTTTTTGTACGGGTCTTAATTTAACGTATATTAACAATCATTTTAGAGAAGTTCGATCTGACAACCCGCGGGCAATCTGCCACAAAGGATTACTTCTTCCGCGGATTACCTGCCTCCCCGCACTGCCCGCCAAGGATTACCGTACCTGTGCGGGTCACAAATTAGGCACCCCTCCGTCATTGTTATTCAAAGCAAGCTAAACGGTGTGTCTATCAGCCCCATTTCGAAAGTAACTCTTCGAGTAGCATATGTGCTGTCGCCGCCAAACGTACTTGGCAGCGAATCACTGACATCTAAATATAATTCTCCCTTGGCTCAGCTTCGAGTCGTCTGAAATTCATTTCCAATGAGGAGTGATTGCAGTTGCCTTCTGCATCGATTAGAACTCATCGCCGCAGAGTTCGATCCATCGCCAAATTCCACACTTCAAAGCGCATTTGGTGAAAAGGGGATAAGTTCTTTAAACTCGGGCTGGGCATACTCCGGTGAATGGAAATCTTAATAGCATACCCCGCTGTTTGGAGTTGATGAATTAAAATGTTAATGGCTTTGTGCGCACTTAGTGTGATTATTGTATGCGCTGCTTTTAGAGAATTTTGGCCGCTCAGTGGTGAGTGTTTGTGAGTGAAAGAGGATAGTTTTGAAAAAAAGGCTCACGCTTTGCTTTTGTTTGTCGAATTATGTTGTATTATTTTTTAATGCAAAATGTATCTCCTTTATTAGAATAAAGAATAATTAAAATAATGGCTTTTTAGGAAGTCAAATTTTTTCTTGTTAGTACCTACTGATTGTGATAACCCATTAAATTTTGTATAGGGTGTAGTTTGAATTGACAATTTTGTGGAATTACTCGTTTTATTGATACTTGTTAGATATTTGGTGCTCATAATATTAATGTTACTCAATTCATCGGCGCAACAACCCTAGTGGGACAAGGCATACGACCCTCATCTTTTTTTCATGGGACCTTCTCAATACATACACTGTAAAAAAATCTGAAAAGTTACTTAAAAAACTGGGCAGCTGAGTTGCCCATTTTTTAGTTTTAAAGTTGTTCCTGGAAAATACCAAGAACGCTTCTGTAAAATATTGAAACCTTTCGCAAAAATACCAGTAAGCTATCTGTGAAATACCAGGAACTTTACTTTTAAAATACCAGGAACTTTACTTTTAAAATACTGAAACGTTCCGGAGAAAATAAAATAATATAAAATAATCGCTACCGGGATTCGATCCGAGGAACTAATGCTTGGGAACTATTATTTTTTACATAATCCCATACCTATCTTTAATTTAATTGATTGTAAAATACAATGTTTTAAAGAAATTTGGTACTATCCTTCATAAATTTGAATATACACTTGGTTATTTTACAAGATATTTTTCTATTTCATAGCATACTTATTATATTGGTTACGCTTTATGGATAAAAAATTAATCCTAATTTAAATAACTAATGTATTGGGATTAATTGGTTTAATTATAATCATGTGTTGGGGAAATAAAATTTTAATTAATACTTCTAGTTTGCTAATAAAATCAGGTTACATAAATTGTTCAAATATTTTTACGAATAAAGAAAAATATTTATGCTATGGGGTTTTATAATGTGTTTTCGAAATTAAAAATATGCCTTAGGTCTTTTAATCATCTAATATTAGGCGCAAAATAATAAGATGAAAATACAACATATTTATAGTTAATTTCAAAGTAAATTCTAAAAATAACGCGTTAATCAATACTGGGGTTGCCAAAACCAGGCAGCCATTAATTTTCGTAATTTTACCCTTAAATACTAAGCGCAATCATTAACAAATCAAATGATGAAAAACTATTGTTACCTGTATGTAAATTTATTTTAATATAAATATTTATACTCTTTTAATACTGTTTGTTAATTTGATAGATACCATGGTTTTTGCTCGAAGTGAATTAAGGGCTTCGAGACACTACAGAAAAACAATTTATACGTTTAAAGTTTTGAATTTTTTGTGAAAATTAATAATTAACTTCAATGTAAAAATCACAAATCAGAACTTAAAAATACTATTTTTTAAGTTCCATTTTTGTCGAAAAAAGAGGGCTAGTTTAAAATTGAAAGTTTCAAAGTTTTTCACCAAATCAAACCAAAACATAATTAATTAAAATATTCTTTAAACGTTCATGCATTTTTTCTTAAAAAATAATATTTAAAAAGTAAAGAAAATTTTAAAATTTGCTGAAGTAAAATAGTTAAAGTAAAGCGTTTTAATAAAAAGTATGTTTGTCAAATTTAAACTCTTTAACTTGAACGGTTCATGAATTATATCAATTTACATAAACAGGGAAAGACGCATCACAGAGAAAACGCATTTGAATGTAGAACAAACTCTAGGAATGCTGGATTACCAAAGCAGGCGACAATTAAAATATACATTTCTTTTACTGTCAGTTAATATTTAACACCCAAAAGAATTACAACTTATTCTCAGGTAACGGAAATGAAATAAAATTGAAAATATTTATGTTTAATTTCATGTGAAAAATATGATATAACCATGAGTGAGCCGTGGGTAACTGGAATGGGGATGTTTAAGTCTTGGGAGAATAGAGGTATAAGTATTACCCCGAAATTTTTACATTATTTGTTAATAGCTCTAACAGAGCTAGATTTCTATAAAGAGAGGTGCCGCAACGGTATCCTTGCCTGGGATGGGGCAGATAATTCAAATTTCAGGCCTCAAAACCTTTACTTTTGTCATATTAATATTCAAAATCTTACATTTTCCAAGGGAACTGCAAATGTATACTTTTGAACTAAAGTGAGAAAAATGTAGTTTCATATACTACAACTTGAGTTAAATTTTTCTGGGAAAAAGTGAATAAAGCAGAGATTCCATTTAAATTCCTAAGCACGATATATTTTCACGAACTCATGATAAGGTTCTTTTAATTGTATTCTTGAATAACGTTTTTGGAAAGAGACCGTAACCAGTCTTACCAGTTGTCGAATTCAATCCTCACTATAACAAATTTCACTAGCATTAAAAATTGCAAAAAGATGATTCTTAAAACATTATTTACAGCTTAAAGACAGACTTACTCACTAAGAAATGAGAAATATTTTATTGGATAAGTGTATTTAAATACTGTATAACTTTTTTCTGAAGGGAGGTACCGGAATGCCATTCCGCTTTATATCTATATTTGGCTATTAATGTGTTCATAGAAAAGTTGCATTGCTCTTAATTAATGCTTTTTTAATTTAAAAAAAATCTTCATTAGATTAAGTTTATATCTTTCTACTCCGTGTTACCCTACAATTTTAAATGCGAACCTCGAAATAAGGTTCAATTTCAAGAAAAACTCAAAATGGTTCTTTGATTTGTAGTAGTTTTCATTTTTACTAAAAACTCCATTACAAGAAAACATAATATCTGATACTCTCTCTCTATTCTTATAATAGACTGCTGATACAAGTAAATATGAACGCTTTAAAGTTTGATATGAATGTCTTAGAGGTAGTTAACCAAAAATAAAATAAAATTGGTAGGACTTTTATAAACTGTTTCTTGATCCCTCAGTTGAGAAAAAAAAGAAGTTTGGACTCAAGCCCTTGATGGAGGGTGTGGTGCAGAAAAGTCGTTACTTAATGCTTCATTTAAAGGGATCCAAGGAAAAGCAAATAATTTAAAAAATTATTCGAGTTTCCCCACAACATTTGGCAACCCACTGCAGTAGGTGGAAGATTTACATGTCAACCATTAGGTAACAGGAAAAGCTAAAATTGTCTCAAATTGGCTAAAATTGTCAATTTTTCCTGATAGTATTTATATATAATATGAGTTTTGATTAATACAAAAGATCTATGTACGAACCCTCTGTTTCACCGCGTTCTGTTCAGTGCCAACTTTTGAAAATATTTCCTGCTTTAGAGTACTGATTTATTGAAAAATACAGATAACGGTTTTTGTTTAGCGGAATATTTGATATTTAAATTGAAGAAGATATTTAAATTAGCTTGAATACCTAAATTTTTTAAAAAAAATCTTATTAGTTTAAGCCAGACATTTGGATCTGATTGGATCATCAATATGTGCTGTAAGGCTAAACTGAAAAAGTTGATTTAAACGTATGAAAAGCAGTGTATTCGCTGATACCCTCATTTGCGATTCTAAAAACATTTGACACCAGTAAAAGTATGCCAATTTATGTAAATTAATTACTATTTTTAAATTTGTTTACTTGCCATTTTTTTAATAAAACCATTTGAATTGCTCTCTAAATTTTATTATTATAAAATTATCTTCCTTTTGATAAGTCGACCTAATACTATATTTTTTCTCTGATAAATTAATGCGGGTTATTCTATGTAACTTGTCAAACAGTTACAAATTCATGATAATGAAATTTTCCATATTTTGATACTTGCAATCTATCTTCTTGATTACCCACAGCTTAGCATTTTTCTTCCTGCATTGAGATTTAATGACAGTCTTGCATATGTTAATACGAAAAAAATTCCCTTTCTCTCTCTCACCAACATTGGTTGTTGGTAAATCATACAAGGTGGTTTCGCAATCATAATTTAAAAATTAAAAATTGAAATAAAAAAGTATGTGTTAGTTCGCTCAACTGGGACAAAAATTGTATTTTATAACAACGATAATGATGATTTTCAGCCTTTTTGCATACACAAAGATAGCTTCATAAAAACAAAATACACTGGGGAACAATTTTTAACATAATTTCTGTTGACTTCGATTTTTTGGCTGTTTTAGAGTTCAATGGGCACACTGATTAGAAAACTGTTGTTAGTTTTCTTCTATCACGTCAACTTTTTTGGCAAACAGCCCCGCCCCCTTTTTACGTTTTTCAATGATTTAATGACTTTGAATTCGATTTTCAAGGTCAAAAATTATTACTTTTAGTCTTTAAATTACACCCGAGAGGACAAGAATGGTTAAAGTTTCTAAAATATGAAAATTTTTAGCGAATGGATAGGTTTAAGGGGTTATTACCCCCCTAAAAACGCAAAAATTTTTTAAAAAATGATAGAGTTTATTTTACGCTATTTTTTACACTTGTTTTTTACGCAATTCCTTTTCAAAAGGTTCTAACTCATCCCCAAAGACCCAAATTTAATGAAAATAAGCAGCAATGATTTTTACAAAAAGCGGTTGAGGCATTAGCGCCCCCGAAGCACCTGCGGAAGGGTTCGGAAGACTCTCTTTCGCTTCGGGGACGATAACTCCTCAACCTCTTTTAGTAAAAATCATTGCTGCCTATTTTCATTAAATTTGGGTCCTTGGAGAAAGGTTAAGACCTTTTAAAGAGGAATTGCATAAAAAATAAGAGTAAGAAAAGCTTAAAATAATCTCTATCCTTTATAACGTTCCTTTTTTGCATTTCAGGGGTTTTCTCTTTATTATTTTACGCAAATCCTCTTTTAAAGGTCTTAACCCTTTCCCAAGGACCCAAATTTAATGAAAATAGGAAGTAATGATTTTTACTAAAAGCGGTTGAGGTGTTCGCGTCCTCTAAGCGAAAGAGAGTATTCCGAACCCTTCCGCGGGTGCTTCGGGGGCGCTAATGCCTCAACCGCTTTTTGTAAAAATCATTGCGGCCAATTTTAATTAAATTTGGGTCCTTGGTGTTGGGTTAGGACCTTTTGAAAAGGAATTGCGTAAAAAATAAGTGTAAAAAATAGCGTAAAATAAACTATCATTTTTAACGATTTTTTTGCGTTTTAGGGGGGTAATAACCCCTTAAACCTATCCATTGGCTACAAATTTTCATATTTTAGACACTTTAACCATTCTTGTCCTCTCGGGTGTGATTTAAAGACTAAAGTAATGATTTTTGACCCTGAAAATCGAATTCAAAGTCATTAAGTCATTGAAAAACGTAAAAAGGGGGCGGGGCTGTTTGCCAAAAAAGTGGACGTGACAGACAAAAACTACAGTTATTTGTGGATTCAGGGTCCAAAAGTGATTCAAAAACAAGTCACAGTTTTAAGACAACGAAATGGCTGTTCCCCAGTGATATAGATCAAATTGTCTTCTCAAATCTTTGTTTTCAGTTTCTTCATTTCAGGAAAGTTGACCTCGATAATTTAATTAATTTTTTCCATCAATATTGAGTAAAATTAAATTGTTATATTAATTCATTTTTACATTTACATAAAAATCCCATGAATTTTTTTTTTCAGTTGGTGTAGTTTAATTAATCTACACCAATATGCAAAAGGCAGAAGAAATCAATGAAAGGAAAGCTCAATAAAAAACATGCTCTAGTTTTCTCAAAGTTTTCCGTCAGGAAAACTAAGAACGAGTTTTGTTCGGCATCTCACTTTTCCCTCGGCACAACCTTAGTTGAGTTTGATAGTTTTTTTTCCGACCGAAGTGCGATTGAGGAAAAGCGAAAGTAGTAATTCCTTGAAAATTTTCAAAATTTCTGCATTTACTTTTTCATTAAGAAGTATTGGAAGTTTCTTCTCCCTTTATTTACAGGAAATAATGAATACAAGATGTTTGATTAATTTTAATTCATCTATTAATTTTTTAGTTTGCACTTTGAGCTCACTTGATAATGTGATCCAATAGTTGAGTAATCTCTGCCTCTAAGTTTGTCAGCGTGTTTCCTGATATCTTTTAAATTTACCACTAAAGTTGTTTTTACAGTGAAGTTATTTTTAATGACATTATAAAGCTCTTGTAGGTGTGTAAAAAAGCAAACTTCCAGTGGAAAACCCAGTTTGAAAATTTAAAAATTATGCAAATGTATTTCATTTTTAACAATTTTTCTTCTTACTTATACATCACCACAATCGAAATTCGATTCCCTCCTTAACCCTTATTTTTATTATTCACAAATTGTTATAATATTTGCACCAGTCAGAAACACCTAATCCACTCATTTATTTACATTAATTGTTAATTACTCTCCTACCCATACGAAAATGACTTTACCATGTACAACAACAGTACCGCAACAACCTTTACCACAACAATATTTCGCCCCGTTGATACAATATAAATATCAAATTTATTTTTGTAGGTATTCTTTACCAATTATACAGATATTAACATCATTCAAATGGGTCACACATTGTATAAATTTAAATTACATGTGATGTTTCTTTCCTTTCTCTGAAGAGATTAATTTGTAATATACCCGCAGATACATTTTATCCATCAAGATACTATAATCCCCCTTATCTTCCATTTATACTATTCACAAATTATAATGATTTTCACTCACACACAAGTCCTAAACATTTATTATTATCTTATACATTTTATTTAATGTCAAATACTCTCCCATTTTAATGAATTAATTTTTTGAGGGACTATCGCCACACCAATATTTCCTCCCGCAAATACTAAAACAGTCAAAATCCAATTAACTTTCAAATCCTATATTCGTAATATTTACAAATCAAAATGACATTCACACTTGTCAAATAGTATTCAATTAATATTTTACTCTTTTAAGTTATTCGTGATGTTTATTACTTCCTCTCTCGCCTGAGTAAATAAGTTTTCCACATACTCTACATCGTTAAAAAAATAGTTCATCCTTTCACCAGTTTGTGGTGAAATGTTGGGTAGTTCCACCACAAACTTGGTTCAAATTTAGCTGCAACCTAAGGTTCGGTAACAGGTTTCACCAAGTTTTCGGTGCTTTCGCTAGTGAAAGCAACAAAAACTTGGCGTTCTGTTACCGAACTATAGGTTGCAGCTAAATTTGAACCATTTGTGGTGAAAGGTTGCACTTTTTTTAACCTTTTAAACACCGCAATTCAAATTTCGAATTAAAGGTTCTGATTTTTGGCTTAAATGGCGTGTTTCATCATTACTAAAACCATTCTAGTCATTTTTTGTCAGAAAAAAAATCATAAGTTTGATTTTGAGGATGTTCCCATTTGGGAACATCGGCGTTTGGGGTGAAGTTTTTAGGGGGATTTCCAAAAAAATACATATTTTATAACTAATTCAAATAAAATGATTGAAATAGGTTTCTACCCATCTATCTAGCATAAATCCACTAATTGCATTCAAATATAATTAGCTTTCAAAAGTGATAATCATAATTTATCTGCATTGATTAATTAAAGCTGTGTTTCTCATGTAAGATTCCGAACTGAACCACATATCTCTTAAATCCAACTTACGTTAGAAGAGTGTTTTTAGATGTACACACTTTTCCTTATTTTCAAAATTCTACAATTTTATTCTTAATTTTTATGTAAAAAAAGTACTTGAACAAAATATGTACGCAAATCCTCAGAAGCACTCCGAATACGCTCTTTGCATAACCCCTAATGATAATTACTGAAAATTAATCGATTGGGGAGTTAGAAAAATATACAAGTGTAAGAATCTGCTATAAAGATTTGGCATTTATTTCTCCATAAATCGGGTGAAAAAATTAAAATTACAAATTTTTCAATTTAAAACACCATTCTTAACCTGTTTAGATCCTTTGAGACAAAAAAGGTTCAAAAAATTAAAGAAAATAGGAACTTACTTGAATTTTTGCATGTTAAAAATCCCCTCAAATACTATACCCCAAACGCCGATGTTCCCATTTGGGAACATATACGTTTTATTGCTAATTACTCTCCGAAATTGGAATATGAAGCTATTCTGTCAAGCCAAATGGGAAGATGTGTACTTAAGTTACATAAACACAACAAAGTTATTTAAAACTATATTTATTTAAAATATTCACAAGTTGAAACTTGTGCAACTTTTGAAAGAGCCAAAAATCTCTAATTTTGATGTAAATTCTACAACAAGTATTAAATTGCAAATGAAAAACTTATGCATATAAAAAAACTTCATATCTTTGAGTTGCTTTCTGCCAAGTATCAAATTCCTGCATGAAAAATTAAGTGGTAAAAAAATCCTTAAAATGATGTTCTCATTTGGGATCATCGGCAGGTAAAAGGTTTTAACAATGTAGCCAAACAATCTTTCCACCCTCAGTTACATTTGAATCGGCGCTGCAGTTTGAAAAAGGAAATTCTCTTTTTCAATCTAACAATTCATTTTACCTGTCAAAATCCGATCTATCTCTCGAATCACGTTCAGTCCACTAATCAGTGTATCAGTCCCCTCACTGTAATGACCTTGACACCAGTCAAAAAAATACACATCACTCTCTCTTAAATTCCATCAAATATTAAGCACTCCCGCACTAAGTGACTCTGCCCTATCCGCAACAATCTTTCCTCCCACAGAGATACATTGTCCAATCCAATGCCCTCCCCTAATCCCTGTATTTGCTCAGCCGATCCGAGGGTCCTCCACTCATCCCAAGTAGATGTAGCCAGCCCCTCCACGCTGCCTGATCCATCACTGTTTGACATTTCCTCACACGAATCTCATTTGAATGAGCTTCCCCTAATCCGCACACAAGTGAGGATAAGAAGTCCCAGCCATAACAATGCAATTAGAGGCTCATTTGAAAACGCTTGCGTTTCCTTGCGGAGGGAGTGTTGTGGTCCAATTTTTCGGAGGCCCGTCCTCTGCCATCGATCGCTACGGCCTACTTTCCAGTGCCAGACCTCCATGTTTGGCCATCAATCGTCCCTACTTCGATTGATCTAAAAAAGATGCTCTTTTAATGGCGGGAGAACATGGCTTACGAATGTGAAATTCGTTTTAGTGAGGGCCTTGTTTAGGCACCCCAAAAGGAACTTTGTTCGAGTCTGCCCGTCTTCAACCTGTCTAATTTCTCGAGGAATAAAGTAAAAAATTGAGCTCTAGAGGAATTTTAAAATTTTGTTCGTTGTAACATACTTTAAAATACGCTTTAAAATAACATAATTGTAATAAACTTTAAAAACAATCCAATAAAATTTACGGTTTTAACCTGGCAGCTATAGGTTGGTTGTTGTAAACTGTAAAAATTACGAAGTAAATCTGTAAGCCAAACTTTTTTTACCATCTTCATTCACTTTTGTTTGGTAAAAAGTCGTTGTGGCAACGGATTTACTCAATAATTTTTACGATTTTGCATAATTAACCCAGTGTCCAGTTGTGAAATCTTAAATTTTACAGGATTGTTTCTACAGGGGCCGAATAATTGAGAATATCATTGAGCTTTTAGAATAACATAAATTAATATTAAAAGGTAATAAAACAGAAAACCTTCCTTAATAGAAAGTTTAACATTTTAGTTCAGTTTTTTAGTTCATATTCTTAAATGTTTTATTCTTTCACTTGAATTTTTTTTTTGAAAAATTTTAAATTCTATAACAAATGGTTTTTACTATAAAAATTCCCCAAATAATTAAAAAAAACATAAATTAGGTTTTTTATTATTTAAAAGTACAAGTTTGGACATTTTAGATGCTCAGAATGACTTTTACCAAAGTAACAAAATTTGTACCAATTGATAAAAGCATGAATATTGATATATTTTTAGATCCCTGATTTAGTATACTAAGTACCTAAGTAATAAGTTAAATATAATTTGCCAGTTAAATATAATTACATTAATAAAATTATAATATAGCGCCAAGTTCTCCTTAGTAGCAAATATAGTTGCCATTACAAAAAACCTTTAATTAGACCAAACCGAGTTCGGTGGACTTACACAACTGTAATTCTCAACAGTTTATTTGATTAGGGGATTTGAAGAGAGGAAATGTTACTCAAAGTTTCACTTTTTAACATTTTTACAATTATGTAACAACATATGTATTGAGGGTGAGGACACAATCAGCAAAATCTCTTTATATAAAGAAAACAAAACCCGACCTTGAAAAATTATACAGAACATAATTTCATTCAGAAATACCTACCATGTTTAGTAATATGCTATTATCTAATGTGATTTATAAATACCAGACTATATTTGGTATATTCAATCTGGTGTGTAGAACTGCGCAGTTAAGTGTCATTCCAGTGGTATTGATTGCTTCAGAATTTTATGGCACTGGAGTAATACGATATCGCTTTTGCGTGAAACTAGACTGATAAAAAATATGAAGTAGCGTTTCTATGTGGTGACCGATTTCGAATGATAGTTGTAAAAACGGAACAATTAGTTATTACTTCCTCTGTTAAGCTATTTTTATACCTTGCTAATACTTTTTTATTTTTATAACTAAATCGATAATTCCCTCTTCTTTTAAGATATTTTTATGAATATAATAACAAGAGGGAACATTGATACTTATAAGTAGATAAATTACAAAATTAAGTATTTGTTTAAAGGCAAAAACAAATAAATTCATTTTCAAATGGTTTTACTCAAACACCGGTATTAAATTTCAAAATAATCTAGTTAAATTCTATTTAAATTATGTAATTATTCTTTACCATTGTAAAGTTATGCATTTTCACCAAGCTGAAAACAAATTATTAATCCTTTTAATCTTACACCTGTTTTAAACTTTAAAAGCACAGTGTATTTTCAAAAACATTTCCCAACTGTAAACTGTATCACCCCACTATATACCTTCCATTCCTCCCAAAACGTAGCTGTTTCGAAGATTGCATATTACAAAACCATTATATCGCTCTAATTTAACTCTCTAGAGATTTTAATAAAAGCTAGTATATAGATGTCAGTTAACCAAAAGGCAAATAAAAACAAGAAGTGGGTATGGCCCTTGTGTCAGTTCTCCCCCCCAATCCTCTGGATACCTCAAAAGAAAAAAACTTCGATCTCCCTTAAAGCTCTACTTCCATGTTTTATCATTTATTTTGCGAAGAGTAGTGTGGATCTTGAATCAAGTCAAATATTTGTCTCCATCTTTCGCACTAAGAGGAAGCAAGACTAGATTTTCCTCTCATCTAAGTGTAGTTGTCTAGGTATCTTTCTTGAGGAATATACCCTGAAAGAGTCATGAATATCCCATAAAAGAGCTAATGTTTGACATCAATTCAAAACCATCCCTCTTCTTTTAGCATGAGATACTGTTCATGGATTCCAATGCCTGCAAGACATCTATTCTCTCTCTGTCTTTTTTAAAATACACTCCGCGCGTTCGGGGATACTCCCGGTTGTTTCGTATTTCTTCAGTAGGAAGAGTCAATGAGGCGAAATACTCCGGCCATCCCCTTTTTAATCCCTTCCTTATGACCGCGGCTTTCTTTCCATATTGGGTTTGGAATGAACAACATATTTTTCTAGTCGGAGCGTTTCCTCTAGACGCATGGAAAATTTTAGTTAACTAGTTAGCAAAAAAATGGATGTTAGTTTATAAATAGTGTTCATTTTTTTACTTAAGATTTTTTACATAAACTAGATAGTTCTGTAGTCATCTTTAGCCTTTTTTTTTAAATACATTTTATAGACTGTATGAAATGTTTCCTTCGGAAATTAGCTAGCCAATATCAGAAGATAGTACAGTTTTATTGAAGCAGTAACAACTTAAAAGAATAATTAAATACAAAGTAGTAACTATTTTCGTCAAATCTAAATAATTTCTTATGTTTAACTACATCTTTACTCCCTCAAAATAAAAGATGGGTTAACGGGAAATTGCACATAGTTTATCTCCTGGGAAACTTAAATGATCAACTTATTGCTAAATTAGAAAATGAGGTTCATTATTTATGATAATGTGATATTAGAATGTTATTTTAAGTTTTCATATTTTTATACGCACTTCAAAGTTTTCTATTTTATCTATAATCATATAGCTTGGTATATATAATGTATGATAACACCTCTTTGTGCGAAGTATATTTACTAAACAAAATCTGTTCTATTGAAATTAATTTAATTGAAATTTGCGCAATTTATCACCTAAGCTTAATTTCAAATTAATTTATCTGGGTTGTTTCAAACTGCCAAAAAAATGAATTATTTCATCAGACACAGTTTATATCCGTACTTCTAAATTGTCTCTAAAATAAACATAGATGTGAGATGATGTAATAAAGAAATAAAGTAACCTAGATTAGCCTCAAATATTTTTTCTTACATGTCAACAGGCATGTGCGTAGTCTCAATTATCACGTAGAGTTGACATCGATCAAGCATCATAAGTGACAGTTAATTTGCTTGAGTAAAGATGAAAAGAAGATTTTTCTTGGTTTAAAAGGACATTTTTTAAAGGAAAAATAGCTTAAATTATCTCAGTTTAGTATCTTTTAAAAATTACAAACTTAAATTAACTATACTATATTTTGAAAACATAATGGTACTAATATTATGTTTGTTTTCGATATTTCATAATGCCATTTTGAACAATCAAATGCGAAACACATCTGGAGTTTAGCACTATTGTCTGTTTATTTAGAATAGGCCACTGAGATGTAACGTATTAGAAGCAGATACTATTGTAATTATCATCGAAATATTTGTCTTGTGCAATTACTAGGCAGCCTAGACTGATGCAGGTAAAATACTGTAAAAGAATCGGTCACTGAGTTTGCGTTAACAGCTTTATTAGAAGTCATTGAGCGTTAACACTACTGTTTTAGTTGCCTATTCTAAATGAACAGACTTTAAAATTTCTCATTTAGTTAATTTTAAAAAATATTCATTTAGATTTGTTTATCTCAATTTCAGAATTAAGATACATATTTATAAATAAACGGTTCATCATTTTATTTACTTCTTAGTCGACATAATATATGTATAAAATCTAAATAAATACACTTCGTCAAAGTTTCAATGTGTCTTAAAACTCTATCTGGGTAAAGCATAACCATTTTTATATTACTTTCAAGCAATATAACAAAAAGTATATATAATAAGTTCTACGTGAGCTCTTTCTGTCTAACAAACTTGAAGTATTGATTTAAAAAAGGAGGTCATGTTAAATATTTTAAACTGAGTTTTATTCACGAAGTTGCCAATATATTATTTTCTAAAAAAAATAGCTAAAAGGTTTAGATAGAATAAAAATCAAAATTGCATAAATTATCCAAGCAAGTTACAGTGAAAACGTTTCCGTTTTGCATAATCAATGTTAATTTTCAGGTAGCAGTGATGTATTCATTTGTGTTTGAGAACACTGTTCGGTTCTATTTAAAATCAATAAAAATTATTTTAGTTTTTAACATATTCTTACATTTGTTATAATGTGTATGAAAAGGGAATAATTTTAAAGTATAGAAACACATGCAATAAATGGGTAAATAGGTAACTTCATTCTCAGTATATGTTGGCCTTTAATCTATTTATAGAACTGCAACTATTATTATACATGTTATTTTAAATTTATTTCTTCACACTAGCAATAAATTTTAGGAAACATAAAACGCTCATTTTAGAATTCGTAGAATGTCCAAAAATATCTCTTTACTTTCAGTGGATAGAGTAGGTGGGGGTAAAACCCGCACGAGGCAAAACCATGCGCCGCGATTTTCAATTGATCATTATCGATTCAAAAGTTGATTACCAGGTGTGTGGTTTGTCTCATTGTGACCCATTGTTCAATGAAAGTTGGTACCCCTTAGTCACTCATGAGTTTAAAAAATGCTTTAAGTTTCTTTTCATCATTTAGATGTAATTTTTCTGATCTTTTTCTTTAAAACTACATAAAATAGGGCTTGAGGAGAAATACCAACAAATAACATAATGTGTTAGAGCACTTAAACTTCAGTTGCGTTTTAAAAAAAATTGCCTCAACATATCTCTAAAAATAAATAGGCTTGTTTTTCAAAATAAAGTGAAACGGGGCAAATACCAGCAGCTTCAAAAACCGATGAGAATTTGCACCAAAAGGAACCTACAGGATCTCTAAAAAGTTGAGTTTCCGAGATTTCAAACTTCGATCTGAAACCATCCTTTTTCTCTTTTGAAAGATATTGGGCAATTTGAAATGAGTTGCTACAACAGGTTGACAATTTTCATTAAAACTGATAATATTTATGTTTAAAATTTTTGGTTGACTTAAAAAAATATTAAAACAATATTAAGAGGATTATTTCTAGTTATTTTACAATGAAAAATTCTAATTATTTCACTTGGGCACAAAGATTCGCAAGTGCGGGTCTTTGCCCCATTTTGCGAGGCAAAGCCCAGCGATTTTTTCCCTACTAAATTGTAAATTTCTCTTAAAATATCATCGATAAGAGTTTAAACTTGGAATGGTTTTGTAGGTGAGATCTTAATCTATCACCTCCAATTGAAATTTGGAATTATCTGCCCCTTTCGACCACAATGTTAAAAATACTAAAAATTGCGGGGATCTGCCCCCACCTATATCTATTGAAAATTTCCAGCTTGTATAAATCTGATTAATCATCCCAAATCAAACTATGCGTTCTATCCATAGTAATTTACACTTGTAAACAATATTTTTCTTGTGGTATCAATTTTATATTCTTGATATCAATTTGATTCAGGAGTGATTATATAAAGTTAATCACTCCTGTTACTATAAAAATAATTTTACGTACAAAGTGCGTTAAATCTTCTTTTGACTGTTGAATTTCTTAGGGATTTTATTTTTAACTATAAATTATCTTATTTAGATTAGCTTTCACTATCATAACTCGCATACTGATTATAGAGTTAAAATCATCAATACTATGGGAATCTCCTTATTTTAGGTACTAAGAATAATCAAATATTTGGGTCAATATATACATACTTCAAAAGCGAGATTTGTTTCATTCATTGATTGTCGAATTTGAGTTGAATGGATTTGTACGCTTTTTGAAGGATTTTTATTCTCTTCTACTTGAAAAACGGTTAACCAGCACTCAAAGACTAAAACAACGATTTTGATTGTCAGAAATACTTAAACTGCTGGTTAACGAATTGCCAGGTAAGAATGAATCTCCCGTTTAAGTGCCTACTTAAATGAGTGATTAAGTTAAAAAAATATAGGAGACTATCTTCGTTTTTAGATACAACTAAAAATATGCATGCGTGGAAGTATTTAATTTACAGAGAAAGGATTGTGTTTACCGAAATTATTTCATTACTATTGTTACATTATTTTTGTTAACAATAGTTTTCTCTACTTCTCTGAGAACACACATCTTTCAAACATAATTTGAACTAAGAGTGCCAAATGAATAATAAAATTTAAGTATTTTGTTATGGATAGTACTTTATTGAAAAGAATACCCCGCATTTAAACTTGCTTTCAAAAATATTAAATCGGCATTTCAAAATTGGACCGTTGAAATAGTTGAAAATTCAATTTAATATAAATAGACAGAGCCGACCCATTTTATTAAGAGTAGATATTTAAATTAAATGATTAAATAATTGAAGTAAATGGGGATAGCCAAAACCGTAAATCTATAAAAAAAACAATCTCCAGCAAAGTATTATTTTTAATCAGTTCTGATAATTAAAGGTATTAAAACTACAAATGTTTCATTAGTATGTTTTGCAACAAAGTGTATTTCAATAACTAAATAAAGTTACAATACTTAATTAAAATTGGATTACTAAGTGTAACTTTAAGCAAACAAAGGTATTTAATTAACAGTTTACAGCAAACTATAAAACAAATTGGATTATATTGCTCAATTGCATATTAGTCGAGAGACTCCCATGAATAAAAGTTTCTTTCAAGGGTTTGGTTATTTTTACTCCGAGTTAGTTCCATTTAAGATGACACTGCTAAAAACATCGTCCATTATAGAAAGAGGTGTGAATTACATTAAGCAATTGGCTGTTTCCTCCATGTTTTTGCACACACATTAAAAATGAAGTCAAATTAGATCGCACTTAATGCTTCCTGGAAGCATGCCCTCCATGATTCAGTTAGAGAACAATTTTAGAGGTGAAAAAACTAATGGGATTATTAAATCCGATGAAAACACCCTTGCTTGCCTTCATCAAAACTATCTTCAGTGCCAAAGGCAAAAACGAAAAAAGCTAAGAAAGTGTTGAATGAGTAGCTCTGGAGCGTTGTAAAAAAGTTATTATGTTCTTTATGGAGTTAAAAATTGACACAGATGTTAGATTTAGATGAGGAGGAAGTATAAATACTGTCGGGACTAGGATATTTTTCTGTCGCAAGTTTATTCATTCAGAGCACTGGTTCGAAGCCTTTTTAGAACATTCTTATTTTTTAGCATTGGATTTATTTAGAATAAAAGTTAGATTAAATTTCTCATTAAATATTTATATCTTATTAATTTTATTTAAAAAATTATTCATGGTGATTTAATGGTTATTATTGCCTGTTAGTTTTTTATCAATGTTTAATATAGTTTTAATACAAAAGATAAAGTAATTTTAAGATTGGATATATTTAAATGAAACCTAAAAGAAAATAACACTGAAAAGTTTAAATACTAGCAGCGAGAACACTGACAGGCTTGAAAATGTGTTTCTGGAGAATAAGTAAAACCTATGTTATTTGAAGCTTATGAATATGAGACTAAGTATGTGGCCAGTTTAAGTAAGTTAAAACGCGACTGTTCTTAAAAAAGGTCAATAAAAATTAACCTAGATTGTTTTACATTTCCAATAAAACTAGTGTCTTTCAATCAAAATTATTCCTTGATTATTCAAGGATATCTGAAGCAGTTTCATTCAAAAAAAATTTTAGACCAACCAGAAAATTTTTTTATAGTCCCTTATCTTATCAATTATATTTTATAAATTAAAGTTTAACTGTTATTACCATGAAGAAAAACATCACCGAATAATAAGAGTGAAAGTTCTTTTTATAAGCAGTTTGTGTACCATCGCTTATGCTTGCAATAAAAAATAAAGAAAATATGGATGATTATTTGTAGACTATTGGTTCCCAACCTTTTTCGTGACTGTACCCCCTACGGTGTAAATCCTGTCCGAGGGCACCCCTTAATCTTTTTTTCAAAATTCTATAAATTTTTTTCTAAAAAGTTTATGAAATTCTATTAATTTAATACATTTGGTATTGAAGTAAATGGTAAGTTCAAAATTATCTGTATTAATCTCTCCCAATGAGGTTCTGGGGTATTTGTGACATCAAGGATTTTATGTGTGGAAGGATGCTGCAAAATCCGCAACTAGTTAAAGAGGGGGCTTAAACCAAATATTCTTTAACAAATTATTCGTAGAATGTTAAAAAGGATTTGAAGCTTGTGCCATTTCATATTTAATAAGTAAATTTTTTCAGTCTCGAATCCTCATAACAATGTGATAAATTAGGGGGATCTGTAGTAACTCCCACTGAAAATTTTTGAAAATTCCATTCTGAAAACAGTGTTTTAACTAACCTTAATTTCTCTCATGTCAGTAGAATGATCTACTCTCTCAACAGGGTTTTCACAAAATGAATCCGAAATCCGGTTGTTTCCTGCTCCATTCATCTAAATTTAAGGAAAACATTAAAAGCATACATAGTTTCCTTTTTTTTAATTATCAATGATCAATTCTTTGACATTTAACTTTATTTTAAGCTAAAACTTTGTTTTACACTGCGTACCCCTGACCACAGAGAAAAATCCTAACAGAGGGTCCAAAACGATTTATTCAAAAGTTGGATGAATATGAGGGCGCCACGAGGGACTATAAATGATTGACCGATAGATCAGCAGTACATTTTGGTGACCAAACCTGTGATTGGTTGTAACTTAATCTTCTATTTTCGAAGGAGAAGGAAAAAGTTTTTCTCAACCAATCAGGCTTTTTCCTCCCGCCTCTCGTGACGAAGATGCGATCGCAGAACCAAAATTGCCCCACATCCATCGAACTTTTCGATTTCCATTAGCTCCTATGGCGACGGACTCTATTCTAGTACTCTGTGCCCGACTAACAGTTGCCTAACCCTTTGGGGTAGGCCCTTTTTTCCCTTTTTTAGTATCCCTTTTGTATCCCTTTTTTAGAACCGAAGATGTATAGAAAAATTAGACTTAAGTTGGATTAGCATAATTTTCATTTTAACACTATCCTTGTTATGTGATTAATATACCCAAGCCCGTAAAATTGGGGAAATGGCCCCAAAAGTTAAAAGTTATTTGAATTTAAAATAATTTTTGGTATATTGCACAAATTTAATGTAATTTAGAAACTCAATTTCGAATATTAGAATTTAAAAGTTTCTAATATTCATTATTGAGGAGTGTGAGGTTTCATTGCGGGTATAAAATAACTCTTCAAGACTTACCAAGTACTGAAAAGTTTTAGCTAGTTTGGTTTATAGTTTTCTGCACTAAAAACCCCAAATAACTCAGTAGTATTATCAATTAATTTGTTTAATTAATTGTGGAAATTGAAATGTTTATATTAATTCCCACAATTAGCATTTATTTTTGTGAGTCGTTAAAACTTATTTTACATCTTTTAACTATAAATAAAGGAATTTATATAAAGTAATAAATCTATATTTTCCTTTACTGATCCAACTGCCAATTTCAGAGTTGCTTCCGTCATATAATTAATATTTGCAATTAGTTTACTTGATTTGAAATCTGTAGAAATAAACGTATTAACATATCTGTAAATTAATTTAGGGATGTTCATCAAAGAATATTCAAACCTTCTCCCAAAGTGAAATAATTGAATAAATGCGTTAATAACTCTGGGAATAAGAGATCAATTATTTTGACTCTTCATTTCCTATTTAATCAACAAAGGAAGATTTTCCGTGAACTGCTGTATGTTATCTAGCAATTTGGTGCTCGCCATTTTATGCCAGTGAGAAGGATTTGGTAATTTTTGTAAAATACACATAACTTTATTACTTCATATATTTCTTACACATATCTTTGGTTTATATCCCCTTAAAAAATCTTTAAAAAATTTTTTTTTGATGCGACACATTTTGATTGGCCTTACTGAAACTTGCCTTAAAAAGGAATAAATTAACCAATGCGAGCTGGATTTCCCCTGACCTTAGCTAAAGGTTGTGTGGAAATAAGTTAAGTGTATATTGGCCATTTGAATCGGCTATGAAAACCAATGACATGACCTACTAATCTACTATGTAGATTAGAGTATAGGTATAACACATTTGTATTTTACTTTTATAAACATTAAATTAACTGTTTAAGTGTCATTTCAATTTTGTAATACTTTAAAAAATATGCTGCTTTTTAAGGTATGTGTCTACCCTAAAATCCTACATTTGGTGAAAAATATTTATTGGCTTGTAGTGTAGCTTATTCATTTAAATTCCTAAAATTCTTTCCTTTCAGGCGTAAACTCCAATGCTCTTTACATCTTTAAGCATTTAAGTTGACTATAATATATTTTCCTATTAATTTAAATCTTTAAATGCATTTTCTATAAAACAGTATTTTTAGTTATTTTTCTTCCTGTTTTCCTTAATTTCAAAAAAAATTTTCAATGTATTTCAATTAAACTTTTTCACCACCATAAATATATATTTATCTATGTCGGGAACTAGGATCTAAGCCCTTTTCATATAATTACGTATTTTTTAAGACTGTTGTTTAGAAAAATAGAGTAATTTTCTTAACGTAAATATCTTTGTTGTGATACGGTGGGTATATCTCTCTTTCTTTTGGGCATACAAAATATCTTCTAGTATACAACACAGGTAATAGTATAATCTAAATAATTCCCAAGTATTTTTCAAATATGTTCATTGGAATTTGTTTTATTAAGATTTCCGCAAGTTCAATTTTTCACCAGAATTTTACAAAAAATTGGCTTTATTTTCATAAATAAAATATTTTTTCTTAAAAGGCACTAAAATTCATTGTTTTATATCTCATTACAACATATAATACTTGTATTGCATTAAAAATTTGAATATTTAAAAAAAGCCCCCTAAAGGTAGACACATACCTTAAATTGATGGAAAAAGTAGAAAAAGGCATGCAATACAAAGCTTGTTTCAAGATATTTGTCCTTACAGTTTATTTTATTATGTTTGGTGGTTAAGCAACACTTTCATAAAATTGGTATATATTAAAATGGCCCTAGAGAGATGGTATCTGAATTAAAAAGTAAGCCAAAGCATATACCCCTATTCTTACACTACTATTACTATTTCTTTAAGTATCACATACTTTCTTCAATTCACCTCTTCAATAAGGGATCAGTTTTACATAACTAGTGATTTTTCTCAAAAGAAAATAAGTAAGTAAAAATTAAAAATACTTAATTGTGTTTATTTTATCGCGCATACTTTTCTTATACTTTGCCTTACCTGGTTCCTTAAAAGTATTTAAAATATCTTAGGAATTTTTTAAAGTTTATGTTAACATGGATGTATTATTCCCCTCCCGTTAAAATGACATTTTTTGGCAGAAGTAAGTTTTAAAAATATACTTATAACTAAAACATATTTATAAAACTTATTCTATAGAGCAACTAATCCCCAAAAAACCCTACGGAAATCAACAAAATTTATTTCAATACTCTACTTCTAGAAAAAGTATTAAACTGTAGAATGCAGTTGCACTTGATATAAATAAAGCTAATCAAAACTTTTCTGGTATGGGTATTTTTAGACGGTATTAAAGTAAAATATTTGCGCTATAGCCACCGTTGCTAAGCGACTTTGCTAGTTTACAAACACCACGAGTGCTAATGACTTTCTGTTTTGTTTCATGTTCTAATATTAGTTTAGGGTAAAAATTTTCCCTATTTTGGTTTTTAAGACATACAAATATTTTTACAAAATAGCAGCTAAAATCAGTTTTTAACACGTCCATTTTAATTACTTTAAAGAAAAATGTATCCACAATTTCATTTTTAACTTCTTAACGTTAATATCTTTATGAATACAGCAATAAAAAAATAAGAGGAAAATAAACACCTTTCACGTTTTTAATAGATAGTTGTTTTGTTACTGTTTAAATTATATTTTTTATAATTTAAATGTTCTCAATACAATAGTTTATATATTTTAAGTGTAGTTTGGAAAGAAAATATACTTTCCTTTTCTTACTTTTAATTTTCAAGTTATGTGTGCTAACTAATTACTAATATTAACACTTATGACAAATTATAAAACGAATTATATACTTTTACTTTATTCGGGTTTTATTTCCAAATCATTTCTATAAAAATCATACTTTAAAAAATGGTTTAACTGATTTTTACGAGACCAATTACTACGACTATAATATTTAACATAAGTTTATTGTCCAGATTTTATGCTTTATACAGCTTTGTGCTTATTTTATGATAGAAGAAGGAAAATAACTTTTAAAAAAAGAATTGGTCATAGCTTTGTTGTCTCATTTATATTATGTATATTTGAGGAGCAAACAATCAAACCATGCTTTCTCCTTCAAATGCAAATTTTCAGGAAACACAAAAAACTAATAACTTAAAAAATAACTAATTTAAAAACCTAATTATTGTTTGTTTAGTTCTATAACGAGTAACTGAGAAGATTTGTAGTTATAATTTACCTAAAAACTTATTTATTAAACTTTTTAATTATTAAAAAATGCATTTGAAATTTGGAAAAATCACGTTTTGATCGAACACATTGGAGGAGACATTGTCTGATTGTTTCCAACATGGACAAAACACTTTTTTAATACTACTCTACACTTTTTTAATACTAATTAACTTAATCCTACTCTTTTCAAAAGCTATTCTTTTTATTTCTGATATACAATGTAAATTTTAAAAATAAACATTAGGTGATTTCGTATCAAAAAGTCCCCACCAATATTTTTACATCACCAACTTTACGCTGACAAATGAGTGGGTCACGTGACGAGTAAGAACAGCTATGATGGGCTGTGACTGGAGGAATCACTGCTTGACTGAAAACAGGCTCTAGAGGAAACAAACACTTTTTGATTGAAACATCAATTTTCTAAGTAGTTTTAGAATAGGTTAAAACTTTTTTTAGCTGAAGATAATAGCACTATTTTGTGCAGTTTAATGTGGAGATCATGAAAATAGCAGTAACTCATTTTTTATTTTTTTTGGAGAAAACACGGTTTGATTGTTTGCTCCTCAATTACTGATCGGGATCAGTATTGAAATTTCACTTAATAAGTGAAGTAAGGAATTTGTATTTAGTATTCCATTTATTTCAAAGTATTTAGCATTCCACTTACAATAACCTCTATATTAATCAAAATTACATTCTAATTTTGTATAAATCATGCTGTATGTATTGTCAAGTAATTTTTAATAAACCTATAACTTATAATTCTAAGTAACCTATCTCATAACTAAAATCGAACAAATGTATATCTACCAGTTTAACGTAATTAAACCCTCGCTTATAAATCATCAACTGATCCTAAAACCCCTTTTTCCTCCCACTCAGCCCAAAACCCACCTGCCATTAACCCTGAAAAATACGTCAAAACGGCCGTGCACGCAATTCGCAAACACAAAACCGTCGCAAAGCTCCCAGCGCCACGCCGAGTGTCCCTTGAGGTTGATTAATTCTAACGAAGTCAAATGAAGCGCCAAGATAAGCATCGGATTGGCGTGTCCGATTCGTTGGAGGCACAAGAAAGCAAAGACAGCCAGCCGTACCTGAACTTGAGTCATGTGGCGATATTTGCCCAGTCATTTCTGGTGCCTTATCGATTTTCTTTGCGACCTGTCGTTTTCCTTCCCAACGGAAGATAGTCGCCAGAAATTGGCTCTCTTCCAGGGTTCCATTTGAATTTCCTTCATAAACTCCCCAAAACAAAATCACGCCAAATTACAAATTCTATATATAATATGTACCGTCAACATCCCTTTTTCTAAATTTACACACCACCAGATACGGTTTCTGTCTGTTTTCATACTCTGGTTTCGTTGGTGTGCCATTCGTTTTTGATTAGGTTCGTTTTAGGTTTAGGCCTTTTATAAACTTTAATGATATTGTAAAGCTTACAGTTGTGTATAAATATGTTTTGTATAGCTTTTGATTGAAGATTATGGGTAATTAGTTTAGAGTTTCCCGTTAAACTATCCTTTAGGGAGCCAATTTTCTCAAAACATTCATTCATGAGTTTAAAAACGTAAAAACAAAACCGTCTATAAGTTTGATTTAAAAAGATTTTATCTGAAGCTTTGTGAGAAACTGAAGTCGAATTCAGCTATTTTTTATTAAACAAAATTTAACAACCAGCTATTATACTAAATAATTTTCATGTTCAAGAATGTTTGTTTAACAGTGTGAATGAAAAATTAATTTAACCATTCTGAAGAGAAAATCCAAATAATATAGCCTAGATTCAACCAATGAGTATTTACAATAAGTTTCACAAAATAAATTTATAATTGACGTTTTAAAATATGAAACTAATAACTAATACATAATTTTACACTAGACATAACTAATACCAAAGCGAAGATTTTTTAAAATTGATTTTGAACTTACTATAAAAGACAGAACTTTTACTAGGGTTTTACTTTTATCCATTTCAAAAATATTTACTCCCGTTTAATAGTGGAGAAACCTTCATGTATGAGAAATTAAAGTTAACAATTTATTCCCTTTCAAATCTAGCCGCCCAAATTTTCAATAGGTTTCAATGGTAATCTCGGGCTGCTAGGATTAAAAGGGTTAAACAAAATTTTCTTCATTTTAAAACCGTAAAACTTTTTTTAGTTTTAAATTCCAGTAAATGTTTTATTGAAAATTTCAATAAGAAAAAACCTACAATATTCATGTTTAAACATTTGAATATTATTGACCTTCATACCTAAACGATTTATTTCTTAAAAATATATGTTTTCTTATAAACAACTTTGATGTATTTATAATAATAATAATAACAATAATATTTTTTTTATTCTGAAACATTTACAAAATACATAACAAATACATTTAAAAAATACTATTTATTTAGATGAAATGAAAACAATTTTAAGAAGTTATATTTTATTGCAAATTTATACTATATATTTATTATCAAATTAAAATTATAAATTTGAATATAAAACATTACAAAAAAACTCAAAACTAACAACTCAAACTTAATTAGACAAAATTTTGTTATATCCAACCACACAATAGGTTTTAATGAAAGTTTTTATCTCCTTTATTCACAAGACCTTAATTTTTTAAAGATGTAGGCTTATAAATAACAATAATAAAACATTATGTGAAAAAACTGTATTTTTAATCATATTTCAGAAAGCTAAGTTATTTCAATAAATAAAATATTAAAATGTATTCATCAACTTACAGATTATCACTAATTTGAGCGAAACTATTAGATTAGATTTTACATTTCATTTCAGTTTTACTTATGCTTAGTCTTTTATTTAACTAAATGAAAAGTTTTCGGTTTGTATTTATTTTAATTAAAATAAAATTTACCATTACTACTAACTCATATTTCTATGTGTTGCAATACAAATTGTGGATTTATTTTCAATTTAAAGATAGTTTTCCAACAAAGCTGGAGATAATAAAATTAGAGTCAAAAACAGGTTCCAAGTGTAAATAAACACAACTGTAATTTTACTAAGAGAGAAAATATTTATTTTAGATTCTGAGTTGAAATGTAAAGTTTGAATTGTGAAATGTTAAATAAATATGAGTTATTCTTAAAAATTTAAGTGTGAAGTTTCACAATACAGAAATTTATCATCAGTATATCAAACACATCACAGAAAACAATAAAATTACACATAACATCAATAAAAATAATAGTTTCATATGTGTCAAACCCGTTTTAGTACATTTCATTGAATTTTATAAATCATTTCTGGAAAATTTATAAAGAATACCCACAAAGGGCTATCAGAAAATTTTAAAATGAAAGCATTAACACGCGAATAGATAGTTCATTAAAAAGATTTTCAGTTCTTAAATGCTTTGAATGATTTTTTCATAAGTGAAATTAATTGAATTCCTGACACATTTTTCAGTTCATTTAAGGGGAATTCCAAGTAGTCAGCCCACGATTATTAATTGAATTTTGTGTAATTTTCATTCAATTAGTTCATTGTCAATTAATAAATTAATTCAGTTAGATAACCCAAGGAAGTCTTAACTTTGATTATTTCAAAAGTAAATCTTTGATTGAGAAAAAATATTGCCCGTAAAAAAATGTTGAAAATTCGTACAAGCTTAAAAAAGAGTAATTATAGAAGTTCGTTTTCGTGTTTTTTAGGATATTTCTGAACTATTAAAAGGGTATGCTTTTAAAAGTTAATCCATTTTAAGTAAAAATCAAGATATCTAAGAAAATTAGTTATATTTTAGCTACGTTTTAAGCAAAATAAAAAATAAGCTGTAAAACTGGGAGGAAACTATACAAGGATGAATAAGATAATTTTGTATGGAATTGATTGTGAAATAAGAATGATAGTTTAAAGGAGGCAAATTCAATAGATTTAAACTGTTGACTTGATACAAAACTTTATAGTAATATTAGAATATTATTTTTCTTTATTTAGAGAAAATAAATTATGGTATTTTTATTACTTTGAAATTTTTTTTGTTTTCTCCATTGTTTAGTTAGGAACAATTTAAACAGTAAACAATTATTTTAAAAATACGATTTAAATAAATATAATACACATATTCACATAGATAACAACTAAAATAAAATGTTTATGTTGTATGAATTATTTTCTTTTACTGTGTCATTAATCTTCCTCAGATTAAACTCTTATTGCAATAGTACATACTCTAAAAATGTTCCACCAAATTTCATTTTTAAAACTTCCAAACGTCTTACGTTATTTTAGCAAAAAACTGTTAGTAATATAAAAACTATTATTTCAAAATAGGTTAACGGAACATAATAAAAAAGCCGTATATTTCTCTTCACACAATTTACTAAGGAGACAATTCATTCAGAATATAAATGGAACATTATGTTTTAAAATTGGTTTCCGCATGTTTTTAATTTTTAAGCTATATGAACGAAATGTAATTTTTGCTGTATTTCATTCTTGTATTAATTGGTTTTATTCTTCTTTCAGGAATGAAACAATATTGAAGCCACCAGTGGTTCAGTTCATCGGTATTGTATGTTTGCATGCTCTGTGGCTATTTGATGTAGATGTGGAAGCATCCAACAGCACTAGTGAATATGAAAATTATTGATGTATATAATTAGAAAATTAAGATGAACGGAAATATGTCTGTGGGAAGCCCACTCAATGTGATATTTTAATCGTGCACCGACTTCAATGTTTCCAGAAGAGGATAGAATCGGACGGATGCATCCTCGTGTATGTAAACTAGCGATGTGCAGAATCGATACATTTGGGTATCGATATTTGAGTATCGGGTAACTAATTAGGCAAATAATAAAAGTACATTAGGGTATTTGTAAAGTCAAGGATACTTAAATACCTAAATGTGATTCGACATAAAAATACAAATGTTTTTCATTCAAGTATAGCTCTTCTCCTAAATTTGTAGTAAGAACTGCAAAATGGTATTGATACTGAGTATAAAGTACATACCAGAATACCAGTCACCGAAAATGGCAAACAGTGTGAAAAAGTTTAGATTTCATTGGCATTCAGTCTTTAAATGAAATGTGGTCTTTGATCCTTTTAGTTTAAAGTTAATTGATTCATTAAAACATAAGGGGATTTGTTGATCTCATATTAATGTTGTAATGCAAAATTTTGCCGAAGTTTCGGTTATTTGGGCCGAGATTTCTAGGTCACAAACCTATCAGTTTCTTCAATTAAGATTTGATTCTAATTTGTCTTGCGAAAAAAGGCAATGTTTCATCAGGGAAGAATAGTTATTATCTCATTATAATGCATAAAAAGCACTTTTGAGGTTTTCAAGAACTGACTAAGGAGTGTCCAATAGAAAACCATAAAGAAAAAATCCCAATTTTTCTACAAAAAGCAAAAGTTATCTGGAGCATTCTATACCAGCAACATTCTCAAGATTTGAGCGTTTCTTTCTGCAATTTCTTTTCAGGAGTAAAACTGTACTTGAACAGGAATACCCTCAGTGCTTGTAAAAAAACCGGTTCGATACTCAGCTCTCGGTACCTAAAAGTATCTCTTCTGTCCATCCCTAATGTAAACCAGTAGTATGACTCTAACTATTTTGTATATTTTGTCTTGTATAGTTGCACTTCTCCGGAGCACGCGTCGTGAGTTCTCCTTTAATGCGTTTCTCCTCGACAATTCTGGATTGCTTTGCTGTCAAACGAAACTATTTTTATGACAGAACTGTACATTTATTGCTTTTATATAATTTGATATAAAGCAAGCGTGAATGCTCATTTCTCTGAGGACAGTGAGTGTGTAAATCCATAAGTGTTTTGTTCATCCATTATCAAGTGAATGTGGAAATTATCGTAATAATGTATGGTGTTAGTAAGTCATAGAACATAGTATGTTTTGTTGACGAACTTTCATTCCTGAAAATGGCTTGGCAAAATTGATCCTCGCTGATTGGTTGACTGTTCTGTATTGTATTGTGTTGCGTGTATAAGAAAATATTTGTCATAACATATTCGTGAGAAATAAAGATTCCATGCTATCAAGTGTGTCCGTTCAGATTTTTATGGATGAAATTTCTTCTGATTTAGATATGACATTAATATAAAAAAGCTTGAAATTAATAAAAATATATTCTGTACTTACAATTAAAGTACAGATAAAACTTGTTTTAAATCACTTTCAAAAGATTTTTCTAAAATATTGTATGAAATTTATGGCCAAGCACACGCTAACGCCAATGATCATACAACCATCTATGTTAACCACACCCTTAGATAATTTTAGTGGTTATTTATAGCTTAATGACTCATTGACTCCCCAGTATTAAATTGTAAGCTAGAAGATTATTTTTTTAACGTAAAGAAGGCAATTAAGATGATTTTTCGTAATCTCTCAAATTTTATGGTCCCATAATTTGAAAGGATTAAGTCCTATCTTATAGATTCGCTAAATTTGAAGGTCAACCTCAAAAATACAGAGAACACTCACTCTATATATATTGAAAGAAACCCATACTAAAGAAACTGATTTTAAACACCAGAAAAAATTTCCTTTTCTAGCTTAGGGAATTATTCCGTGAAAAAATCGAGGAAAAGAATGCGTAAAGAGAAGAATTTTTCACAGGGTACGAAACGAGAAAGGTAAAAAATCACAAGAGAAATATTTAATTTACTTTTATGTCTTCGAACTAAAATATCTAAATTGGTTGTCCCTAACTGATTTTATTACAAAATATATTTAAAGTGTACCATAACCTTCCACATCTTTTGTTACATTTTCCCTTAACTTATATAGTACTAAATGTAAAAAGAGTATGCAGAAAAACTTACTTGATTTTAGGCGTGTCCATCATTTTAAAACAATTCAGTAGGGCGTGTACATGGTAAGATATATCTGGTCTAAGAAAAAATCAAAACAGAAGGGAACATACTACAGCTGTATAAAAATCATGATTTTAAATTTTCGTCAAAGGACTAGTATGGGGATAAAAGATAAAAAATGCCGTTTATATTACAATGTTGTTGGGTGTAGGTTTTGGCACCCAAAAAAGGAAAAATAAAGGCTTAGCCTAATGATGTATATGCACCTAAAAAAAGTTGACCAGAATTTAAATCCAGTTAATAGTGTCCAGAAGTTCAGCCTAAGAAATATTATACATTATTTGAAAAGTTTGAATATATTCAGATGATGTAGAATTTTCAGTCAAAAATTTCACTTATCTTAAGTTACCATTTCCATTTATAAACTATAAAATTAGTAACAGTAACTTACTTCCTAATTATAATTAGAGAGTCGACCCTGGTATAGCTTCTTAAAAAATATAAAGCAGAAGTATTTACACCCAAAAAGTCCCCTTAGACACACGATATTATTCAAGATCCATATGTAAAAGAACAATAAAATTCCTAAGTTTCTCCCACCCATAAACAGAATTTAAAAATTCTATTGTCTGGTTAAAGAGTAATTCATTTATGTTATAATGGTTTGGGGAAATTAACTTTATTATGTTTCCTAATCTAACTTTTAGAAATTGATTATTAAAGTACTCACTAAAACGTATTTCACCTACACTTACTTAAAAAAAATGAGTTAAGGATTTAATAGCCTGTTTTTTCTGGCGAAATATGAGATTCATTGAAGATAAAATTCTCGAGCTCTTTTTTTCCTAGCCACAATTGGGATTATTCATTTTTTATTATTAAAACAAAAAAAAATTAAAACACCTAAAAAACTCTAGTAGATTTGAAAAAAAAACTTAACAGCTAAACAACGTAACAGTATTTAGCTTATGACATATATGTAAAATTCATGCATTAGGTCACATATTTTTATGATTAAAAATTGCAAGTTCATAATAATAAAGGAGTTAAAAACATGGATGGGGGCGAAGTTGGCAAGTGCATATTATAATTAAAAGTACAAAAAAGAAAATGGGTATTTACCGAGATATTAAAAAAGAAGTTTCTACATCATATTATTTGTTTACGAATGAAAGAAGATTTTTACTAACGATTTTTTTACTTTTTTATTTTTTTGTTTTCACAAATAAACAACAGATAGATAGAATTGAACAGGTTTGGATGCACCCTGTTGTATTAAAAACCTTCATTAAATTTTCCTATATCCTTAAAAACTGTTATAGTACATACATAGGAAAATATATTTCTCTTACACTTATTTAATATTTCTTCCTTACTTTTTAAAATATCGTTTAGTTAAATCTTTGTTGTAACTCTCTTTATGAGAAATTATAATAAATTTCTCTATAATCTAAATACAGTTGGTTTAGTTCATGTTTCTTATTAATTTCATAACATCGGGCTTAATTATACTTAAGATCTCATGTCACCGAATGTAGCAGATATAATACTATGTGTCTATGCGTTTCCCTTTAAATATTACAATGTTCCCAACTTCCCTTTAAAGATATATTATTTACGAATGCACCTCGAATTAATCTATTGTAATTATATATAATATCTCAAATTAAGGGAAATCATTTCTTGAGTATAAATGGAAACAATGTTTTGAAAACTTTTTTCGGGAGTTTAAGTTAAGGATACGAAATACATGATGCCAATGACAAGGAAGAAAGACCATTAGAATTTACAATAATTTAATTTTAAAGCACATAATTCCAAAGTGATCAATGGCTGATGTATTTGTTGCGAGGAAACATTCGGAAACCTTTCAGAAGCCTTCAAATAGATGTAGTCAGGCCAATCCTATTATAAGCATTAATCTTCTGATCATATTTTGCTTCTTTAGATGACTTTACTCTTGCCTTGCTCTTAATAATATATCCCTCGAACTTACAAAGTGTAACAATTTACAAATATATTGTAGAAGTTATTCATTAGTTTAATTTTTTTTAACTTTTTAAACTGCGGTATTTATTACCTGATGAGTAATTGTTGTAATAAAGTTAATAGAAGGAATATAATGCTTCTTTTTCAAGGGCACTCATAAAGTAAGTGTATCATGCATTGCCATTAAAAATATTTATCTTAACCCATTACTGCCTGACGTCCCTTTTTAGGGACGTTTTTTAAAAATCCTCCTATTTCTACAAAAATGGTTCCTTTGAATCAAAATTTGCACTGATGTATCTCTGATCTTCATAGAACATAAAGAACACAAGAAGAAAGCAGAATTTAAAATTTTTTTCACTTTTTTAAAGTTGGAAGATAGAATTTTTCAGAAAAGTGCTTTTTAAAAAATTTTAAAAGAAAAAGCTTTAAAATCATAGTTTTTATTTTTTTTAAATTTCAATGCCGATATATATTACTGTTTATACATTAAATCAGTTGGGGTGTCCCTTTTTAGGGACTTATTTTTATTTTGGTGTAGAAATTAAAATTTTAGCCTGGAATTTTTTTCACTATTTTTCCAGTTGTTTTGGGGCTATTTACTATGTCTTTACCAAATATTTAAGAAAAATAAAAAGTTGGGCATTAATGGGTTAAGTAGAATAGATTTCGTACCAAAAGTAGGCAATTTTTGTTATCTACTTCTTAACACAACCTTCGGCTCAAAAGTAACACTTGCCATACTTGGGGTTGATTGAATAGTCAGTTTTAAAATGGAAATATGTCCAAAAAAGGGAAAATTGACATTTTGTACTAAAAAATCTAAGCTTTTCTCTAAATATGAGTAGTAAGAAGGGAAAAAGTAATTTCACCCTTTGAGTTTGGCAAAGTCGATGTTCATCCATTGTAGTTTTTATTTAATTTGAAATTTAAGTTATAATTAGCTTTTATTTTTTATTCTTTTTGCTGTAAACTAAGCTAAGAAATTGTCTACAACTTTTGTCTTTTTTATCCAGTGAATTTTGGACTCAATTGATACTCTATTTCAACTCATTAAACAGTCAGTCAACAATGAGTCAGTTTCATAATTCTTTTGAATTTTATTTGTCTTAGTCTTTCTATTTCCCCTTAAAGTGCTGTGAAGAGCAGAAATATAATTTAAGTGTCAATTAAAGTGGATTTTAAGATGTTTCCAACTTTCAACATCAACTTTATTCAACTGCATAATATTATTGAATAAGCTCATTTTTTCGGTAGATTTTCCTGTATTTTAAATAGGATTTTGATTTTCCAGTAAAAAAGTAATGGTTAAACAACACGGATATTTCATTATTAATAAATTTTTTTTCGTCTTCTTCAAAACCTGGTTTTGGACCCTTTATCAAGCTGGCGATTCAATTTTTAAGGCATATTAGTAGTAATAATTTAGCTCTCCATCGTCTAGGAATGGAAACACATTTGGGCTAAAGGGTCTTTTGGAACTTCCTTCTCTTCCAAACGCTTTACCGATATCTGCGGATGACATCATCAGTGGACACAGAGACGCGATCGAAGTTGTCGTTGCGATTGCTTCTGGGCAACTGATTCCGGTCCCCGATCAGCTTCGGTGTTTATAGGGAGGGGTGCAATTATTCAAGTTGACACCGGCCATGGTATCCGATATGTTTGCACAGTCCTAGTTGTTTCCAGGTCTTCGTTTATGGTGAAGTGATGACCCGTCAGGATTTTCATCAGGGGAGCAGGTGTAAGTCACGGGAAGCAAGGTTTGAAAAGAAGAAAGGCAAAAAAAAGCTTTGGGCCTGATAAATAACTAAGTGTTTTTGAAGGATATTTGGGAAATAAATTTCTTTATTCTCCACTGAGCTGTATCAAATCATTCATTTCAGATTACGAAGGAAATTTTAATGATCTCATATAAAAAATTAACTGATTTTGTAGGTGGTTTCAGAATAAAGACCGTTTGAAATTATTAATCAAATTTCAAAAGTGATTCGTAGTATTTCTTAGTAGGTTTTCAGCATACTATTGCAAGGGGTTTAAAGTAACGTTTAAATAAAATAAAAGAACCTTTTCGAAATTAGTATGTTTATGGAAGTAAAATACTACATTCCAGAATACTATAATATTTTACGTAATAATCGTGTGTGGTTTTTTATTCGTAATCGAATTTACAAGTGTCATTCTTTCCAGTCTGTAACAGTTAATTTATAAATCTATTACTGCCAACTCAACAACAAAACTTAGAATCCATGTTTACACTTCTAATTATTTATTTATAAACAAAAAACATTTAACAAATGATGAAAACTTTAAACAAATAAAATAAACATTTTATAGGGAAATATACAATTTTCATGCTTCACCAAAAAAATCATCCTAGTTACTTCAAGTTACGTTAAACTTCAAACGGGCATAACACTGAAACATTTCCATAGATATAGATAAAATTCAGTACTTTGCAATACTTTTGTGCTTACTATGGGTAAGCAATAATTAAGTACTATGGGTAGTTAATATAATTTTTATTAATATCTAAAGCCTTTGGTTAATTTAATCATTTAAATTTTTGGTTTCAAATTTAGCTCAACCTGAATTTTTTTGCTTCCTATTGTTTATACTTCAGTGCTGCTAAATACATACTTATACTAATACTTAAAAAATAATTTTACTTAATAATAAACTAAATTTGGGCAGAGGAAGTCTTAAGGAAAACGGTATCCCAAACGCACAAGATTGACAACGTCTCCAAAAACAAATGTTCATGAATTGCATCTTTTATACACTTGGAAACGAATAAAAAAATACTATCTCATAGTGTATTGTAGAAACCATAGGCATTGGGTCTGATTTTTGACTGAACCTCCCAATGACATAACACCTTAAACCTGACATAACCTCCCTGGCACTAAGTTAAAATAACTAAAAGAATGCACGTCCAAGATCTTCGGTAAAAGTGTTCGACATTCCCCTATAGTTTACGAGCGGACACCGAGGTCATTTTGTATTCGGAATCCGTCAAAATATGCTTTGAAGCAAACAATAGCATGTCCCTCTTGAAATAAATCACCCACAGATGCCAGTACACAGTGAAAGTAGAAGTAACATCCGGCAATACTGAGCTTGAGTAACTGACCATTGTCTTGGGGTTTCCTCTTCAGTTTTAAAGACAAACGTTACCTTCATGGCTCCCTTCATTGTTTTTCTGCATTTCTCGAACCATTTAAGATGCTTTACGCAGATTTTCCCAATCACCTCTTAAGACGGTTTCCTCATTGAAGCGTAATAATGCTTAAGGAGAAACTATATGAATTGCTTTGAAGTTAGTTTTGGACTAGGAATCTGAACTATGATGTGATGTAAAAGTAATACGCTGCATATTTCACTTTTCAAAGAAAGATGGGACAGCTGTGGTATAATTCAAGAAACGCTTTCTCTAAATCAACACTGAACAATTTTCTTATTTTGAAGGATATTTGGAAACGTTACTGTTAAAATTATTAGGAAGGTTATTCTGTGTTCAAAAAAATTACCACTTGACATTCTGTCAAAAACATTGCAAAGAACTTTGTAATGACTCATAATTAATAATTGTATAAGTGAATTAACTTGTATTTATAATTCATAGTTTTGCATGAGCTAGTTTTATCTGCAATTTTGACTTTCCATACGTGTTATACAAACCTTTCCATAGTTATTTAGTGAAAGTTTGATTTGCCAAACTGAGGAGAACTATAAAACATGAAAAAAAAATTAACCCTCCTATGTAAAGGACTGATTCAAAGATGCATCATAAATATTTCATCAAGTATTTAATACTAAAATCATAAAACATTTTAAAACTAGTATGGTGTCACTAATAGTCTTATTACATTAGGAACAGGAAAAGAAACATAGGGGAGAGTGTTGTACCTATGGACAAAAATCACGTTTGGATTTTTCTAAGACAGGTAAAATCACATTTTGACCATTTAAAGTGCCCAACCTATAATCCTAACCTTTGTGAGTAGAGAGATATTTTTTATTAGTCAAAATCTTGAAAATTGGACTTTTATTCATTTATAATAACTTGGAAAAATTTGTGTCCAAAGGTAGATCGTAAATGATCATTAAAACGAAGTTGAATGATAAAAGTCTTGATTTTTTACCAAAAACACAAAAATAACATGGTATTTTCAGATCAGAATTTAAGGTAATAGTTTCATCAATCATGCTGATTGATCTGACAACTTCCCTGATCCAAAAAACCCAATTCGATCGACACTTAGTTGTGCAAGCATTTGGTGGTAATAACAATAATAATTTGGTGGTAAATCTTCTTCAGTGGAAATTTTAAGTTTTTTTAATCATCATACTTAAATGCGATAGGGTGCTTAGGGTTTTACACAATATTTTAAATTATATTCCAAGTAGAATCATAAACTTAAAAAAGTAGTTTAGATCACAAAATATTTGATTTTTCATCTAAAATTCACTTGAAAATAATCGCTGACAAATATATTACCATTTAGAATTTAACAATTATTAAAATGTATTCAGTTAAATGAAACCTGATTCTAAAACGCCGATTATCTACAGACACCCACAAGAACGTGTCCGTAGGTACAACACTTATGGTGTTCGAAGGTACAACATCTGGTGTTTTTGCATTCAAAGTTCTATAAAAGATAAAAGAATTGAGATCTGACGATTTCTAATATCAAAACTAAAAAGTCAAAATCTCGGGGATTCCCCCATATATCCCATTTTATCATATCATAATCATAGAGGAAGAAAATAATTAATGTAGTGATGCACTAAAAAAAACTTTGAGCACCTAAAAACAGTATTTTTACTATAGAAAATTTAAATAATATTTTAAACAGCTGATTTCACGTTAGCAACTTAGATAGCATCTGTTTACATTCAAAATCGACCACAAATTCAAATTCACATTTTTCCCGAATTTTAATATGAGGTGGCTGAAGGTACAACCGTCCGTAGGTACAACACTCTCCCCTATGGATAAAACATACATGGAAAAAAGCTTTAAACACCTTTATACTATATAAAAATTCGTACGAAGTTTAGTTTGTTTAGAATATTTCTAAAGGATTTGGGATAAGTTAACATTTGTTATCTTCAAATACAACTTAAAAGAGATTATTATTTTAATGGATATAGAGGAACATAATTAGTTTATTCTGTGTTCTCTGGATATATCAGAAATCTGTATAAAACTTACCATTTTAAATCTTAACAGTTCATATTTTAAACAATTAATTTACACTTTATAATATGAAACTTGAAACTATATAAATAAAGAAAAGGATAGAAAGCACTTTGATGTGGCTTAGTTCTAAAATTAAGAACATCTGTGCTGTGTATTAAGTAATAAATATATCACCAGATACATTATTAATAAATTATTTTATGATAATAAATCATACAAGAGTTATTATTTAGCCTAATATTTTATCAAGCTGAAAACTAACTCTATTCCCCAGTTTTGAACTTTTATTTAATATGAAGTTTATTTAATAAAGCAGCAAAATCATATCGGTGAATAAAATTTTTCGTTAAATATTTTCGTTTTAAGAGATAGAGAGTTTTAAGATATAAAGAGTTAAAATAATATGTTAAATATTTTACTCCTATAAGTCTATATCTATTTTCCTGATGAAAAAATCGTAGTCTGAATCATTTGACATTTTTGTTACAAATTATCCACACAACCTCTAACAACAAGTTCCAGAAGCATATCTGAGTCTTTGAAGAACAGTATGCGCTAATATAAGGTTATATTCTCAATAGATTATCTGACAATAAATAAGCCCTAGTCGGCCGTTATAGGGTTTTCTCGATGCTGTATTTCGTGTATTCTACAACTATTGTGTAATTTCTACGATTCTTAACCGTCTAGGATTTCTAGAATTGGGCATTCGTCTGGCAAGGAACAAATGTAATCTCTTGATAGGGTTATACTCGTTTGTTTTCGTCAAAGTAACCATTTCCAAAGGATGGGCTTAAGAAACATTTTCGTGTTAATGTCTTGTCTCAATTTTACTTTTGGTCAACCTAAGATAAAGAGCTTCAAATTGCTGAAAAAATTGTTACTAATGGAGTAGGATGTATCATGTTATTTAATTTGACCGGCTGTGTTTATTGAAGGCATAAAATATTTTTAACTCATATAAATTGGAAGAAAAATCGATTAATATGAGTGTTTATTCAGTTATCGAAAAAAGTGTTTTTAAAAAGTTAATTATTTTTTTCAACACATAACAAACCATAAAACAACAAAATAAAAAATACCAGTAAAATATATCAATATAAATGGATTTTAAAATAACACAAATTTTTAATGGAAATAATAAGTTAATTGTAAATAACATCTCTTTTACGGTAATTACTATCAATCAGGGTTCGATTTTTTGTAAGGAAAGGTGCCCGGAATGGTAACCTTGTAGGGTCAGTAAAGCCAAATGCATTCATTAAAAAGAGCAATGTGTAGAACCAATCGTCAAATTCACTGCAATTAAACTCTAACGATGCCAAGTTGTTTAGAAGGAAGTATATGTAACTCACATTTATATTTACTTTTAACGCAATCATTAGTTTTTTATTTATTAAAAAATTAAGATTACATCACAGAAAAATTAGATGTTCACGCAGAGAAATCATGTCCTGATTAAAAAAATACAGAATGTATGAAAATAATAATGAAAGCCTTATAAGTATTAGACATACAGGGTGTTTCAGATAAGTGTTTCATAACTTCTAGGAGGGGTGGGGCACATCTAGTGGACTAGGGGGGTCGGAAATGCACCCCTAACGAGCTAAGGGTTTTTATAATCGGACATGAGAAGTTGTAAAATTCCCTTTGGAAATTGATCCGTAACCTTTTAAGATCGAATTTAAACCATCGATCCAGGTCTTTGTTCCATAAAATCAGTTAAAGAGCTGAAATTTCAGCTCCCTATAATTGGTTCTTATGTAGGAAATGCACACCCTGCAGTCTAAAGCTCTCAGTTTTCGCAATCCGGAAAACTGCGCATGCGTTAAAAGTTAATCAGGAAGATGTTATAGATTTTAAGATAACTGAATCTCCCCTGGAGCAGTCGTAAGATGCTTGCTTAGAATGGCGCAGTGATCCTTGGTTCTCTCGCCGGTTTTTATTTTATTAAAAAAACTTATATATTTTCCAAAAGAAATTTCAACCAACCTATCAAAGCAGACTCGGCTAAAACTGACAGCTTAGATACAGGGTATTGTCTTTCAAGATAGCTTATGTGCTCAAACTTGGTCCCCTTATATATTTGCCAACAGGAAAAAGCCGCTGCGTACTTTTACCCTCTTTTCCACTACACTAGACGAGTTTGTGAAAAATTTCACGAACTCGTCATGATATTCCGTTTTCGAGCTTACGGAATTAATCCGTGAAAAAATCACGTAAACGAATGCGCAAAAATACGACTTTTTTACTGAGTACGAAACAGGCTCCTTAAAACAAACGGAGATGAGAATCTCCTTCAAGTAAAATACCCCCTTGTCATCTCGGTGGGGGAGTCAAGAGGAATGGGAATGCCCTCAACAACGGAATTGATTTCATCCCCAATACCTGCTGGGGATGTCCCGGTTTTTCTCCCGTTATTGAACAGGGAAGATTATGGATGTCCCGGCCATCTTGTCAGGACACGCGTTTATTGCGAGCAGCGCGAAATGAAAAAGTGTCACTCACAGGGCGGAAGGGGACTCGTTGCAAAAAGGCCAACCACCTTTCAGACGGACAATCGCATTGATGGGAAACGCTCGCAGAATACATATTAAACAAATCCCCGCTGCGGGTTTCTAATTAGTATTGGCTGATGCATGTTGTGATAAGCGGCCAAATATTGTGGTGGGTGGGATATGAAGGTGGGATCATCTCGGAACGTGTATTAAAAGTTTGGACGGAATTTTGATGTTGTCAGCTCGGTGAAGGTTCAGAAGGGAGGAGTAAAAATAACATTAGTGGAGATGATGGGTTATTAAACGGTGAGGTTTGTTGAAGGTGAGGAAATTAGGCCGGTTTCATTTGATTGGACTGCGTCTTCTGAGTTTATTGGAGTTTTCCTCGGGTATTAAAAATACCCATACTTTCCAAATGATGTTATTTCAAGTGAATCTTATAAAATTTAAGTTCAATTTAAAGTAGAATATATGCAACTTATTCCAGTTTTAGGTTTGTAAAAGTGGAAAAAGTTAAAAATAATCCCCCAAAATATAAAAGCAGGGGTGGTAATATAATTAATAATACATCAATCGAGAAGAAAATGCTCAGTTTTTCAGTAGAGTTAGAATATTGATTAACAATTTTATTTATAAACGGTCAGTTATTGGTGATTATAAATTTTATAATTGATACTTGAAAAAGTGTAGACTAATTATAACATTTTTAGTATAAAAATATATAAGCTATGTAACCAAATGAGTCAAAGGGAATGAAAAAAACCCTAGCATCTATTTTTAGAGCAGCATGAAATTACTTGCAGATTATTTTAATGACTGCAAATTTTACAGAAGTAAAATCCATGTTAGAAAACAAAATAATAAATACAATAGTGTCCAATATATTAGAGAACATTTTTTCACCATCCCCTCAAAATATTTTAATAAGCATGTTTCTAAAAGCACGCAGAATTCATTAGTAATAATCGTCTCAAATCTTTACAAATTGATAGTATATTGTTCTCCTGATATTTTTAGCAAGTGAGGAGGAAAAAATAAGATAAGAAGTAGAATTTCTAATAACAGAGGTGATATTGGCTCATTGCTGCTCTAAAACTTGACACGATCTTTCGAGAAGCCTTTAAAACGACATCAACGCGCAATATCACAGCTGTAAGAAATAGCGTCCGAAGAAATTTGAATTCATTTTTGGATAGGAGCTCGTGAGCAATTTACATTTTCTACAGAAGAAGGCAAGTAGCGCGTATTGTTGTCAAGACCAGTTGAAGGAGTTCTCCTTTAAAGAAAACGATCTCCCAAAACGCATTACTTAAGAGTACGTGAGTCCATTCAAACTTATGAAAGAATTTCGATTCGGAATGTTCCAAAAGGAAACCTCCCAAGAAACATTGCGTTACACTGAAAATAAATCACAAGCAACTCCTATCTAATTTTGCTGTCATCACGACATGACGGCGTTTGAAAAAATAAACTTTTCCATCTACTATCAGGTGCTATTGGCAATCTCTTCTCTCAATAGGAGATCCTTTTCAATAGAATTGACTCAAAAGCAAATCTAAAAACTATAATCTATCTTCAAGAGCCTGGACACAATGAAGTGTGTGATGACACCTGTCAATTTTTAATAAACTCGCGCGTCTTTTTGTGTTATTTTCAAACCGGCTCTATTGGGCACTGATACTTGTTTCCGAGAATCGAGGTTTTGTGTTGTTCAGAAGAGCAATGACAGAAGTATGGAAGATATATTACAGCTATTTAATTGAATTTAGAGTTTTGCGGCTCACGAAGCCTATTGTTTTCTGGCTTAAATGTCCCCTTTTGTGTGGTCAAAATAGTATCAAAAGTGTACGAATGTCATGCAGTTAGGAAATATTTTTTACTCTGCGAAGAAGGGATTTAGTGCATGGAGTTTTTTGAGTATGCGAAGAGAGATTTTTTTGTAGGTATAGCGGAGATCCGTGTATCTAGAGCCACACACTTAAGTTAAATAATATTTAATTTTAAGTATTCTTTTTTAGCTGGGTGAATGGGAACTCCAATTGTTATGTTATGATCCATTTTTAAATATTTTAGGAAAATGATGTGACTAGTTTTTGGTAAAAATAGTTTTTCTTTTTAGGTGTAAATAAGTTACTTTTTGAAGCTGAGCTCTTATATTATTTTTTCAGGGGTAAGTCAAAAGGGCCATATGTTTTCCTTGTACCTAGGGCCGGCTCTAAGTAAAGCCACTATCATATTCTAAATGATTTAATGCTACAAATGAATGATCTGTAAGTTTTATTATCGTGTTTTAATTCGAATAAAATAAAAAAAAAGGGTTAAAATGGTTGGAACTGAAATCGAGCAACAAACTTTGAGTGATGATAGGAATCATCAAGATGAACAGGTATTAATATAGAATAGGGGATACCTAATCTCTATTTTTATTGAACTGGTATTGATAGGAAGACAGATCCGAGTGCACAGATTGAGGAATAAGAGTTTCAGAGAAGGATATAAAAAAACGAATTAAAGAGTTAGTTAAACAGGTTATTTAACACTTTATTTATCTTTCTATCATAAGCTTTTAAATTAGAGATACTTAAAAATTAGGGATTGAATTGATTTTTCTCCAGGATGTGTACATTTGTACAGATAATTAAATGAATTGTTACCGTTTCAGTCGGTTTTGAGTAATAAATTGCTTATATATGTTCTGGTATAATTTTTTGTATTAACTTGTATTTGGTATAAATTTTCCACACTATAAAATCGAATAATATTTTAAATTTTAGGATTTCCTCTTAACAGTACTGTAAATGAATAATTTCTTTTCAAAATTTAAGTTAGCATCTTTACTAATATTTTTACTGGGATGTTTAACTTTTATGCAGTTGCCTTATGTACAAAAGCTTCCAACCCTTGGCACAGTAACAAATTGCACATTGGACCATTTTTGAATCGAAAAAAAGTTTCTGCTTCAATATATTTCTTATAATATAATGAGCATTTAATAATTCAAATGATAAGTAAAAAGTGTGAAGATGTGTGCATATCAGTTTCATAACTTGAAACAAGTTTTGAGGCTTAGTTTGGGGGCTTTAAAAATAGGTAGCCCTAGGCACACGGATCTCCCCTATATTCTGACACATTTAATACAACTTTCCCCCGATATGACTAAGCTAATGCTTGAGAAATATTTAGTCACCATTTCACATAGTTGCATAGTATAATTTTAAAAATATATCTTATTATTGGCTCCATTATTTTAGATGTGGTCGTGCTATGATTAAGCGAATATTAAATGGATTTATATTTCATAGCTATATTTCTTTTACAAATGTATTTATTTAAGGTCAATTAATTTTTTGAATAAAGTGAAGGATCACGACAGAGAATATCTAGTTATCTCTGTGTTTTTTAAACAGTATCATTCATTCAAAAGTTAGTTTTACTGTTTTACTACATTATAGTACAAACATGTTCCATTTAGCTTCAATATGACAAAAGACTGCAAAATACACAGAGGTTAAAAATTTCATGGTTGGATAAATTAGAATCAAGGATATACAGCAAAGAAATCTATGTGTCCATATCAGTTGTATTAGAAATACGAATTGATTAGAATTCACACTTTCAATGTTTTTCTTTCATTTTTGAGATTCTGGGTTCCCATAATTTTCATCATTTTTAATACATAAATATTAGGGTGTCCCTTAAAAATCGAAAGTCGGGGAAACTTTTGAGACACCCCCTAATTTTTTTCCTTTTGGTATCCTAAGAAAGTGTGCAAAATCTTAAATCGATCAGAAAATATTAACACGTGCCTCAAACGGCCTAAAGTTCGGAAATTTCGACATTTTTTTCATTTTTTCGAGAATTTTTAAAAATTCCTTAAAATATTATTTTGTCGAATAATAGGGCTTTAACACATCTAAAAATTCATGTTTGACCGTTTTTCATTCCTAGCTAGGCGAAATTACCCAGCTTTTAGCCTGGTCATCAATCGGAAAATCATCAAATTTGCCCATTTTATACTGAGTATAGAGGATACAAAAGTCAGTGGGGAATGACTTATAACCACGTAATTCCATAACTAGGTACCATTTGTAGACGATATTGATGTGTAGATAAATTATCTGGAGCATTAATTAATTTCTAACATTTTAATTACAGGCGCCATATTGGATTGCATTACCCCTAAAAAAATTCTGCGATAAACGTCATGGGTTTGTTTGGTATTGGGCAATGCGTATTACACTACTCGACAAAAAAATAGGGTCAAAATGTAAATGACACAACAAAAGCAGATTCTTGTGTAAAATGGTCCCCTGAATCCAAATCCGATCCCCGTTTTTCTCCACCACGTCAAAATTTTCGGGGAACAGCCCCTCCCCTTTTTTACGTTTTTCGACGACTTTATAACTTTGAACTCGATTTTCAGGGTCATAAAACATTGCCTTAGTCTTCAAATTACACCCCAGGGGACAAGAAAGGTTCAAATTAATAAAATATGGATATTCATAACAATTGGATAGGTTTAAGGGGTGATTACCCCCCTAAAAACGCAAAAAAATCGTTAAAAATAGAAGGATTTGTTATACCCTATTTATTTTGCTTATTTTTGAAGCAAATAAATTTTAAAGGGTCTTAACCCTTCCCCAAGGACCCAAATTTAATAATGATACGCGGCAATGATTTTTAGGAAAAGCGGTTAAGGAGTTATCGCCCCCGAAGCATCCGCGGAAGGGTTCAGAAGGCTTTCTGAATCGCGCTGGCGTCCGCGCGCTCAGTGAGTAATATCCATGCTTTGAAAAGTCACAAAATGAGAATTTTCTTATATTTTAAGACATTACTTAGTGGAAATTCTATATTTTGATAGTTACTGGCCAGTTTTATGGAGGTATTCCAGCCGTGCATCTAATAACAAATTGAAACATGGAATACCTCCATAAAACTGGCCAGTTACTATCAAAATATAGAATTTCCACTAAGTAAAGTCTTAAAATATAAGAAAATTCTCATTTTGTGACTTTTCAAAGCATGGATATTACTCACTGAGCGCGCGGGCGCCAGCGCGATTCAGAAAGCCTTCTGAACCCTTCCGCGGATGCTTCGGGGGCGATAACTCCTTAACCGCTTTTCCTAAAAATCATTGCTGCATATCATTAATAAATTTGGGTCCTTGGGGAAGGGTTCAGACCCTTTAAAATTGATTTGCTTCAAAAATAAGCAAAATAAATAGGGTATAACAAATCCTTCTATTTTTAACGATTTTTTTGCGTTTTTAGGGGGGTAATCACCCCTTAAACCTATCCAATTGTTATGAATATCCATATTTTATTAATTTGAACCTTTCTTGTCCCCTGGGGTGTAATTTGAAGACTAAGGCAATGTTTTATGACCCTGAAAATCGAGTTCAAAGTTATAAAGTCGTCGAAAAACGTAAAAAGGGGGAGGGGCTGTTCCCCGAAAATTTTGACGTGCTGGAGAAAAACGGGGGTCGGATTTGGATTCAGGGGACCATTTTACACAAGAATCTGCTTTTGTTGTGTCATTTACATTTTGACCCTATTTTTTTGTCGAGTAGTGTTATTTGAGGTTAATAATCTCAATTAATACTAATAAAATCCGTATATCACATTTTAAAACTCTTTACTCAATTCGAATGACCAGTATATCTCGTATTACAAGCTTAAACCACGATTTCATAACTATAATTATTCTTAACGCATAAAAGGATCAATCGAAATTCTAGAAAAATATTGAACAACTAGACTTCAGCGTATTCAGAAGTATGGTATTGTATTGTTAAAAAATTGAGGTTGATAGAAAATTATCCGCTCTTCATCATAATGATTGAGCCTACTACACCCAGATTATCCATGTTTTTAATCATGTCATTAAATATGTTTCTAGATACTGTTATTTGATACATAAAACTACCGGCAATTCAGAAAATTAGTAACATGAAAGCATATTAAACATTGATATTTGGTTCTTAGCTATATTAATTACAGTTTCTGTCACAATATTTCTAATACTAACTACAGTTTCTGTAACTCTTCAACTAGTCTTAACATTTTTTCGCACTGTACGATTTTCATCAGTTTCATCATCACGTCCTTGAAGAGAAATTAGGTTTAGAATTGATTTTTTGAGAAGTTTCTTTATAAAATTAAATTATTTTAAACCCTTAGTGTATTATGAATGAGTCTAAGCTGTATAAATTTTATAGAGTGAAGTGTAGCTCTGACTTAAAAACTGATTTTAAAAAAGGACAGGTTTCAGCAATCATTGTTAATATTTAACATATTCTCAAACACAATATCAGTATCTAATAGGTTTTTCATGCTGCAGGAATATTTTATGCTCTTTATGCATTCAAATTATGATAAAATACTAGAACAGTCTTTAAGCATAGTTAAATACTTATATTCTGAGTGCAGTAGGCTCACTCATCTTGAAGAGCGGGTTAATTTTGTATCAACTTCAATTTTTCAACTAAGTTTCAGAATACAATACTTCTGTATGTACTAAAGAACGTCTAGTTTTTCAATATTTTTCTAGAATTTCTCTTTTCCCTATTATGCATTTAGAATTTTATCACTATATAGTTATGTAATAAGAATAAGAGATATATACTGGTCATTCGAATTGAGTAAAGAGTTTTAAAATGTGATATAAGGATTTTATTAGTATTAATTGAGATTAGTAACCTCAAATACGCATTGCCCAATACCGAACATACCCATACCGTTTATCGCAGAATTTTTTTAGGGGTAATGCAATCCAATATGGCGCCTGTAATTAAAATGTTAGAAATTAATTAATGCTCCAGATAATTTATCTACACATCAATATCGTCTACAAATGGTATCTAGTTATGGAATTACGTGGTTATAAGTCATTCCCCACTGACTTTTGTATCCTCTATTCTCAGTATAAAATGGGCAAATTTGATGATTTTCCGATTGATGACCAGGCTAAAAACTGGGTAATTTCGCCTAGCTAGGAATGAAAAACGGTCAAACATGAATTTTTAGATGTGTTAAAGCCCTATTATTCGACAAAATAATATTTTAAGGAATTTTTAAAAATTCTCGAAAAAATGAGAAAAATGTCAAAATTTCCCAACTTTAGGCCGTTTGAGGCACGTGTTAATATTTTCTGATCGATTTAAGATTTTGCACACTTTCTTAGGTTACCAAAAGGAAAAAAATTAGGGGGTGTCTCAAAAGTTTCCCCGACTTTCGATTTTTAAGGGACACCCTAATAAATATTGGTTTCCAAATATAATTACCACGTTAACTGTCTACATTAAAATTTAAAAATATTATCATTAATTCTTTAAGTTCTAAGCGTTTGAAAAATTACTGCAAATGTAATCCTTGAGCCCTTCTTGATTATCGCCGGCATTCACAAAGTGTGAGCGCCCCGTTGAATTAAAAAAACCGCCTGTGTAAAAAAGCTATTTATTTCTTAGAAAGTTATCATTTAAGGGGCGAGGTTAAGCATTTTTAAACAACACACATGTTTTAAGATTTTTCTTGGAACGTCAAACACTGTCATTAGTGAAAGAGATCATTTCCTTTTATGACAGTTTCCGACTAAATTATGACAGGTAAAAGTTTTCGATACCCCATAAAACACCTTGTTAATCGTCGAAAATACTCAGCTTTTAATTTTTAAAACACCCAAATTAACGTTCTTGATTCACGGAACTTTTTCTTTTTATTTGTACTTTTGACTATTTTTAGTACGCAATCAATGGAAAATATCGATTCTTTGGTAACAATTTATTCGGATTATTATGTTTCCTTTCCTTCGAATGTGGCCAATTGAAATAAAATCACTACCAATAAAGGTTTCCACGTCTAGGTGTTTGTAATAAGGTATGAAAAGCGTGTCTTAAAACTACATCTTATATTCCGATTATGTATTACATCTGATATCCCGATTTGTGTATCCTCTAATTGACTTAAAGATGAAAAATATCTCAATCAATCACCAAATGTTTGGAAATTTTGTTTTACAAATAAGCTCAATTTCAAGATTTCTTTCACCTGTAGTAGAACTCTTATTTTCGGAGAGGAATTATGAGGAAAATAATGGAATGTAGGGTAAGTGAGGGTTTTTTTAATTGGGAGCCATGAAGAAATATTTAGGATGCCTAGAGGAGTCATGGTTACGCTTTAACAGAAGTTAAAACGAATACCAAACGTTTTTCATTATAAATGCTAACAATACAAAAACTTGCTTTGTAATCAGGGTTTGAAGTTAATAATTATGAAAACCGGGAAAAACTAAAAATCGAATCAAAATATTTATTTTTCACTTTTAAAAATTAAACAGCGTTTTTCATCAAACATGAACATCGGAAAAAAACTAGCATCGTAATCACTACTGGTAATCATAATTTTAATGACCGCCTGTGATCATCTAATTTTTGAGTTTATTTCTGGTACTAAAGAACACTTTTTTCAAACGTAATATCGCCAACGAAGAGATATCTCGATCATACCGAAAAATACTGAAGAGAAGGTCGAATAAGATATACGGTTTTGGCGAGGTGTGAATATATGTTTTAGAGCTGTCGAGTTTATTTTTTGATCGAAATATTTTTTATCATGAAACGATGATTATTATCTGAATAAAACTGTATCGCTTAAAAGTAATCATGGTTTTTATCAAAATCAATAAAAATTAAAATCCGATCAAGTGTAAAACTAACTAACGAATAAATACCAATTAATAAATTCATATTAGGAAAAATTTTTTTAATTGTGAGATATCATAAGAGCAACAGCTCGTACATGACATCGAAAATTCATATTCCCGTGATTATTGTGACAACGCTATTGGGATTTATTTAGATATTACTAAACCATATCTATCTATATTGCTAATCATTAAACCATATTTTGATGAATAAATGTGATCGGTTAATTCAAACCACTCATTTTGATCAATGAGCTGTATTCAAAAGTCTTAGTATTCTTATACTAAGTAAAATATTAGCACTTACGGACATAAAGTTCTAACCGTCTCGAGAAAAGCACGTCTTGAAGAAGGTTTGGAAACCACTGACTTGAAGGAACGTCTACCACCAAGAAAAGAGTTGACTTAGGGGTATTACATAGCTGGAACCATTGGAAAAAAAATTATTTTTTCTATATTACTTTCTCGTTATTATATTGGTGAGTATTACGATGAAATATTCCAAAAAATAATTCCAAATAATGAAGTGAATTAATACATTTTTAATCTTATACATGTAAGTTGCTTTGAAAGGAACATGTTTATTTTACTTTGCTTATTCATGGTATTTAGTAAACTATTTTTTTATACCATTTTTTTTAATTCGTAAATGTGCTAAAATTTATCCTCGGGTTGGTTTTTTCGGGTTTTTCAATAAAACCCTGAAAAAAACCATGTAAAACTGGGTTTTTTCGGAAAAAGTGTGGGTTTTTCCGGAAAAAGGGTGGGTTTTTTCAAAAATCAGTGGTTTCTCCTACATAGTAAGTGGGTTTTTTTTTCAAAAATCAGTGGTTTCTCCTACATAGTAAGTGGGTTTTTTTCAAAAATAAGTGGTTTCTCATACATAGTAAATGTTTTTTTTTCAAAACTACTTTCCTACTTGTAAGTGGGGTTTTTTGAAAAAATAAGTGGTTTCTCAAACATAGTAAATGGGTTTTTTCAAAAACCAGTGGTTTCTCCTACATATAGTAAGTGGGTTTTTTCAAATTTTAGTGAGTGTTTGTCATTCTGTGTCAAATGTGTTCTGCCAAATTAATGTTAGTTTTTCCATAGGTTTCATAACTTTCTTTGTACTATACCTATGATTATGGAATTTTAATATGTTCTGTGTCTTTATTAGCTGATCAAAACGGTGTATTACATTAAGGTTTGCGGTCATTATTACGGATTCTATGATAGTCCGATGCTTTACCGAAAAACTTCGATAATTCTTAAATAAAGCACAATATTTTTTAATAATGGTTTAAAAATGATTGTTTCTTAAAATATACGTCTATATGCACATCCTATCAGATTTTCATGAACATACCTTCCATATTTTAGTTATTAGAGTTCGAAAAAAAGTTCTCGGTATCGTTAAAAAACACAAGTCCGCATTTCGCTTATAAATCAATAATAATTATTTAAAAAAAAAACATTTTCGATACACTTATGAGTAAAGGACCGTTATGGCAAAGTTTTTCCAGAATTACGGGTTGTCACGGTGATTAGGACGTATTTCAGGATCTTTTAAAATAGAATGGAGTCTACTTGTCCATAATGCCAATCACTCTATTTTTTCCGCTGATTTCGAGTTCAAAGTTTGTTTCCATTTTGTTTGAAGTACGAGTGTTATACATCGTTGTAAAGGTGGTTTAAGAAAAATGTGCAAAAAGCCTTTAAGAAAATAAAAATTGCTAAGGGGTGTTCTCCATAGTGCGGGGCGTATTTCGGATCAAAGTTTGAAAGCGTAGTGAATCCTTTTTTCCCAAAGTCATTGCAGATTTATGAAATTCTAATATGTTGTTTGAGACATCGAGCTGATTACAACTATGTGTCGCACTAAGTGATCGGGTACATATTTCGTGATTTATATTAAGTTAAAGACGTTTCCGTAATCCTTAAATAAAATATATTTGCTTGAGATCGGTGTATGAAATGTTAATATCTTGTACCTGACGTCGTGTGGTTTAAAACGGTGTATTGCAATAAGGTGGGCCTCATACAGTAAGCGCTCTACAGTAGTCCGAAGTCTCTCCGTAATATTCAAATGACACTATATTAAAAATACCCATTCAATAACGAAAAAACCCACTGAATAACTTTAAAAAAAACTCCCTGAAATTGAAAAAACACCATTTAATTTTTGAAACTTAGTTTAAATTTTAAAAAATACCCATTAAAATTTTAAAAATATCCTAAACTTTGAAAAAACCCATTCAATTTTGAAAGAAATCTATTTAACTAAAATCTAAAATACTAAAATCTAAAAAATCCTCCTTTAAGGCGACTGCCTACGTTAAGAGAAGGTTTTTAAAAAACATTATATGAAACTTGAGTACATATTTTTTCTTAACCAATGTAGTTTAAATACTTAATATATGTAAAAATTACCCAAATTTTATAAAAAATATTTTTAAAAATAACAATTAATACTAAAATTTGACGGAAATTTAAAATTACGCCAACACTTCTATAGGTAAATATATAAAAGTTTTTTTGAAAATTCTTGAAATCACATGTTCCTTAAATACCAGTGCAATGACCTAAAAGCTAAGCAAAATTTTGAAAATTAAAGGAGCTATGCTATTTATCGTAAAATGAACCTCTTTTTTTTTAGATATTTTTTAAACAAATTTTATGATAAATAGCATAGCTCCTTTAATTTTCAAAATTTTGCTTAGCTTTTAGGTCATTGCACAGGTATTTATCTAAGGAACATGTGATTTTAAAAATTTTCAAAAAAACTTTTATATATTTATCTATAGAGGTGTTGGCGTAATTTTAAATTTCCGCCAAATTTTAGTATAAATTGTTATTTTTAAAAATATTTTTTATAAAATTTGGGTAGTTTTTACATATATTAGTTATTTAAACTACATTGGTTAAGAAAAAATATGTAAACAAGTCACATATAATGTTTTTTAAAAACCTTCTCCCAACGTAGGCAGTCGCCTTAAACGTCTTACATTTTGAAAAAAACCCATTCAATAATGAAAAAATAACAAATTTAAAAAACCAACTTAAATTTTAAAAATATCCTAAGCTTTTAAAAAACCATTCACAATATTGAAAGAAATCTATTTAACTTTAAAAAAAACACTGAAATTCGAAAAATAAATCCCTAATTTGTTTATAAAGTTTAAACTTTGAACTTTAAACGTCCTAAAATTTGAAAAACCCATTCAATAATGAAAAAAACCTTAATTATTGAAACCTAGTTAAAATTTTGAAAAAACCCACTTAACTGTAGTTCTTGGTATGATATTCCGTTATGTTTTTCTTCAATATCAAAACTGCCAAAATCTTGATTTTTTTGAAAAAACCCGAAAATAGGCCCAAAATGTGGATTTTTTTCACATGTTTTTTTTAAAAAACCCATTGGGTCCAACCCAGCCAACCCTGGCATTGATACACTTTCAATATCTCCAAAACTATCAAGGTTATTTAGGTCCTGCTTTTACGAAAAGTTGCCTTTATCCCCACAAAAAAAATTCTGCAGTTTTTCTATAAAAAAATCTGCAGGCCATCTGCAGTTATTTGGCCCCTTCATTCTGAAGAAAATCTTTAGATAACGTTCTTAAGAAAATCTTTAGATTATGGTTTCTAAAGAATTTCTTCAGAAAGAAGGGCCCAAATATAACTGCAGATAGTCTGCAGATTTTTTTTCTGAAGAAAATCTTAAGATTACTCAATGTTAAGCCTAAGGCCTAAGCCTACTTCCCCCATGCAACCATCTAACATATATGCTTGCACTTTGCAGTAGTCTTGCATCTTTGAACAAATGAAATTTTAAACCACAATATAAATAAAGGACATTCGGTAAATTAAATCATACCATATTGTTAGGTAGTCCCACAATTATCAGGAAAATTCATAATTCCAATCAGCATTCATTCAGGCACGCAACTAGTGTTGAAAACAAAACGTAAACATTGTTCTATCGATTCGATTCTGCAATCGATTCTCTAGGTTAGATTCGATTCGTTTGATCTCTGATATCGATTCGGTTCCCGAAGATTTGATTACCTAATTCTCGAGAAAGTAGTTTTCCCGCTATGAAATATTAACATCACAAATACGATCTTAAAGTGATTAAAATTTTAAATCAACAGTACAAATAAGAAAACTTTGATCGAGTTCTAGGAATCGATTCTTTTACGATTTAAATTCTTTTGAAATCGATTACAAGGCATTCAATATCAGTTTTTTTTCATTCTGTACGTAAAATGATAAAATTTGTTAAAGTTTAATATATTTTGAAGACAATTTGAAGATTCTGCTCCATCTGAAAAATGTCTGCATTCCTTGTCTTCAAAATTTCTGAAGATACATCGTCTTTAAAACATCTGCAAATTGTCTGCAAAAATTCTGAAGACAATTTAAAGGTAAATCTATGTCTGCGAAATATCTGTTAGTTGTCTTCAAAAATTCTGAAGATAGTTTAAAGACAAAGCAAAATCTGCAAAATATCTTAAAATTTTTGTAGAATTTCTGTAAAAAGTGGCTTTTTCTGAAGAAAATCTTCAGATTATTTTTAGTGGGGATATGCCTAAGCATAACATATGAAACCGTTAAGCTGTGTAATAAGTCTAAAAATTTTAGTGAAAGAAACTAAAAACTTTTTTCGTCAAAAATTTCAAAAGTAAATTTCTAAGTAAACAAGTCTTCCTAAAGCTATTCTACTTGGATTATAGAGCTCTGTAAATTCAAAAAACAAGTATATATCTTTGTTAGCAATAGGGGGAATACTTAAATTTTAAATAACCTTTGCCAATTTTTTGAATAAAGGTTTTTGTTCAAATACACAACAAATACGGCAAATTGATACACTTCTGGGGTACTTTGACACACTCGTGGGGAACATTGATACACTCGTGGAGAACATTGATACATATTAAGGTTTTCATATTTGCCCTGGGAGATAAATCTCTCAGCAATTTAAAGATAAATCAATTAAGAGTAAGTTAGATCTACAGTGATGGATATTTTAAATTAAATTTTCTAATTAAATTAATTAAATTTTTAATATATAGCTTATAGCATTTAATATGTTTTACTTGTTTGAGTTCTTTGCCAAGTTTAAAAAATCATTCATTTTAAAAAATTTTTGTTGTTACCATATTAACAATGATAAACCCAAATTGTACTTTAATTCAAATTTCAATTTTATCTTTTACATCTGAAAGGTATTTAAAACAGTCCTGGGCATTTAGATAAGAAAATAATCTTTCTGTAAATATTCTAATTATTATTTTATACCTGATAAAAAATATATCTTAAATTTTAACTTCCTACTCTGATGCCCTAAAATTTAACGGGAAGATTGCAATATGTTTCTTCACAGAAGCATTCATACTGGAAATCGAATATTTCAACCTAAAACGAAGAAAACTCGGATGATAAATAATGTATTAAGCTAGTTGAATGCATTCCAGGAGTTTTTCCAAGAGTCAACTATTTTTTAGATAAACATAAAACTATATTCCAAGAATTTCAGCAAAGATTTTTCTCCTTTGAGTTATCTCATTCTGAACTTTTGATTTAAATTTAAACAGGATTTTTCAATTTAAAATAGCGAATGGGACGGATTTAAATTAACTAAATTATATAAATTTAACTTTTCCCACGTATGTGTCTTATAGTAATAGTGTATGATATTGCAAAGCTTACACGGTAAATGAATGGTAATCAGGACAATTATTTTTTTACTTTATTTTTCTGTAATAAGATCCAAATTATTGTTTTGTTAACTGAGATATTTTATTTTTAGAGTGGGACTACCAGACGTTGATAATTTTTAGTCATTCGGACCATCTCCTCATTTTGTTTGCGACTAAACAGATACAGAGTTACCGAATTATTATATTTAGAGAACCTATTTCAGTCTTCAGGACACGTCTCATAATGAACAGAAAAGGTCGTCGTAATTTAGGATCCATAAATGTTTGGAGATCGTAAAAAGTATACCTCCTAAAAAACAGAAACACGAAAAGTGAAGTGAATTTCTTGATAAAAATGATGATTTAAAGATAGAATCCAAAAAGGGCCATAGTTTCCGATTCATAACTTTGTTTTATGAGTAAAAAGTTCTAACAAGCTCTTTTTCAGAGATCCAGCTTCCATATCTCAATGCAAAAGTTATTCCTATGATCAGACTTGGATATAAAAGATACTCGAGTTTCCTTTGTCCTTCCTTCTTGCAGGTATAGTATTTCTGTAGATATCGTAAATCCTCATTTCCTTGAGTGGGTTGCAGCATGTTAAGAGAAATGTACAATGTTTCTAACAACCTGCTTTTACATTGAGAGACTCGAGTACTTTCAATTGTAAACAACACAGTTCTTTGTAATCAAATTACAAATATCAAAAATAACTATTTAGTAAACACTGATTTCATCAAACTCTGATGGCACAAAACCAGCAAAGACTTAAGGTGTATGAGTTATGAAAATGCTCTTGGTAGTAATTTATGTAGTAATCTATCTTTCTAAAAATCGCCGACGGTGAGTATTAACACCTTAATAATAAATAGATTGCCAAGATTTGAAAACTATCCCATCTAAATTCACAGTTATACTGATGAAAACAATAAAATTTGGTGATACTAGAGTATTAGGTGTCTAGAAAAGCGTGTCTATTTTAACAGAATTGATAACAGAATATTGAACCCTTTTCCAATCCCTGTTCAAAAAGTATTAATTTAACATAATATTCATTGTTTTTTTTTCATTATATCAGTATGAAAAATAGCATGGGGTATTATCGTAATATTATCGTGCCAAAAGAAATACCTATACACTAGCACTAGTCGGCTAGACTAGTACTTGCCCTCCGCTCTGCTGATGAGTCCTAACAAGGAGGAAACCGGTCCACGGTTGGAGGCGACGCTTGAGAGTTGTGAGTTTACTCCTATTCACGTTTTATTCATTGTGGTGTGTTGTTACCAGTTTCATAGAAAAATATTGGTTCCATTCAACAATCTGGTAACATTTTTAATATGGAACAGAATATAATAATAATGTAGTTATTTGTATTGAGAAATATTGAAATTTTCTTGAAACTATAAGATAATTGTTTTTAAAATTAACTTTTTATTTTGGTTTATCTATATTGAAGTTAAGTTTATTATATCATAATAACAATTCCTATAGTTTTTCCTTAGCTCTATTTCCCACCATTTTAATTTCAATGGTATTATTGTAATATTATTCAAGTAAAGAGTTGAGATTTCCAGATGTAAAAAGCACAGAAGAAATTTCTGTTAGCTACGGAAATTTATTGTTCCTAAAGAGAGAGCCTAATTTCCATTTAACTGTATTTAAAATAAGGATTTTCCAAGAGTAATTTTGTTTGATACTATGTAATTTCAGTTCATTTTATTGATATGTAAAAGAAAATGAATGTTCCTTTGATTCGCCCACTCATTGACTGTAGCATTATTATTTTACTTGAGTGATACATGTTGTGTTTTACAATGAAGGAACATTTCCAAAGTGCTGAATAAAAATAAGGAATTTCAAACTTACATTTGAGATGTATTTATTTCAGAATACATAATTTATCTTTGAAATTTAAGTAACTTCTGTTAGCTATTTCCAAAGAAACTATTGAATTTGAGAAAAGCTTTTTGTTTCATCGCCTATTTGTTTCAGACAAATAGGTTGGATTCCAGTCGACAAATAAATGAATTGCAGACTATTTTAATGCCAATAATCTTGTAAGCTAAGACATTTTAATCAAGACCTGCTTTTAAGTAATATTCGAAATAAATAAGGTTTTGAATGTTTAAAGAACTTTTAAAACAAATTTTAATATATATTCAGATTTGTTAAACCCCCAGAGAGAAAACTATTAATCTTTAAGCTAAATCTTTAACACATCTTAGGCACATGGACATAAGATTTTTTTATAAATTCAAATTGTTTTTATATTTTATTAATATGGTTTATTACATGGCTTAAATAAACACATTACCTAATGAATTATATTATTTATTCCAATTAGTAAATATTATTTTCCAATTTCATGATGGAAAATATAGCTAATTTTTCTTCTAACTCCTACAGTCAAATATTTTTTTAAGTTTGGAAATGGTAGTTTTTTGTGTGTTGTACTACATTTTGTTTTTTAAACTTGAATATTTTGCTTTATATACCTATTAAAATTACTTTTTATTGAGTTAAAAATTTCGATTCAGTACAAATGTTACTGAAACTCGATGACTGAAAGTAGAATTTGTCTGTATCATTACCTCTTTAGAAACAGTCAAACATCATACATGTGGTTAAAGAAAAAATCACATAAATCTTTACCGATATTTCAAGCTTAAATATCATAATAAATAGACATATCAAGATAATAAAACACCGATAAACCAATCTTTACTTAAGGTAAGATTTACGTTATAATTTTTCGGATTAAAAGAGTGATGTAGCTGGGCAGTTATCATCACGAATGATTCATCCTTAACTTTAACTGATATGACCTTGAATTCAATTTTATTTCCCTGATTAAATACCAACATTAGTTAATTATAATAGTTTGGGGATTTCAGACGGCGAGTTGAAGTTAAAGTTATTTTTCCCTCATCCGATTAATTTCACTTCAGTTGCTTTTCAATGCAAGGGAAAGATTAAAACCTAATTCGACGGCAATTGCCAGGAAAAAACTCAAGTTTGATTGCGATATCAAAAACTTGAGGCGTATAACAGAACGGAAAGTTTTCCTTTAAAACCAACCTCTTTCCGAAGTATTTAATACTTGCGTTGGTAAATGATGCGAGAGGCATTATTCAAAGAATTCCTAAATCTGCCCCTGCCCTATTATGTGTCGTTTATAAAAGGATCAGCAACTCTCTTTTCGCATCATTATTATAATATCGTATTAAGTGAACGGTTATGCGAATCATTAGTGAGACCTTACGAAGCATTACCAAGTATTCGACTTACACTTATTTTACTCAGTTTGCGAGAAAATCTCGGGCCTAACCGAAAATATGCACTTTAAAATGGTGGATGGAATGCCAAGAGCATTTGTGAGAAATTGCGGTGCGAAAGTTTTGTTGATTTTTCAAGCTACTGATTTGTCATACAATTTTCGATTTTTTCTTTAATCTTCGAAATATTCCTTTAATACGCATGTTGAATTGGAAAGTGATTGAAAATAGATTACCAGTAAAAATCAACCGCAATCAGTAACTAAATATCACTTATTATTTGATAAATATATCTCAATTAAGTTTCAATTATAATTTTCATTTGAGAGATTTAAGTGAATTCATAGTTCAAATAACAAGTGTCCATATTTTTTGAAATTGTTAATCCAGGTTTACATGCAGTGATTCTATTGACACGACTGTCACGATTGTTTGAAACTTGTAAATTCGATGGCGTAACTACTACGTCATAGCACTAAGGACCAATGACAAGGCAAAATTTTAAATCGATGAGGAAAACGATAGATAAAATTTTAACATTTTTCCCCTGGATGTCCCCAATACTGCATGTAAATTGATGTCAAGTTAGTACTGTTTGGCATTAGAAAACTTGGGTTTTAATAATCAGTAGCTGATAAGTAATAAACATATAGGAAAGTGGTACTTCTGGAATCGATGAATAAGACCAGAAGGATATATATCAACGTTTTAATCCGTAATCAACATGAGTAAAGATTTGCAGACAATTGTTTTGGGGATCACGAAGGAACCCTTTTGTCAACATTATTGACCGTGGATTTTGGCATAATATAATTGATCGTATCTTTAATAAGACTTTAAAGTACACCTAAAGTACCCTAAAAAATCTAATCACATTTCTAACAAATTAACAGTCCTACCATATTTAAACTAAGTAAGATTTCGGGTTTCTAATATTCTTTTAAAAAATTTTTTTTTAATTCTGTTTTCTCCCCCGTGTTGACAAAATTACTTTTCCTAGCCTTAAAGACCCTATCAAAACCCTTTATAGATGTGGAATATAAAGAATTTTTTGTTTATATGTGGTTTATCCCCACTAAAAATAATCTGAAGATTTTCTTCAGAAAAAGCCACTTTTTACAGAAATTCTACAAAAATTTTAAGATATTTTGCAGATTTTGCTTTGTCTTTAAACTATCTTCAGAATTTTTGAAGACAACTAACATATATTTCGCAGACATAGATTTACCTTTAAATTGTCTTCAGAATTTTTGCAGACAATTTGCAGATGTTTTAAAGACGATGTATCTTCAGAAATTTTGAAGACAAGGAATGCAGACATTTTTCAGATGGAGCAGAATCTTCAAATTGTCTTCAAAATATATTAAACTTTAACAAATTTTATCATTTTACGTACAGAATGAAAAAAAACTGATATCGAATGCCTTGTAATGGATTTCAAAAGAATTTAAATAGTAAAAGAATCGATTCCTAGAACTCGATCAAAGTTTTCTTATTTGTACTGTTGATTTAAAATTTTAATCACTTTAAGATCGTATTTGTGATGTTAATATTTCATAGCGGGAAAACTACTTTCTCGAGAATTAGGTAATCAAATCTTCGGGAACCGAATCGATATCAGAGATCAAACGAATCGAATCTAACCTAGAGAATCGATTGCAGAATCGAATCGATAGAACAATGTTTACGTTTTGTTTTCAACACTAGTTGCGTGCCTGAATGAATGCTGATTGGAATTATGAATTTTCCTGATAATTGTGGGACTACCTAACAATATGGTATGATTTAATTTACCGAATGTCCTTTATTTATATTGTGGTTTAAAATTTCATTTGTTCAAAGATGCAAGACTACTGCAAAGTGCAAGCATATATGTTAGATGGTTGCATGGGGGAAGTAGGCTTAGGCCTTAGGCTTAACATTGAGTAATCTTAAGATTTTCTTCAGAAAAAAAATCTGCAGACTATCTGCAGTTATATTTGGGCCCTTCTTTCTGAAGAAATTCTTTAGAAACCATAATCTAAAGATTTTCTTAAGAACGTTATCTAAAGATTTTCTTCAGAATGAAGGGGCCAAATAACTGCAGATGGCCTGCAGATTTTTTTTATAGAAAAACTGCAGAATTTTTTTAGTGGGGATGTTACATTGGTCAAACTAAACGTACTTTTAAACTTAGAGTTAAGAAACATGAAGGTTATGTAAAAAAGCAAGAATTTGAGTGAGCAAGTATTGGGGTGTAAACAATAATTTTAATTTTTCTTCGGCCATTATTATTAAAAATTGTAAATATACTCTTGACCTTATTTTTTAAGCTTATTACATTAACAAATTAATTAATTAATTTTCTGATTGTTGTATTTGTTTATTAATGTTCTTTTGTTCATGTTGTCTGGCTTTTGATGGTTGTTGAGTGTTCTTTTTTGGGACTTATTCTGTATTGATCAATGTAACTGAATCTAAAAAGGTTTGTTTTGTCTTAAATAAATAAATATTCAGATTTTCTAATAAATGATTTAAATTTTGTACCTTATCTTTCACCTGTTTGGAAATTGTAAAAGGTTTTGGTAATTTAGCTTTATTCTTTATTATTAAAAAAATCATATTGAAATTTAATTGCAACTGCAACTTGTTGTATCCCATGAATTTTCCCCCTTTCTATGTGGAGGTTGTATTTGATTCTGTTTTATACCGACGCCTTGTCATTTGTTTTGCATTGACGAAGGGGAAACTTTGATCCCCGAAACAATTGTCAGCAAATCTTTACTCATGAGGAGTGATCCCGCAACAAGTGATCTTTGTGGATACAAATAAATGATATAGTTTTCAGAACAAAGGAATAAAATTTAATATCGAAAATTGGTGTTTAATGTCTTCCATACGCTCTGCAATGAGAGCCTCTATACGACAGGTCATCGAATCAAACAGATTGAAATTTTGACTGAGGAGGTGATTTTCATCTAAGATTCATCCCAAACACAACGTTTGCCAATATTGGCAACATAACAAGCATTTTAAGCATGAGGACAAACCAACGAAATTTTAGTCGAGCTCCATAGGTGAAATTTTGGTTCCTATTCTCTTTCATCCCGTGCTGACGTGACTATAAGGGGTCATGACCCGAATTTTCAACTCGCCTTACCCTTTTTGAACATCTCCTTTCAAACCCAAATCAATATTGTCCAGTTTCCTTTCATCTGACCAGCGGTAAAACAGTGTGAAAAATTTCTCTCCGGGAGGCCTAACATTAATAACATTCGTTAAGGTCTAAGGGGTATAATGACATCTAATGACAAGATAATCAACGGTAGACAACCTTCTTACAAGCCCTTAACGTTCCGTTACAGGCCCCCAAATATACGAATAAATCAGTGGTTGAGAAGACACTGCTCCGCTTGCGCATGTGCTATATCTCTGAATTTGATATAATTTCATAATCAAACCATGAACATACCCTGAAAATTTCAAGTTGATCATACAATTCCTTCTTGGTGTTGCATTTTTTATGAACAGGAGTATAATAAACATATTTAAAGATTCTCAAGTAAGACATTAAATAGCATAATTATTAAGGCTCCGTTCAATCAGAACATAAAATTATTTTGAAAAAAAAAATGAATAGGTATGAATTCAACGCCAATATCAAATAAAACTGGCTAAAATCTTTGAAAATAAATTATTGGAATTTAATAATCATCCATCGAAGAGAGTATTTCTGTTACAAAATAGAGAGTATTAAATTGATGCGATTTAACAAGGAAATGTAAGGTGTTTACTTATAGAAAACACCGAAGACAGTGGTAAATAATACCAACAGTTACTGTTGAAAAATTAGATATTTTCATTTAATAAACTTGATAGATTCAAGACATAATGCAGTAGTTCCAAAACACGGTAGTGTTGAATTATTGGAATTTTATAATCATCCATCGAAGAAAGTATTTCTGTTACAAAAAAAGGGTAAAATTGATACGATTTAATAAAAAAATGTAAGGTGTTTACTTATAGAAAACAGCAAAGACAGTGGTAAATAATACTAACAGTTACTGTTGAAAAATTATATATTTTCATTTAATAAACTTGAATGATTTAAGACATAATGCAGTAGTTCCAAAACACTGTAGTGTAGAATCAATAAAGAGTTGGTTGGCAGTTGTGCCAATAAAGACATGTTTACACTCCCCAAAGGGGAGTCGACCAATAGTTTCTTTTATTGCATTCTTATGCAGTATTACTGAAGGAATAATTTATGACAATCCGAATGAAGTAGGTCATTTCTTCATTCGTATTTTGTGCTTATTATATTCTGTAGTATTCTGGACATCGATCTACTTAATGTGAGAATAATCTTGAGGGTCTTAAGTACTAAAACTCCTAAAACAAAACCGTTTGGAATATTTTAAAATTATGTTGGTTCTTCAAACATCTTGAACTGTGTGATTTCACTTATCCAACTGAGAATATTTAGGTATTTTTAAGTTTAATTTTGCATTGAAGAAAAAAATTAAAATTTTACACACAATATCCTCAACAATATAAATGAAAAATTATTGTAAAATGTATAATGCTATTAATTATGATTGAAATTTAGTCTTTGAACCCATAAAAATGTTTTAATAAACCTTTAAACATATTTTTGATTCTCTTTTTACTGTAGAAGATGCATGCCATGATTATAAGAACCTGTATCAAAACGTATTCTTAAGATTTTTACAAACTATTAGACCTAAAAAAAGATAAAAACCAATATGAAACAACCTATTAAAATAAGAGTAATTACAATAATACTAACGAGTTTAATTGCAATAATATTAATAACATCATTTACCTACGTATTTTTATATTTGATAGTGTATTTGTATACCTACATCTGCTGATGAAATCGTCCTTTGTGTTCTGTTCATTTAGAATAGGCGGTTGAAACAGGAGCAAAGACGCTCAATAACGCCTAATAACGCTCATCACGCAACTTCAGTGACCGATTACTTTGCAATATTTTAACTACTTCTGTTTAGGCTGCCTTGTCATCGCACAAGAAAATTTTTAGATAATAATTATAATAGTAACTGCTTCTAATACATTACGTCGCAACCTCCTATTCGTAATAAGTAGGGCTGTGATTTATATGTAATTAAAAAATCCAAAATATGTACATATAATATGTGTTTATTTTAGCAAAATATGTAATAAAAAATGCCAAATATGTAATAATAAAAAGAAAATTTTAAGTAATTTTTTAAAGGGGCTCTAAATATTACGCAAGTACATAGTAGGGAAGGGTGGTTTTCGTTATTTGCCAACAGATCATGCTTTTATGCTGTCTTATCGTGAGAAAAAAAAACATGCGTCTACTTCCCTTCTTGGTGCGCCTGACAGATTTCGTCTGACAATCCCGACTTCACAACCCTTTAAAAGTTAAATTCTCAATTGGTTGCACTAATTTTCACTACAATTTGAATGCATATTTCATTTTATGGATTACTTTAATTTGAAAATTGGTCAAACGTGTGATTATTTTTTGAAAAACTTGAAAAATAGATAAATATGTCATAAAAATATGTAGTTATAGGTTGAATATGTAAAAATATGTAAAATAAACATGGTCTTAATCAATTCAAAATCTTTTAAAACGTATAGAATTCAAGAGCACACTTTAATATCAGATTCCTGAACAAATATGTAATTACATATAAATCTTAGCCCTAGTAATAAGCGATTTATAACAATTTTAAAAATTTTAAAAGTGTGAATTTTTTTTATTATTATTAAATGTTATTTTACAGAAAATATCCATTTTTATCATAATAAAGATATATCATACACTGAAAACTTACATTCATCATATTAACTAAAAATTTTCACAAAGATTCAATTAATTAAATCCTTTCCAAACAAAATTTATTTATAATAGAGGGATAAGGAACTGTAGTTTTAGAAATCCTGCTAGAGGCTATTATAAATAAAACCATTTGTATCACATACCCGAAGTTCCAGGTAATCCCTAACACCGGCTACGAACTACTGTAAACTGGTTCTGTTGGAGGATTAAGTGAAACATTACCTGCCTAAGATCTTACAGTTAAACTGTCCAAGCAGAAAAATTACTTCCATTTTATTTCTGGGTGCACAGAATCGATGGAAACCTCTGGTGCTCTTTAATCTTTTTAAATGGTAATTCAAAGATAATATTCTTAATTAATTAGAGGGAAGCAAGCGGAATTTTGTGTCGAAAGGTTTTTCTTTTTGAAAAGACAATTTAAAGAATGCTCTTCTTAAGGCAATTGATACAAGAAAAAGAAGTTTAAAGAGGATTTCCGAATATCTCAAAGAGGTTTTCTTACAGGGACCGTATATGTTGTGTTTAAAATAAGAAAGGTTTCACATGTCAATTTATAAAAGGAGCAGTCATTAAAATTCGACTTTATTGCATATTCTATCATCCACAGGCATATTTATGAATAGTTTTGGTTGTGATGGAAGTTACACTTATAAAATAAAGCTAATTAAAATAAGTTGAGTTTTTTTTTCATTTACTGTATGGTAGTGAGATATTTTTTTATTTTTACATTTTAATAAACATAACTAACAAAAAAGTAAACAACTTTAAATCAATATAATATTGCTGTAATGATTTCATAAAAATAAATGTAAGTTCTTTTGATCAATGGTTATATCATTAGTGTTAATAATAAAAAAATTTCAATTTAAGTACAGTATAAACTCGATATCTCGGAATGAAAGGGACCTTAAACAAGGTTACTCCAAATATAAAATTAATTAGTACTTTATTTCAAGGGGAAAATATTTTTTAAATGTATAAAGGTTTTCGAGGTATCAAAGTTCGACTGTACCGTGGTGTGTTTTGCCTTTTTAATAACAGAAAATTACTTTAAAAGAAGGTTAAAGGTTTACACAAAATAAACGAGGACATATATGTTAAAATTGTGGCTGAAAAACTCACACCTGTAGACTGTGAAAAAATAATCCAAAGCAAATAATGACTTAAATAAAATATATTTAAACTAAACTAGTGTAGTCTATGAACTTCAAAAGGTTTCCCTATTTATTTCAAATACCCATGCCTAATAATACTCACAGAAAAAGATTCAAGGAGATTTAATAATAAAAAGGGAATGCCCCCTCAAAATGACCTCAATAGTAGGAGAGGTCTTTTAAAACGCAGTTGACCGCTATTGATTGACCCAAAGTACCCATAAAAAATGAAGCATAACAAAAACATTGAATTTCCAGGGAATTGCAAATATAGCCTCGTTTTGATCTACTTAATAAGAAGGTTCTGTCGCAAACTAAAAAATAATCAACCACCGAACTTTGGCAATTAGGCTATGGGAAGGGTGCCAAAATGGAAAAAGTCGAGCTTCCACCAAAGTCCTTTCAAATGCCCCACCCCACTACGTCACAACCTAATGATTGGACTTGAAAATAAACCCAGTTCTAGTGATGAGATTCTCGAAATAGATCGGAAAAGCTAAGATTAGGGAACGCATTTTTTCACCACACCCATGATAATGAACGTCTTTTTCGACTCGCGAAACATTTCGATTTTTGGAGGTGAAAAGGGACATTTGGAAGATGGAGGATGGACCCTGTTGTGCTAATTAATTTCATTATTTTTATGGGGAGGATCCCTTATTTCCTTGTCATAAACATGGGAGGTCAATAGATTTCCACCAGGAGTGGGGATTTGTTTGTTCTTGGACTTTGAAGGGGCAATGGAAAGATCTCGAACGATCTGGGCTCTTTTAATGTGGCAATACACTAGAGAAGAAGTGGTAAGAAGGTTAATGTTTTGGAAATTTAGAGTTCAAAAAGCCAGGTACACAACCTAACAACTGAAAACTGGATAAGGCAAAATTACTCGATACGAAAATAAATACTTTTAGGCTCAACAATGTCTTAGGAATAGGTACTTTGAATACTTCAGATATTTTTTTCAAAGTTTTCTAACTGATAATATTTTCCAGCGATCTTTATTTAAATTTATTTGCATCAATTATAATTTTGATGGTTTTTTTTTCGTTTAAATCCAGAGGCATAAAATTTTAAGCCTTGCTGTGCCTTTATTTTACTTAACATAATTCAATTTAAGCGTATGTATTGTTATTATTCTTATTATTTTATTTACATCTTATAGTTTTTTTCTATTTAATTTTATTATTTTTTTATCATAAAAGGTTTTTTGTAAGAAGTGTAATTTTTCTTTCGCCTATACAGGATTTTGTTTCCGAATCACAATTTTTTGTCCATTCTTTGTTTGTGTAGAAACCATAGATAATAATCAAAAAATTGATTGAATTGATATTGAATAATAGAATTTCGTGATGAATATATATTTTCCATTTTAACACCTTTGAAAAGTTTTAACTATATCTTTTATATATTTAAGTCCGTGTTTTTTATTTATTGCGTCTCAATATAACTCTAATTAATAGCTTTTTATTGCTGTTTTAAATCCCTTAAGGTGTCAGACAAGCTTTTAAAAAAAAGGTTTAATCAAAGATTCAATATTTAATTATCTATAAAAAGTAAGTTTTAAAACTGATTACCTGATTCCACTCGTATAAAAGTTTTAAATATTCACTTAATCTGAACACACTCCTACAAAAATGTAGCATTGTGTATTTAAGAGTTCTTCATAACCATACAAAAAATTTAGCAGGCGTAAAGCTCAGCTTGGAAACAAAATTCTAAATATTAAATTGAAGTGAGTGTACTGTTGATGGATTGTGAATTGCGACTTCTTGCATCATCGCATAAAATATTCTTCAAAACATTTTAGCTGCGAAATGTTCTGCTTTTTCATCTGCCGTACGTTTTTCAGATATACCATTCGGAATAAAATCTAGAACCGTCTCTTCGGACGAAGAACAAACACCTCCCAATGTAAAACACGGAATTGAATTTGTTTCATTTTCCTCTTTTCCGGGCGTCCCTCTAGAATAGAGGCTGTAAAAATTTTTTAAAACGTGAGAAATGTCTTTCGGCCCATCAAATGAGCATCCTTTGAAGTCAAGAAGTGGGTAATAGCGTTTTCAAGGTGAATCCGTCGCATTTCTCTTTCTTAAAAAAGGAAATGAAGGAATACTTGAATGCAAAAAGAATCGCTTGCCCAAATTGGTATGGGCATTAACATACATTTTTTGCAGAGTTGGTTGCTGATACAATCACCGATGACACCTACGTGAGAATTTTTTTCCTTTGCTTTTTCGTCTCAAACAGACCTACATATTTTTTGTAAGTAAGGAAAAGAAATCAACGGTTTCCAGCCACGTGACGTACAACTCTATTGTCTACAGCTACAACACCGGTGTCTTGTAATGTATATTTGCAAGCGTAAAAATAGACACCTGCGTTACTTAATATACTTTGAGGTAAACAAAGAAGCATGGTAATAACTACAGTCAAACACGTTAAAGTAAAACGTGAGTAAAATTATGCAGTCCAGACGTTACGTGAGTTTTCCAACACCGTCCATAAAGAATTCAACCGAAAGCGCGGTGTTGGAATCACTGTAAAAATAAAGATTCCACCTTGGCCACACATATCATACGCCATCTATGCAAAAACTGAAAACACAATCAAAGGCTGCATGGAGTTTACAAAATAAGAATCAATCACTAGAGACTAAGCGTGACAATGTATGGGGTCATCAACCCTTAAACCCATTGAAAAGAATGACAATACTTCAGGTATCCTTGTGGAATAAGAAAAAGTAAAAAAAATTACCAATGTTTTTTTTAGTTTGGAAACGAAGTTAATCCTGCGGTTTTCGAGAAAACTCATTTTAAAAAAAGTAACTATTTTTAAAACTTTATAACTCTGCAACTTTTTAACTCGATTTTAAACCCATAACTCTTAATTATATTTTAAACTACCCCAGCAAAGAAATCAGCAAAATTTCTTCATAAAAGTTAAGGGAATTTGGACACTTTGTCTGCATTTTTCTTTAGGAAATCTGCATCCTTCTTTAGAAACTCTGCAGTTTTTTTTATAAGACCGCGGAAACTCTTTTAGAAAGTTTTCAAAACTACTGTAAAAAATCTGCAGACTTACGTGCTGAAGTCCTTTTGCTACAAAATAACTACAGACGTCTTTGAGAAAACTGCACTTTTGACGCTTTTAGAAGGAATTTTGGACATGTTTTTTGCTTGGACATTTATTTAATCTTAATTTCAAAATTCCTGCTGGATATTTTAGGCCTAAAACACTTCTTTTTACCGTTGGCTTTTCGCATCACGCGCATCTCATTATCAATCAAAATCATACCGTTTCAACGGCAGTTAGCTAATTATTCCATCAATACTCCCACGCTTTCCTCCTCTCTGTCACCGGCCAAGACACAAATTTTCTGTTCCAACAAAATCTTACTACTTGTCTCATTCCACGCCAACTCGACCAATGGCATGTGCTCTTAGGTCACGGATATTTTTCAAAATTTTTCTATAGATAGATACCCATGGTAAATAACACCACAATTTTTTTCAGAATTTTTACTCAAAAAGGGACCCCAGGAAAAACTTATGAAAATTTGACATTTTCCACCGTTTTTTGATTGACGAGTTACAAAAAGTGACGTTTCTCAACTATTTTTCAAGCAAATGAGCTGATTCTGGTGTCAAATTAAAGCTTGCACTCTACACTTTCTAGTAAAGTATAAAAATCCACTATTATTTAATTATATTAATATTTTTTACGAAAAATCGCTAGTTTCGAAAAAATTGAATAACTCCGAGTTATCTTAAAACATACACTTCAAAATTTTACCCAAGAATCATCTTGACATATACTTTCCATGGTATAAAAATTGGGATGGTGTTTTGGGTTAATGAAAAATAAATAATTTTTTTTCTAAAATTCGTTAATTGGTCAATGCAGCTTTGAAAAGTCTACAGAATTTCCTTATAATACAAAACTTAAACTTAACCACTCATATATAAATCATATATACATATTTAATGAACTTCATATTATTGGTATACTTAATTATGTACTTTTGGTACAAATTTAGAGTTTACTTACTCCATCTTTATATAGCTAAAAATATTACCCTCATACACATATAAATCATCACGGCTCTAAGTCTAAAATGCTAAATATTTATTTTAAAAGTAATTAATAAAAAGGAAGTTAATTTTTGTAAATGAAAAGTAGAAACTTCAAATTCTTTTATTTTTCAACATCTATAACTTCCCTTTATTTACTATTCAAAATAAAAACTGAATTGAGGCAACTTACTCTTGTTTTAAATATAAGTTTCAAATTATAATGGTCTTTTTTAATAACGGTCACAAAGATACATAGACCACTTATTGAATGTTGAAAGAAATTATTTTTCAACACCCAAAACACTTTTTTTATATTTATAGGGGAGAGTGTTGTACCTACGGACGGTTGTACCTTCAGCCACCTCATTTTAAAATTCGGGAAAAAATGTAAATTTGAATTTGTTGTCGATTTTGAATGTAAACAGATGCTATCTAGTTGCTAACGTGAAATCAGCTCTTTAAAATATTATTTTAATTTTCTATAATAAAAATACTGTTTTTAGGTGCTCAAAGTTTTTTTTAGTGCATCACTACATTAATTCTTTTCTTCTGCTATGATTATGATTTGATAAAATGGGATACATGGGGGAATCCCCGAGATTTTGACTTTTTAGTTTTGATATTAGAAATCGTCAGATCTCAATTCTTTTATCTTTTATAGAACTTCTAATCGAAGTTTTAGAATCAGGTTTCATTTACCTGAATACATTTTAATAAATGTTAAATTAATTCTAAATGGTAATCTATTTGTCAGCAATTATTTTCAAGTGAATTTTAGATGAAAAATCAAATATTTTGTGATCCAAACTACTTTTTTAAATTTATTATTCTACTTGGAATTTAATGTAAAATATGTTGTAAAATCCTAAGCACCCTATTGCATTTAAGTATGATGATTAAAAAAACTTAAAATTTCCACTGAAAAAGGTTTACCACCAAATTATTATTGTTATTACCACCAAATGCTTGCACAACTAATAAGTGTCGATCGAATTTGTTTTTTTTTGAATCAGTGAAGTTGTCAGATCAATCAGCATGATGGATGCAACTATTACCTTAAATTCTGATCTGAAAATACCATGTGATTTTTGTGTTTTTGGTAAAAAATCAAGTTTTTATCATTCAACTTCGTTTTAATGATCATTTACGATCTAAAACTACATTACTTTAAAAAATCTATTTTCAATTTTAAAAAGGCTTGAAATAGGTTATTAAAAGGTAATGCATCAATAAAAATAATCATTCTTAGCTCTTTTCAACTAAAACTCCCCTTTTTAAGGGTGTCCACAGGTACAACTGGGTCTGTCCATAGGTACAACAGGTTGTTGTACCTTTGGACACAAATTTTTCAAAGTTGTTATAAATGATTAAAAATCCAATTTTGAAGATTTTGGCTAATAAAAAATATCTCTCTACTCACAAAGGTTAGGACTATAGGTTGGGAACTTTAAATGGTCAAAATGTGATTTTACCTGTCTTAGAAAAAACCAAACGTGATTTTTGTCCAGAGGTACAACACTCTCCCTTACTGTTGAAAATACCTACTAAGGTAAATTTTTCTTGTGAAAAAGTTAGGTTTTCATTTTAATGACTTTGGGAAGAAAATTACAAAGCTGCATTGACCACTTAACGAATTTTAGAAAACAATTATTTATTTTTCATTAACCCAAAACACCATCCCAATTTTTATACTATGGAAAGTATATGCCAAGATGATTCTTAGGTAAACTTTTAAAATGTATGTTTTCAGATAACTCGGAGTTATTCAATTTTTACGAAAATAGCTATTTTTCGAAAAAAAAATTTTAAATTATTAAATAATAATGGATTTTTATATTTTACTAGAAAGTGTAGAAAGTAATCTTTAATTTGGCACCAGCATCAGCTCATTTTCTTGATAAATAGTTGAGAAACGTCACTTTTTGTAACTCAGCAATCAAAAAACGGTGGAAAATGTCCAATTTTCAAAAAAATTTCCTTTGGTTCCTTTTTGAGTAAAAATTCTGAAAAAAATTGTGATGGTATTTCTCATAGGTATCTATCTATAGAAAAATTTTGAAAAAAATCCATGACCTAAGAGCATGGCGATTATTTTTATTTGGTCGATTTGGCACGGAATGAGCCACTTCCAATACTCAAAATTAATTCTGGAGCTAATAACATCATTTGGTAACCTCTCCTACCTTTTCCTTAATTAGCCTTTGGCTAATTGTGGTTTTTATGGCGCTCGCCATCATAGGTTTACAATAGCAGTACTTAACCTGATGCACACGATTTTTCTGAACCATCTCCGCTTTCTTTAATTCCTCCTGAATCTACGACACTCAGCCGACTGTAGTCTCAACCCGATATTTCTCGGAGACCCAGGATGGTCTGCCGAGGCTCTTTTGAAAGGTGCTCGTGCGGTCTTCTCCACGGCCTCAGTCTTCAAACTTTGCCGGTATCATCATTCACCATATCACTTATTCTATCCCTCGAACCAGACATCCCGATTTTGAGACCGTCACCGAAATATCACAAACTGATGTGTACAAATGTTTCCTGTTATGGTATAAACAACAACAGAAAGTGTTCCCAATTGTGTCTACCCGCAGCACTAGTCGTCACCAAAAACTACTATCTCCGTTCGGCAAACTTCGGGGATCCCGATCCTTGGTGACAAACCACTACCCATAAAAAATCCACCAGTTAAATACCACTAAATCAAAAAATAATAATGATTACTTCAGATCGTTGGAGGCGCTCATTTGATTGGTTTGACACTTTGTCAGCTCGATGATGCCACGCTTACGAAACAATGAAATGAGCTTTCTCGCTTGCAATTCCGAATATTTCAGAATAAGACCAGAAGGCAGTATTATTTGATTTTAAGAAGACGAAAATATTGCGCCAGATATGGCAACCTGCTTGCAGACCGCCAAAATTGTCATTGAATCTAACTCGTTTCGCATCAGCCAATGAAATAATCGGAACCATTTTTCGTTATAAAAGAAAAACTAATCATTGTAGAAGTACAATATTTTAAACACATATACAATTATTTTTGTCAAAAAGATGTTCTTTTCTTTTTTTAAAAATCGAATTAGTTTTAGAATTATTAAGATTCAAAGTTTCAATTTTTTCCCTTTTTTGGTTTAACAATGAATATCAGCAACCCTTTAACAACGCCAAAACCGCCAACAACACGAGCAGAGTGAACGACTAAGCTGCGTGAATTTTCAGAGATAGTAGTTTTTGATTCTAAGGTGACGTAGTGTGACTGACAAACTTCCAACCATGAAAAGAGCCAAACTCTTATTACTCTATTCCCAAGACTATACACTGTAAAAAAACTGTAGAAAAACAGAAATTTCAATAACAGTGACTTTATGTTTACAGAGATATTCTGTCATGTAACATTCCCACCGCACTTCTATTTATTTTATGTAAAATAACAGCTTTTACCTAGTTTTTTAGCTTATCTGTACTTAAACAGAAACTTACTGCATTGAAAACCAATACAGCTATTGGCAACGTTATACTGAATCTTCTTTGGTTCAGTGGTAGCGTGCGTGCTTAGCATGCGGTAGGTCGCGGGTTCTATCCCCGGATATCAATTAATTAAAATTAAAAAAACTCTACTAAAATAAGTGCATGCGCACAAGCAGAAAATTACTGAGAGGCAACAGAAAAATCTGTAGCCCACTTGACAGAAAGTTCCTTTTTACAGCATTTACCTGTAGGTTACAGCTTTTTCTGTTTACAGGATTTTTCAACCGACAGATTTTTTCTGGCAACTTTTGCTGCCAGAAATTTTCTGTTTTTTTTGCAGGATTATTTTTTACAGTGTATTATTATTATTCTATTTAAAACTCTACTTTTATTCCATATTATTACTCCAATATTAGTACAGAAGGTTTTCACAAATACATTTTCCCTTATTCATGCTTAAGTGTAAAATAAAAATTCTGGAATTAGAATGTCATTGAAATACTGGTACAGACAAAGGGATAATTAGATATCAGATCATTAATTTAACACCAAATATTCCCTTATGAAAAACATTTTCAGATCAACACTCATTTGCAAACTAAAGGAGACATTTCTACTAGATATCTTTTTCGCTACGATAGTGCAAAAATATTACCATCTAGACGAAAAAAATTTTTACAGAAAAAAGCCATCTTTATTTATTTTACCCAAAATGTTCTGAATAATATTGTAAAGTTATTAAGATCCCCACAAACCAATTTAAAATTCCACTCGCTTAGCTACTCACATATAGTATGACTCCACTCCCTTATAAATAAATAGTGCCTACCCTAAGAGAAAACTCCGCTCTTTCTATTCACTGGCCGACCGCGGCTTAGTGGGGTTTCCCCACCTGCCGGCCTGCAGTAGAACTCTCATTTGCACCCCACTTAAGCTCCTAATGAGCCAACAAACGCAAGATTAGCGATGGCATCGGATACGGCTACTGGACACAGTTGCTCTGACGTTTTTAGTTCATTTATGCGCGTGTAAATAACGTGTAGAAACGGCTGGTGGACGGATTCCCCCTTACAAATTGATTGCGTGCTTGTTCGAGGATCTTGTTATGAGGTAGGTTCTCAAAATAGACGGTACTGTACGACAATGTTGGACAAAGGTTTTTATGGGATATACAGCTAGTGGGAGCATGTTTCTGTTTGAGGAAAAAGGACAGTTGTGCGCACCTTTACCAGTCTTACAAGGAGAGGATTTAGTTAAAGCAAACATGATGGTTTGCTTCAACAAAACATACATTGTGATTCAAAATTCAAAACATGTAAGTTAGTTTGTTGTTATTAATCAGGAACAGGAAAGTGAAATAATGAACTAGGCATAAAATACAAAATAATGGCATTCTCTCTTTTTTGAAGTTAGCATTTTATAACTTTTGAAAGCATTATAAACACTTCAAGTACTTTTATGCTAGAAACGTTTTTTTATAAAAACGTTTTTGTTGAATAAAAAAAATTTTGTTTTTTAAAAAAAAGAACCATTATTTCTTTCACGAAAATAGATTGGTATAGGGGAAGAACTACATATTTCTAAAGCATTTTATAATACAAATTTCTGTTTTATATTTCAATTTATAATTACAAAATCCATTAAAAAACTACACTTTTTTTCAACTTTACATGTTTTATTTTATAGTAAAAATATAATTTTACTCATTTACAAATATATATAATCATATTCATTCAGCTGTTGAAGTTAATTAAATGGATGTAAAGTTTAGAATGAAAACCACAAAATTCCTACTTAAACCATTTTACATGAGCTATTAATTTAATTGCTTTCAATTGAAAGCTAAAACTTTCAACAAAAATCATCTCACCTAAAGTGTTCACACTAAAGTACTTACTAATCAAAGGTTACATGATCAATGCGAGGCTACTGTATTCTTCCGAGACCTTGGTTGCTTCTAATTTGCTTCTAATTCCTCAGTTGCAATCCGAAGACGTAAAATTGGCCCCAAGAGAAGACAGCGATCCTGGGTAATGACAAAGTAAAGGAGCGCTTTAAAATCTTATTCCGTGATACGAAAAACGGTAATTAAGTAACATTTAATTCATGCTTTAATCGGATTCTCTTGTCAAATGCGTGTTCTGTTACTGTATTTTAGTGTCTGTTTCTCGAAATTTATCGGGAACCATTCCATGCCGGTAATTATATGGTCTCGAGGTGTAGTAAATTACAGTTTAGCGCTTCATTCCATCCGTGTATTAGAGGGATGGAAAAAAATTGTTCTTTTATAATAATGGAAGCAATTCTACCTGATTTTTTACTTAAGTTTTTGTATGATAGCAGTACTATATTTGTATGTTTTACTGAAATATTTTTTTCTGTTCATAACTGTAAAAAGCTAAAGTACATAATTTTGCATATTAACAACAAAAATATAAACATTGGTAAGGTGGAAAAGTGAAATTATTATTTCACGTAGTTTTATTCGGAGAGAAGTAAAAATCATTCTGTTGACATTTTGAGTTTTATTTCTCTTAAATACAAAGATGAAGAATTCATTCATTATAACAATAAAAAATTAATCTAAATTTTCACTCTATACATGAATATCTTAACAAATTATTTTATGTTACTGTGCCTTTTCAGTTATATTCTATTTATTGATTATTGCGTTATTAATTCACCACTATAAAAGATTTTAGCATCTTAAACTAATTATATGTTCAAATATGAAAAAAATGCATTCTATAAATTCCCAATATTTCGTTAAGAGACCCTTGCAAAAATTCAAAATAAAAGTAAACAATCAGTAAACTTTGAAAACTATAGTCTAACATAAGATTGACTCACACACAAGTGAACTACAATTTAAAAACTATGCTTTTTTAAATTTGTTACTTAGTGATAAAGTGAGTATGCAACTTATGTCATTTTATCTACATTGGTTATAAATAAAATAAAATGTTCAAAGCTTTCCTTTCATCAAGTAGATCACAAATTGGGTGGACTTCAAAAAGTGTGTACTTCCCCATGATACTAGAATATTATTAAACAGAAATTAGATATGACTACGTGAAGAAATCCAATATCCCTTACCATCAATATTGTGTTAAATGATTTCAAACTAAACTGACAATATTTTACAAACAATTACTAGACTTTACACAATTATTTTTTGTACTGTGAGTAAATAAATTGTGGCTTAAGTAACAAAAGGTCCTTTGTTGCTCTCTTTTTTTTCTTCAAAATTTAGAGTTTAAGTACCATACGCAAAGTAATCTCAGTATAAATATTTACTTACTCACGGAATAATCCAATTCAATCATTCGATGGATCTGAAACTACGCTGAAATATTTTCAAGAGGTTGTTTTGGACAATTCTAGTTTGTTTATTTGCACCTTCAGCTAAATTATACAAGTTGCATGCGTTGCAAAAAAGCTCAAACTGTTACAAAGTGAACAAGATACAAACGAATTAGAATAGAAGAAAGAGAGAGGCATCCTGAGACAGAAAGAGAGATAAAGAATGGGTGGAGTAAGGAAGGAAAGAGGAGAACATACTGGAGAATAGAGTGAAAGATTAATTATAAAAAAGGAAAAAAAAGTATTAGAAATTGAAAGATAAAAGCATTAGGGTAGATATGAAAATAAGGTTGCATGGGAGAGAATAAGAATGAATGAGAGAGGGAAGAGGTAATAGAGAAGGATATTAAACAAGAAAGGGTAATAAACAAGATAATATGAAAGAGTGGAAAAATAAGGAAGAATTAGATTAAGAGGACTAAAAAGAAAAGGAGATTTTAAGAGGGGGAATATATATTAGATTAAGAGAGATAATTAGGTTTAAAGAGATAAAAGGGGGGAAAAGTGGGTGAGAGAGAATTATATTAATTGCAAAAGGTAAGTGAAGAATAGTGGGAAAGAAAATAAGAGAAAATAATGGGACCTAAAATTCTTTGGGGAATACCGTACTGATCCTTGTACTAAGATATATATATTTATATATACCCTCCTACTATTCCATGTATTCCGATTTCTCACATCCTTTAGAAATTGCATCATGCAATCCCCCAGCCATTCCAAGTGGAGCAGTGTCCAGCCCGACTGGCATTCTACAAGTCAAAGGAAGCAGCAGCAAAACCGGGATTTGAGCCCCGGAGAAAACCATCTGCAATCCGGAAATTGAAACAAATGATGCAAAATGTCGTTCGATCCGCTGTCATTAGGCAGTTGTTTGGAAGAGACACACGCGGCCCGGAAGAAGCAAAGCAAGAAGATGGGCCACACAAAAAGCCTTCACGCAACGTATTGATTCTACTCACGGGGCATGCAATAACAAGGGATTCGGTAATTGACTGAGAAAAGGTTGAGGAGAAGCCGCGTTGGGTGACGCAGTGGGCAGGATAACGAATTGGGTTTTGCAGGGAATTACGCCTGATGCCGCGTTTTATGAGGGGTTCTTCCATTTGGTTGTATTTCCTTCTTGAATATACAGGGTGTTTCAAAAGTCCGGCTTTTATTTGGAATCAACGTTTCTTAGGGTCATGGAAGTTAGGTGAATCCCCTAGGTAAGTGATCATGCTGATTCCATTGAGACGGCGTATAACACCCCTTGCGGCAGGGTTGCCAAAGACTCGGTTTTTTTTTTCAAAAAACTCAAGTGGGTTGGGTTTTTTCAAAAAAAACCCTCAAAAACCCATATAAAACTGTTTTTCAGAAAAAGTGTGGAATTTTTCAAAATTAAGTGGCTTTCTCCTGTAAAGTAAGTGGATTTTTTCAAATTTTAGCGAGTTCTTTCTATGTTAAATGTTATCTGTCAAAATAATGTCAGCTTTTCCATAGTTAAGTGGGTTTTTGAAAAAACCCACTGAAATTTAAAAAATGCTCCTTAATTTTTTATATCTAGTTTGAACTTTAAACGTCCAAAATTTTGAAAAAACCCATTCAATAATGAAAAAGACCCACTGAATTAAAAAGATCCTATTTAACTTTGAAAAAAACTCACTGAAATTGAAAAAACACCATTTAATTTTTGAAACCTAGTTTAAATTTTGAAAAAACTCATTAAATTTAAAAAATATCCTAAAATTAAAAAAACCATTCAATTTTGAAAGAGATCTATTTAAATTTGAAAAAATTACCCTTAACTTTTTAAACTAGTTTGAACTTTAAACGTCTTAAATTTTGAAAAACTCCATCCAATAATAAAAAAAACTCTACTGAAATTTAAAATATCTACCTTAATTATTGAAACCTGGTTTAAATTTTGAAAAAAAAAGCCACTTAAATTTTAAAAATATCCAAATCTTTGAAAAAAACCCATTCAATAATGAAAAAAATCACTTAATTATTGAAACCTGGTTAAAATTTTGAAAAAACCCAACTCAACTGCAGTTCTAATCTTGATATGAAAAACCCAAAAATGGGTCCAAAATGAGGGTTTTTTCACATGGGTTTTTTTGAAAAAAAAATCTATTGGGTCCAACCCAAAAAGGTAAAAAACGCAAATTTTGAAACATATTTGATATTTTAATTGAGATTTGTCTTATTATAGGCCAATTCCATGTGTGAGTCCCCACTGCAAAGAAGTTAAATTTGAATCTTAAAATCGCAACTGAAGGATTATCATTCAATGAAACTAGATTTATTTATCTTTGGTTTTTCTTTTGTTTATGGTTGGTTTATATGTATACAATAGGGTGGGCCGAAAAAACCTTTTATTTTTTTTCGAAGTTTTAATAGCGCGGAAAAGTTGCGAATTATATAGACAAAGAAAAGTAAAAAAAAAATTTCAAAATCGGTTAATATCTTCCGATCGCGCAAAGGCCCCAAAGTTTCAAAAAATATGAAAAAACTTGATTTTTGCGATTATTTTTTTAAAAAAATCAAAGATTAAACTATCAAATATTGTTCATGATTTTTTTATGTGAAACTAATATAGTTATAGACATAATCGTTCAGATTCCATTCTTCTATCACTTTTTTTTCGTTAGATATAATTTTTTTTAATGTTCATACAAATTTTGTAAAGTTGTTTTTCCTGCATTTTTAAACAGCTAATAACTCTAGAACTATACAACTTAAAAACTTGAAATCATTCCCATTTTGTTCGTAAATTTTTTTTCTTTGATTTGGTGTGCATTATGATCATCATTTTCAAAAAGTTTTTTTTTAAATTTGAAAAAAGTGAAAAAAAATTTTATAAAAAAATTAAAAAAAAATTTTTTTTTGAAAAAATATTAATAGCCTTTTAACTCTTAAAATGAACATAACTGACCAATTTCAAGTTGAAAATAAAATTTAATCATGTATAAAAAAATAAAAATAACCGTAATTTAGTCAAAATCCCTAAACATTCCCTAAAATTATACACCAAGAGCGATTCACTCATGGAAAATTTATCAAATCACTTGAGGGTGTCCATATGACTTAAAACATGTAAAAAATGTCACATAAATTTCAGAAAATAAGACAATTAACAGATTCGGTTCAAAATCTTACAGTGCTAGTTCCCAACTTTAAGTTAATTCAATTTGCATGAATTTTTCCTGAATATTCCTTAGAAATGTTTTTAATAAACACATTTAATCAAAAATATTATGTTTAAAATAAAAATAGTGTAACTATTACGTTAAAAAATATATTAAAGATATAAAAAAACTTGCAAAAGTGTGAAATTTTCAATATTTTGGCAAATTTTGGGGCTTATGCGCGATCGGATTATATTAACTGATCTAAACCAAATTAAAACACAATGTTTTTAGGCTCTATTAGAAGACGTTGCAAACTATTACGTTACGAAAACATCAAATTAAAAAAATAAACGCAAAAATCAAGTTTTTTCATATTTAGTTAAGTTTGTATGCATTTCTCCTGAAAATTTCTAAGAATTATGTTTATATCTAATTGTTTTTACTTTTAACAAGTCAAATCAAAGTAAATTAAAAACTTAAGAACATAAAAAAATTGGATATAAACACATTTCTAAGGAATATTCAGGAAAAATTCATGCAAATTGAATTAACTTAAAGTTGGGAACTAGCACTGTAAGATTTTGAACCGAATCTGTTAATTGTCTTATTTTCTGAAATTTATGTGACATTTTTTACATGTTTTAAGTCATATGAACACTAGGGTGGGTCAAAAAAATTTTTTTCACATTTTCCCAGGGGCACAGCGACAAAAGGGTGCCAAATGGTCTCAAACTGACATGTGTAAAATATTATTCGATAATAATAACTCTTTTTGCCTCCGGATTGGCCTCAAAGTTTCGATTAATATAGTAATTTCATGTAAAAATGGGCAAACGAAAATCAAGCTTTTACCTCTATTTCACGAATCCGTCATGAATGTGAATGTGCACAATGGTATAAAAATCATCATTGAAGACTATAAAATAATTATAAATGAAACCAGAGTTGAAATACTTGAGTTGTAATGCAACATATTTTCAAATATCTCAATGGTTAGACATGGCAATTAAAAATTTCTTGCTGTAATCATAAAAATGTGCGAAACTATAATGGCGGTTGAGTAAGATGTTAAAGACATTAAATTTTTAATAAAAGTGGATATGTCAGTAGGTGGGTACCTTTTTGGGGTTATAGGTTTCAACCCCAGGAAAACATTTGGATAATAGTTTAAAAGTTGGGGTTTTCCTTGAAATTTCATTGGCATATTAGGAATAGTTCATCCCAAGTGTCCCCATATGAGTTCCTAATTTCTAAAAATAAATTAAAACCACATTTTAAGAGTCAAATTTTGAAACATTTTCTTATGAAGAGCGGTAGATCCCCGTTTTCAGCATAAAGCTCAGTATTATCCCCTAAGTTTTTAAATAAGCTACATTACTTTTCAAAACTTGCTTGTAATTATCTTAAACAGTTAAATTTGCTATGTTTTAACTTTTATGAACACATAAGGGAATGCTAAGGAGCTATTTTGAGTCAATCCTCCCTCCAAAGAAGTAAAATTTCATGGGCCTTGGTTTCAGCCTATTGTTATGGCAAAAAAATAGGTAAATCATGACTGAGGCGAATCACAACTTATATATTGCCTAATGAACGAACTATTCATTCGAAAATTCTTTCAACAAATTTTTGCGATCATTTTTGGATCCCAAGACCAGCCAATGAAATAACTGTCCACTGAATTTTGAAAGCACGGCATATTTATGAAAAATATAACTATTTCTACTCTTAAAAATTAAAAATACCGTTTTGTACTGACCAAACTTGAGGGAAAATGTATCTGAACAACCAATATTTAAAATATGCACCACTGACAATCCACTGTTTGTTGGCAAAAAAGAGCCTCCTTCTACGGCTATTGTTAATATGAGAGCATATTATATTGCCAATTTGGCAGTTTTTTTTGTATTGATAAGGCATAAAGGTGACTAATGTGATTAAAATTGCTTTTAAAGACCCTTATTTGTGAGCTTTAAAAAGTTATCGACAAAAAAATTTAATTTCTATAATTTTTAAAAAATATGAAAAATTACATATTTTTGTTCTATTTGAGGCCAATCCGGAGGCAAAAAGAGTTATTATTATGGAATAATATTTTACACATATTAGTTTGAGACCATTTGGCACCCTTTTCTTGCTGTGCCCGATAGAATTTGTAAAATTTTTTTTTCGCCATAGGAAAATGACCCACCCTAATGAACACCCTCAAGTGATTTGATAAATTTTCCATGAGTGAATCGCTCTTGGTGTATAATTTTAGGGAATGTTTAGGGATTTGACTAAATTACGGTTATTTTTATTTTTTTATACATGATTAAATTTTATTTTCAACTTGAAATTGGGCAGTTATGTTCATTTTAAGAGTTAAAAGGCTATTAATATTTTTCAAAAACAAATTACAAAAATATTTTTTTATTACATTTTTTTTTCACTTTTTTCAAATTTTAAAAAAAACTTTTTGAAAATGATGATCATGATGCACACCAAATCAAAGACAAAAAATTTACGAACAAAATGGGAATGATTTCAAGTTTTTAAGTTGTATAGTTCTAGAGTTATTAGCTGTTTAAAAATGCAGGAAAAACAACTTTACAAAATTTGTATGAACATTAAAAAAAATTATATCTAACGAAAAAAAAGTGATAGAAGAATGGAATCTGAACGATTATGTCTATAACTATATTAGTTTCACATAAAAAAATCATGAACAATATTTGATAGTTTAATCTTTGATTTTTTTAAAAAAATAATCGCAAAAATGAAGTTTTTTCATATTTTTTGAAACTTTGGGGCCTTTGCGCGATCGGAAGATATTAACCGATTTTGAAATTTTTTTTTTACTTTTCTTTGTCTATATAATTTGCAACTTTTCCGCGCTATTAAAACTTCGAAAAAAAATAAAAGGTTTTTTCGGCCCACCCTAGTATACAAGTCACTAAATCTCATTTATTTTATGATGATTACACTGGTCAACACTCATTTTGATGGCGGGAATATTAAAGCTGTTTTTGTATATATTTGACCTCCTGATTCCGAATATGACATCCGTTTTTGCTCATCAGCTCTAGTTTTTAAGATGTTCGAAAATTAAGTTTTTTCACTTTTGACCTACCTTTTATACAATATGGTGCTATAAAAATGACTTAAAAATAAAAAACCTAACCACCCAAGGCTTTTCCTATTCCTTAGGGTCCCAATAGGTAGTGTATAAAGTTTCAGCCCCCCAATTTAATTTTAAGGGGTACCTATAGGGCCCTAAAGTTGAAAAAAAGTCAAAAAATTGGTCTTTTTTTCAGAATTTTTTAAAAACAATTTCTGAGTTTTCTAATTTGATAAAACTGGCTAATATATGTTTTTTAGAACTTATTTCGACCGCTAAAAATATTTTTACTTTAAAACTGCACCTCTTTAGAGCGATTTTTTAGTTTTAAGCGAGAATTAGGGTAATTTCTCTCAAATACGCTTGGTACCAGTAATAGTGGTTGAAACGAATAAATTTCGAATTTTTCAGAAGTAAGTCATCAAAAAAGATGTCCTTTGATATAAAACTGAAATTTCATATGATACAGATCAGTGAAAAAAAGCATTTTTTCCAATTTTAGGGCTTGAAAGCTCGAGAGGAGCTTCTACTGTTTTACTGATCTTTATCATGTGAAATTCAGTTTTACATCAAAGGACATCTTTTTTGATGACTTACTTCTGAAAAATTCGAAATTTATTCGTTTCAACCACCACTGGTACCAAGCGTTTTTGAGCGAAATGACCCTAATTCTCGCTTTAAAACTAAAAACTCGCTCTAAAGAGGTGCAGTTTTAAAGTAAAAATATTTTTAGCGGTCGAAATAAGTTCTAAAAAACATATATTAGCCAGTTTTATCAAATTAGAAAACTCAAAAATTGTTTTTAAAAAATTCTGAAAAAAAGACCAATTTTTCGACTTTTTTCAACTTTAGGGCCCTACAGGTACCTCTTAAAATAAAATTGGGGGGCTGAAACTTTATACACTATCTATTGGGACCCTAAGGAATAGGAAAATCCTTGGGTGGTTAGGTTTTTTATTTTTAAGTCATTTTTATAGCACCATATTGCATAAAAGGTAGGTCAAAAGTGAAAAAAACTTAATTTTCGAACATCTTAAAAACTAGAGCTGATGAGCAAAAACGGATGCCATATTCGGAATCAGGAGGTCAAATATATAAAAAACAGCTTTAATATTCCCGCCATCAGAAAAACAGTTTTTATTGTAGACCAGTGTTATTATTCAATTAAACTAGAACTATTTTTCGTTTTCTTTTTGCTTGTGGTTAGTTTTTTAGCTAAAAACAAGCTACTAAATTTAATTTCTTTTATGATAGATAAATCTGAGTAGTGACTCACACTCACCTTTCCTGTATAGTGTTAATTCTCCTTTTTTATATTTGTCGCTTTATTCAAAACGTTGCCAATAGATTTAAAGGACATATTTACCTACATAATTTCCAATAAAATCTTTTAATCAAAAATACTGATACATTAGTTAATAGTTCAAAGAAAAATGAGCAAAATTAGTATTTATCTATTTTTAAAGATTAAAATTTTATCATTTGGAAGTTCAGCATAACAATTCTCTATTGAACTATTATTTTGGATTGTTCCAATCTATTAGAAAAATTATTAAATATATTTTTCTTCACCTTCTCATAATTAATTTACGCCCCTTTATTTTATCCCCAGAAAATTTTCCATATTTTTTACCAATAGTTCCACCTGTAGGGAATTTTTGAATAAGCCCGTTTAAATATGTGGACACCTCGTATTTTTTCAATAATTGCACCATATATTATGATCGATACGCTAAAGAGGTTTTAGTCAAAGAAGATATGTAAACAAAACCTAATTAGCTTAATGCAGCCTCAAGCCGAATAATTTTTCTCCTCCAATAAAAGTCCTTTTATTTTCAGTTCTGTGAGAAATCCATTCTTTTCCACCTTTCTTTCAATACGTCTACTGTTTTCAACCATGTGCCCTTTCATCCTTGCCTTGATTGTCTTCAGAACAAGTCTTTTCTTTTTCAGACACTCTTGTCCCCTTCCACAACTTCTCACGTTCTCATAGACATTTCCCCCCAGATTCTCCAACAAGTTTATTAATAAAAGATTCGATTTTCCTTCAAATGCAATCAACGAATTCACAGTTGTGTCTTGTGGCACATAAGGACAGAGATTAATCACAGGACAACTTATACTCTGCGGGAGTGAAATGCCTTTGGTTGACCCTAGGGGGGATTGATGTCGTTTTATAAAACTATGCCCAAATCAGTATTTTTCTAGGGGAATCAATTTATCATAAGAAATTAAACAAACAAATTGTGCTATATTAGTGATGGCCTGTCACTTAAAAATGTTTCTTAAAAATGAAAGAGATATATTTTACACATGTCTGTGTTCCTGTCAAACAGCATTATGATAATAATATTGAAAACTAAGAATAAGGATTTATAAGAATGTAGAAAAATTACAGATTATACATATATATTAGGGTGTCTCAAAAAAACTTTTTTTCGAAAAACCTCGCTCCCCAGGGCTTTTCCTATTCCTTTTGGTCCCAAAAGATAGTGTGTAAAGTTTCAGCCCCCTAAGTTAACTCTAGGGTTTGCCTGTAGAGCCCCAAAGTTTGAAGAAAGTGAAAAAATAACCAATTTTCAGAATTTTTAAAAATTATATTTTAAGATTGATACTACGATGAAACCGGTTCAAATGTGTCATTTAGGACTTATTTAGATGGAATATATTTATTTATGTGTATTAACTGCACCCTACAGCCCCTATAATTAAGAATTAAACCGTACTACTTAGGGACGTTGCACTCGCCAAAGCTTATAATGCACTACCGGTGGACGAAATGAATTAAATTTGAAATTCTTCGAAGGAACTCCCTCAAATGATGTCATTTGATGCTAAATTGATATTATAAGTTATAAAAACCATTGAAATAACAATAATGAGGTTTTCCACTGAGCTTTTAATTTAAAAATTGATTTTCTTTAAAATTTCTGTTTTCTAGCTGATCAAACCCAAAATTTATATTAAAAAAGAAGGTTATTGTACTTTTTTAGATACCAAACATTGAAACCTTTATAGGGGTTTCATTTTTAATAAGTAGAATTAAATTTTAAACCGCACAGATCGGAAATGACATGGATATTTCCTATACCAGATGTGAAAATTGATTTTCTTTTTTCAAAGTTAGGAAAATAGTTTCATGCTTTTGAATCTTGGTTGAAATGTTAAAGAAAGAAGTCTTTAATTAAAAATTTCCCCTAATACGTTAAAAGGAAGTAATTTTCCAAACTTAAAAAAATAAAATCGATTTTAACGTCTGGTATAGGAAATATCCATGTGATTTCTGATCTGTGCGGTTTAAAACTTAATTCTACTTATTAAAAATGAAAACCCTATAAAGATTTCAATATTTGGTATCTAAGAAAGTACAACAACCTTCTTTTTTAATATAAATTTTGGGTTTGATCAGCTGGAAAAGAGAAATTTTGAAGAAAATCACTTTTGACATTAAAAGCTCAGTGGAAGACCTCATTATTGTTATTTCAATGGTTTTTATAATTTATAATATCAATTTAGCACCAAATGGCATCATTTGAGGGAGTTCTTTTAAAGAAATTCAAATTCAATTCATTTCGTCCACCGGTAGTGCATTATAAGCATTGGCGAGTGCAACGTCCCTAAGTAGTACATTTTAATCTTAAATTATAGGGGCTATATGTTGCAGTTAACACACATAAATAAATATATTCCATCTAAATAAGTCCTAAATGACACATCTGGACCAGTTTTATCGCAGTATCAATCTTAAAATATATTTTTTAAAAATTCTGAAAATTGGTTATTTTTTTCACTTTTTTCAAACTTTGGGGCTCTACAGGCAAACCCTAGAGTTAACTTAGGGGGCTGAAACTTTACACACTATCTTTTGGGACCAAAAGGAATGGGAAAAGCCCTGGGGAGCGAGGTTTTTCGAAAAAAAGTTTTTTTTGAGACACCCAAATATATATATATATAAAAACTTTCATTATTAAAATAAGGAACGCTTCTGTAATCATAACTGAAATTATTTCAGCACTTTTTCCGTACTTGATTGTTTTTAACAGTTACTCAATATAAATATAAATGTATTAAAGGAATCAAAACTTAAATGAATTAAACAAAATTAACTGAATGTTGAAGTTAAGATTCATTTGCATACTTAGAGATAAATTAATTTCTTAAGTTAAAATCAATCTTGAACTCAACAGAAGTGCTTTTCTCTATGCATTTTACTTCCACCTAACCCAACACATATTTTTGATAGTGTGAAAATAGAAGAATTAAAACATCTTTTAAACAGTGTTAAGGTTATTTAAGCAATGAAATAGTAAACTGTCAAATCACCATAAAAGCGAAATGCATTAAAATACTGAGAGTGATTTTAAAAAGTTTTACAAAATTTTGTTGATTAATACCTTAAAATATATCATAAACATGTATACTTTATATTGTAAACTAAATTTTTAGTGTTTTTTAAAATGGATTATCCCCCCCCAGAAATAAACCTTACTCTCGAGATTTTTTGCTTCTTGTAATATAAACTCTTACTACAAAAAAATCCATAAATGCTTAAACAAAACGGTATCCGTCAGTTTGGTGAATCGTCACGTACCCTTCCTCGTACTCCTACAATAAAACAATAAAATGGTTTGAACGTTGCTCGAATCTCTGGGCCTCTGTCCTTACAGGATTACCCAAAGGCTGAGGACTCTTTTCTTAATTAGCATCACTAATCATAGGGTAAGCTTACTCAGGACTAAAGCTAGACGGGGAAAAGGTTTGAGAATAATTCATTTGGCCAGTGTTCGCAGAGTGTGAAAAGGTTTCCCAAAGAAAAGGGCTATTCGTGGTGGTATGGTTAAATATAGGTTTGTACAAAGTATCAAGTGAATACTAACAGCATTACTAGTTGATCAAACATGTTAATTTACGAGATGAGCTCATTTCTATTGGCTTTGATATGGTAAAGTATATTATTTAAAAATTGTTTCCCAACACTTGAACAATATAATTAGATGCCTATAAATGTGATTAATTTTTTTTACAAAAATGTAATATTTTTAACGGATTTTAGTAATTGATTGGTCGTAGGTAAAGAAAACTATTGTTTCTTAAACATTCCCTATAACGAAAGAATATAGAAATGGACATTTTTAATTATAAAAATATTTAAATATTTCTACCTCAACTATCTTTAAGAATCCTGTGAGGTTCAAAGGGAGGACCCTCCCCGTTTTGGCAACCCGGCGGGTTGCCGGAATAGGAAAGACTTTTTCGATGTTTGTTTTGTTGTTTTTTTTTGTGATTATTGTATGATGGAGCTTGGAGCGAGAGGTCGCGTGTGCGACGAGATCTGTAAATTTGTCAGCTTAATTATTAAATCTTACTTTTAATTATCAAGGCTTGGTTTACTTTAACAACGAACATAACAGTGGCGCAGTCGACAGGATTAAAGAGTTTTAGCTTCAACGACGATTTCCGATGAAAAACGAAAAAGGTTTCGAGAGGAGTTGGTCCGAGCTAGTGAAGACGTTGGATTTGTGGGTATAGTTTTGAATTATAGTGTTGAAATTTAATGATTCTTGATTTTGGTATGGTGAGGGTTTTGAGGAGTGTGTCTCGAATTAATATGGAACTGGATGATGAGTAGTGTGATGAGTAGTTTCGTTTTCGGTGAATTGGATATGGTGATTTCGTTTTGGTTTGTTCGAGTTTTTTTTTTCGGTGAGTGTTGTCGTTCTAAAATTAGATCGAGGTCGTTTTTTTTTGTTATTGAGGGAATTTGCTGTTGTTTTGGTGGTTGAGTTTTTTTTGGAGTGCGTTTTTTTTGACGGAATTATTCGAAGGTCTGCAGGATGGCGTTGTATGGTAAAGGGAGAAAGGAGGACCTCTTAATTTTAGCTAAAGAGCTTAGCTTAGAAGTGGATGAGGAAATGACAGTTTATGCCATAGGAGAGAAAATACTCAGGGATGAAAACTATGATGAAGCGTTTGCTAAAGATTTTTTTGCATCCATCGTTGAGGAAAGGGAAGAAATCGAGGAAAGAAGGAGACAAGAAGAAATCGAAGAAAGAAGGTGGCAAGAAAAAATTAAGGAAAGAAGGAGACAAGAAGAAATCGAAGAAAGAAGGTGGCAAGAAAAAATTAAGGAAAGAAGGAGACAAGAAGAAATCGAAGATAGGGAGAGATTGTTGAAATGGGAATTCGAAGAACAGAAAAGGAAGAAGGAGAGACAGTTGGAATTAGAGGAAATGGAGAAAAAGAAGGAGAGACAGTTGGAATTAGAGGAAATGGAGTAAAAGAAGAAGGAGAGGCAGTGGGAATTCGAAAGGTTAAAAATTGTATTCCCTGAATTGTTAGAAAAGTATAGGATTGTGCCTCAAGAAGACCTATCTTACAGAAATTCTTTGGAGCCAGATACCCATTACTTCCAAGGTAAGAACTTTCCACCAGCAAACAAGACTGGTACCCACCGTCAGGCTGATCGGAGAAGGGGATCGTTCAGATGCTTCGAGTGTCTGGAGGAAGGACATTTGAGAAGGAATTGTCCGAAGTTAAGACGCTCTAGCAGAACAAACCGGAAGGTCTGGACGGGACGGAAAGATCTTGACAGAGTTTCTGTGAATGTGGAAAATTCACGGTTGGAAAAGACAGTAGACGATGTGGAAAGGGTACTTCAGAAGGCAGTGTTTGAAACGGGGAAATCAGTGGAGACAAAGCTGGTCAACCCTGGAGACTATCAGATATTGAGGGAAAAGGAAAGTAAATATCTGGGAGATGAAGGACCGGTGAAAGACGATATGTTAAATCTGGAGGAGAGGACTCTCAAGGAAGTGGACGAACCTGTTCGACATTTAGAGGATGACGAGGATATATTAGGCGTTGAATTCATCCAGTGGGATCAGATTGAAGTGGAGGTAGAAGAAGAAAATAGAACTTCGGAAGAGAAGGTAGTCGAAGATGAGCGCTTGGATGAAGAAAGAGAAAACGAAGTTCCTGACGAGAATGGAATTGACGTTGCAGAAGAGTCTCTGGAGGTAGAGACGGGAAACGAAGTTTCCAGAGAGAAGGAAACATGCTGGAGAAACTGTATGTGGAAAACAAGGTTCGGAAGGAGAGGACGTGGATGAAGAATCTACGGAAGAAATGGAGGAAACTGAGGACTCTGGATCTAAGGATGATGCTAAAAGGGATGATGCCAGTTCCGAAGTAGGGAAGCCTGCTAAGAAGCGTCAAAGGCGACCGGCGAAGTCTAAAGCTAAAGTTACCCCTGCCAAGCGACAAGGCAAAGCTGCTGCTGTCAAGTATGCCGAGGATCCTGGCTCGGAAGAGGAGATGGAAGACTCCTAAAAAGAAGAGTCGAGAAGCTGAGAAGAAAGCCCCTGCAACTCCTATGAGACGTGGCGGCCGTCAGAAGAAATCGACCAAGTGCACTGAAGACTGTGGCTCCGAAGTCGAAGAAGGCCAGGCCCCTGAGAAAGAAGACTGAGAGCCTGAAGTGAAAGCTGACACCAAGGAGAACCCTGTGTTGGACCCTCAAACTGAGCTGTGGTGTTTTAAAGGTGGAGGTGGAACTCTATCCGACGACTTGGATGAGGACAACAACGACGACTTGGAACACGATGATGGACCTTTTTCAGATGAGTGACATTTTTTTTATTATTTGAAATTAATTTGTACTAACTTTTATTTTTTTGAAGTGATTACTGAGAAGACTGTATTTATCTGATTCCCTAAGTTAAGTAATTTTATGAAGTGGTATATCACTAATGATAATTATGTAAAATGAAATTGAAGGGTTACTTAATTTTTGAAGACAATTGAGGATAAATGACTGTCTGAATAAGAATAGTTCTGGTTTTCAAAACTGAAAATGTAATGTTTTGTTTTCGGTTAAATCTTTTGATTTTCTTACGAGTTAAATGTTTTTTTCTTTTGGTTTGTTGTGGATTTTTTTAGTCACTCGCGTGGATATTAGTTTCTTTTTAATGTTTCTTCACTAGAATATTTTCTTTTTATTGGCTCTGAGTTTGTAGTTGATTCTGGTTCTGTATTTTTAAAGTTTAAGATTTTGATATTGCATTTTTGTATTTTGATTATAGTATCCGGTATTGTTAAAAAGGCTTCTGTACGTCTAGAATTATTTTTTTTTGTCTTGTGATTGTTTTTCTTTTGGTTGGTCTCCCCTGCAGGACATGGTCCGGCAGGTAAGAGACCGGAGGGGAGATGTGAGGTTCAAAGGGAGGACCCTCCCCGTTTTGGCAACCCGGCGGGTTACCGGAATAGGAAAAACTTTTTCGATGTTTGTTTTGTTATTTTTTTTGTGATTATTGTATGATGGAGCTTGGAGCGAGAGGTCGCGTGTGCGACGAGATCTGTAAATTTGTCAGCTTAATTATTAAATCTTACTTTTAATTATCAAGGCATGGTTTACTTGAACAACGAACCTAACAAATCCCAACTTGCAGTTATTGAGAATTTCCTGAGTAAACAGTTCAACTGTGCAATATGTTTAAAGATCATTTATATAATACTCAAATCATTATTCAAATGTTTTAAAAATTCAGTAAGGAAATAAACAATGCACATTTAGTTGGAACAAATAATTTCTTTCAACTTACTTTATTTATTTTAGGTGAAATAAACAAACCGTTTAACACTTAAAAGTAATTAAAGGAAGCTAATACACATCGTCAAAAGACTTGGTGTTTAAATAAATTTTTCATGCCTATCTAAGGTAAGGTGTTCAGAAATATTTGTCTTCATTTAAAAAATGAGCGTTGTTTGACGTTAATGTAAGCATCCATTTTTCTATAAGCAAGCAGAATGCAATTATGTTGTGTTCTCTATCCTGAGGATATTTATAGAACCTTGGCAGTGTCAATATTCCGGCTCCTTTTCTTCTCAATTTCACTTTTCGGCTTGAAAGACAAAAAAAATACCAATTGTATTTTCTTTCAGGTTTTTTATGCTGTTTCCCATCAAAGAATCTATTAAAATTTTTTGATTGAAATAAACAGGCTTTGAGCTTCGAGGAGAAAGAATGAGGAATGCTTGAAATAATTTATAACTTTTAATGAAAAAGTCATTAAATTTTTTCACATTTTGTGATGCATAACCCATATATGTGAAAAACCCATATTTGTTGCATTATTAAAATTTAAAATAGATGTTATAAGAAGTAGATGTTTAAAGGGTAAATAGTATTAACATACATTTGCCTTGTTTGAGAAAATCTGTAAAATATTTTTCAATGATATTACTAATTGCATTCCGTTCAAATTTATGAGTTAATCTTACGTTTATTGAAAAATACACTCCTTAGTTCCTGATTATAATTTTTTTCTATTTTTTACTCATTTAATTAGGATGTGTTCCAGATCCTAAATTAATCACCAATCGTGAGTAAAGAGGAAAAATAATTCATATGTTAAAACATAACTAAAACCGTACATAATAGACAATTTATAGGGGGTTTATATGCTAACATATTAGTAATAGTATTATGCTTAAATTATATTTATACTCATGATGGAAAAACATGATTTTACACTTTTGTGTATGGTAGCGAAATACCCATTGCAATTCTTCAAATAATATTTTAGTCCTTAGTCTTCAATAGTTTTATTTTGTGACACTAAACTTAGAAATAGTTATATACAGGGCTCGATTTCTAAACAAAGAGGTACCGGAACGGTAAAATTATTGGTCTCAAAACTGAAAAAGCGAATACTTTTTAGTACAAAAACTTAACATTTATTTTCAAATTTAAATTTAAAAAATAAATTCAAATGTGTTGTACTAGATTAGAAAGAGTGTTCTAACTTAATTATTGTTTAAGACGAACTCTATACAGTTTTTTTGTAAACACTTTTTACAGTGTGTTATATTTTTTTCCCAAAGGAGGCCTCTTGTAGGAAGCGGAACGGCTCACCATCAATGAACCATTTGTGTTGTATATTTTGCTAATTTAAGGAATAGAGAGAAAGAAAGAATGCGTAGTTAAAGTCCTTAAATGGTAAAATTTAAGATGTCGCAAATTTTCTTTGCAAATTTGCCCAGCAATCTGGCAATCGTGGGCAGTTCAAATGGAGGTTCACAATTATGTTTTAAAAGAACAATTAAGTAACACAATGAAGTTGCAACCTTACCAATTAAATCCCAATTATTGTTATTTGCAAAAAAGATAAAAAAAAATTTAAATTTGAAATATGCCTTTTTTAATTTTTTTTGGTAGAATTCTCACTTTTATGATCTTAATCTGAAAAAAATGTAAATTATTTTAGTTCGAAATACAAATAGGGGGTTTGGGGGTACCCCCCAAAAAAATTTTGGAAAGTTGACAGTTAAAACAGGGTTTTAATTCATTTTAGGACTTTTTTTTCGTAACGTAGAAACTTATATCCGTGGGCCTGATGAAAGGGTCTCGCGAGCGGTTGTTAGGAGACCACTGAAATAGAATTATTAATTTTTTTTTCAGAAAAAGAGGTTCCGGAACGCCGTTCCGGACCGTTCCGGCTGAAATCGAGCCCTGGTTATATATATTTTTTTCAATTCAATTCAATTTTTATTTGCACACATACATTATTTACAAATGAAGCTATTACACTTTGGGGATTAAAAATCCCATTAAAGTGAAAAAATATTTGAATATACATATGGCTAAGAAAAACAAAATTTAAGAAAATACAAGAAATAAAATAAGAATTATAGATTGGCAAAGGTGGGTCAGTTGTACATAATTAAACACCCTAAATAACTAAAAAAGAAATACCTGGAAAGTCATAAGACATCTACAATACAAAAAAGAATATTTGTAAAAGACGGCACAAGGAAATATTAAGAAGCAGGTACATTTTCAGAAGTAAATAAAAATTGCTTTAACATTTTTTTAAAAATAGTAACCCTTGGTGCTGTTTGAATATCTGAGGGTAAACTATTAAAATATTTAGGTGCTAGGTAAAAAAACATTTATGAAAAATTTGTTTATTGGATTTGGGAATATTATATATTTTTTATTGCCATCTTAATTCGAGTTTGATTTTCAGAGTAAATTTCCCCCAAATGTTTTCTATGCATAAAATACGTTTTTTAATAACCCAAAAAACAGTTTAACGCATAAAAAGAAGAGAGTTGATCTCTTAACACACTTCTGTCGAGATACCAAGCCATCAAAACCTCTATCTCCTATGCATAAAAGAAAAGGTTCGGGAGCCAATTTATGGATTCACCTCTATTGACGGCTTTTAACAAATTACCCGTCATCTGGTAGATTCCTCGGCCGTGTAAAGGCTGGCTAAAAACAGCTCTTCAGCTACAGATTCCGATAAAGCTTTAGTCACGCTACCCTTTTCTTGACACTACTTCCCTAAGTGGCGGTCACCTTGAATGGGAAACTTTTCCTATATTTGTGCCCAGCTTTTAATCATTGCTTTCTTAACTAGTTTTCGGGGGGTTTAATTAACGTCACATATCATAAACCGAGTGTTATTATTGATGATAGCCCGAGCCTATAAACTTTATTATTCGTGCTATTAGAGAATAATAGTCCTGTGGTTGTGAATTCAACCGAGAAGACCTAGTTCCGAAAGTCCTTTTACTTTATTCATCCTTTTTCTGAACTAAAATTCTTTCGGTCAGTCGATGCAAAACGGTTGTAATAGTTAACGACATCCAATTAAGGATACATTTTTTAATTTTTTTCTTAATAAATCACTAATTGACAACCAAACGATAGGAATATCGATCATACACACATTCGAATATTAGGATCTAAAATTACATAAGGCATTTCAAGTCAAAATTTATTTACATTTTACAAACATTTTATGAGATCTGTAAATTGAGGATTTGTTCATGAATTTTCTAGCTCTCTTTTAGAGAGTTAAACCTTTTCATTTTGCAAAACAATTGAAGTTTTCCATGAACAAAAAACTTAGCCAGTAAACGGTTCAAGTGATTTTTTGCTTTAGTATTTTTATTTTATTTAAAATATACTGATAAGGTCTAACTAAGGTTAGAGGGAGTAAATGTCTCTTCCTCTTTCGATCAACTGCCCCTCAGCTTCTTCCTTTCTCCCCTTCAAGTAAGTCAAAATCACGGGCCCCTTTTGCTATCGTTGGTTAAGCAGTATTATACAGGGTGTCCCGAGGTAACTGTCCACTCCATTTAACTTTTGAGCCCCTATAGAAATAGTCATAAAAGTGGTGTCTAGGTATAGTAAAGTGATAATGCCCTATCAGACGCGACAACTTTCGAAGCCTTCTAGTGGCAATGTTAGGAGTTATAATTTTTATTTTAAGAACTATTAGATATTTTCTAAATTTCTCATTTGCTAAGTTTTAGAGCACCATCGATTTACACTCACTTCTGAAAGTCAAGCACGGAGCTGTTTTTTCAACCGAACACCTAGTATAATTATTTTTCTTACATGAAAATCATACCACAATTTGTTCAATTAGTGGGAATACAGGGCCAGAGAACAAATTTTCCCTACCAATAACTTAAGGGGGTAAATGGGCCCTCCATTGATAATGGAGTCACATTACACATTTGGAGCAGTGACAAAAACGTCTATGTAAGAGGTATTTATTGGAAAATGTTATGTTTTTTCTAAAGAATATTGTTATTTCTTAACTCAACGCATGTTTTCAAACGGGTGTGCTAACTTTAAATGGATTTTTTAAGGTTTTATTGAGAGATATCGGTCTAGTCATCATTTTTGGCAAGTTTTAGCCTCTGGGTCATTTTTGGCAAGTGATATCAGACCGTCAACCATGTTATTTATTTAGTAGCTCTCACATGAGCTTGAATGCGTTTAAGTCTGCGAACCCAGAAAGTACCCTTATTCTTTCAATATCGTTACTTATGAAAAACTTTAAGATAGCAAAATTGTGATTTTTTGCAGCTTTTTCACTCTTATAGATAAATCCTTGACCCAAAATGTCTTCTAAGTATTCTGTGGAAAAAACATAAAATTTTCAGTTAAATACCTCTCTCATGGACGTTTCTGTCACTGCTCCAAATAATTAATGGAACTCCATTATCAATGGAGGGCCCATTTACCCCCTTAAATTATTGGTAGAGAAAATTTGTTCTCGGGCCCTGTGTTCCCACTAGTTGAACATCTTGTGGTATGATTTTCATGAATGAAAAGTAATTCTACTAGGTGTTAGGTTGAAAAAACAGTTCCGTGCTTAACTTTTGGAAGTGAGTAGTAGGAAAAGACACCTTGTACAGAAAAATGCCTTCAATAAAAAACCATAAAACGCACCCTCAACTAGATAGCATTTACGTAGTTTTTACGTCCTAAAACGCTCCTCTTTAGGCAAAAATAATATTTATTTTCTCTTTATTACTCTTTTGAGTGTTCAAATTAATAACACTTTAGTTGTGACGTTAAGCTGTACTATTAAAAAATTTCTTCAGAAAACGGAAATAGTTTGGCAGCATTGTTGCCGGATTATTTCCATCATTTAAGGAGAAGTCCGTTTTTCTTTTCCTGAGGACGCGTCCGTTTTTACTTTTTCCGTTTTACGAGTACAACCTTACGTCCGTCATTTGGAGAACGTCCGTTTATATTTTTTTTGTAAAGGGGATGAAACGTTCCATTTTTAAAAAAATTAAACTAATAATAATTATTGTGGTTGTTAAACCCGATTACGCAACCTTTGGAATCGAAATCACACGTCTTGACCACAGACTAGTTTATTTGATAACTGCCTGTGCTAAATATTTTATATAAAAACTAAGTCAAGTAAATGAAGAAACGTTTAATACCTGATGATTTTTCCTTAGATCTTAATATGGATTTTCAAAATATTTTTAAAATAATTTTTGGTGAATGTATTTTTTAATACTACCTTAATTATAAAATAAATTTCTATCTTGGCAAACGTGCCCGTTATAAAAAAGCTGGTCTGTGGATTTTAATTGCTGCGATTTAAGAACATTCTAAATGTTAATTCACTTTTAAACGGTTATAAAAATGTTCTTATATTAGGAAAAAAATTTACCGTATTCCTAGTATGAAAAGTTAACATTTTTGTGTTAGGCGTAAGAATACACTGGTTAAGTTCGTAAAAATGTGAATATTTTCAGGGGTAAATTCCGTTTTCGACCTTAGATAATTATTCCGTGAAAAATAATCACGAATTTTTGTATGCAGTGTAGAACACTTTAGTTGTGATGTTAACTAGAACACTTTTATTGTGTTCTGATAGTTTTCTGAATATGCTTAAAAAGTGTTGCTATCCAAAAATTTTTCTTAACAATAGTGTTGTTATTCATTTTTAGGATCTGAATCTGGTCTTAAATTTAGATGAAAACTTCATAAAACGTTTTCTGTCTCTGTTATTTTTAGCAACTCTCTTTTTTTCATAGGGTTACTTGGGGTAAGTGGGTCACTGGGGTAAGTGGGTCACCCCCCTAAAACTATAATATGTACAGGAAATTTCACACTTACTCGCATTGATTATGTTACAGCTTGTCACACCGATGAGTTTTGCATATATTTGAGATTTGTTTAATTTATTTTTAAGATTATAGAACTAATTTAAAATAGATTCCCAGAATGGATTTTTTGGAGAGTTCAAGACGTATTTTTCAAAGAAGTATTTCCAGTTAAGTTTTCATTACATTTTAATGTTTATTGAACTGTTTTGCAGAGTTTGACCTAAATTACATACGGCAATTTGAAATTTTTCAAAATTTTTAATTTTGAAGTGTTTAACAGGGGGGGTCCCACTTACCCCATAGTTTTAGCATGGTTGGGGTAAGTGGGACCCCTCAGTGTGGGGTAAGTGGGACCCTTTATTATGATATAAGTGGTTCTAGATGGTTCCATATGATATAGGAACTACTACTGAAGACATGGGTGGATTTTAGGGGGGTCATAGGGATAATTTCCCCCCAATATTTTCAGAAAATTTCGATTTATAGTAGCAAGTATCAAGACCATTTACTCACCACTTCAAAATTCATTAAAATTTATAAATAGTTTGATCGACATTTTATATCAAATTTGCGTTTTAATTTAAGTTATGGTGAGTAAAGTGAAATACCTCATCAATAGTGTTCATTCTCATTTAGTGTGTATGATTTCTTTTTTTATCTTACAATGTGTATTAAAGTGTCAAAATAAATCTTAATCAACCTTATTATGTTTTTTCAACACTATTTTATATGCTAAAGTAAAACATATCCCTTTGGCCTTTCAAAACATTCTTTAAAATACTTATTTTGCTTTTCATTCTATTCTTACCTTGTCACATTGATTTTGATGTGAGTTTATTTCTCACTCATGGACACTGTTACAATAAAATATTTTATATTGAAATGTACTGTACTTTATCAAGTAAGACCCACTTACTTCCCTTTAAGTTTTTCTTGCTTTAAATAAAAATAAAGAGGGGGTGACCCACTTACCCCATCTCTTGGGGTAAGTGGGTCACCCATCTCATTTTTGATAAAAAGACCTGTTAAGAAAAATGTAAAGCTTTATTTTAGAAACTAATGATAAATATTTGTTTATCGATAGACTCTTTAACGAAATTAGTCAACAAGTACAAAATAAACCCTTTCAAATTTTTTCTATAAAGCTCCAAAAATGTACTAGGCCAAAAAGGGGTCCCACTTACCCCAAGTGACCCTACAACACAAACGATATACAATCACTAGTCATTACGCTTTTGGTTACCAATGTCGATTTTAGTGTTAATAAAGAGTTTCACGCATTTGCACAGTAATACGTACAAGAAAAAGTATTGATTAAAAACTTGAAATATTTAATAACAATAATCTTTATTGACAAATAACGGGAAGAAACACATAAAATAAATACAAATAAAAAACATAGGGGACACGCATAGGGAACATAGGGACTCACCAAGAGGGGAGGGGGGTCGATTAAAATCTCTTTTAATCTCTTTTAATCTTTTTAAGTTAGAAATTATACGATTTTTTTTAAGTAAAATGCAAACGAGTAGGATGGAAAATTATTTTTAAAGGTTGTAGGTAAATCTCACGTGGGGGGAGGGGGGTCCAGAAAATCTCACTAAATTTCACCAAGGGGGAGGGGGGGTCCAGATTTTGGAAAAAACACCTCACGTAATTTATGGATGTCCCCATATGATACGCCCAGGGGAAACAAAATATCCCATTCTGGCGTAATAGAAATTAATACTACATTAAAATACAATGGAAAATAACAAAAAAAAAGAGAAGAAAAAGAAAGACAATACAGAAACACACACAAAAAAAGAATTCTAGAACAAATTGAAATAAATACATCAAGGTTCAAATATCAATTAAAATACATTGTGATTCAATTACAAAAACAAACAAAACAAAATATATTGAAATTAATTATTTTTTCCCCATTGCTGAAGTCTGGTTATTTTTTATAAACAGGGCGTGGTCTTGTTTCGTTGCACTATAAAATAGATTTAATACTTATTAATTACGCAGGGTCTCTTAAAAAGCGGGATAAAAAGGAAAAAAATTTCCTTAGGATATTCACTCTAAGAGTCGCTTCAAAAATTTAATACGTACGGAAATTTGTTTCTTATGTTTTGTTTATGCAAAAAAATCAGATTATTTCACTTTAAAGGTATTAACTGAAATTATAAATTTGAGTGATCAGAATTGCCTCTTATACATCTTGTTCGAGAAAATATTAATAAATATCCAATAAGTAACAATACAAAGCTACAAGTATATAAGTATTTTTTTAAACATTTCCCAGCTTTTGTAAAGAAAATACCCAAATTATTTAATATTTCCATTTTGCCCCCACTCGTTCCACAATCATTTAAAAAAATATTCAGAATATCTATTCCATCGATTTGAAATAATCAAATAAAACACCTAGTGTGATCAACCATAAAGGCAAGTAGTAGAACCGATTATTTAAGTTCATAAATGAGCCTTTGAGATACTTTTTTATCACGCTTAACTCAAACTTTATAAAAAGAACAATCTGTCAAAATACTAATTACTTTGATAAGAAAATTGGAAGCCGATTGCCTTGTTAAGAGTCCAGAAGCTTACGACTTATTTAATGCTACATTTTATACACAATATTTACTTTGAAGTCATTCATCTTTATCATAGAAAATTATATGCCAGATAAGAGAAATTTCTCCAACTAAAACTAATTAAGCTACTTGAAGGAGCTTTTCAATATGATTTAAATGTATTTAATTTTTTTTTCAAAAATTCGTTTATTAGTGTTGTTTAATTAATTTATAAATATTTTAATTAAGTGTTTGATATACTTTTTTCAGTTATATTGGAACTACATTATGAACTAAATCAAGATGTGGTGTTTTTTTTAGGATTTTATGTTATTTTTTATGCTTAGTTCATATGATTTAAATCTGAAAAAATGCAATGTCGTAATACAAATATATATTTTAAATTATTTCATACCGCTTAATAAATGTTAAAGACCGTTATTTACCTCTAGAAAAGGTAGGAATCAAATATCCAAGTAGATGATAGAAATAAATTTTATTTTAAAAAGGCATTGCATATTCTAAAACAGATTAATGAGTTTAAACTATTTTAGGGGTTCATAACTGGAGAAAGTAATAATATGATTATCTGAAAGAAATCACATTTTAAAACCAGGTATTCCTAAAGTAGAAATTTTTGATACTACATAAAGTCAATGGTATGTTTAAAGAGAAAGAGAGGTTGAGCAAATAATGTGCTCAAATGATTAATTTCAATAGACATTTAAAAAAACTTAATGTTCATTTAACATCATAACATTATTTTTAAATACTAGATTTAAACTGTAAAGTTACCAAAATTCCTGTGAAGACGGAAGATGAAAAATTAAATTATTACAGAGATTCACACAAAACTTGAAAAAATTTGAAAAACAATTTTCACATAAAAAATATTATATGGGTTATTCAACTTTTAGTAAATAAAATGGTAACCTTTATATCTCAGCCGTGCCTTTCGATTTTTCCTTTAATACTATTATTAAACAATTTTACTTGCATGATAGAATGAGATTTAATTTTTAAATCCATACTCATGTGATATGTCGTGTTTCTGTGAACATTTACCTTTCTTTATTATTCTTGTTATTTTGCATATAAGTATCTTTTTACTAAATGCATACTCATTCTGTGAGTTAAACGGGCCAAATGTATCCTCTTGCCAAAAAATAAAGTTGAAAACTAAGTAACATACTGCTATACGTCACAAATATTGATTGATTGAAAATACAATCTACGAAACTCGGCATCCCTCAATTTAGCAGATACTGCAAATGCCTGTGTTGATACAGACGCTTCATCCCTTCCCTAATTCGAGCCCAAAATAGCTTGTAGTTAGTCATTCCCCTGATCAACCACGGCCAAATATCGAGTCTAAGAGCTTTATTGGGGCAGTATCTACCGCATTTTCACATACACACCTATTTTAATAGATAGCCAAGGGGTGGCCATTATTAATCAGCTCTGGCAGCTCCGCAATCAGTGTCCGATACCTCGTGTCGACTGTATTTTATGAGATTTCTCGGCGTGGCGGAAGAGAACCCCATGATGCGTCAAAAAGCTGGAATACCGAATCAGAGCCTTTGATTGATTGGTCGGAGAAAGTGAAGGCGAGGGGGGGAGATGCTGGTATCGGCCGAGCTCTACGGTCTATTCGTCATGGTCTGTAGAAATCAATCAGGAAAGACCTGGGGTCACTCACTCCCCGTAATTAGTAATGGCAGAGCCCAAGTTGGGAATGATATTCGCTAAATTAAGATGGCGAGTGGCTGTTTTTGAATTGTTCCCAGATTGGCTGCTGGAGTGGTAATTCGAGTGAATGATGCACAGAAGACATTCGATTATTTTGATTTTTATGATAAAGTAGCTGGTTCCGAACTTGGTTATTTAGGTATTATGTGATACTGAGGCAGGGTTGGCTGGATTGGACCCAATTGGGTTGGACCCAATGGGTTTTTTCAAAAAAACCCATGTGAAAAAACCCACATTTTGGACCCATTTTTGGGTTTTTTCAAGAAAAATCAAGATTTTGGCAGTTCTTTCAAAATTTAATGTGTTTTTTTCAAAGTTTAGGATATTTTTAAAATTTTAATGGGTTTTTCAAAATTTAAACTAGGTTTTAAAAGTTAAATGGTGTTTTTCAATTTCAGGGAGTTTTTTTTAAAGTTAAATAGGTTCTTTTATTGTTCAGTGGGTTTTTTCATTACTGAATGGGGTTTTTTCAAAATTTAGGACGTTTAAAGATCAAACTAGATATAAAAAGGGATATTTTAAAATTTCAGTGGGTTTTTTCAAAATTGAATAGATTTCTTTCAATATTGAATGGGTTTTTTCAAAGTTTTGGATAATTTTTTTAATTTTAGTGGGTTTTTTCAAAGTAGAATAGATTTCTTTCAATATAGAATGGGTTTTTTCAGAGTATAAAAACTTTGAAAAAACCACTTAACAGTGGAAAAACTGACATTATTTTGACAGAACACATTAAACATAGAAAGAACTCACTTAAATTTGAAAAAACCCACTTATTTTAAAGGAGAAACCCACTTAATTTTGAAAAAACCCACACTTTTTCCGAAAAAACCCAGTTTTATATGGTTTTTTTCAGGGTTTTATTGAAAAAACCCAAAAAAACCCAACCCACTTGGGTTTTTTCAAAAAAACCCGGGTTTTTGCCAACCCTGTACTGAGGTGAATCTCAATTAAAAAAAAGGGGTTGGGAGCGTGTTTACGTCGGTAAAAGAAAAATTTAAGCTCTGGATTTTAAGCGTGTTAAAATCGTTACAAGAATACTTCTGCAAGTTCTTCTAGGTCCTAAAAAGGGAAACTTTCAAATACCAATTCTCTTTGAACATTACAAATGTTTTAAGGAAAATTATTTGGGATTAAGGTATTGCGCATATTGTTTGTAAGCCAAATTTTATTTCTATATGATTTAAATGTTTTTAACTTTCTTATTTCGCCACCAGGAGTGCTGTAAACTGACTAAAAGGTTTCAATATAACTACTTTACAACAGATGTGTATAACTGTTTAATCTGTAGGAGGTGTTAAGATTTTAAGATGCGAAACTAATTTTGAAAACAAAGTTTTCATAAAAAATAAAATAACTTGTATTTATGAACACAAAGAAATCAGAAGGAAGAACTTAAGAATCGAAATATTCTATGTTGGTTGATTAAATGAAAATATTCTAATAATTCATCATTAATTAAGCCCCTTTCCTTATTAATTAAGTTTCATAAACCTAAACTGAAACCCTACAGTTATAAAACAAACAAAATAATAAAACCAGTAAAAAAACACATTAATAAAAGTAATTTGGTATTTTGAAATTTAAAAAAATCCCTAATAAGTCTTTAAAAGATCATTGTTGTAGTCATTTTCGTTTTCATAGGTTTATAAAATATCGCTTTCATTTTTAGATGACTGATTTATAAAAAAGATTGAATTATCTGCGATAATGTTAGTTGTGCTCTTGAATTATAAAACCTAGAAAGACATCCCTTTATCCATGTTTGCCGCTTCAAGTTGAATAGGTGACTACGTGTGTGAATCTTTTACTTCGATAATCTTGGGGAAAATAAGAACCGTTTTAAAGTGAAAATGAAATCGAATGGAGCTTTCAAAATCACCAGATTGAAAAAGGTAGCCGCTTCAATCGGATTGTATACCAGAAAGAAAATACGATAAAAGCCGATCAATAAATGGACTTTCCAAAGGATATGCTTAAAACTGTTTCCATGAAAACATGTGTGTGGCGATACGATCAAAATAGCGTTAGTGTGCTTAGGATTCGATCTGCGCGTAAAAAAAGGTGGATTTTCTTAGAAAACGCTGGAATTATCTACCCAGGAAAGTTTTTTTTAAAGAATTTTCGAACATAAATATTCTTTCAAACACAAAAGTGTATTTGTTAATTATGAAATATCTTATATACACAAATATCCGATATGCGACGGATATCCCCGAAAAAGGAATGTGTGCTGTGTATAATTCAATTTTATTTAATTTTTTAGAAAAAGAAAAATTCCAATAATCAGGAGTAGATTTTATCCGTATTTTGAAATAACGATAGTTTGTTTCTGAACTTCTGAAATTAATTAATGCATGTCCTGTTCAGGTCACTCATTCACTATTATTTTAGATATAAACAAGAAGGTTTAAATAATAACTAAAGGAAAAACATTCTATAACTTGCCATTTTTTCTTAAATCTTTCAATTTAAGTTGCCGTAGTACTGATATTTTAAGCTTCTAACAATGGAATACGGGCTATTTACTTGTACAAAGATAATCGTAAGTGAGTTCATTTTCTTTTGAAATGATTTGGTATGCTTTTTAGGGTTCTGCGTGATTACATTGTTTACTAAGTCATGTCAGTTTCATAAAAATGAGCTAAAAATAGATTATGTGTGTAATTTTATCAATAATCAATAACATTTGAAGAAAACATTTACCTAAAGAAACACGGTACTTTAAGCACTACAGTCCAAATGGAATAGCTTTTTATTGACTTTTCCGATGAGTTACAGCATGTCACACCAAGGGAGCTTAAATATAAATAATAAAACTATTTACAAAAGACTATTCTAAGCTGGGATGAAATAAGAACAGTTGGAGGCATTAGGATAGCTCTAGCAAAATGCATTTCTCTCGGAAAAATATTAAAAAGGAACTGTATATTTCTTTGCAAATTAAATGTGTCTAGGTATAACCTAATGAGCAGAAAAGCGAACAAAAAAGTTTTGATGAATTGTCCCTTAAATGAAGCTTAAAAATTAACTGTAAACCACAGAAGGGCACTATATTTAAAAGAATAAAATGTACCTACTGTACCCTAACAATGTAATTTTTCCAGCCTAATAATACATCCAGTTTTAATGATAAATATCTCAAATAATTTTTCAAAATTTTAAATCAGCCTCTTCAGATCTATTCTTGTTTGCTAAAACACCCAAATTTTACAAGTTATTCCATACTTAAAATTGAATTGCCTTGTGGAATCGATTTCACTAAAAAGCTTGCTCAAATCTATTCAAAATTTCACGGGATGCTAACTATTTTATGGAAACTCTGATTTCCGCCCTAAGTGTCTGAGTTGAATTAATTTTCGTATCTGCCTATTATTTCAATTCTAAAAGCTAATTAGTAGGTAGGGTGAAATCTTATTTTAGCTGGGAGCTAGCGGCTCCTGACAGCACGTTCTTGGCAGTAATTTGAGTTATCTCTTCTCAATATGCACGCAAACGCAAATACCAAAGCTATCTCCAAATCAACTCTCATTTAGTTAAAAGGAGATTTACAAGACATTGATTTTGAGAGATCTGAATGGAAGTTTCTAATGGAAGAAAGGTTTTCACATCGCTTTATATACTATTTCTTCACTTTTAAGAAACACTTTTGGAAGTTTAACAAGGTTATTTATTATCTTACTCCCAGCGTTCGAAATTGGGGTGGTCTTTAAAAGAAAGGCTTGGTCCGATGCCACAGAAAAACTGCTCATAAAATCACTGGTCCACTGGACCAGTGTTACAAAAATACCCCAGTCTCCAGTTCTAGGAGCATTCTTTTTTTTCCTGCGAAACTATTTCAAGTTTTTGTCAATTAGTACAATATTAACATTTAACAAAGATAAGTACTTATTATAAAAAAATTCTAAATTGTTTGTGTATTTAGTTTGTTGTTTAGTTTAGTTGCTTTGATCAATTGCTGATGTTCACTTAAAGTTACTTTCAAAAAATTGAAATATGTCCTTTTTAATTTAGTTGACCAGTCATTTTGGTTGAGGACATATAAGGTTTCTAAGGTCCTATAAGGTTATTCTAACGCTGCTTGTTCCAATTGAAATTCATTTTATTATAACTCGGTATCTTCAGTTATTTTGGTGCTTTTAACATCGTAAACAAAATGTTTTGCTTATGTTTAAGTTTTCAGTTACATAGACATAGACAATACTTTATTGTAATGGGCTCGTGCCCGTTTACAAAGGGGCAAAAAAGGAACAAAAAGTACAAACAAGGTTTTCAGTTACATACAAACAGGGAATTCTTGTGGATGCAATATGTTTTTAAATATGATATTAGATTTCTTCAAGGAACAATTTAACCACTGCACTTTGCAATCATTATTTATCCACGAGGATTTTGTATAATTTTATTAGAATATTTATTTCACAATTTCACAGAAAATTCATTTAAAAATATTTTTTTCTATTTTTAATCAATCTTACAGAACCTTAATATTTATTGAAGATTGATACTAAATTTTTTATTGGATTTTTTATATTCCTTTGTATGTATTTCAATCACCCTTCCTTTTTATAATTTTTATCTAGTTGCGGTTAAGAGAGAGCTCTTCGATTAATTCTTTTTCTATGTGTACTTAGATTTTAATGTTAAACGTATTAATTTTTCAATCAAAGTTATTTTTCACACGAAATGCTAAGACATGCCTAAAACTGATAAATCTCAGAATAAAAGGTTTTTAATGATAAAATAAAATAAAAATATTTTGTCGTTTGTTGAAAAAAAAATTATAATTTCTTTAACTTTATTCCACTCTGCTTGGGGTTGAAAAATACAGTTAGCCAATCCAAAAACATTTTATGCAGTACACTTAATGTTCATTCAAATTCTAATTCGATCCACATTTGCTGTAAAGACTTATGAATAAGTTCTGCTGTTATTTTTAGAAAGTCTGAATGAGTTTTCGTCTGTTTAAAAATTTTGAGACAGCCGAAAAAAAACGTGAATGTGTGTATAATATTGATGTAAAAGAATTCGGGAAACACACATTAACATTATTCACATTTTTGAAATTCTAAAACCTTAAAAATTTGCATTTCCAAAAGTTGTCAGGAATAACAGTTTCTCTCGAACATAATTCATTCGAAAATGGTTTTAAACGGTCGAAGCGTGAAAATTACAGGGTAAATATAAAACTTCTGGCAGATATTTAGAAATAATACAAAGTGATAATTACTCTGACTTTACTGTTATTGAACTTGTTTGATTCAACAAATTTTTTTACTTTCCATCGGTATTTACAATTACAGTCAACTCCTTTTAATGTGATCACTGTTAATGTTATCAATCAGATAATGTTATCAAAATCAACAGGCCCCTATAATTCCCGAATTGAATTAAATATAAATGCATCGTTTAATGGAATCAACACGCGGCTTAATGTTATAAAGAACGACCGCTTTCGTATTTGGTTTTGAAGGTCAATTTTTGGAAGTAAACATCGGCCGGTTTCTTTTTTCTGAAACTGAGTATGTGAAAAATAAAACATTTGATACTCCGCATATTGCAATAAAACAATTAAAGCGGAGGGTCCTAAATCCATGCTTGTGATTGGTGAAAGGATACCTTGCACATCGGCACTTTGCATATGTTTCTAATAAGATATTTTGATTTTCCCTTGTTTACTGGAATTCAGGTTAATATAATTTAGTAGTTTATTCTTTATTGGAGTGGAAAGATGTAAAATTTCTATGTAAAATTCCTCTTCTATGTAAAATTTTGAAAAATTTTGCAATGATCTTGTCTGCAACTCGAAAGAAAACTAATTTATAAACAGTAAGTGGAATTGAAAATGTGGGGTGCTCAATAAATGAAAATACAAAGTAAGCAAATATTTTTTTTAAATTGGACTTTTATATTTTCCACTAAGTAAAATTGTTTCTAAATACATTAATTACGATTACATAATTTTAATTTTAAAGTAGACAATCTAGTTACACTGCTACTTTTTGATTTGATATCGCTTATTGTTATCAATCGGATAATGTTATCAGTTTAATATTGGACAATTGCGATCACATTAAGCTGAGTCAACTGTAATAAACAAAATATAAAATAGATTTTTCAAAAAACCTCGCTATTTTTCAGGCTGTTTTACGATTTTTTGGGAAACAAATAAATAAGTGATTATTTTGTAAGTGATGACTACAAATGAAAAGAAACTTAAAATAAATTATTTTTTAATAAAACTTTTTCTTACTAAATTCAGAATAAAAATTATGCGCCATACTTTAAGTAAATAGATTTTTAATTATGGCCTAAAAATTGTATAATTTCTTTTTTCTTGTTTACTCAAGGCTACTATATTTGAAATGTTAACTTTTTACTAGTATCTAAGCAATTAATTACTATATAAATTATAATACTATAGCCACTGACACTTTTTCAACAAAATAGTTTGTTAAATTTCATTTTTTATGTATTAAATAATACTCATTACCGTGCGGACACAAAGCTGTAAAAGTTTAAAATCATATATAATTTTATTTTTACAGGTTCAAAAAAGCACCAAATGATATTAAAGATGTAGTGTTCAATTAAAACTAAATAAGATGAACAATAATATGTAAAAACACAGAGTATTACTTTAAAATTCAAATTTAGATGGATACTGATATGACACAAAAGGATTTGTATTGTTTAAAAATAGTTCAGAAAGTTAAAAGAGATCATTAGTATAATTCTTTTGTATCATCATAATTACTTAATGTTCTTTATATACAAAAATATCGTTTTTCTTGTTATTCGAATCTTGTTTTATTCCGAATTCCTCTGGATTCCAAAGTTTCATAAAAAATAATATTTATTTACATTAATAAAGATACACAAACTAATAATAAAAAAATATGCATTAGCTGCTAAGGGGAAAGTCCCGTTCAGGCAGCCGAATGAAGTTAACACTTTAATGTATAATAAATAAAATACACACATTTTAACCTTCCTACCCTCTTCAAAAAATAGTCACATATTCCCCCTCGTGGGGTCTAATAGTACCCCATGCGTAAAACGTGCCTATGACTCTAATAAAAGGGTAAAAATACCATAAATAGAAAAGAATTAAAATTATTTACTTATAAAAAGATGCTTCAGAATAATTTTTCTAATTATTTTGGTATTTTTCTCATTTTTTGTCCTATTACGGCGTCTTTTGATACACGTTTTTTATAACACCTGAACCTTCAAACAAGAATTAAATTACAGAAATGAACCATAACCAAGTTGTTTTACTTAAAATGTTTATATTCACACTGCTTAAAGTATAACAGCCGATATACCCGGCCTTGAACGGGTAGAATTTATCAGTTTATTTTTAACGATTTATGAAGTTGCAAATCTTTTATTTTCTGTACTATGAGCTATCTTTCATCCCAGAATAATTTATTTAGTATTATGAAACATGGGAAACGTCGTTTGTCCTTTCTAAAATCGCAATAATATTACAAAAAATTATCGGTTTCGATTTGATGAAACAGTGTCTCGCTTGTTTTATATACGTTTTCAAAGCGAAATTGGTTATTTTTCTTAATAATTCTAAGAAATCACATTCTGAATTTCAGTAAATACTCATAAATCTTTGAAAAAATTCTTATTTTTCCAAGAAAACTGAACAAAAAAACACCACAAACATATTTACAAGCCATGAATGTATATTGTGAATTTGTTCAACAGGAAGTAATGGCGACAGTTGTCTGATTTTTTTGCTGCAACTGTTAGATACTAAAAACATTTCTATAAATAGCCTATTTTTCTTAGAATATGAATGAAAAAATTCAGAAATAGCTAGTAATTCAATGTACTTTGCCGCAATCTTCTTTTTGTAAAAAAACAATTTCAACGAAAATGTATATTTCTAAAAAATCTCTAAATGTCTCAAATAAACATAAAAACCATTTTTTATCAATAATATGACAAAAAAATAAAATATTAAGCTTTATTTGATATTGTTTTCCCGCCATTCATGCCTGGGGTCTCAGCAGACCCCAGAGGGGGAATATGTGACTATTTCTCCTACGATACTTAAAAATTAAAAAATAATTCCAAAATTTTTACCCATTACCCAAAATTTTTACCCTTGGCGTAATTAAGGACTACTAGCATTGGAAATTGCCAAAACAAAAATGCATGGGAGATATCAAGCGTTAAAGTGCGTTTGGGGTCGAAATAGACCCCATGCGGGGTAGGAAGGTTAAACAAGAAAATGAACACAAAAAGGAAAAAAATAAATGTATATATTAGAAATTAAAATACATTTATACAAACTAAAAAATTATAACAAATAAAAATGAAAATAAATAAAATAACAGGAATACAAAATATTAAATTAAACCACGGCACTACATTATTATGATATGAATGCTTGCTGATATGAATTCTGATATGAATGTTTACCTCCGCCTTCATTGGAAAATTTAAAATTACATGTCTATGTCGTCAACATTTATTATAAAATTAGAAAGTGAACGTTTTAAAGAGATGAATATTTCTCAGTATTTTGAAGAGAAGCGGGTAAACTATTGAAGAATTTAAGAGCTAAATAATTAAAATGCTTTCGAATAATTTCTTTCTTGTATTTAGGAATTAATAAATTTCTTGAGGTCGTCTTGGAGAAATATTTTCTTTTAGCTCACACATATCTCTATAACGTAGTAAAAAACACGAATAACTTAAATAAGGCATGAAAAAAGCACCTTGTTGAACTAAAGCAGATCCAAGAACAAAACATTGTGAGTTAAAAGTTTTTTTAGTTCAACCACAGCACCAGCTGGATGTTGTAACCCAGCTGCCTTATACCACTCGGCTCTCTACTTTTCCAAAGATTTAATGGGATCGATTTTTCTTCTACAACCCGCAATCCCTAGGAGGCTGTTCTTCATCAACCTTCTGTTAGAAACTCTCCATTTTAGTTGTCATACTCATATGAATGAATTGATTATTCGATTTGAAACGCATATTTTACTTCAATGCTGCGGATCGCATGGATGAATCTGATTTTGTGAAGGAAAGGAAATACTCCAGGGAAGGAATACCTTGAAAATAAACTTTGAATTTGGGCTTTTGAAAGGTTGTAGTTTTTCATTGAGTATAAACAAACATCGTTGGTTCAATGCAGTGGGAGTCGAGATTAGTTTTATGAGAAGTTTTGGGAAGGAAATTGCTTACCTCATATTGTTTAATATGGATAATTGGATATGCGTTTAAATTACAGCTGTTTTTTGAAAATTGCATTTATTAGAGAAGTTAGTTTCACCAAAAGATGTCTTTTTGGAACGCATTCTTACATAAAGACATTCTGAAACTCAATTTATTCATGAGTTTTAAATAATCAAATCAATCAGCTATTTATTTGCAATGTTATACGATGTCAGTCCCCTCATTCTCACAATTGTTACATTTCCGCTATGCCTAAGTTTACTATCTTCAATGTTGTATCACAATTTTTGTTGCTCTCGATTTAGTACTTATTTGCATGATTTTCTTTAAATAAGCAGTAGAAGAAATGTTTCTTTTATCATTGTAACTGTAATGTCAGAGGCATTAGATTTTTATGACCCTTATATCTATGAATGACGTAATTTGTGATTGTATCCCAGTATTTACACTTTTTTTCATATTTCCGTTCGACAAAACCACGCATTTTTTTTCCAGGTTTTATTCATTAAATGATCTTTTTAAATTTAACTGTAAGTGAATCATTTCATGAACAAACTACGAGTACAACAGAGAAAATTTCCATTGTAATCCCATAATATAGAGGAGAGGAGGGTAATATGGAATACCGAGGTTCCAGCCATCTCTCGGGCTGTCATCCCAAGGGAATGCCATGAAAGACTTAAGGAAGACTCCCATGATGCAGTGCACAGAGAGTTAACTTCTGGACGTTGTCAATACAATCGCTGCAAAACAAAATGTGTTTTGGGATTTCCGAAACTTTTTACCGGTAAATGTTCAAAGATTTTAACCTACCAGTAATTATGAGAATTCAACTTTGTTTTTAAGCATAATGTACACTAAAAGAATAATAGTTTCTTATGTTTTAGTCGTTTTTTAGCGATCAATGTTTTAACCTCCAATAAATGGCATCTTAAACAAAGATCTTTTGCAACGGAAAATTCTCCAAAAATCAACGAGGAGGAATTTAGATTTTGGAATGCATTAGCTGTGCTCTATGGGCTTCCAGACTCAAAAATAGAATAAATAGCCTCAAAAACATAACTATTTGAACATAATTTTTTAAATGTTGTTTTCATAGTTAAAAGTAACTATGCTCTCTGAAGTCTATTCCATATTACCCGACTATTCCCTATTACCCTCCACTTGTAACTTTTTTAAGTACCTCTTTTCATAACAACAAAATAAATCATGTTTTATTCCACCATTGACACCTCATTACTATTAGTTACAGTATGTGCTTGTAATGATTTTGTGGGGTTTTAGTTAAAACCAGTAGAGTTATTCTTAAAAATATAAATGGTGTTCCATATTACCCTCCGCTCCTCTATGTTTTTGTCAAAAAGTTTTAGAACAATATCGGTGTTATAATCTGCACGCACATTTTATCCACTTATAATGCATAACAGTGCTTTATCAAGCAACGCTATCTCGTCTTTTATTAAAATAGATTATTCACCTATAAAAGCTATTACAAAACTAAACACGGACAGCTTAACGTAAAACTAGATTCATCTTAAAATCTCATAACTTCTGATGAAAATTGACATCCTGCTTGCAAATGCGAAAAGATAACGGGATAAAATATATTTTCCCTATTGATTGAACAAAATTTTAAAATGACTCCATTGCAATCTAGTCTCATTAAGAGTGTATTCCACGCTCCAGCGACATCAATGTAAATGCATGTTTAAAGAAATATTTCATTCAAGATGAACAAACAAAGCGTGGGTTGATCAAATTCTTTAAAAAAGGATGAGAAAAATTTACCGTCTAACACCTGTCTAGAATACTCAACATAAAGATATTTTACAGTTGTATTCTACACACTAGTTTATTCCGAGATATTCTCTCTTTCACCAATGTGTTTAAAACGTAGTTCTGGGAAAATGCTTTTAAGAAGAAGTTTATTTTGAAAATCCTTTAGAAAGGAAACTAATACACATCCATTAGTTATTAATCTTTTTTACAGTTTCAATGTTTGCAGTTGCCATAGATTTTTGTATTTTAGTTTTGTGTAAATCTATATAGAATTAAAATTGTATTTGTACTATGTGTTTTTGTTGAAACTGTTTATAAACACTTCAGTAATAAATCCTGTATTTTTTAGTAATTAACCGTATTTACTCCAGTTGGTCAGTTAAATACTGTAGTTATATATTCATTATTGTTTTTATCAACTATAAGTAATTAACAGTTTTTAAAGTTTCATTATGACAGATCCTCACGTGTTTTTACAAGTTTGGCAAATATAAAACTTAAAGTAAATTTATATACGAAAAAATGCTTTATGAAATTATTTATAAGTTTTACTCATACAAAGTTAATTGAAAAAATTTAACTTATGATTAAACATAAATTAAATTTTTTTTCGTGTTTGTTCAGTTCATTAATGCCCCGCTATTTTAATTTATTTTAAAATTATACACTAATTTTTAAGCAACATTATCAATTTTGAACACTATTATAATAAGACTGTGTTCATGGGGGGAGGAATTCTTTCAAAATATCAAATCACCTAATCAGTCTTTCATAATTTTAAAAATTTCGTTAAAATAAATAAAATTTAAGAGACTCGTCAAAATAAACTGAAACAAATAGCTGCATTACATAACAAGGTGGATTGAAAAAGACGAGTCACAAATGTTACCCTTTTGTAGCCTATAAAAATTGCGAATTGGATTGCTTAAAATGACAAAATATAAAAAGTAATTAATATTAAGATAAAAAATTTGTTCTTCAATTCCAAAGTTAAAATTTCTCACGTTTCAATTTCTATTCGGATACAGTTACTCCACGTAACGCTCAGGTTCTGGCTGATCACGTGACTCCCTTTAAGTGCATTAAATTAAAATATTCTGCCTTTTGTTTTTTCTAAACTTCCTAGAAACATATGGCTACATAATTTAAAAATAAATAATAGATCACACACAGAAAATCCTATGATCGATCCGGTGTCATCCAGTACTTTCCTCCGAAATATATATCTCAGGCACATTGAATGCTATAAATTCCCCAGTTTATTCATTAAAAAAAGAGGGAAGGGGAGGTAAAACGCTCCAACCGATCGATCTAGTGACACCTTCAACGTGACGATAAGAAACTTCCCGCTCCTCTTTTTAATTAAGGTGTGCATAGGTATCATATAGAGGATAAAATAGAGGATAGATCGTGACGCTCCTAATAAAACTGTCATTGCTCATTGGTGGGAGTTTTCCCGTCGCTTCCATTTCAAACATTCCACGCTTAATATATTTGAGCTGGGCTCTTCGCTTTAATTTGTTTTCGATGTAGACATCGGGGTTTCGTGGGGCGTTTAATGGGTTTGCTACTTTGGAAATGGCTGGGAAATATGATTTGCGTTGAGTGAGGATGATGTCTTTTTTATTATTGAAAAAATTCTGGGTGTTTTTTTTTTCGGAATATATACTTTTACGTTTTGCTCAGGTGGTTCTATGTGTGAGGTTGGAATTGGTGTCTTAAAAGTGTTAATTTTAGAAATGTGTTCATTCGTTCATGTAATATTTCTACACTGTAAAAAATGTCTTTTTAACCTAAATTTTCCATTGAATTTTTACAGAAAACGTGCTTTTTATGTGATAATTCTTCCATAAAAATAATTTAGATTTGCTCAAATCAGCACTAGAAGAAAAATTTTAAAAACAAGTATGTAGTAGTCAAAATGACTCGTGATCCTTTACTTAAAAAAGATCTTTCCAAAGCTAAGTTTGATATATGCTTGTCGGTGACGTCACAATGTCATTCTGGTCTATAAAATTATTCACAACTACATTCATTGTTAATAGGGTCGCCTGTGTAGCTAATCTAAAAAACCTTTTATTTAAAATAACGGAAAGTTTTTTTACAGATCCGGCAACAGAGTTATTTGAATTAAGAATTTTTTAGTGTAGTAAAAAATTTTCCACTTTAATTTTTAATTTCATCTTAAAAAGCTAAATACCAATTCTAAGATTTGACTTCCATATCAAATTTTTTAGTTGTGTTCTTAACAAAATATCAATGGCATGCCAAATAAAACAAACTGTTCTTAGTAATGTTAACAGGTTTCATGTTTGCATAACAGTAGCAGAAATATGCATAAAAACCTTACGACCAATCCCATGTGTTTTTGTTTAATGTGTTATAAAAAATCTATCTATTTCGAAAAAAAAATACAATGGTTTAGTTCTTAATATCTTCTAATATTTTTATATTTTGCATATCGTCGTGGAAGATGCAATACCGCACATCTAACATTTGAAGCACCTGTAGTATGCCTATCCTCTTTCTTGCCAAACAGTTTTCGTGACTTCGTTTGGCGGTTTTAATATGGCTGTGCTTTTTTTGTAAACCAAAAATTTTTCAGAAATTGATGCATAGATATTTGATTACTTGATCAGGCTTCGCACCTAAAAGTATTAAAAGCATTTTTAAAACATCTTTATAGCTCTAGTAAGCCTTGATTTGACACATTTTCACATTGGTCAGAAAAAAGTTGCCGATCTTTCATGATCTGTCCTAGTATTTATTTAGAGAATCAATCTCGATCAAACCGTCTGAGAACGTGAAAGATATTGGTTTATTTTGATTGCGATTTTGTTTTGACTATTCCCCCGAATATTATTGAACTAATTTAAAAATATATTACTGGCTCTTCGATTATGTGTTACTTTTTTATTACATGTGCCTATTTTTCCTTTAATTAGCTTTGTAAAGTTCCCGAATAATGCAAATAAATGATGCTTTATTTTATGTCGTGGTACCCCTTACCTGCTACAAACTTATTGTGATTAAAATGTAAGTAAAATGTATGCAGTTTTGTAATTTTTTATATTCCTATGATTTTTTTGGTTTATACACCGATAAGAGGCAAGAAAAAAAATACCGATAATAATTGTATTGAAAATAAAGTTATCAAACAATTAATTCTGATAACAGAAAAGTGCCTATTTACAAAAAAATATTAATAATGTGAATTTTATATATCTGTGATTTGAGACAAAATTAATAGAAATGATGGATATTCTTTGCTGAAAAGCAGAAAAATGCTCGATGTGGGCAAGAGAATAAGAAATTCTATTAGCAAGCGATGTTCCGAAGTAGTCACCCTACCCAGTATTGCCCGTGCCTGGAAGTGCTTAACTTCGGTGATGAATAAATGTGCTAGTGTTGGTAGACTCGATTTAAGCAGCAACCATACGAAACCATATTCGGCTATTTATTTCACTGCCAATTGAAACAATCGACAACTACATCAAACTGTGTCTTTTTCCGATGTTAGATGTGCGGTATTGCATCTTCCACGACGATATGGAATTCATCGTGAAGCTACCAGTTATCCTATAGCTTCTAGATCCTTCTATACGTTTATTTGTGTTGTATTTTTATAGCCACTATTTGTTTACCAATACAGTTTATACATTTTGATACGTGCTAGGAAGAAACCGTTTGCGTGCCATGTAGGCACGCAGAGTATAGAATTCCTAGATCTAGTCTCGGACACAATCGCTCACTGACCCCAATACTCATCACGAAGACCATGGCACGTAGTAATCCATTTTATAAAATCACACTAGAACAACATTACAACAAATTTTCGGTTGATTTTATGAGGCCAATTCTCGCTTTAATTTATATATAATACTCCTTTTAAATTCTTCTCTAAAATCATCTCCTTAAATACGGGATGTTTCAGCAATTTCGCCCAATCTCTGTATTGAAAAACTCTTTGCGTGAAGTACGAAAATATGTAAACTATACCTCTACAACTACACTCATTTTTCGAAAAACATGACGTCATATTCGATAAAAGTTTGATTATTTCATTACACGGCACACGCATTCATGCGCAGTAGATATTTTCAATATCTAACCTTCTCTCTCAGCAATTGTCTTATTCCTCTGATTTTCTATTTCTTCTCCTTCTATTCATATACTTCTTTCTTTCTCTCACACATTTTCTATTCTTATAATTTTCTTGAATTTTTATCCCTCAGTAAATATCTTGATCAATATCTGTCTTATATTCCCCTACTTTGTTGTTATGTTCCCATTTCAATTCGTTTTCATTTTATTTTTCACATTCTGAAGCAAGTTGCAGAGGGTTAACTATGGATTTAAGTAATAATTAGTAAAAGGTTTATTTATCTACTCTTTATAAACAGTAAGCATTTTTTTGAAAAACTTCAGATCAGTTCATCCTCGAAAGGAAAAACACCTTTTCTCATATAAATAACACCAGTATCGGCATTGATCAACATGCGTGAACTGCTCAACGCTGGGAAGCGATTTAGTGGGCGATGAAATATCAAGATGTATATACGAACAAAGTACATCAAGTAAAACAAATACCACGAATGCAGAACTGTCTACATTTTTCGGGCTCAGTTCTACAAACCCACGCGCACTTAATTATGCTACGAGTGGGAAAAGCAAGTCCTTAAAGTCAGGGGTTACACTCGAATAAAGTCGCTTTAATTAAAGGAAATGGCTTCAAAACAATAATACACAGTTGTGCGTGCGTTTGTTCTCAACGGGAATGTTATTTTTGCTACCTGAATGCGTGGGGCTGTTGAGAATTGTTAACAAGAAATCTGGTATTTGGTTCGGCCCACTCAGATGAAAACAGGTGAAACGCTCAGATTGCTGAATTTTAATGGGCCGGATTTTCACGATGGAAGGAATTGAGATAAATATTAGAAATGTAACACTAATTTTTTACCAAGACATGTATTACCTGTATTGATGGACACTACTTTTTACTAAAAAATTTCTTCTGGTTTCCTTAATGCAGATATTTATCATATGATCCCATTAAAGTTTGATGTGCTATCACTAAGAACAACCTATCTTACACCATAACCAATTCAATTATTAGTGTTTGCTCATAATACTATTAGTTCTTTTTCTTTTCTGGAATATAAAGACCCATTAACCCTTGTAGTCTTAGCCGCCCTAATTTTTTCATAGGATTTAATAGTAACCTTGGGTGTATTAGGACTGAAAATGTTAGGAAGCTTGTTTCAGCGCACAAAATTACAATTACTAATGATTTTTCAGTAGTTTATATTCTTGCATCTTATTAGTCCTCTATGCAACACATTTCTTCTTCTTAAGTTGCTTTGTTAAACACTTAGTTTATATTATACATAAGAACAACTATGTTACCTATAAAACAAAAAAAAGTTTTACAGAAGTTTTAGCACTTCAAAAAACTTTTTAGATATTCTTTTTAAGGTTTCAAGCTTAATTTATTTGAATGTGATGAAATACTAACAAGTTAATTGTACGAAGATTTTACTGAATGCCATATGATAAAGGTCAGTAAAAGATATTACTTTAAAACAAATTTGTGCTTGCTTGGGAGTACTTTGTAAAAAGTTACTCCTTTTATCAAACCATATCCTGTATTCTTTTATAAAACTTACCAATTTAAAAAATATTATTTTACAGCCCCTGTTCTATAATGTTATTCATATTCTTTTACATTAGATACTTTAAAGCTTAACTCTGGACCTACAGGGTGTTTCAAAAGTTCGTTTCAAGGTTTTTATTTGGAACCAACCCGTCTCCTAGGGTCACGGAAGTAAGGTCTACACCTAGGTAAGTAACATTAGAGAATGCATTAAGATGACTTACAGCGGCCCAAGTGGCGAAATAAAAGAGTTAAAAAATTAATTTAAGAGATATTAGCATATTGAAATTGCACTTTTTCAGGCCTCAAAAAAGAAAAGTTCTTAAATGTGAAAGTTTTTCAGTGTTATTGTGTAGTTTTGAGATTTTTTAGTTTATTTAAGACAAAATTATTAACAAAATTTTAAAAACCTTGTAAATTTGCGAACTTCTTTTTTGAGGCCTGGAAAAGTGTTATTTTCACATGCTAATATCTCCGCGAATATAAACAATATGTTCATGAAATTTTATCAGTGTTGGAAATAATACTCTTATTGAGGGTTTTGTGTATGTGCCCTATCTCTTTTAGTTTTTAAATTATTTTTAAGTTTCTTATTTCGCCCTGTAACATTTTGAGAAATTTTCCAACTAAAAAAAGCGCTAAGCTGCATAGAGTACTTAAGCATGTTGACCCAAAACTTGTACAAAATATCAAACAAACTCTTTCATTAATAAATCTGAAGAAGTGAATGGGGGCTTCTATTTTTACCTTCTGCCCGTAATGGGATACGTGGTCTGCATGAAACCTTGCTTCCTAAGCGTTTCCTCACTCAAGCGTTGTCACGTGAAATTCATTTGCGAATCGTTTTAGGTTAATACTAAATTTAAATGTTTTGCCTATATTTAGGTCAGATATAAATAGAAGACCTAGGTTCAGCTATTCCTAAGAGACCTTTCCAATTTAGTGTGAGAATACATTTCGGAGTCTAGATTTATTTTCTGAACTGGGAAACGTCTGCGATGACCTTAAATGATATGTGAGAAATAAAGAAATGCGATTTAAATCTATGCAGCTTACATTCTATACCTCAAGTCAAATGGACGAGAAACAGTTTTTTATGACGAAGTTGAGACTGAAAAAATAAATTTTAATTTGAGTAGAAGTTTTAAAATTTTGCAATTTTGACTCACTCATAAAAAGCCAGCATAAAAGTTTACTTAAAACTGATGTCGGGATAGTTATTTTCATTTATGGTTTACTTGGTCATTCTAATAACAGAGAGAACTGAAAGGAATTTGCTCAGTTATCCTTCAATACCCATCATTCCTCCCCGGGAAAGAAAAATTATCGACTCTGTGCCACGTACCTTGCTAATATGTAGGAAAATAAATCATTCGGGTTATTTATATAAAGGACTGCTCCAAGCAAAACACAAAAACATTGTTGGAAGAAAATGAATTCACACTTGAGAGTTATTAAGTAATACATTTTTATACTGCTCTTTCTGAAGTTAAAAAACATTTTAAATTTAATTTTGACACTTTTTTTTACCGTTTTGTTGAATAATAAGTAACGTATTGCCCCGATTTTTTATATGTATAATTGAGAAATGAAAATTTAGTGTACGCTTTTCCTAATCTATTTTGCGTTAAATCTAATCTTCAGTTTTTTGAATATTTATAATAAAGAAACAGTTAAAATAATGAAATGAAACGAAATGATGTCCAAAACAGCTACTACAAAGTAATGCTTTTAAAGAGTTTAAATACAACTAAGTTAGTCTTTTTGATATGTTTGCGAAAGTTTCAATAACTCAATAACGTATAGAAACAGATCAATAGCATATCGAAAGGAAAAAAATTCAGTACCTGGAAAAAATAATATAGGATAAACCAAAAAAGTATAAGAAAAAGAAATTAATATGCTTTGTTTATGAGGAACTTCTCATTCGTCCAAGAAACTCCAGTTTGAAGATCACTTAATCTGAAGAGGGGAGACTTTCAAAAACAGTTTTATGATTTAAGTCATTTATTGAAGAACTTTGGAGATACATTGAAGTACTCGTCAGGAAGAGTCATATTGATAAAAAATAAAATATAAGAACATATTAAGTTTACTTGTAAATGAAGCTACTTAAGAGCTTGTAAATTGATAACACAGGGATGAGTGGCAATTTCGAACACTTTTCGATAAGGCATAACTTTATATGAAACGAGAAATTTTAAATTATAATAATGTATGCGGACTGTTTTATTCTTTTTCTAATATTTAATATTATTTTTATTTGAAGGACTGATTTGGGTCAATATTACAGTTCTAAACAGTATTATTCTTATTTTTAGTATTGTCGGGATTCTTTGTTTTATTTAATATTCGTTGAAATAGGAATAATCTGTTCTCTAAGATATAGGAGACATGTACTGCTGTGGAATATAATGTTGACGCTCGTTTTTACAATCCTTTCACTATTACTCATGTTTTTACAAACTGTGAGCTAGTTCCAAACATATCCCCATAGACATTACTATAATTTCAATTACCATTTACGAACTAAAACTTTTTTAAAATATATTTTTCCAAACTCATTTTTACATATTCCGCGGGTTAATTGAAGTTAATTGAAGCGGATTCAGACAACTCTGAAAAGCTTTTCAAAAAGCTTTTCGAAATCATTATATTTTATAAATTTAAGTATTAAAAGTAGGATTTGTGTATTTTAATAACTGTTTAGAATAAAAATTTTTTATTACTTTTCATTAAGTACAAAAGGAATACATATAAAAGATGAATGTGTATTTTTATTTCTTAATGTTTATTATAATCTTTAAAATATCTTTATTTCATACATGGAAGAAGTTTAAAAAAATGGACTCAATAAAGATAAAATAGATACGGCTTTACCATGTTTAAATGTGTGCCTATTTTTCTTAACTCTCCAATGTATGATTTTTTTAATGTCCCTACGTATTCATAAAAACAAGTGTCAATATTGTAATGTTAATTTAAGTAAAGATTCCGTTGATGAAACAAAAATACATAAGTAACAATATTTTTATGTAGGTTTCAATAAATTTTGATTCACACGTCGGTTTCCTACGCCTTTAATCAAACTATCCTCATTATAATGAGATGGCTGGTAATCAAAAATTGTAATTAAAAAGGTTATTTTAGAAAAACAATTAAACTGACAGAGTAACAACAAAAGGGAAAAACGGGTAAACCATTTCACCCCATGAAAAGCAAGGCACAAAAGCTAGAACCCTGTATATTTCCAAGCGACCTAATGGAATGTATTAGATGTTTTCGGTCACAATATAAATCTCACCGTCCCGAGACTAGAACGACCGCCCATGCTACCAATCAACTCTCTTAATTTTTACGCATGAGTCCTTTGGGCCAATTGGATGTTCACGGCAACACCCACGCAGATCCTCACTCACTCCACTCCTACTTATCGAACAAAGAATCCGAAAAGCAGCAGGCATCGAGCAAATTTGAGAGAATGGAAGGCGATTTGACTGTAGAAGATCATTAGGAATTAATACTTAGGACTGGGGGAGAGTTTTTCCCTCTGTGAAGATTGTTTATTCATGGAATAATAAAACGATGTTACTCTATACGAGAGATGTAATTACTATTCAAAATGGAAAGAGAGAACAAGAACAAATCTTTATACCTATATAGAGCTTTGGGTTGTAAAAGTTAGGCGGAAATAATTTGAGACTTGGTAATTTTTAAATGATTAAAGCTTGAATATCTACATGCGTTTGACATTATAATAATTGTCAAGTTAATATGTTACCAAATACCCATTGAAAGGCAAATATAAAATTTCCCCTAAAGCTTTAAAGGGTTTATCTATTTTTCCTTCTATTTCTATTCCAGCCAAAATTTATTTTTATAGTTTAAACCGAGAATTATTTTGTATTGGTATTAAAATTACTTTGTCTTTTTTTTGCAGAGTCTAAGTAAATTGAATCGCCAGTTTAAAAAAGGGAATAAGTTCAAAAAATTACAAATTGACTTTTTGTGCTTCAAAAAATCTCCAAGCTTCTTTCTACAAGTGAGTGAAAAGAGGGGGGAAATAACTCCCCCATATAGGGAGATATATCCCCTTGAATTTCCGAAATCAATGTTAATTGATTGTATTTTTTTTAAATTAAAATTGGAATTAAGTTAATTTTTCATTGTTTTCTTATTATTTGTGCTGTTAACTCAGCCAAAATAAAATGTGCTTTTAATTTAAAAGTATTTTTAACTTTTTTATACATGGAATGTTTCACTCCATTCATATTCATTACTCCATTGATACTGCCTTAATGACTCAGTTTCATAATAATTTTAATTTTTTGTCTTGATCTTTTCATTTTTCTCTATCGTGCTGTTAACTATGCAAAAATATAATTTAAATGTCAAATTAAGTGATTTTTATGGTTTTTCTTCAGTTAAATTCCATAAGGTTGAAAAAGGGAATAAGTTAAACAGCTTTTTTCGACTATAAAATATTTTTGAGTGAACTTATATTTTTTTCGTTGATTGCTTGGTTTCTAAATAGGGTTCTGAATTTTTAGTAAACATTTGGTGGTTACACAACGAAAATTCCATTACTTGTACAATTTTTTCAATTTTCCTAAAACCTTTTTACATATTTAGACATTTTACATATTTAGTTTTTAGACATATTCCCTTTTTCAAACTGACGATTCAATTAAAATTATGATAATAACGTTTTAGTTAATTTTTGTGCAACTTATTCTTATACATAGTTTTTTCTATAGGTTCTAATGGTTAGTTTTAAAATTTTTACGAACTCCTTTTCACACTTTGCCAGGTACCATCTGATTTTCATTGTTTTACAGATTTTTCCCTCTGTAAAGATTGTTTATTCATGGAATAATTAAACGATGTTACTGTATACGAGATATTATGTGTGGAGGTAATTACTATTCAAAATGGAATGGGAGAACAAGAATAAATCTTTATACCTAATAAATCTTTTATTATACTTAATTCTGAGTTTCCAAACGATTGGTGGAAAATGTACTCTAACTGCCCACTAATGCCAGTTTCTGCGTTAGTTTAAGTACACAATATAGATTTCATATTTGGATTACTAAAAATGGGAGTTGGAAATACATATTTCTTCATTTATCAAAAAAATCAATTAATCAACGTAAAAAAGTGTTTACAAAACGTACTCTTTATAAATTTATGAACTTTTTTATATACTTCCATATTATTTATAATGCTCTGGAACTATTTTAAGGGTTATAAAGTATTGTATAAAAAGAGCGCTGGCTATATGATGTATTTTTGGATTTTCTGCTTGTAGATGGCTGTGAAAAATTTTGTGTTCGCATATAATCTCCTTTTTTATGTTTTAATATTCCGATAACACTATTTGCAGGCACAGCTGACATTTATGAAAATGATTCTGCGCTTTAATCTTTCCCATCTAATGAAACACTGCTTGTGGAAGAAAACTTGTAATCAGCATTATTAGCCATACCTAGGGCTATTCGTGCCAACCAAATCCTAATTACTCAGGAATACCCAAGGGCCATATAAGAGGGACAATGCCTTTGTGGGTGACATTTAATCGAGGTAAGAATAAATGTGCACGTTTAATGCCACATAGCCTAAAAACCACGAACAAATCATGTTGCTCTAATTACGAAATATCAAAAGATTCACTCGACCTTACTTAACTTTTATACATGTTGGTGAAACATAGCGAATAGTTGAATTTTATGTTTACCTTTTAAAAAATACTAAAAAGTGAACTAAGCTTGAATCAAAGACTTTTTTTTGCAAATGTCACTATGTTTCAAGGGATTATATTGCACTGCACACGGCAAAGAGCAACAAGTTATAGACAAATGACTTTTGAAAATTATTAAAGTTTAGTAAATTTAAATAGTGTAAGAACTCATTATGGTAATACACATAATATGAAACAAATATGCTAAGAATCGCCTGTTTTGCGAAAAATCATATGCCGTACAATATAATCATACTTATGCAGTTAACTTCAGAATGTTTAATAGTCATTGTTACAACTTATTATATCATGATATCTGCCTTGGAATAGCACATCAAATAAAATATATTTTTCCCGGTTTTGTTGCGATAAAAACGAAAATGAGGTATATTTTTCTGCAAAATAGCGACAAAAATTTTTTCTCATAAAAGTGGCATCAAATTAAAGTTTGAAATTGAAGAAGTACTCTTAATTTTGTGACAATACAGAGAGAATATAGTATTAATATAAATTTTTTTACCTTCAAAACTTAAATTAACATATATTAATACCCTTATGAAACACCCTAGTTAAGAACCGCTGGTAACTTAGCTCCAGCTACATGAAACGGAAACGGGCAATCGTTGTTTCCAAAGCAGCACCATTTCTTTCGGCTCTGGACAACTTTTTGAAATTTAAAGAAACTAAAAGCTTCCGCAATTAATTGATTTGAGATGGGAAGGAACCCATTGTGAAGATAGATGCCGCTTTGGCCGCAATCCAAAGGCATTTGAAAAGAGCCGAACTATTTATTACATTCCACAAAGACTATAAATGTCACGTGCTCACAAATCTTGATAACGATTCCGCGGTAAGGGCGATATTAACTTTTATCATTAAAGAGGGTAAGATTTCTCTCTCTCTCTCTGCTGGGATTTACGGCAGAGAATGCCTACACTTATACAGAACTGAGGTTTCTCCCAGATATATCGCATGATGAATGTGATGGATAGAATGTCACTTTTTGAGTAATTATTCCTTGATATTAACATTTTCATTAAAAAAGTATGCATTGCTTGGGTGGAAATAACATGGGCTTGCATCCCTTGGGTTTTTCTGAGTGATTGACCTCGGACATACATCACGAAGAGTGGTCCAGAGACCACTATTTAATTCATTCGTGAGTGCAATCACCATCTACTAAGTCCCCCCACGTAGAATCCACCTATCAGAATATTAATCAGAAAATTCAGTGTCATTAAACAGTGACCTCGTATTGCGAAAATGGGGCACTTTTACACACCGAGCACATTGATTGGATTCTTATATCTCAAAAACATTTATGATGATTTGAATTACAATTCCACTAAGGGATGCCAATCAAGCTACAACTTGCTCCATGGTTTGAAATTGATGGTTAGACAGAAAAATCTCAAAATCGGATGAAAAATTTCATTTGTCACTTTTAAAAATCAAGTAGCGTTTTTCATTAAACATGGATCAACCATCGTTTGGGAATAAATCTCTGCTTGATGATAAGGCGTCTCCTGGTTTTGATAGAATAACTTCAAAATTTTTTTAAATAGTGGCTATTGATCACGTTTCTATTATTACTAAAATTTTAAACTTATCCCACTCAAAAGATGTTTTCCTTCATCATTGAAAATACCAAATATACAATGTGTATCTGAAATGGTGCAACAAACTTTCAGGGATGATAGAACTCATCAAGACGAACAAGCATCGGTATAGAAAGGGGGGTCCCAGACCAAATCCTAGGGAGTTAAAAATGGAGAGACACGCCAAAAAAATCATTGAAAAATTCAACTTGTAGAACTACTATTGGTAAAAACTTAATTATGGTCTCAAAAATTTTGGTTTAATATGATCTTTAAAATTATCTCAAAAGTCTTCACTTTAAAATTTTTTTTATTATGAAAAAAGTTAAAAAACACAAAAAAATGTGAAAACTCTGCCAAAACCTTATTTTGTATTTTGAAATCCTTTCTTTTGATTTGATAATCTGAAAGATCATAGTTGAAAACCCTTAAGTCCAAAGTTTCACGTAAATACAATCAATATTAAACGCTTGAGATCCTGTTAAAGTTTGTTTTTTGGGTGCGCTAGCACTTTTCTAGAGCTGTTTCCAGGACAGCTGTTTGCGCTCGGAAAAAACAAACTTTAACAGGATCTCAAGCGTTTAATATTGATTGTATTTACGTGAAACTTTGGACTTAAGGGTTTTCAACTATGATCTTTCAGATTATCAAATTTCGAAAGGATTTCGAAATACAAAATAATGTTTTGGCAGAGTTTTCACATTTTTTTGTGTTTTTTAACTTTTTTCATAATAAAAAAAATTTAAAGTAAAGACTTGTGAGGTAATTTTAAAGATCATATTAAACCACAGTTTTTGAGACCATAATTAAGTTTTTACCAATAGTAGTTCTTCTACAAATTGAATTATTTTTCAATGATTTTTTGGGGTGTCGCTCCATTTTTAACTCCCTGGGATTTGGTCTGGGACCCCCCTTTCTATACCGATTCTTGTTCGTCTTGATGAGTACTATCATCCCTGAAAGTTTGTTTCACCATTTCAGATACACCCTGTATATAGTTCCTGTTTATAAGTCAGGCAGTACTGATGACTTTGTAAATTATCGACCAATTTTTTACTACCTATTTCCTCTTAAGTTTTAGAAAAAATTGTTCACTCCAGACTATGATTATTTAAAAGTTCTTTAAATAATTTCTAAAAATCAATATGGTTTTTTGTCAGGTTTTAACACTCTGGATGCAATACTGGAATACACAAAATTTTCTTACAATAGCATCAATAAAAGTAAAAAAAACTTAGCTGTTTTCTTGGATATCTCAAAGGCATTTGACAGAGTAAACCATGATATATTAATTGATAAGAGCAATACTCAATTGGAATTCGTGGAATAGCTCTAGACTAGTTCACTTCATATTTGAAAAATCAAAAACAATTTTTCAGCTTCAGCAATTGTTATAAGAAACCGGAAAATTGTTCCATTCCAATCCAATCGCAATTATAAAAGCAAACTTCTAAACATAAAGTCTGGAGTGCCTCAAGGTTCCCTTCTTGGACCTTTATTGTTTATAATCTACATTAACGGAATGTTATTCTTAATGCAGCCGTTAACAGCTATAGAACAGTCAATGGTATTTGATAACGTTTGCGGATTCAGCGGTACGGTCGACGACATAATACGTAAGAACCTAGATTTAATTTGATAAGAAAAGAGAAAATTTCGTCATTCCTGGTGATCATAATTTTAATGATCATCAGTGATAATCATTTTCTACACAAATTAGTATATTTTTCTCCAAAAATTAAAATATTTTTAGTCATGTGAAAGATTGATAAATCACCAGCGGAGTGATGCCTCAAATATTCTGAAAAATACTGAAAAGAACGCCTATCATCGAAAATTTGATCTGCGATGGGTAAGCGATACGTTTTGGCACTGTTTTTCTTTTTGGAGTTTTTATCATCGGAGTAAAACCACACACCCGCTTAAAAGGATCAGGAATATTTTTATCGAAACGAATAAAACTCAATCGAGGTAAATACAAAGAAATCGGGCCGGGACGCATATTTGGCCAGATTTTGTGATGCCAATGCTGTTTATTGGCGAGTAAACAATTGAACTTCTGTAGAACTGGCGCCAGGTACGGCTACTTTGGAGGTTTGGATGACCTAAAATGTGATCACGAGTTTCATGCTTCAAATCATTCCCGATTTTTAAGATACTACACAAAATTTAATCCTTAAAGCAGATTTCGGCGATCAAGTGTGACCAATAAATTTAAACCGCGTCTCTCACGTAGTGAATACATTTTGGTGCTTACGTATTATCCCGTCGACCGTTCAGTGGCCGTCTGTTGATTAAACGGCACGGTCGATGTTATTATACGTAAGAACCTAAATTTTTATATGATAGTATATCAATTTGCCCTGTACATCAAAGTGCCCTCTCGCTCTTACAGATTAAAAAACGATCGCTTACCTTATTGTAATGGTTCGACCAAGATCCGAAACAAACACATCCAGGAAAATGATCATATTTATTTAATCATCCTTTTAAAATTTTAAATCCCGAACTTTCATTAAAAATAAATAAATTTCACAAACAAGCTTTCATCTTCTTTACTGATTGTGGCATCCGGGTAGCGTCATGCCTGAAAGTTCACAACTTAGCCCTCATCTGGCCCGGAACGTATTTCTCCCAAGCAGCACAAATGTTCAAGATTCATCCAACTTTCATCATGTATGGCCAAATTTCGATTTCTATTAGCAGTTACGTTAACTTGTTGTGTTTGGTTTGAGCTGTGTTACTAGGGTAGGGCTGGTATGAAGGAAAACAACACAAACATCCCTATTAGCACGGCTGATACCAAACACGTCGAGTTTACGTTACTGCATTTAGAAGTAACGAAATTCAATCATATATGCCAAAAAAAATGAATGAATCTTGAAAGTTTGTGCTGCTTGGGATCGAAGATTAGTTTCCAGTTTACCAGCTTAATCCAAAGTATATCTATGCTTCTTTTCACAGTTATGTTAATTCCACTAAATTTGGATTGAGCTCTGCTGTATGGGTAGGATTACAGGCGGTTATATGCATAGCCATGATTCCTTCTAGATGCAAACTAAAAATCTTCTAATACCCCATTACCATTTTCTAATTTTATTTGAATTGACAAGTTATAATTCTCAACTTCTATGTCAGTTTCTATCCTCCAGATTGATGAATAAAACGCCCAACAGTTAAACACCATTTAGCTAGAACTTTGAAACTCATAGCTTTAGTGGCGAAATGTTTGACTGTTGTTGAAATTAGTTAAGCTGACTAAGGAAATTTTAATGACTTCATAAATTTCATTGATTACAACAGTAGTAGTAATGTAGTAGAAATAATTTCATGTCCTATATCTACCGTTTCCTTTGTGCTCAACTATAAAACTGAACAATAGTTTTAGGAACTTATAGAGCGCTAGAATAAGTAAAAAGCATAAACTGTCCTTAATAAAAATCCTAGACAAAGGATAAAGAGATAAAGCATAAAAGAGAAATATCCTTAAATTTGTTTGGAAAAGTATTTTGAGTTAAAAACTTATTAAAAAACTATTAGGATTCAAACCCACTAAAACCTATTCAAAGCTTACAGGAAATAATTGTATTTCTAATTTATTAAAATTAAGTAACTATTAATTAAAATATACCATACTGAAAAAACCTCCCATTTATAGAATTCAACTTGGTTAGGGTAGTTTTCATATTATTTTGAATTGTATTTTGTTGCAAATTTTTCAACTAATTCTTAGAAATGCAACTTAATAAAACATTGAAGCCATTTCTTTTTAGCTCTTTCAAAAGGTAAAATTAGGAGAAAAGTTACTCACGGATTTAATTGGTGAATAAGAAACACAAAGGAATGTAAAAAAACCAACAAAATCACATTGGGAGCAACAGAAAGAAACATATCCTTATAAATAATAAATAATTACGTATTCTAACTACTGTTCAACCAATTTTATGAGTATTTTTTTCCTTTAACATGGTATAATCTTTTTTAGGGTTTCTACTCTTTTTTAGTGTAAAAAAGAGTAAAAATTTCTTGTTTCCTTAATTATATAAATAACCTCTCACTATACCTCAACTACTACTTCACACTTTTACGGTGACTGTTTCTTCAAAATGTAAACTAAATTACACTTTTTTTAATTCATAATCACAACAGCTTAAAATAATTTGTGTTTAAAAAGTTTTTTCTCCTTATGTTAGACTTTTATTTTGATTTATATTACATTTATTCATAAATAATATTTGTGTTTTTATACAATTATCTTCTTCGTAGAATTTTAACGTGTAATATAAAAAAGTTGGGATCCACTATCTTTACGTAATTCATACTGCTTCACTAGGGACCTTTTATTAAATTATAATCTTTTTCAAGAATAAAAACAATTTTTAATACACAATTTTGTTTTTCCATGTAACCTCCTCTCTATGATCAGCAGTATATACACTGTAAAAAATAATCCTGCAAAAAAACAGAAAATTTCTGGCAGCAAAAGTTGCCAGAAAAAATCTGTAGGTTGAAAAATCCTATAAACAGAAAAAAGCTGTAACCTACAGGTAAATGCTGTAAAAAGGAACTTTCTGTCAAGTGGGCTACAGATTTTTCTGTTGCCTCTCAGTAATTTTCGGCTTGCGCGCATGCACTTATTTTAGTAGAGTTTTTTTAATTTTAATTAATTGATATCCGGGAATAGAACCCGCGACCTACCGCATGCTAAGCACGCACGCTACCACTGAACCAAAGAAGATTCAGTTTAACGTTGCCAATAGCTGTATTGGTTTTCAATGCAGTAAGTTTCTGTTTAAGTACAGATAAGCTAAAAAACTAGGTAAAAGCTGTTATTTTACATAAAATAAATAGAAGTGCGGTGGGAATGTTACATGACAGAATATCTCTGTGTAAACATAAAGTCACTGTTATTGAAATTTCTGTTTTTCTACAGTTTTTTTTACAGTGTATAGCCACATTTCCTTAATTTATGCATCAGAATTTCCAGCAATGTTTACAATTTAGTTTTTGAAAGAATTTTACCAAGTGGTAAGATCATATAATACGCATACAAGATTTACCTGTAGATTAATTATATGCAAAATAAATTTAATGTTTGTAATTGAAAAGTCTCTAGCTTTTTATGAAACTAATACTACCTATTCAACGAGTAGCAAGTGTCAACCTCAGTATCCTTTCATGAAGAAGAAATAAAAGCATGTAGAAGTTTCGGATCAACACAATCATTCAAATCTAGTTTTAGACCCATCAGAGAATCCACAGGTAGTAATTACTATTCTGATATCACACTTCTTTCCAACTCAAAGTAAGCAGTAGAATGATATCAACCTATTAAGATCAACTTGGTGAAAACTTTTCTCAAGCACATTAGTCAAAAACTAAACCTACGCGGTAAGATTCTAAAGGACCAATCAAAGAGGAGAATGATCGGCAGGCGAATTAGAGCTTTCGTCAACATCTTATAGAGAAGGATATATATAAATATGTGGGGAATATGAAACTATACGGTTAAGTATATGGTGAAGATTATAAACGTCTTTCTTAAAAATATCCCTAAACTTGGTGTTAATAAACCTGAAAGAGAGATGGAAAAGGCAAATACTACAGTTGAAAATACAGGCTTACTGTAAAACCTACGAATTCTAAATAGGGGTGCATTCCAGTTAATAATTTTATTTCCTAACTAAATCTCTTAATCCCTCTGCTTATTTCTTTCGGCTTATTAAATGCATCAATAAAATCAAAATAACACTGATAATAAAAAATTCAGAAAACCACCGTCATAGCAAGCAACCTTTATCTTTAGCTCTTCAAATTTTTACACTCAAATTACATTGAATCATATAAGAAACAGCCGTTTTTAACTACTATGTGTCCAGAAAATTACTTATTCAACCTGAAATGGTAAATTTCCTTATCGTCATAGTGTTGGCTGCATTATCCGGTGCTACTGGCTAGCTTTCAAAAAAGGCGGAACTGAATCACTTCGCTATTCTACTGACGCTAGGATGCGGGAAATTATTCTTGATTGGCAAACGACGCATACCCTGTTCGCCCATCCCCTGTAGAAGTTTCGGACCCGAAATTCTCTTTGTCTTTTGGATTAAGAACCTGGAAAATTAAAACATAGAGATAGTTTCCAATTTCGACAAACGAGTAGTTTAAAAAAAGAATCAACACATTTCCCTCCAAAAAAAGATTAGTTGTGTAAGATACAAGGGCACCATTTCCCTTTTATATCAATAAACTAGATTTTATTGATTATTTGATGACGGCTTTTATTTATTTTTAGTTTTTAAGGCATATGTATTTGCAATTGTCTTTTTTATGTTTTCTGTGAATCTATGTTTTTAAATTTTGTAAATTTTTGTTTTTGTTAATAAATTGATTGATTGATTGATATCCGATGTTTCATTTAGCTTTTTATTTTATGGAAAATTTAATAGGTTAAAATTATTTAGGACGTTAATATTAACTCTTTAAAAAGCATTTTTTATTTTAATAAAATTTTGTTCTATTTTTTAAATGTAACATTGAAAGCAGAAAAGTCTGGAAAACAAGTATTTTTAGTGGTTGAACACGAGCTGCACAAAGAGGAAACCCCTAAAGAGCAAAGTGCGTTTGACTGCCATACAATCCGTCTTTTACAATAAGAATATCGTTTTTCTAATAATAGAGTCTGGTAGAAAAAATGTTACGAAAAATATCCAATGAAATCCTTACCATATTTTCCTCCTTTGTGGACGAAATGTCTTTCAAAAAGAAGCAAAGGGGACAGAAAAGCAAATTTAGTATTCCGATTGATCTTATCAACCAAGGAAATCCTATTGATTTCACTAAGTATCCACCTAGAAGAGGACCTACAAAGATACGCAGTTTCACTTTAATTGATAATTTTAGATGTGCGAAAAAATGGGATACAAACCTATACCATAAAAACATGGATTACTTATTTTAGGTTTTATTCTTACCTAAAGCATATGCCAAACACACAGCTCCCTGGGCGATTGCATAAACACTTCCATACAAAGCTACATAACGTGTATCCACTAATTGAGCAAGTAAAGGCATCAAAGATGCATCAATAACTCCTGAAATAGCCAAGAAAATGTGATTGGAGAATCAATGGTGATTGAGAGATTTTGTATATTTTATTAAACTAATGCAGATTGAACCAATCTCTTTATGAACAAGGATAGAATAGGCCACCTTTTAACAAGATGAGGTATTAGAATAGGCTTCCTTGTTATAAGGTGTGCAAATACACTAATTTTGTTAATTGTGGAATCAATAAAACATATTAATAAGGTGTTTTAAGGAGACGCTTTAAAAACAAAATTCATATAACTAATTCATTCTTAAGTTTCAGTTAATCCTGTGTTTTAAATATGAGAAGTTAACACACTCGGACAAATTATGTCAGAATCAATCTAATTAACTGACATACTTAGTCTTTTAAACATTAAAATATTAATTTAATAAATAGTGTCTAATCGTTCGGCAGGAAATATAGACCAGATATTATTGAAATTTTTAAATTTTAATTCAAGAATCGGGTTTAAGAAAGAAAGGGCAATTTATTTTATTTAAAAAGGTAATCAAATTTCTCTTTTTTATTTAATAGTAATTGACTTCTAAAAAGATACTGTATAAATGTTATACTTCAAAATTGAAATTTTTAAAATTTTCCGAATTTACGCAGCATTTTATTGAACAGGCCTTAACAACATTAGTCCTCGCGAAATATCGTACTAAAACATCGATTAACTTTACAACAACAGACCTCAGTAGCTTTGGTTTGTTGGTATTTCATAAAATATAATTTTTATTGCATAGATCCGCCGTAAGCAGCATTCCTCTGATGGCTCTATGGAATGGCTGCTGAAGTGACCTTCTGATGACCAAGTGAAAAAAAGAGTAATAGAAAATTGATTGCTGTCACTAGACGACGAAGGAATTTTCACTTTTGGAGCGCTTCAAACATCAATGGATGGGGAGTGTAGGGTATAAAAATGCTAAGTTGAAGAGGGGTTGACCTATTTTGAAAATGGGAAGTGAAATTACTGCTGGCTATGTTATAAGTTATTTATCAACAGATATCATTTAAACATTTTTGGAAAAGTTAATGTTGCATAAATTTTCAGAAAAAAGTTGAGCAAAGAAATTTTTGATGAAGATAGAGCATTAAAGGGACACTTTGTCGCTCAAGTGTTTTAGTGCATTCAATGAAAACAAAATTTGTGTCTGTAGAAGAAATTTTTTAAAATTTGGTAGAGCGAGATTCAAAACATCTTTTTACGTGTTTCACTTTGACCTCAGCCCTTTATTTACTAAAAACTGTACTACAAGTGGTAAAAATAGATTATTTCCTAGTAAATACCAGCAAATCAATCCAAAATGTACCTAATAGAGAAAATATGTATTTTAAACTGGTAAAGCCCGGCTTAAGAGGGTAAAGGAGATAACGAAGAGGTGATGCCAAAGAGGGTTGATGTCAAGTCACTCCACTGTTTATTTTCTTACGTTTCTGCCCATAGAATAACTTGCTTTCCACAACTATATCTTTTTTATTTTGAGATAGATATTTTATCACATATATTGATTTTTTGAGATTTATTGAGAGAAGTAATACAGCCATATTGTGCACAACGAGTTCATTTCAATGTTATTGTGTAATAGGCCCAGTTTATATAAATAAATAAAAAAACTACGGATTTAGAAAATTTAAAATATATCGGGTAATTAGTGTAAACTCACAACTCTCAAGCGTCACCTCCAACCGTGGACCGGTTTCGTCCTTGTTAGGACTCATCAGCATCGGGTGTTTAAATATAATCGGGTGTTTAAATAAATTAATTCTTAGATAGAACAAAAAAACTAATTTGCAGACACTCTGGATGCTTTGTTAGTCTCGATCTTCACTAATTTCTACCCCTATTTAGACCATTTAAGAGTGAAATAATCAAGGAAATACATCTTGAAGTCTGAGAATAATTCTGTATCACAAAAGTTTTGGCTATTTCAACAATTTAGAAGGCTTTAAAAATTGATCCAAATTACTTCCCAGATTTTTAAGGAAAATTCTAAATACTCCGAAATAAATACGAAAACAGTACATACTTTTTCTCTTTAAGAATACCTACAATAAATTCAAAATATAGTTAATCTTACTAACTGTGCTATTTTATTCTTACAAAGAGAAATTAGATTACTGAACACTGGGTCCATGTATACTAGGGTGGCCCAAAAAAACTTTTTTTTCAGGTAGAGTTCTGGGCATCCTCTACTTTTTTCGAACAGCTAATAGAAGCTCACAGCCAAAATTTCAACTCTGTATTCGTATTAGAAGTTGATGACCAAGAGGAGTGAAAAAATCCAAATTCGAATATTTTTATACAAAACAACTAAAAAACCAAAGATAAAACCCTCTCATTTTGTTCATGATTTTTTTATAAGAAACTACTAACGTTATAGATATAATGTTCCAGGTTTTGTTTTTTTATCACCTTTATTTTGGTTGTAGTAACTTTCTAATGTCCAAAGAACTTTTATAAAGTTGCTTTTCCTGCATTTTTAAACAGCTAATAACTCCAGAACTATACAACTTAAAACCTGAAATTAGTCCCATTTTGTTTTAAATTTTTTATCTTTGATTTAATGCGAATCATGACCATCATTTTCAAAAAGTTTTTTTCAAAATTAAAAAAAAAAATTAATGAAAAAAAATTTTTTTGATTTGACATCTTTTGCATGTTTTTAGTCATATGGACACCCTCAAGCGAGTTTATGAATTTTCCATGAGTGAATCGCTCTTGCTGTGTAATTTTAGGGATAGTTTAGGGACTTCCCTAAATTTCAAATATTTTTATTTTTTTATACATGATTAAATTTTATTTTCAACTTGAAATTTGGTAGATATGTTCATTTTAAGAGTTAAAAGGATTTTAATATTTTTTTAAAGAAATTTTCAAAAAAAATTTTTCATTAAATTTTTCACTTTTTTTTTTAATTTTGAAAAAAAAATTTTAAATGATGGTCATGATGCACATTAAATCAAAGACAAAAAAATTACAAACAAAAGGGGAATAATTTCAGGTTTTTAAGTTGTATAGTTCTAGAGTTATTAACTGTTTAAAAATTCAGGAAAAACAACTTTACAAAAGTTTGGACATTAGAAAATTACTTCAACCAAAATAAAAATGATAAAAAAACAAAACCTGGAACATTATATCTATAACGGTAGTAGTTTCTTATAAAAAATCAAGAACAAAATTAAAGGGTTTGATCTTTGGTTTTTTAGTTGTTTTGTATAAAAATCTTCGAATTTGGACTTTTTCACTCCTCTTGGTCATCTCTTTCTAATTCAGGTACAGAGCCCAAACTTTGCCTGAATAGTTTTCTCTGTAGGTCTAAAAAATTGAGGGGGTGCCGTGGCAATTTCATAACACTGTGTTTTCCCATAGAAAAGTGGGCCACCCTAATGTATATTATAATTTATAAATTACGATTATAAAAAGGGGAAAGAAGCTAAAACTTAACGTATTGCTCTAATTACTCCAGATTTCCCAATCAAACAGCTGAGAGGCTTGGATATCTTCAAGTACCCCTCCTAATTGTCTACTGTGAAAAAAAATTTTTTGCGAACAATGGATATCTTGCGGACCTCAGCTTTCTTCGGCCATTTCTATAAATCGCGTTGAAAATGGCCATCATCCAGACTAAGGCATCTCTCCGTTTGACCTATTCCGGCAAGCTTCTCCAGAAGTGATTAATTCTCTCCAATATGAGGAAAATATGCGCCGTCCTTTCTAAAAGCAGATCACTGGATAAAAGATCGTTCTCATTAGAGCTTTGCTTTTAGGGGCTTGCTTAAAAGGAATCTTCCCCAATTTTATAAAGTTGAGGGTGAGAGCTGTTTACGGTATGTTACTTAATAGATCAAATAACTCGAATTCCTGTTATCTGGGTTAGAGATGGTTAAAAATTGAATCGTTTTTTCGGTCAACCGGTTAGTATTCTTTTTTCTTTGGTGTAATTGATACGCTTGTCTAATACAGTAAGTGAATTAAAATTGAAAAACAAATATCTAATGAATTAAATTTCAAAAATGTCCTTCTGTTATTTCTTAATTTCTTGATTAGGAACATGGAGAAACAGGATATACCAAAATTTAAGGTAGAAACAAATTTTAATCATGCCAATTTCTCAGTCATGTATGTGTAAATTAACTAAATAATAAAACTTCGTCAATGAGTATAATCGCCATTACATTTTATAGAAAATTTGGGACGGCTAGGGATGAAAGGGTTAAATAACCTATAGAATATTTGACTTATTAATGGGTTATCTCTGATAACCACTTTGACTGATACATTTTATGCGTCTAATGGCAGAAGTAAATATATTATTTAACCCTGAGATTACAAAACAGTTGTTTTCGGCTAAATTTTTTAAAAAATCTTCAACTGTACTTCATTTCTCTTTTCTATGGTTACTATTTATTACCTAAACAATCTAATACTAAATAATTTTGAAGTAGATTTCTACTGTGCTTACATTATTTGAAGTTTTTTAAAGAGTTTATTGTATAAAGAGTAGTATGCAACTTGCATACATAATTCAAAGACATATTAAAAATCTTAAAGAAAATTATAGACTTAATATACGTAACACTTTCTTACCTATTCCAAGGCCTAATCCAAAGTGTGGAACAACAAGTTGCATGACATTGGTTGAGAGGGGTATCTAAAAAAGACAATACCGGATAAGAGAGGAAATTTGGTAACTTTCTCTATTCCTAGATTTATTTTAACGATGTAATTTTTGTCAGGAAATTCAGAGGATGAAAGAAAACTGCTTGCCAGACTAATAAGATTTCTGTACAAACGAGGAAACTTTAGTCGAAAGAAAGTAAAGATTCTTGAATAAAAACACAAACTGAAGTGCAGTAGGTAATGTAGATGAGAATAATTCGAAGTTAAAAGCAAGGCATGCTTGTTTAATGTTTAAATAATTCCAATAGGTTCTTCCTAAGAAATACTGATGCAATACGAATGAGGAGAACTTCAAAGGAATTATTTTAATAGTTAACCTTTTTTAGACAAGAATCTGTTCTATTCAGCCGTTTACAGTTATAGTGAGAAAATTTCTTTTTGGTTCAAAAATGACTATTTACATTATTTTTTATTTCCCAATTGCAAAAATACTATTAATCAACAGACAAAACAATTATTTTATTCTATGCTATATTTTTTAGATTTATTAATTTCTAAAGGGAAAATTGAAAATTTTTCTACACTTGTAAAAATAAACAGTTCAACCTTTCACCACAAACTGGTTCAAATTTAGCTGCAACCTAGGTCCGGTAACAGGTTTCACCGAAAACTTGGTGAAGCCTGTTACCGAACCTAGGTTGCAGCTATATTTGAACCAGTTTGTGGTGAAAGGTGGAACTGTTTTTTTAACAGTGATGTATAAAGAAAGAACGAAGCTTCAAAAATAAAATAACGAATTTATTTTATTCTTTATACTTAATAGGATGTATATTATTCTGTTACTTAAAATGTTTCTACAAAAGATAATGCAAGTAGATGGATACGTACAGAAAAAAAAAGAATCCCACGATAAAATATATTATATAAAACAAGAAATCCTCAGAGAAAGTAATCTGAGATAGCTGCCTAAACGGGAGTTATATTTCTTTTGATTTAAAAGAGACAAACCTTATGGTTTACATTCACTTAATGAATAATTTGTTTAAGTTCAAGTTTTTGTTGGTTATTCTACACAAGTCATAAAATAAGTCGATACTCCGATTTATGCTAGTTTCTCTATTCATTTGTCAGTTCCTTATTTTAATTTGATACTCTCAATTTTACACTTTCTAAATAAGTTATTTCACCCATAATGGGATATTAAAAATATCTTACACGATATAGTAGTTTATTATGTATTCTTAGTACACATAGACAGAATGTTAATGTTAGAAGTAGTTTTTTTACAAAAGCATAACACTTGGTCGGAATAAGAATTTTCAATCTTATTATTGCTTTTTTACATTGATTTTATAACCTTATTTTATGTATAAAGAAGGGAGTTCAAAATAATTGAGATAAAGAAAATTAATACTTTAATGTTCTCACTATTTTTCAATAAATCCCCACTAAATTTTAATAAGTATTTATATTTTCTTTTAATTATTTTCCTTTAGGTCGTTTGTAGTTAAGATAATCAGCAAATTATTCATCAAAACGACAATGTTATTAAAGTATTTTAAGTAATCAAATTTAATAATTAATTTTTTTATAAACAATATTAGAATAAATTTACAAATAATATTAAGTAAAATGCCCTAATTACATGAAATTATTTACAAGTGGGAAAAGCGTTCTGGAAAGAAAAAAATGAAAGCAACCTGTGTGTACTGATTAGATTACTGATAACGATAACAATGAAAACTGGACATTTTCTATTCAATGAGGATGACTTCCAAACCATCAAACATTGCTATTAAAAAGTTTTCCACATATTAGACATCTTTTAAGCTATTCCTATTTTAGTTTGATAGGTACAATAATTTACCTAGTAATCGATAGAAACGCTGCTTCAATACCAATCAAAATCCAACAATAAATTGTAATAAAACCGTAAATAAAAGTTATTTAAACCACGAAACACGGTGGATCTTAACTTTAGAGATAAATAGTTTTCTGAATTATTCTTATTTTTTAAAAGAAGTAATATTTTATTATTCAATCTTAGCTTTATTTCAAAGTATGCGTGATTTTAACTCTATGAACCTATTAATCTTAATCTAATCCTCTAACCTAATCCTACTACCTAATCTATGCGTTAACTCTCATAACCTACCAAAAAGGTCTGCGTGTCTGTTTTATGTCCCCTCTTTTATTCTTACATTCTTCATTCTCTTTTATTCACTTTATTCTCTCCCTATCTCTTTTACTCTAATACTACATTCAACATTCACACATGAAAAGTTAATCTAGTTTAAGTGCTAATCTAGCTTAAATATAGCATTGATACATTGCTATATTTAAGCGAGATTAGCACTTAAACTAGATTAACTTTTCATGTGTGAATGTAGTATTAGGATCACACTTCCCATTTCTCTTTTATTTTAAAGTAATGAATAAGCGGGTAAGTAATAATATAAGTAATAAGAAGGATAACCACCACCGCAATATAACCTAGACTTAATATAGATTAAACCCCTTAAAAACGCTTCTTCCTTTTCGTGGAAGTCAATTCTGGATCAATAAAGATAAAGAGAATTCTGGTTCTCTTAATCGAGATATTTAAGAAAAAAACTACCAATCCCCTCTGAGATTTCAGAAGAATTTGTTCAAATTCACCGTAGTAATTTTGTAAAAAAAATTACCGAAAATCTTCAGAGTACTTAAAAAATACTTTCGTGATAGACCGTAACGAACGTCTTTTTTTCTCTTTTTACATTTCCTACTCCAACACGCGTTAAGTGCGTTTCACGAGAGATTCCGTTTCGACTTTGAATTTTTAGAGCTTCTGCAGATAAAGTCAGAGCGGATGTTCCAAAATCGTTGAAGACACCCCCTCTCCCACCCCCATCCAACCGCCCACAGATTAAGTCAATTTAAGACAAAAAGTCCGGCGAGAGCGCCATCTAGGAAACTTGGGAGTAAATGAAAGATTGTCTCACTCTTTACTCTCTGGATGGGAAAATAAAAGTTTTTCTTACTTTTTCAAGACTGATATATATTAAATAAATAAAACAAACTAAGAATGAAATTCATTAAGAGTCTTACAAAAAACTTATTGAAAATTTTATCTGACTGTTCCATGGCATATCCTTTTAAAAATTAAGTTAATAAAATATAATAAGAATAACAGTAGTGGTGTACCTAGCCTTTTTGGGGGCCTGAGTTAGGTTGCAACTGAGTTACTGAGATAGTAAACGCAAAAAATTTTGAATTTAAACACGCGGATATTTTCCACTTTTTCATGGTCGGATCGAGGGTTACGAGAAAGTAATATGATCAGGATATTCCATTTCTATTATTAAAGTATGTTTTCTATACAATCTTACGCCTCCCCCGAAGTCTAGTCCCCCCAAGGCGTAACCAAAACATTCTCAATACGCCCATGTCCGTTTTTTACTTCTAGAGAAAACTTATTATCAAAATACCCCTCATCATTTTTTAAAAATATTTTTGAAACTTTTTATACATTCTCCTATATATTTCGATTAAAATGACCTTTTCATTTTGACGTGTATTTAAAAGCTGTTTTAGGATAGGGAAAAACTGAGAGGGAACCAACCATCCTCCAAATACAACATGATTCAAGAAACGGATAAATTTCCCGATCAGTTGTCCCAGAGGATTTTTTGTCCAATAGAGGGATTTTTTTTTCAGCCTAATTTGGACATACGACTCCGGAGGATCCCTAGACGACTTAAGTTAATGCCCTCGATAGACCAATCTCCCTAAGGATAATGGATAAAATAAATTTAGTGACACTAAAAGAGGATCCTTTTTAACTTACATACATTCCTAAAGTAGATAGGTATCATACATTAATTTTCCTAAAGTATATATACCGCTGAAAATTTCTTCTCGTGTGGACTTTTGAAAGGACATAAAAAATCCCCTCTCCCTCAACTTTTTGGTCCCCCAAAAAAGCCAATTACCCATCCTTTAGTAGTTAAGTACGTAAAAAATCTAATTCACATACACACATACAAAACACTTTTATCCTATCTAAAAAATAAAGCATTTCATAATTTGTTTAAAAAGGAAAATGGAACTGTTTGCTTCCATTTTACGTGATCAATATCAAAATACCCTCTAATATGTGTAAACTCACAACTCTCAAGCGGCACCTCCACCCGTGGACCGGTTTCGTCCTTGTTAGGACTCATCAGCACGGTATAGGATGGTAACGCAAGTACTAGCCTGAAACTATAACTTCAGTTATAGTCGGCTAGACTAGTACTTGCCCTCCTCTCTCTTGCGTTACCATCCTATACCGTGCTGATGAGTCCTAACAAGGACGAAACCGGTCCACGGTTGGAGGTGCCGCTTGCGAGTTGTGAGTTTACACCTATTGTCCACTTAACCAGCAATAAATGGTGAAATTCTCCTTTCATTTACCCTCTAATATGTTTAAAATTTTAAATTTTTATGGTTTTATTTCAATTACAATTTGTTCATACCATGATAGCACATATGCCTATAGCTAGTAATGAAATCATCGCTGTTATCCACCTAGAAAAAGAACGATAGATATTATTACTGATACTGTTTGGCTTGGACAGTATTTAGGTAATTAATTAATGTCTATGATACAAACCTTCCAATTCTATAAGCCAGTACTCCAAAACAATTCGTTCCAATCAAATATCCAAGACTGTCAGGTATGAATACTGTGCCTAAAAAGTATACATTATATATTTTATGTGTGTATGTATATTATATACATACTTCATACATATTTTTTAAGATTACTATTAATTATTAAGATTTTTTATGCACTTTCACTCTCATTTTCAACACAAAACACACTTTGGTGGTGAAAAGAACGAAAGGTAAAAATAAATAGTTGGTTGGAAATTTTGTACAGCTTTATGTCCAAATTTAATTTAAACTGAACAAAGATGAGAAAAATTTCATTTAAAAATAGCGGCTTTTTTGCAAAGGTACAGCATTCTGACGTATAACGAACATTTCAACTCAAAATTATGGGTTTATGTCATACACACTCCAAATTCAAAAATTAAAATAGAGAACAGGGTACATAAAATTTGAAATTCTATTTATATTTGAATAAGTCTATTCAAAATTCTTATAGTGACTCTTAAAATAAAATCTGTATTCTTTTATTTAAAACTTGGAGCGATCGAAATAAAAGAGTGGTGTTTAATTTCTACGAAATTCTCCACACAATCAAGCCATTAAAGTGTAGAGAAGCCTTCGTGAAGGTTTAAGTTCATTAAAGTGAAGTAATTTTCAAGTTTTTTGAAGATAACTTCGTTAGACCAGAACATTATAAGGGGAGCAGATTTTTGGAACATGTTTTGTTTCTATCTCTTTTTCATTCATCCTCTCACTATAGACGAATATTGTACCAAAACCCTGGAAGAGTACAATGGAGAGAGAACAAAATTTGCCAAATGGCACTGATAACATCAAATAAATAATTAAAAATATATCTCCTCTGTCTTTCAAGCCTTCTCTTCTTTCTTATCAAAATGTAAATGGATAAAGGTAGTAAGATCAATAAAAAAATACTAGTAATAATTCTTCTCAGTTTTTTTTGTACTGCTTATTCTTAAGAAGACCTCTGGTGTCTGAATATAGACTTTTTAAATAAAGGTTCTGAGACGATAATTTTTCGACAACACTGATCTACAACAAGTTATGAGCTGCCCGTTCTGCATTGTAGTATAACAATGAAAGTAAACGGTTATCAGACCTTCTTAAATGAAAGGCATAATATATATCAAGGAAATCCCGAGGATCCCTTACATTAGTACCTTCGTGTTCTGCAATTCGTGAAGTAGTTTTCAGCTATTTACTGCTGAAACACACGGAAAAAAGTTATGAGGTTGGGACAAATATAACTCTTAAACAAACGACACCGCTTAAGCAAACAAATAAAGACGACGGTTTTATTTTTTAAAGTTATTTATCAAACGGCATTGTTTGCTTTTCATTTGTTAGTGATGGAATATCTTGTTTCGGTTTTGTAACTAAGCGGGAGGATTTTTCGGCTCAGATTGAAAAATAACTGGACACGAATTGGAGAAACTATCTGATTAAATCTCGTACTACCTGTTGCAGAAACTTTATAAAACCCGTTATGTTCTTGACGAAGAAAAATTGATCAAGCATGGCCATAATTTTAAATTCATGCATGAGAAATCTTATTCACTAATATAGAAATCATAAGTTTTTGCTTTAACTAACGTAGAAATTTTGAGTGGTGACATTTTTCGGATATTTGGGAAGTATGGCAGATTTTAATGGCAATCTAAACGTAGATGCTTAAATATTTTGTATTTGAATTACTTTTAATGACATTTCGACTATATATACGCAATGTGGTTCCTAAGTTACTCAAAATAAATTTAAAGAAGACTTGCTTTACTTGATATCCCCTATGAAAAAGTTTAAGAATCAATGTAACCAAAAAACATTTAAATATATAAGAGGTTTCCAAAATTTTCGTCTATATTAATTGGAAAAAAAATAATCGTTTGTGTGTGGCTGTATATACATTAGGGTGGGTCAAAAATATACTTTTTACATTTTCCAAGGGGCACAGCTACAAAAAGGTACCAAATGGTCTCAAACTAACATGTGTGAAATATTATTCCATTACAATATATCTTTTGGCCTCCGGATTGACGTCCAAGTTTCGATTTATACACTAATTTCATGTAAAAATGGACGAATGAAAATCGGGCTTTTACCTCGATTGCACGAATCTGTCATGAATGTAAGTGTGCACAATGGTATAAAAATCTTCATTGAAGACTATGAAATTATTAAAAATGAAACCAGAGTTGAAACACTTAAGTTGTATTACAACATATTTTGAAATATCTCAATGGTTAGAACTGGCAAACAAAGATTTCTTGCTGGAATCGTAAAAATGTGCGAAACCTTTATTCCCGGTTGAGTAGGATGGTAAAAACATTAAATTTAATAAAAATTGATAAGTTAGAAGGTGGGCACCTTTTGTGGGTTATAAGGTTTCAACCCCCGAAGGACATTTGGATAATATTTAAAGGCTGGGGTTTTCTTTGAAATTCCATTCGCATATTAGGGATAGTCCATCCCAAGTATCCCCATACGGGTCCCTAATGTCCAAAAATAAATTAAAAACTTATTTTAATAATCAAATTTTAAAATATTTCATAAGATGAGCGGTAGATCAGCGTTTTCAGCTCAAAGCTCAGTATTGTCCTCAAAATTTTTTAATTAGATACGTTAATTTTTAAAACTTACTTGTGTTTATTCTAAACAGTTAAATGTGTTATATTTAAACTTTTATGAACTAATAAGTGATTGCTAAGCAGCTATTTTGAGTCAATCCTTCCTCTAAAGAAGTACAATTTATGGGCCTGGGTTTCAGTCTAATGCAAAAAAATTAGGTAATTAGTCTCTATAGAAAAAAAAATTAGGTAACTGAGGTGAATCTCATCATGATATTGTTATTGCCTATGATTAAACTATCTATTTGATACTTGTTTCAACATATTTTATGTCATCACATTTAGATCCCAAGACCACCAAATGAAATAACTGTCCACTGAATTTTGAAACGTTAGCATTAATTAAAACTATTTCTACTTATAAAATTTAAAAACATTGATTTATACTGACCAGAATTGAGGGAGAATGTATCTGATCCACCAATATTTAAAATCTACCACTGACAATCCACTGTTTGTTTGCTAAAAAGAGCCACCTTATTCTACGCTTGTTTTGTTACATGATAATGCCACTTTGAAAGTTGTGGTTTTGTATTAATAATGCATCAATGCGACTAATATGATTGAAATTGCTTTCAAAGACCCTTATTTGCAAACTTTAAAAAATAACGGACAAAAAGTTTAATTTATAAATTTTTTTTAAAAATATGAAAAATTGCATATTTTTGTTCCATTTGAGGCCAATCCGGAGGCAAAAATAGTTATTATAATGGAATAATATTTCACACATGTTAGTTTGAGAACATGTGGCACCTTTTTCTTGCTGTGCCCGATAGAATTTGTAAAAAAATTTTTCCACCATAGGAAAATGACCCACCCTAATATACATTGATATGTTTATGCGATTACTGTGTTTTAGTCTCAAATAAAAATATTTACAAATAAGTAATATAATTATACATAAGAAATAACTTATATTATTTACCCAATTGCCATTTAGGTGGAGAAATTGATTCCATTAACCAAATCGGTAAACAAGGTTCCAGAACAGCCATACTAAAAGTAGAAATGCAAATGGCTCCTGGAAAAAAAATTTATCATGAACAAATTAATATTTTAAACTTACTGTAAATTATGAAATATTAATAATGGTTTATTGCGATCGTAACATCTATGCCACATGAATGTTAATAGTGTCCCTTTTACAAGAAATGGGGCAGTAAATCGATTTATACCTGAGGCAAGAAGTATGTGAGGATCCACTAGAAGTACTCTCATGCTGGTTCCAACTAAAAGTTTCTGGAAATAACACAATTTTTATTGTAAAGCCTATATGATTCTTAAGTAAAGAGCTTTAAATAAATAAGATATTAAAAATCTTACTTCTGGTGCTAAGCGCGGCCGGAAAAATACGAAAAGCAATGCTAAAAGAAAAATTTTTATTTAATTTGTAAATAATTTTAGTTTTGTTTTTAAATATACATTTCTTACCTGAATCCAAAACCAGGAGTAAGGCTATAATCAGAAGGGGAGCACTTCGGCTGACAAAATCATACAACACGCCACCAAGGGGGTAACCCACTGAAATTAAACTTATTAAATTTAACAAACCATGGAAGAGATTAAAAAACAGAAAGTATTTCACTTGTAATTCTTTTTGTCTTTATGAGCTACCATAATAAATTAAATTTTAACAAAATTTTTTAAAATGTTGTCCTTATATAATTTTGCTAAAACAGTGTGCATTGTATAAACTAAATTCCTCTCATAACTATTTGCATTCTATTTTGCATTCTATTTTTTTACTTTTTCTATACTTTTTAAAGTTTACTTTTATATATAAAAGTGTTTTATTCATAAAAACATGATAAAAACCCAATAAAACTATTACGATTGAATATGCTTATTAATTCTTTTGAATACATATTCAGTTACTTTAAGTAATTGGAAAAATTATGTAAAAGATCAGTTTAGATTCAAAGGAAATATAGAAAAAAAGAAAGAGAAAAAAGAGAGAAAGGCACCTAGGACTCCAGCAGCCATGCCTCCCATAGTGATGCCCATCATTTGACTTCGACTTCGTTCATCTTGATACCTATCTGCTATTAGAGCCATCCCTAAAACACAAATAGTTTTCGCTTTTGCAACAAAAAAAATAACGGTGCTTAATCACAGTTATGACAGTCAATTTTGTTGCCGGATTACTTTTTTGTTAAGTTCAGGGAATTTTGAAATAAGTGACAGTTATTTATTTTCTCTGTTTTCAGTACTTTGTATTTTTAAAAAGAAAATGATCTAAAAAGCACTAGGGAAAAGGAGGGTAAGAATGCGCGGTAGGGTAAAAGTACGCAGCTGTTCTTCTCTTTCATAGAGGCAACATATTATAAAAGGGATGATGATGATGACAATGATGACATGAGGGCAATTCTTATTACGATATTACGAAGGGCAGTTGTGTGGCATGTTTTTGCAATTTGTGCCAAGTTTTCAGAACTCGTACTTAAGCTCACGTCCGGCGCACTTTTACCCGCCACGTCGAGTAAGATTACTCATTTAATTTTTTATTTTAACATTTTTAACATCTTTTTGTTAAAACCAAGACTTTTCTTCTGTGAATGTTGATTTGTGAGTCATAAACTTACGTACAGTAAATTTTAAATGATTTAAATTCTCGATATTATAGCCCAAACTAATTTTTGTGGGTATTTGTGCCATCTTTTCCCCTAATAGTTTTCAAAATGATCAACAATTTTTGAAGGAAAATCATCGAGCTATCAGATTGGAAATTTAAAAAGAATAAAAGGAATCGAAATTTCTAATTTTTTTTCTAGTTCAGTTGTTAAATAATTAAGAAAATTTTAATTTCAATGCTAAGGACCAATATGGTTCTTAAAAATTGATTTACTTATTTTGTTAACAATACTTCCCAAAGGTAGTTCATACTTTCTATCATAGATGACGCCACTAAAATATGTAATAATTCTGATTGAGAATGGAATGAACAGATTAGTGTTATGCAGGTAAACCAACATTTACCAAGAAAGAGAAAAAAATTTGTCTAAGAGATTTTTTTTACACTTTTAATCTACGTATGTGAACAATGGTTCTGATTTTCGAGTTATCCCACCACTAATTTGTTTTTCTTGAGACCATTAAAAAATTATAAAATTACCACATATCTCCCCGTAATTTTTCTCTGGCGGGAGTAAGAAGTTCTCGAATATCCCATTTCTTCAAGAAGGATTTTGTTAGCACTTTTACCTCTAGACATTTTTGAACATCATAGGAAATGTTATGAATAATATATCATCACATTGACATCGGAAATCATAAATTCTTTAAAGGAGATAAAACTCTTCAATAAATAAATGCACCTTTTAAAAATTAAATCTCACCTGAAACGCAAATACATGCAGAGCCTATACCATGAATGCTTCTAGCTGCAAATAAGGCTGCATACGTTTTCCCATAAGCAAAAACTGGAAGAAGTGTTAAATGTGCATAGATCTCAAGATGATCTCATTGATGACAAGAAATGTCAAAATTCTTATTAACATCGCGATATTTTATCGAAACTACCAAAGTAAGGTTATTGTATCGCTTTTAATAAAAATTTATTTTTCTGATGAAAACATTTTTTAGTTTAAATACTTTTAATAAAAAAATAACTGTTTGATTTATAAAACTAGTAGTTATATCAACTCTCTCTCTATGACATTAAATAATTATTTTCACTTTAGGTAGCATAATAATTATATAGTTCATATAGTTAGACGCAAAAAATAATTAATGGAAACAAAAAATAATTAAATAATTAATAAAGTAAATAAATATTTCATTAATTAATTGATTAATAAAAACTTTTAATCACTAGACATTAGATAATGTTTTTTAAAATTTTTTTTTATAAAAATTAGATGAAAATGTAGCAATTTCAAACAGCTCAGTAAAATTATGAGAGTCAAGCTTTTTTTACATTTATTCATATAGTATATAATAGCTAATTTTATTGATCAAAAGTAATGAAGTAAAAATTGACTTACTGAGTGAAGACACAAAAAGGACTACAGTTCCAAAGAAAAGAGAAACAGGGCATCCTATTCTAAAATAAATTTCAACTTTACAGTAATATTTAAAACTCTTAAAAAAGCTTTTAAATATGTGTATTATGTGAGATCTTTAAAGCAATGAAATTTAAAGGCTAAGAGAATGCTTTTTTTTCTTCCAGAACTCGATTTTTAACTCCTGACTTATCAACTTTAACATCCCTCATGTATAAATATTATTTTATAATCGCGATAAAAGCATTGCATTATTTCTCACACTCTACTTAAAGATCAAAAAATCTAGCGCAGTAATTTAATGCGTTGTATACTATTCAAATTATATATTTTTTCTTATTCTCTCATTTCTTTCCTTATATTTATAAAGCAGATTTCTGTTCTGCTATGGACCACGGATTAGTAAATAAATGTCCCTTTATTAAAACAGCCCCTTTTCCTACTATTATAATTTACATTAATTATCATAATAACATCAAATGAAGTCATCGAATAGTGTTTGTTATAACAAGGTCAAACTGATATGCATACCTATTGGTAAGAGGTCCCATGATAGGATTCATAGCTAACTGCACAAATGCTTTAGATGCGAACAAGATTCCAACTTCTGCATTTTCGTTGGCAATATTGCGAGGTAGCTTCAAAAACGTCATTCGTTGGGTCAGCGAATCGTTTCTTGTAAAATATTGGCAGTTGTAGCTACTATTTATGCATTGTCTTGATTCACTCTGAGCTTGATTAGCATCGGAAACTTCAAGTTCTTTTTCAATATTGTATAACACGTCTGGTATAATGGGAACTAGCAAATAAAAACCTCCGTCAGAACAAATTAAAATTCAAAAATGAAGAAATAATCTATCGGTACTAATATATGAACTTTTTTACAATTGCATTTAAGAGGCTTAGACTTCTTTTGAGAGTTCAGAATTTCTCAAAGTTAACTGTAAATAATTACTCCACTCTCAATTCATGTTATATAAATAAATTAAAAGCAAATTTAGGTTATGAATAATAAATCCTGTGATCAATTGATGACAAATCTTTTGAAATATTTTTATTTTATGATTCTTAGTGATTGTTAATTGGGGAGAATCTTGGGATATTAAAAACCTTCTAATTAAAAAATGCACTTGAGTCTATATGCACCTAGAGATCATTTTAAACTGAAAACTTATGACATTTTACATTCTTTAGTTGCTACATAAAATGCATAAGCAAATGATGCATAAGGATCAGTGGTTTATTTTTTTTTAATTTTTAACGCTGGATAAAACAATCAAATTTAATTGAACTGAAATTTGATCAATGATTACACTGGGGAACAGCAATTTCGTTGACTTAGAACTGTGACTTGTTTTTGAATCACTTTTAGCTCCTGAATCCAAAAGTAACTGTAGTTTTTGTCTATCACGTCAACTTTTTAAGATACTGGGTATCCCCAAAATGTGCATAAAAAGCAAAATGAATGACTTTGAACTCGATTTTCTGGGTAAAACCATTACTTTAGTCTTTAAATTACATCTGAGAGGACGAGAAAGGTTAAAGTTTCTAAAATATGAAAATTTGTAGCAAATGGATAGGTTTAAGGGGTAATTACCCCAAAAATGCACAAAAAAAGTTAAAAAATTATAAAGGTTTTTTACTATATTTTTTATTTTATTTTTTACTCGATTCCTCTATAAAAGATCTTAACCCTTCCCCAAGGACCCAAATTTAATGAAAATAGGCAGCAATGATTTTTACTAAAAGCGGTTGAGGTGTTAAGACTGTTAAGCGTCTCCGAAGCACCCGCGGAAGGGTTCCGAAGACTCTCTGGCGCTTCGGGGACGCTAACACCTCAACCACTTTCAGTAAAAATCACGTAAAATACCTTTATTATTTTTAACGGTTTTTTGCATTTTAGGGGGGTAATTACCCCTAAACCTATCCATTTGCTACAAATTTCCATATTTTAGAAACTTTAATCCTTCTTGTCCTCTCGGATGTAATTCAAATATTAAAATAATGGTTTTTGACCCTGAAAACGACCCCGACCCGAATTCAACCGCTTTTAGTAAAAACGATTGCTGCCTATTTTCATTAAATCTGGGTCCTTGAGGAAGGGTTTATACCTTTCAAAAAGGAATTGCGTAAAAAATAAAAGAAAAAAATATTGTAAAATAACCTCTATAATTTTTAACGTTTTTTGTGCATTTTTGGGGGTAATTACCCCTTAAACCTATCTATTTGATACAAATTTTCATATTTTAGAAACTTTAACCTTTCTTTTCCTCTCGGATGTAATATAAACACTAAAGTAATGGTTTTTTACCCTGAAAATCGAGTTCAAAGTCATTCATTTTGCTTTTTATGCACATTTTGGGGGTACCCTGTATCTTAAAAAGTTGACGTGATAGAAGAAAACTATCAGCAGTTTTATAATCAGTGTGCCCATTGTACTCTAAAACAGCAAAAAAATAGAACTCGACAGAAATTATGTTAAAAATTGTTCCCCAATGTTATTGTAGGGGTTCGTTAATTCAATAGATTTGTTAAAATTGGATAAGTCGTAACTAGATTTTAAAAATATATTCATTGCAATGGAATTAAATATTAGGAACCAAAATTTATACATAATTTTTACAAAACTTAAAAATAAGTAGGGTAGGTGGGGGTAAAAACCCGCACGGGGCAAAACCACGCACCGCGATTTTTAATCGTTATTAATCGATTCAAAAGTTGAAAACCAGGTGGTTGGTTTGTCTTATAGTGACCTATCATTCTACGAAAGTTCGTACCCCTAAGTCACTCATGAGTTGAAAAAATGCCGTAAGTTTGTTTTTCATCATTTTGATGTAATTTTTCTGATATTTTACTTAAACATTACATAAAATAGGGCTTGAGGAGAAATACAAACAAATAGCCCAATGATAAGATAGCAATTTCACTTCAGTTTCCTTTTGAAAAAACTGCCTCAACATGTCTCTAAAAATAATAAGGCTTGTTTTTCAAAACAAAGTAAAATGGGGCAAATTCACGCAGGTGTTTTGGGGCAAATCTACGCAGCTTAAAAAGCTCAGGAATTCCTCCCAAAAGAAAAATGGGACTACTTAATCACTAAAGAGGTTAATAAAGGTGTCTGAGATGCCAACCCTCTACCTAAAACCATCCTTTCTCCCTTTTGAAAGATATTTGGTCAATCTGAAATGAATTGCAACAACAGATTGACAATTTTCATTAAAACTTATCATATTTATATTTAATATTGTTTGTTTGCTTAGAAATATTAAAACAATACATTAGAAATCCATTATCCGCCAGTGGATGATCCACGATTGCCACGAAAAAAAATTTTTCATGATGAGGGTAAATTTTAGACGACATTAGAGAGATTTTAGAAGTAGAGCAAAGGTTTCTGCTGTACTGTACACATTTTAAAAGTTTTACATATCATGTTTTTTGTAAAATGAAACATAGTTTTTATGCTGAAATATTTTGTTTCGTGTTTTCACCTCATTTTTAGTCTTATTTCGGACTATTCGCGATTTTAGCTATCCGCGGTACCCTTGCCACCCGATTCTGCGGATAATAGGGGCTCTACTGTATTAAGATGATTATTTCTAGTGTTTTTATAATGAAACATTTTGTTTATCCATGTTTATTTCACATGAACACAAAGATTCAAAAGTGCGGATCTTTGCCCCCATTTTGCGAGGCAAAGACCCGCAATTTTTTTTTCAACTAAATTGTCAATTTCTCTTGAAATACTATCGATAAGAGTATAAATTTGGATTGGTTTTGTAGGTAACATCTCAATCTAACACCTCCAATTGAAATTTTGAGATTATCTACCCCCTTTCGATCACAATGTTAAAAATACTAAAAACTGCGGGGCTTTGCCCCCACCAACCCTATGTCATAAGATTAAAAAAATTTAAAGTAATATAGATTTTTTTAAAAATTACCAACAGAAGTAAGAAGCATGTTATCTAAGAAAAGTGAAAAATACACTACAAAAACTAGACATTTTCCTGAAGATTCTATTCTTTCCAGTTCTTTATTCAGCAGCATAGTATCGTGTTTCAAAACACCTACAATAAAATATCATATAAGTTGTTGTCCGGTATTTAATCCTAGCTGATTCGCTGAATAAATTCCACTCAAACAAAAAACTTTTAGAAAAATTCTTGTAGTAAGCTCAATTCCTTTCACTTTCTAACCCCCATGTTGATAATTTCGGTAACTCAATCTGTTAGTCCGTTTTACAAAGAGGTTATTTGCGCAAGAACTCTAATGGCATTATTCACAGCCACTTAACCAGTGGTTAACCATCGGTTAAAGAAGGATTCCACCAATCAGAGTTTACAAAAAGTACATTTTCTCTCTAGCTGCTGGTTAACCCTTGGTTAAGTGGCTGTGAATAATGCCATTACTGCGGTATTATCTAGTCTCTGCTACTAACCCAGCGGTTAACCAGCAGTTAAAAAGGATTCAACGCCTCTAAATTAATGAATCCTGCTATGAATGCTGGGTAACCGCTGGTCAGGTAGCACTGAATGCGAATGAACTATTTATTCATGAAGTTTCTAGGTCATAATGCATAACTGTTATTATTGTTACTATCAAATAAATATATTGTTATTATAAATACAAAACAGTAAAAATTGTAAAGAAAAATTTTGTAAACTGAGTTGGGGGCAACGCAAACATGATTTATATCATATAAAAGTTCCATGTATACATTAGGGCGGTTTTTTTGGAATTTCCCAGGAGCCCCTCTCTTATGTTGTTACAAATACTAAAACATTTCCTGCAAATTTTCAGGTCTCTAGGACAATTTTTGCCCTCCACGCCCTTCAAAAGTAGTTTACCTATATTTTAAAGTATAAGAAAAATATCGAAAATATCTCAATTTTTGTTGTTTTAAACGTTATAAGCTTGAACGTTTTCAGTATTGAGTTAAAAACTTATACAGGGTGATTCAGAAATAATCATCAATAATTGGGGGGGAGGTAGAGGGGCCCTAGACAAGCATATTTCGAATAGGGATGGTGGGGCGCAGCCTTACCGTTAAAGAGCTAGGACCGAATGTAGTGCGAGCGCGTTTCAAAAGGCCATTTTTAGGAAGCCCGTGTGACGAAACAAAACATAATAAAAATAAAAAATCTATTGCATGAGGTAAGGAAGTATCCCTACTACTTACACCATGAATTCGATAGAATTTGAGCCACTTTCTAAACTGTGGAGTGAGTTTCAAAAGTGCAATATTAATCTTTTACTCAAAGAATGTAGTTCCCTTAATGGTATTTAAAAAAAATGATGATCGGAGAAGGAATTTTCAATGATCGTAACATTGATCATTGAAACTGTTTGATCATTGGAAATTCCTTCCCCGATCATCATTTTTCTAAATACCATTAAGGGAACTCCATTGTTTGACTCACCCCACGGTTTAGCAAGTGGTCCAATTTCTATCACATTGAGGATTTTAAGTAGTACGGATACTCCTATACCTCATGCAATAATGTTTTTCATTTTATTATGTTTTGTTTCGTCACACGGGCCTTCTAAAAACAGCCTTTTGAAACGCGCTCGCACTACATTAGGTCCTAGCTCTTTAACGGTAAGGCTGCGCCCCACCATCCCTATTCGAAATATGCTTGTCTAGAGCCCCTCTACCTCCCCCCAAATTATTGATGATTATTTCTGAATCACCCTGTATATCACCTTTGGGATATCATTTTTCCCAGATCCTATTGAGAAAATATTCAATTGCACTTACTGGGAGAAGTTCCCCTAAGGTTAAAAGCACAATCTGACCGTGAAAAGAGGAGGATCAATAGCGCTTGGGGGGGAGGTGGATCAGTTTACAAGGTTATTAGATGATTCAAGCTATAAAAAATGGGAAAAAGATTCAGTAAAACTCATAGATGCCATTTATTCACCTCCTGCCCACAGGCTCCCTCGATCCTCCTCTTTTCTCGGTCAGAGTGCGCTTTTAACCCTAGGGGAACTTCCCCCAGTAAGTGCAATTGAATTTTTTCTCAATAGGATCATCTGGGAAAAAGTGATATCCCAAAGGTGATTTATAAGTTTTGAACTCAATTCTGAAAACGTTCAGGCTTATAACAATAAAACGTTTATAACGTTTTTTTGGTTTGAATGTTTTTTATTTATTTATTTATTTACTTATTTATTTATTTATTTAAACACACGCACTACAGATTAATATCCAATTACAGTGGTGGAGAAAAATATACAATTACACTGAAAAGTACAAACATACATTAAAAACACCAAGGATTACTTAAAAATCTGAAGATAAATAGCTTTAAAAACTTTAAAATTCATGTTAAAGGTATCTAAAACTTTCGAGAACTCATTATATAATTTGTAAAATTTGTATAAGTGAAAATTTTCAATGACATTAGATTTAGCAAGAACGTTAAAAAATAAACTATGATTTCTAAAACGTCTACATGCAACAGCAAAATGAACATAATTAAGGATATCAATGCAATCTATATGATTATTTAAAACTTTGTAATAAAACGAAACATTAAGAAGTTTACGTCGGGATTCGAGTGTTGGTATATTAAAACTATCTATTGGATAGTTTTAATATATGTATTGGATATGTAACGAAAACTCGTATGTGTGTGCGTGTGATGTCAATAGGATATTGGGAAAATGGCATCCCAAAGGTGATATGTGGGTTTTTAATTCAATATTGAAATCGTTCATGCTTATAAAGTTAAAAACAACAAAAACTGAGATATTTTCGATATTTTTCTATACTTTAACATAGGAAAAATACTTTCAAAGGGCGCGGAGGTCAAAAATTTTCCTAGAGACCTGAAAATTTGCAGGTAATAATTTTTCAGTATTTGTAACAACATGAGAGGGGGGCACCTGGGAAATTCGAAAAAAATTATTATCTTGTAGACTTTTGCAACACCCTAATAAAAGGAAATTAAAGGCTCTATTCACCCTCCCACCTCTTGAAGGTTTTTTTCTATCAGAAGCAAGTGGAAATACTACATTATTCATCACAAAACTTTTTCTAAAAGTGCTAATTTTTATGTTTAGAGTCCTATGACCTCTACAATAATAACAAAAACGGTGTACACCGTTTTATATCCGATCCATATCGGAATAACAAAAATTTTCAAACAAAATGTTCGACGTTTTCAAACATGTAATTTATATCCAACGTGTTCGATTTTCAATGTGTTCGAACATGTGAATAATGTTTTAAAGTTACTTATTTACCAAATAAGGGCTTTATAAAACAAACATAATTTACAATTGACATCTTACTTGCATATTACAAATTAATCTGTCTTCAGTTTTTGGATTAAAATTGCAAAACGTAATAACATTTTTCTCTTTTAACTTTTTGTTTTATGATACCTTTGGGACAAATTTAAGGGCGTTCAGTACCCCAGCACCTTAAAAAAATCTATTTTGAGATTTTGATAAATTATGAAAGAGCAAACATTTAGCTTCCAACGGTGTATTACTTATGCCTGTAATTGGTTTAAAAGCATACTAAAAATTGCTTTAAAAATGTAAACAAACCGAAATGCTCTATGCCGTGCTTACTTCGAATGCAAATATATCAAAACTGTGTTTTTAAACCTTCGATGTACCTTTTCTAGCAAACTAACAATTGAAACATCATTTTTTGCACATATATGTCTGTTATGAGGTAGTTGTTATACTTAAATGAGCTTTTAAAAAAATCTCCGTAAATTTTTTTAAAAGATCACTCTTATCATGAAAAAAAATGCTATATTTCAAAAATTTTAGAGATGCAATGTAAAAAGTTCAATAAAATGAGTTATAATTAATTAATTACTTAAAGCTCATTTCAGTATAACAACTACATCATAACATACATGTGTGCAAAAAATAATGATGTTTCAACTGTTAGTTTGCTAGAAAAGGTACATCGAAGGTTTAAAAACACAGTTTTGAGATAATTGCATTCGAAGTAAGCGCGGCATAGAGAATTTCGGATTGTTTACACTTTTAAAGTAATTTTTAGTATGCGTTAAAACCGATTACAGGCATAAGTAATACACCGTTGTAAAGCTAAATGTTAGTTTTTTTATAATTTATCAAAATCTCAAACTCGATTTTTTTAAGGTGTTGGGTACTGAACCCCCTTAAGTTTATTTAAATATTGACCTAAACCAGTTATATATCTGAGACAGAATTAAAATTTACATTCAATATATTTTTCCTGTACATTTTTTCAAAACATCATAACTTAGAATATAATCATTCAAAAGGACAACTGATTTTTATAAAACACCTTATTATAACTAGAAGCAAATTTAGCTAAATATTATTAACTATGAAAATATTATGAAGCACCCAAGTACCTTTCCAAAGACTGACGATTTCTACCGGTTTCCACATTTGGATAAGTTGTCTTTCAGATCTGTAGCAGTTTCTCCAAACTGACACAGTTAAGGTGATCTTCATGAGCCTATGGAAGCTCAAGTACGGCCATGCGCTTCAAGATCGGATTAAACCAACACCCTTCAATTGGTTCTCCCCCTTTAAGACCAAAAGACAATAGAGACTTACGTTTGGGGGACTAGAAATTACTGAAATGTTCCGATTTTAGTTCGGATTAATTGTTATTTTTGAACGTTAGTTCCTCCACGGGAGGGTAATTTGATTATTAAAGATGGCAACTTAAAAACCTCATTTAGAAAAGGCCAGGTGTAGTTATACATGAGTTGATAAAGCACTATGTTTCCTATTTGATTTCATGTTAAACTTTTAATTTTTTGTTGCTCATTTTTCAGGATTTATTTATGCATTAGTTTTGGTTATTTAACCTAATGATTCAGTTAAATTTTAAAAGATTTTATGTAATTTAAATATTTTTAATTTTACATATTTTTTATACATCTAAAAACACGAAATTGATAGCAATAAGACAAACAATTAAACTGTAAAAGATAATGATATTGTATAGTCTTTTTTAGAATTTTACTTACAGCAACCTCAAGGTGGAAACAATCATTTGAGTCTTCTAAAATGTATAATTTTTAAGGATGTTTTAATGCTATTTTTATAAATGATCACATATTTTTATTCATTGCTATCTTCAAGTAATTGTAATTCTTTGTTGTATTTTTTAAGGTACAAAACATTTTGAATTATATTAACATTCATTTTCTTTGGAGAAAAATACAATTCCATTTGAGCATAGGGGCCCTTCATATGGACAATTTATTGCGTAAAAATTAAAATATCCCTCTGGGTTCAATTTATACTATTTTTCAAGCAGTTTTGAGGCATTTTTACTATTGTTTGCATAAAATATTTAGAAATTGAAAAATTCAGGCTATTATAGGGTAACGTTTTACAGATTGTTGCAACATATTTTACACGTATATAAATAGTAATATAGGACTGCATTTTCATTTATAACTCTCACCATATAGCTTACAGAATTGCCACGTGGTGCTCCAAAATAAAATAATAGAACTTGAAGATGGAACTAGAGATGGATTAGGTAGTTACGTATAATCTTTAAGAACACATTTAGTGGTGATTAATAAACAGTATTTCAAGGCTCTCATACGTACACACTTAGAATCGTGAAAAATAATAAAATTGCTGAATTTTGTCATTAAATTTTTCTTTGTTTCTTAACTTTTAAAAATACTAAAAGAACTCGAAATTATTTCAAATGGTTCTTGAGTTATAAAGCTTTAAATCACGTAACAATGCGCATTTTGCTGTTTTTAGCCCTTTGTACTCATTTTCTTGAGCGATATATATTTGCTGTGGAACCCCTTTTTTGAACAATTTTGATGGAAAAAGAAAATTCCTCTGTTTCAATATTTTCTCTGTTATAATATGGATATTGGATATAGGATGCATGGTATGGAGGATGTTTTGGATTTTTCATATTATCTTTATTCGTTTCATTTATATCGGGGGTGCTACTGACTTCAACTCAAAATTCCGGAAAACTATTTCAGTAACGCACCTTTTATCCGGAATCCCAAATTTTGGAATGCTCTTAAATCCAGATCGTTTCGAGATTTTTTTTCTTTTGTTTGTTTGTTCTGGAGGTAATCTAGTTTCCAAGACGTGAAAGAACGTTAGAACCAAGGGCAGGACCTAAATTGCTACCTAAAAATACAAATAAAAACTAGCCTAAAATCTGTTTTTTAGAGTCAAATTTCCAAAAAATTTCTGAGGGAGTACCCCCAGACCCCCCTTGTTACTTCGAACTTAATTATTCACAACTCTTCTTATAAGTATAAAGTTCTTTAAGACGCAAGTCTTCCGAAAATGTGTTTAACAGTTTTATTAAACTAATTAAAAAAGTATGGTAGGGACTGAGGAAAAATTTTTGGCCCCTTCCGAAAAAAATTTCTATGTACTCCATTGGATGTGCAAAAAATCCATGTTTGAAGAAATCTTATTGATGAAGATTGTAAAAATTGATTGTTTTCCGATCCAGAAATTTTAAGTGTAAGCAATTAAAGGTGGTGATTTTAATTATGATAAAATAAGTAATAATAATAAACTGTTTTTTAATATCTATGCACATTTATATCCTTTAATTTTATACTTAACAATTACATAATCTCACTGTATAATTTTTTGATTGGGAAAAAGTATTTAACAACCAGAAATAGTTAATACATTAAGGATAAATACACTATAAAAAATAATAGTAACTTTCCGCATAAATTCCAGAAACGTTCCTGCTTTTTATGAGTTTTTACAGCAATTAAACACTTTCCTGAAAAATTCTGGTTTTCATTTCTGAACTTTCCTGAATCCTACTGAATCCTCTCGGACAGGCAGGCATTGTTTGTTTGTTTTTTCCCACTCACCGCTGAAAGAATCAAATTATTCAGATGAGGTGTAAGAACCGACTAGAGTTATTATCCCTCAGGAGTAAACTTAGTAGTAAACTCTGATAAGGAGTCGAAAGACCTTCAGATTGGTACGTTTTTGTAGATTTACTGCATTATGCAGATTTGGAGGGAATTAATGCAAAAAAAAATATTAGATGAGATATAAATCGTTCGAGCCCTATCATAAAACTAGTGATGGGCAGGTATCGATACCAAATACTTAAGTACTCGATACCTATAGGTATCGAGTGTATTCGATACCCACAAAAGTATCGATACTTTATTGACATATTTCGTTTTAAATTTTTCAATGAAGTAATCTTTATAATACCTACTGTAGATCAAACGCAGCCTGTTTCCGTTTTCATTTTGCAACGCTCAAACCCAAGTCGTTATCATCCGCGAGAGAAATTTGACGCGGCTAGGTTTTTCCCCCGCCAAATCCTTCGCCTCTATCCACCTCCAGGCCCGTAGCTACGGGGCTTTTTGATGGATCGCTTTCAGTTTTTTGAATATTAGTCTGATTATGGATAGGCCCTAAAAAAATTGTCCCTTCAGGTTCATTTCCCGACATTGAAAAAAAGTACTCGATACCTAAAAGTACTCGATACCTATAAGTATTCGATACCAAAGTATTCGATACCTATAAGTACTCGATACCAAAGTATTCGATACCTGAAATTATCGATTTTGCCCATCACTACATAAAACCCAGGAACATTTCTTATATTTCTAAGAAAGCTTTCTGGTTTTCGACAGAAAAAGATTATTCCTCTAAAACCCCCAAAAGCAAAGTTTCGTGTTGTTTGGCCCACAAAGCCAGGAGAGGGGTTTGAAAACTTCGGGAACTTTACTTTTGAGAGGAAAGATTGGCAACAATTTGCTTAATTCCTAGGAAAGTTAAAACAGATTTGGCTATTTATCTGTACTTTGGCGCAATTCCTACAAAAGTTAAAGCATATTTGGATATTCATCTATATTTTGGTGGAATTTTGTCTTCCAATTAGAATACCCTAAAGTGGTAGCCTAGTCGGTAGAGTAACAAGCTCGTGATCGATAGGTCGCAGTTTCTGTCCCCGCACTTTCCACGTGTCTTATTGTTTAAGGTTAACCGATACAGACAAACACAAAGCTGAATAGATGTTGGATACTTTTTCAAATCTAAATCCTTTTAATAAAAATTTAAACATTTTATTGCCGTTTATTTACAAATAATAATAATAATTAATTGAGAGTTACTATTTACAAATAACAATTGTTTTTTAGTTCCGGAAAAAGGTAACAAAAATACTTCGTATCAAGCTAAATTATGTAAGTGGTCTTATTAATAAGAGCTAGAAATTTAACTAAGTAATGAAACTGGAAATCAGGATTTTACGGCTCGAAAACTCCTGTAAAAATACTTAATACAGATAGTTTGATTGATGTTTTTTGAGGCATTTTTAGATTTAATATTTAAAGAATGTTTTTAATAGAACACTTTCCACTTAAAAAACTTACTTTAACTTCATAAATTAGAGCAATCACAAAGTTTTAAATATTCTAATACATATGGGAATGAAAAAAAAATTCAGAAAAAATTTCAAATATTGATTATAATGATTCTGCAGTCGTTTGTCTTTGGCAATAAGATATGATATTGGCGCAATTTTTCTAATTGAAATTTCCTACAGTGTGCGCGGGAAAGAACTTCAACCCCCACTCCTGACTTTTTTGAGGGCCAAACAACACGAACTTTTTAGGGGTTTTAGAGAGTGCTCTTTCAGAATCGGGAATAATCTTTAAAGTCGCATATTATAAAAATGAAAGTTGGTGTTTCGTTTAATATGTAGACGGCCCCTAAGGACATGAACTATATTTTTTTTTCAAGAAAACGTTAAATCATGAAAGATGACACACAAATTTTCATCCTACCCCCAGTAGTTCACTCACAATGCTTACTGTTTCGTTTTTTTCTGAGACTGTACTTTCCAGAAGATTACTTTAATATTTTTTTCCATATTGAAATTACCCTCCCTCTTGTATTTCAGTTCTGTATTTAATAAAAGATCAATATATCTCTTGTGTTTTTTTTTCATCCGAAGGTTTAAGTAACTTTGAAGTATTCTTAAATGTATTCATTAAAGATTCATCGAATGTAAGGACACACATTTCAAATTTCGAACTGAAAGTGATCTAGCGTAACTAAAGGACTAAGTTTATTCAAAGAGTTATAAAAATACAAGAATGTATGAAAAATAGAGGAGAAAACTAAACTATAAGGACACTAAAATTATGAAGTTATTCCATATTTGTTATTATTACTAATATAGCAGATTCTTCAGAATTTCTCATCAGAAACTGCTGACACTAGGTTAGTTATTTTAACTAAAGACCTTTGAAATGAGTCGATATATTAAATTTTAATAATAAAATTGAAATATCACATTATTTTAAGTAAATAATTGAAAAGAAATTAAAATAAACTTACATAGTTTAAGAATAGACAGAAACAGGAAATATAATCATTCGAAATTCAAGTAACGCAGCATTCTTAAAGAGAAAGCTGTGGATGGAGACTGATTATTTTATTTAACTGAGTATTACTCAGGAGTATTATTTAAGTATTACTTAAGAGTAATACTGAGTACTACTTAAGAGTAGTAGGTACTGAGTATTACTTAACTGAATATTACGGAGCAGACAGAGTATTTTACTTAATTCATTATTATTTCTCACAATACCAATGTGTCAAACATTTAACTAACATTTAAATATCACTTTATCCGATGAAACCCATGAAAATAAATTTACCATCAGTGCGATATTAGAGCTTTCGTTAGTGCAGAGACGGTCCCCGGGGAGATCTTCAAGAGACCTTATCTCACTACTGCAGCTGATTCCCTCGGCCTGTGTAAACATGCTGTTTGCATCCCTCTTAACTAAAGGATCTTCACAAGTAGCCATGGAAATTAATCCCTTTTCTAGAACCCATATTTATATACAGCCCTACTTAAGAAACTTGAACACTCTCGAAGATAGTTTGAATTTGAATTGATAGTTCCCTGGTACTATATACACTAGTAGGTGTGATTTAATATTATTCCAAATTAAGATTGCAGTATCTTATTTTAGTGTGGAGGTATAAAGAGGAAGTTTAAGTAACAAAGGATAAATGCTTTATACTAAGGTATTACACAAAACCAATTTTTAAAAAAGTGTTAACAAGCCTCGGAGTATATTCTATACCTCCAAGCAGTGCTCGATTTCTCAATAAGGTGCCAGAAGTAAAATTTTCTATAAGATACAATATTTAAAAGTAAAGTATTTGTGGATTTAATATCCATGCTCCTAAAGAGAAATACCGAATCTTGATTATGGCATTAGCCATGCCTGGCTAAAATTAATTATACAATAGAATAATTCAACACCAAAAGATATTTAGAAGTTATAGGTTTCATCTATTCTTAATTTAAAATTTTAACAACTTTTATATTGTTTTTTAAAACCGAGAAAAGGCGTATCTGCTCACATTTTAAGATCAAGCGTTTCCAACCTGTGGTAAATTTACTTGTGGTCAGTTGTGGATTCACGGGGGGTGATTTGAGCAATATCCCTTCCCAACAGATGACAGGCTCACTGGGTGTACATTGTGGAGTACCACAGTAAATCTCCAGGTGTAGGGTCTAAAATGTGTTAAAAGCTACTTTCATGAGGCAAGTTTCAAATATTTACTGGGGGAGGGCCCCCAAACCTCCATTTTAGCTGTAAACTCCAAGACTTTTACAATAAGGGCACACAGATTCTTAACATTTGTGCAGAGTAGTATTTATGAAATTGGAACTAGTGGATAAAATCGAATTTAAACCCAGTTTCAAAGAGTCAGGACACATTTAGATGGAAAAACTACACACAAACTGCTTTTTATATTTACTTCTGATTTCTTATCCATCTTTTATATATGTGCGTAATATTTTTTAATACGAAATCTTCTTCGATTACTCCTTTTATAAGCAAAATATACTCTCTTCTATACTTCTAGAAAATTTTTATAAATTATTATTTTTTGTGGTATGTTAATTATGTTTATTCCTTCTAGACTATTTTATAATTGCATTTAAATTTTCCTTGTACAAAAGTAAGAGAAAAAATTTTTGAAGCTGTGTCTTTTTGAATCTATAGCCTAGATCTCTTGAAAAACTGGTACGACGATATAAAAAATATGACTCAATTATCGTAATTAAAAGGTGTCAAATACAGAACACGTTTCAACCTTCTCCCAACATGTTTAATCTATAAATCAAAATGGAGTACAAAGACCAAATCCGATCACATTTGATGTCCAATAGGGGAAGCAGGAATGTCACCTCCCCGATTCTCGATCGGACGCATCTTTTATTGATGAGATTCTTATATCCGACGACCTTGCTCTAGCTATGATTATTCATTGGGCCTTGAATATCAGGAAGGTTAAATTTTGTTTGAGGTTTGAGATAAATCTTTTCACTAGTTTTTAACGATTGACTGGAAGTGCATAACGTATTATTAAATACCTCAATAATATTACTTTTCTTATTCCAAGTTCAAATTCAATTTGAAAAAATTCAAATTGAAATTTTCAAATTGAAATTAAAATTTTCAATTTGAAAAAGTGCACGACGGCCTAAAACTTTGGGCTTTTAATTGTCTCCAAGTTTTCCTTTACATTTTTGAGCGTTTACAAAATAAAAAATATGTACACCTCTGAAGAGATATAGCCTCTAGAATTGAGGGCTTGATAATGACAAAAAGGAATGGAAATTTTAACTCAATCTATCATTGTTTTAATATTATGTCTTAACACAATCCAGTTTTTAATTCATATCCAGTAAATGCTGAACTCCATTAATATGATTGAATGATTCTCATATCAGTTTCACTTTTATTTATAATTAAATTTAATGTTAATCTTTCTATTTTTTACAAGTGAAAATAAAATTTTATTTTTAATCAATGAATAATGTGCTTGATTGAAATTAAAAAAGGAATTTATAGTTTAGTCTGAATCTATTTACTTAATTTGCCTAATGCTTTTTTTCACATTTATGCGTTAAACTAAGTGAAAAACATAGTTTATGTTTTTAGCTTTTCCACACAGTTCAATCAGTAGAGGGAAAAATACATCAACTTCTTATATTCTAGAATTTTTTTAAATATATTTATGGTTTCTTTAATTGTTATTCTTTGCTTAGAAGATAATTTGAAATTTCCATTAAAAATTTGGTGGTTAAATATTCTATTAATTTTACAATTGTGAAGGAATTATTTTAAACACAAGAAAAGGAGTTGATATTTTAAGTCAGGCGTTTTCGACTGGTAATAAATCTACACCGAGGAAATTCCTATGGTCGCCATTAGTGCTCGAAAAAGATGCCTAATCGGTGGACATAACACATATAAAACTTAGCAAATCAAAACTCGGTTATTGAAAAGTGGAAAAAATAGTACGAGAGAAAAAGCTATTACATATTAACTTTTAAATACTTTCGTGCTAAAATAAGTGAAGCTCATAACATTATATTTAGTGAAAAAAATAAATAGTTCTATCATAGCATTTTTTAAGTTTTAATTTATTTTAAGATTTTAAGGGAAAAAATTGAGACCTCCTATAGAAACCAGACAGTTCATAGAGCTGATATTTTCTTTATAAAATATTTAACTATCAAATAGTTTTATAGTGGTTATTGTATAATTGTGGTTTATTTTGTGTTTGAAAGTTTTGAACGTTTACGGACTGCTTTTATTGTAAAAGAGTGATTTTAAAATATAGTATAAAACGGATAAGAAAGCTATCAGTAAATTTTATTTTTATTCATAAAATACGTTTTCATTGTTATCTAGGGATGAATATACTAAACTAGGACATATCCAGCAAAAAAATGTACAAAATTCCTTCAAAAAAGAGTCAAAAGTGCAATTTTCTCAAAGAAGTCTGTAGTTATTTTGTAGCAATAGGACTTCAGCACGTAAGTCTGCAGTTTTTTACAGCAGTTTTGAATACATTCTAAGGGCATTTCATCGGTCTTATAAAAACTCCAATTTCCTAAATAAAACTGCAGACAAAGTGTTCAAATTCCTTTAACTTTTTTGAAGAAATTTGCAGATTTTTTTATGGATAAAAAATGCGAGTCACAAAATTTATCAAACCTGTAATTCTATTTATTTTTTAATAGGAAATCTATATATAATTTTGAGTAAAGAGTTATAAAGTAGTAACTGCATACTTTGCACAGACATCATTGCACATCCACACTATCATGTAACAGTCGGCTGCAAAAATATCGAAACAGAGACTATTGTGTGCGATTGGTTGAGGTTAGAAGGATACTGTAAACTCCAATTTCCATGATTTAATGTCCTCTTTAAAACAAGCTGTAATTTAAGTCCTTTACACATTAAAAGAAGCACCAACTTTCGTTTTTCCTATGGGTGACATCAAAGATTATTTCTGTTTCTGAAAGAGCTACCCCTAAAACCCCCCAAAACCAATTTTCATGTCATTTGGTCCCTAAATAAAGCCAGGAGTGGGGGTTGAAGTTCGTCGAATTTACGTTGAAATCTCGTTTTTTACGTTGAATTCTCGATTTTGATCACACGGGATTGATGGTTGTAAGGATCAAAATCGAGAATTCAACGTAAGGAACGATATTTCAACTTAAATTCGACGAACTTCAACCCCCCTTCCTGGCTTTGTTTGTGTGTCAAACACCACAAAACTTGGTTTTGGGGGGTTTTAGGGGATGCTCTTTCAGAAACAGGAATAATATTTGGTGTCCCCTATAGGAAAAACGAAAGTTTGTGCTTTGTTTAATATGTAGACGGCCCCTTAAGGACTTAAACTATAGCTTGTTTTAAAGAGGACATTAAATCATGAAAATTGGAGTTTACAGTATCCTTCTAACCCACACCAATCGCTCACAATCGTCTCTGTTTCGATTTTTTTGCAGCCGACTGTACAGATAAAATCATGATATTTTGATTTCTGTTATTTTTAAGATTTTGGTGAAATAATTTCACTTATTTTCAGTCTACACACAAAGAAAAATTCATTTAATTAATACCTCCTTTATATAAATAAAGACAAAAATGTTTCAATATATTTGCTTAGTGTGTGTAAGTGTTCATTTCATGGCATTTAGATTGTTTTACAATTTTACATTAAAAATACTATTTCCGTAGAATATTTAAATTATAATCATGTATTGACTACATATGGTTTGAAAATTACTTTAAATAGTAAGGTATCATGATAGTTTTGAAGATTTTTGAAAAACCAAAGATTGTTTAGAAAATATTTTCTCTCATCGTTTGAAAATTTTAGCAATGAAAATGACTTGTTATTCATCCCTTTCATTTTTTTATTTTTAAAAAGAATCATTTAATAAAACATCAATATCTGTCCCTCTATGCGTGTGATATTTTTGTGCGCAAGATTTTTGTTACATTGAAAGGTATTAGATTATTCATTTCATTTTAACTCTTACCAACACAGATTCCTCTAAAAAATCTCTCAAATCGTTTCCTCTGTGTTACTACTCTTTGTAAATCTTTGTCTCGTAAAGCATCAAAAACCATCACTCGAAATACTCAACAATCACGCAAAACCTAAATCAAAATTTACGATTCGATTGATTACATAAGTAATAGAATCAGCGAAAGTCACAGCATAATGTACCACAAACTAATTTACTACATTTCCTTTAATTACGATAATCGACTTCTTAAATCTCCACAAATAAACCATTCGAAAGGCAATCAAATGTAAGGCTCTTCGATCGAACGGAAAAATAATTAAAAGAAAAAATCTATCGGTATATTTATTCAAACGATATCAGCATAAGGGGAAAAACGCTGTTTCGTTCACGACAATTTTAATCCAGACATATAATGATGAATTGAATGCTCAAATCTGTATCTCGGGTGTAACTGACATTGACCTATTTCCAATTCACCTTGATCACCCAGATGTAAGACAGGGTGTCCGTTGATTCCTCCTCGCGTGCTATTAAGGTAATTATCCTCCTACTTTCACTTAAAATTCTGAGTATCATCTGTATCATCCTAGACGCTCATTACTCCTCGAGCCAGAATGCTTGTCAACTGAAGACACACCCGACCTTCCATTATTACTTTTTTCTCTTAAAAGCGAGTCCCGTTATTTTCATTTGCGGGTTTTCTTTTTTTAAGTCTTGCGATTCGGTAATTATTAAAAAATGTAGGGATGAGCGAGGACATTAACCACGTGATTGGGAGGTAGTTTGGGAGTATATAAGGGGATAAGATGGTCGGTTTAGGACACCAGTTGATTCTCACTGAAGTCAGTTGACCAACTAGCATAATGAAGCTTGTAAGTAAACCTTCAGTACCTTTCTCAATAGGAAAACTTACTTAGAGAAACTGCCTTTCATTTCCCAATGAATAGTAGTAGAAAAATTTTAATACCCAGAGTAGCAAAGTTATCGTATCTAGATATATTGCAATAATCCCACGTCTCAAGCTCTTTATTTAATTTTTAATTTTAATCTTGTTTTTTAAAAATCTTGCTTGTTTAATAGATAGATGCATTTTGGAATTAGCGAAATTAATCCAGCACCGTTTTAAAATTGTTTTACATTAATATTCATATGGAATTTTAATTAATTCCTTCTTCACAAAAAACCCTGTTTAAAAGTTATAATTAAATTAATTTTTTAAGCTGTCCAGCTTCCATGCTTTTGTTAGATATAACTACTCTTTCATAGATTTACTTACCCACGAGAAATGGAATTCAAACTTTTGTAGACTTTCAGCTCTAAAAAACCTTTCCAACATAATTTTAATATTTACAAGCTTGATTTATGGGTTACATTTTTAAACATTAATTCACAATTTACAAAGAACATGGGTAATGAAAATCTAATACAATAATCGTAGTACCTCTGTAACCTTAGTTGTAAATCGTCATCTAGTTTCGGTTATTTATTAGTCAACGAGATTTCAGGAAATACGTTAAGATTTTGCTCCTTAACATCATTTTTTTTTAAATTTAAATTTTTCCTTATCCCTTAATTACTTTATCATTATGTCTCTCATCCCCATTAATTGCTTTCTTTCTTTCTCTTCTTCTCCACTCTCTATCCAAAGCATCATTCTCGTATTTCCTTCTCCTTCCTTTTTCCTTTCTCATTTTCTTCCTATCTCTATCATTCCCTCTCTTTCTCTCTTATTTTATCCCTCCTTTTTACTATCCGCATAATTTTCTTTCCTTTTATCACCATTCTCTATAAATTCTTCCTGTTTCCAAAGTTATATGCAAGGCGGTTTAAAAAACGACGCATGAAAGTATTAACACTAAATCCCCGATGATCCAGACCCACACAACTTAAACTCACAAATCCACAACGAAACTTCTAAACTAAACTTTAACCCTTTTAATACGGCAAAAAATCAGTTTAGTGCGCCTCATTACAGCGAGAACAGTTATTTCTCCTCCATGGAATAACTTTCCTGTCTGATGGTCTGAGACGCATAAACGATCACATAACGGGGGTTCGACAATTAAAATGATGTTACAATCTTTATTGCTGAGACTTCATAAGTCCCGCCGTATTGTAAGGGTTAAAAAGTTAATCACTTCCACATTCCCCTCAACTAACCCCCATTCTCTTCCAGATCATCCTCTCCATGCTCGTGGCTGTGGCCATGTCCGCCGAAATTGGCGTCAACCATGCCGGCGACGCCTACAACTTCCACTACGCCGCAGGAGACGCTGGGGGCCACCGCCGGGCCGAGAGCGGACACGGCAGCTCCGTCTCCGGCAGCTACAGCTACGTCGACCCTAACGGCCACCTCCGTACAGTCAGCTACACCGCCGGCCCCGACGGCTTCAAGCCCACCGGAGACATCGGAGTCGACAAGAAGACCGCTGATGACGCCGCTGCCATCGCCGCCCTTGCTCCCAAAGCCCCCGAAGCCGCCCCTGTCGCTGCCCCTAACCCCCTGTGGAACTACGCTCCTTACTACCACCACTGGAACCACCCCCAATACACCCACTGGGGCGCCTACTGGTAAGGAGGATAGCTTCGTGGACTGACTGACTTGGACTCGTTTATGGACTATTCCGCTTTGGGGTCAAAACACTCTTATCGGGTAATGGTTTGAGTTCGTTTCAAGATGATGAACTTGTATAAAATAGGCTGTTTGAAATAAAAAGTTTATTTGAATTTGAAATATTCTTTTGTGTTTATTACTAGTCTGCACTATTTTAGAAGAAGAGCTAGGGGATCAATTGAAGTAATAGTATTTTTAATTAAGCTATTGGTATACTTGACATTTAAATTAGATTTTATACTTGTAACCCTAAATTCTTTTAAAGTATATGCAAATAGCTTATTAAGGCAAAAGGGAAATTCTTTAAATAGATTCGAGCATAGATATTTTACAGGTTAGTAAGTTTTAAGTGATAAATACGATTTTTATTTTTGGCTGAAAAATATAATTTAGTAAATAATTATCACTGATAAATAATCATTAAGTATTATGATCATCAGTGATGATTTCAATCCCAGATTGCCAAACGATGATCCATTTTTGATAAAAAAAAATCTGCCTGAATTTTAAAAGTGGAAAATTAAAGCCTTGATCCTATTTCAGGTTTTTCCGTCTCATTTTCATTTCCCAAATCATGCGATTTATTAAAACAAAAAGAAACTTACCCATTTCCTGATAAAGATAATAATCCATAAAGATCTCTGTTACTCTACCCTGTTCATTTAAAACAGGCGCCTGAGGCGTAATTTATTATACTCTATTCATTTATAATTGGCGCTTGAGAAGTAGTGCTTTCCCCCACGCTAGAAGCGTAACCATAGTTACTATCTTCGAGCAGCCAATAGTAAGCCTTCTTCGTCACTTTGACGAAGATAGTTGCTATGGTTACCGATCGGTGGTGGGGGAAGGAAATATTTTCAAGCGCCAGTTCAAAATGAACAGACTATAGAAGTGATGAGCGTTACTAGGCGTTTTTGAGGTCTTTTGATCCTGTTTCAGGCACCAATTCTAAATAAACAGACTGTAAAATGATTTTAAACTCTGAACAGCTGAACACTGCAAAAATGAGATCATATCTATATTTTTAGCAATATTATTTTACTGGTGAGAATTTTCAGCGAGCTAAATATTAAAAGGTTGAATTTCACGGCTTTAAAATTCGAATATCACAAAAATCTATGATCTGTTTTTCAAGATACTTTAGTAAAAACCTTGTGACACTTCAAAGGATTTCAATAATTTTTTCGACTGTGAAGCTTAGAAACGTGAAACTTCATTAAACCATTCAGTCCTAGTCGCTCCAAATTTTCCATCAATTCAAATTTTCCAAAAATTCAATGAAAATATCAGACGGTCTAGGACTGAAAGGGTTAAAACCTCTTTGGACCTAAGTGAAAACTAAAACAACGAGATCTTAAAATATGCTGTTCTTGATTAAAAGTATTTTTAAAACTGATTGAATCTAGCATAATGTAATGATTGAGAAAAAAAATGGATATCCATATAAAACTAGTTAACAAGGTATCCGAGTAGTTACATTATGGGGTTTTTTAATTTAGAAAAACTGTAGTAAGTTTTAAGTTTGTAAGTGTAAAGTTTTCTTCTTTGCGTTAAAAAGTTTAGTTTTTTATAACTGAGGAGCAAACAATCAAACCGTGTTTTCTCCAAAAAAAATAAAAAATGAGTTACTGCTATTTTCATGATCTCCACATTAAACTGCACAAAATAATACTATTATCTTCAACTAAAACAAGTTTTAACCTATTCTAAAACTACTTAGAAAATTGATGTTGCAATCAAAAAGTGTTTCCTCCAGAGCCTGTTTTCAGTCAAACAGTGATTCCTCCAGTCACAGCCAATCATAGCTGTTCTTACTCGTCACGTGACCCACTCATTTGTCAGCGTAAATTTGGTGATGTAAAAATATTGGTGGGGACTTTTTGATTCGAAATCACCTAATGTTTATTTTAAAAATTTACATTGTATATCAGAAATAAAAATAATAGTTTTTGAGAAGAGTAGGTTAAATTTTTTCATTAAAAAAGTGTTTTGTCCATGTTGGAAACATTCAAACTATGTTTCCTCCTATGTGTTCGATCAAAACGTGATTTCTCCAAATTTCAAATGCATTTTTTAATAATTAATTTTAAGTTTTTAGGTAAATTATGACTACAAATCTTCTCAGTTACTCGTTATAGAACTAAACAAACGATAATTAGGTTTTTAAATTAGTTATTTTTTAAGTTATTAGTTTTTTGTGTTTCCTGAAAATTTGTATTTGATGGAGAAAGCATGGTTTGATTGTTTGCTCCTCAACTGTAGAAAAGTCTTTTAGTTGGTTGCGAAATTGCAGTAGAATGACTGCAGAATTACATGCTGTCAAAGAATTACATGTCCAAGTCCTATTGCTACTAAATAACTGCATACTTTAAGAAAACTGTATATTTTAGACATTTTTGAAGCAATTTTGCAGATATATTATTTGGCAGTATAATCTGGAAGCATCCAATCTCGATTTCCTGTAAAAACATTTTGTTATCTGCTATAATAAGTGGATTTTGAAATTTAATACTATGTATTAAAATATTATTAAAATGCCTTATTATAAAATTATAGTAAAAAATTTATATTTTGTTTTTTATTTTTATGTGAGGCAAAATGTATAGCACTATTCCAATTCGCTGTAGACTAATTTAAATTATTTTATTATCTTAAATTGTTATGAGACCTGTAAGGCAGTGGTTCCCAACCGGGGGTACACCGAGAGCTTTTAAGGGGTACGCCAAGAATGAAATATATTTCAATTTACAATGATTTTTCAAGTTTTTTTCTTGTGTTTTCTTTTTACTCTCATACATTCTCGGATATTTTTTGACACCAGACATAACTAAATCTTGCCAATCAAATATTTTTTACCTTTAAAAAGCTCTTATAATTCAATGGGGTTGGCTGGAAGTTTTATTAATATCGAAACTATTTTTTTATTAGTGTATGTATCGTAAATTTACACTGGAGCGCATCCAGGGGAGCTAAGGAAAAAGGAACGAGAACTAACAGTGAGAAATAGGGAAGGTTGGAACTCAGGGGCTTATATAAGGAGTAGGGGTTAAATTTTAAGAAATTTCCTGAGGAAGATCCCTCCGACCCCTTCTTCAGAACTTGAAACTTTTTACTTGCATCTATTTTTTATAATAAGTTCGTCAAAATGCAAAAATCCTACCAAAAACTATATTTAATTCTTGAAAATTTAGTCCGAAATTCAGATTAGGCGTACCAAAATGAGGTGAAAACCTGCTTTTTAGACTTAATTTTCCAAAAATTTTCTGGGGGAGGACCCCCTGACCCCCCTTTAGGTTGTAGAACACGCTTATTGATGCCTTTTAAATATTATGTTCATTGGTAATTTGATTTTGAAAATTCTTACCCCCACAAAAAACAAAATCCTGGATCCACCGCTGTGTATTTACGTAATATAGTATTTAAACAAAGGTGAAATTTCAACTACTAGCAGCAAACTACTTGCAAGGTACGCAGGGTAATGAATTTTTCCTTTGGGGGTACAATCGTGAAAAAAGTTGAAAACCACTGCTGTAAGGTGACCTTATGAGTCATTCTATTTTATGCAGATTATTAACTTTTCAGAAGGCATTCGACCTCCACAAAATGTATTATTTCCAAAATTTTTAGTTCGGGTCTTAACACAAAGAAAATTTATACACAAAACAAACCACTTATTTAAATATGTAACGCTGAAAATCCACAAGATTGTTTGCTATATTTTATATGGGTAAGGCTATGATTTATATTGGATGAATATAATATTTTGAAATCCAGTTATATATACAGGGTGTTTCAAAATTGCGTTGCACGGCTTTTATTCGGAACCAACGCCTCCTAGGGTCATGAAAGTAAGGTCTACCCCTAGGTAAGTGACCCTGGAGAACCCATTGACCCATTGAGGGTAAGGACCCATTGATATGACTTATAGCGCCCTTAGCGGCGAAATTAAAAAGTTAAAAAAATTAATTTAAAAACTAAAGGAGATAGAGCAAAAACCTCAGTGATAGTATTGTTGCCACGGTCAAGAAGAACTCACTGATAAAAATTTGACCAAAATATCTTGAATATTCGCGGAGATATTAGCATGTGAAAATAGCACTTTTTCAGGGGTCAAAAAATAAAAAGTTCGCATAATTTCATTTTTTTATTTTTTTATTAAATTTTGTGTTCTTTGAACTGAAAAACTACACAATAACACTGAAAAATTTTGAAATATGCGAACATTTTAATTGTTGACACAAAAAAAGTGCTTGAAAAAGTGCTATTTTCACATGCTTTATATCTCCACGAATATTCAAGATATTTTGGTCAAATTTTTTTCAGTGAGTTCTTCTTGACGTTGGCAAAAATAATCTCATTGAAATTTTTGCTCTATCTCCTTTAGTTTTAAAATTATTTTTTTAATTTCGCCACTAGGGGCGCTGTAAGTCATCTCATTGGATTCTCCAGGGTCCCTTACCTAGGGGTAGACCTTACTTCCATGACCCTAGGAGGCGTTGGTTCCAAATAAAAGCCGTGCAACGCAATTTTGAAACACCCTGTATATAGTGTTTAAAAAATAGTCACACGGTATTAATACCTGAAAGGAAGTATAAAATACAGCTTATTTCAACACTTTATTTAAGACTGTTCACACAATATTATCACAGTCAACTAATTAGTTAGTTTATGCACAAGCACTCTAATACTACATTCACACATGAAAAGTTAATCTAGTTTAAGTGCTAATCTAGCTTAAACATAGCATTGTCACAATGCTATATTTAAGCTGGATAAGCACTTAAACTAGATTAACTTTTCATGTGTGAATGCAGTATTACTGAAGTAGTTGAGTATTAAAAGATTGAGTTTTAATACCGTCATACCATCATAAAGATTGTCAAAACTAATTTCATCTCTTCTGAAAAAAACTCTTATTTTCTTATAAGAAATATAATAATACTAAGAGCTTCTTCGTCAAATACACATGCACAAACATATAAAAGTATCACAATATCCAGTATTCATTAAAATATTTTTTGTATTATAAAATTAAGATATATAAAATTTCGTAATGCAACAATATACTATTTTATGGAATGAAAAACTGTTCCATTCTTGAAAGACACTTAACTTCGAACTTAAAGAGCATTAGGCTTTCATGTGCAGAAAAGGAAGCTCGTTAATAGGCTTTTAAATACAAAAAAAATTATTTTTAAAATATTCACTTTTATAAAATAGGTACCTTACGCGAGAATATTCTCAAAAAGAAGACACAAAATGGATAAATTTTTAAAAATTAAAGTTTTGCCTAGTTCTTATGAAATTTTAAGTTTTTTAATTTAATCAATAGGGTATATTGCACTAAACCCTTATTAACATTAAACAACTATTAATAATTGTGTAGAAAATGACAAGAGTAATTTATCTTTTTATACTGGTGAAAAAATTATATACAAAAATAAGTCTGTAATGTTATATATATATATATATATATATATATATATATATATATATATATGCCCCTCTGCGATCCATAGTTAACGAGAAAAATACGAAAAACCATCGACGAAAAACAAAGTATAACGTCACTTCCGGTGCAAGAAAAAACACTTTATTGAACATATCAACAGCAGTATTATGCACAATTTAAAGCAGATGTTCAAAGTGTCCGCCGTATGGGGCAATCTCAAGGAACTGGCGTATGAAGACACGTTGTGACAACACAAATGGACTTAGTTGCTCCATTGCATGCTGCTTATACTTCATTAGACCCCGCGATGCTGCAACGTGTGATGACAGCCATTCCACTGCGTGCTCAAGCCTGCTTCGACATGCACGGCGAACACTTTGAATATCTGCTTTAAATTGTGCATAATACTGCTGTTGATATGTTCAATAAAGTGTTTTTTCTTGCACCGGAAGTGACGTCATACTTTGTTTTTCGTATTTTTCTCGTAAACTATGGATCGTAGAGGGGCACTTCTTTGGGCAGTTTTTATGTACTCAACGAGGAATCTAGCTGTGCAGAGTTTATCCGGTCGTTTTGGGACACCCTGTATGAATTATAATATACAGGGTACATTTCAGATCAGTGTTTCATAGCTACTACGAGAGGTAAAGCTCAACTAGACGACTCCGAATCACATACGAATGAGGGGTCGGAAATGCACCCCAATCGAGCTACGGTTTTATAAGAGAGCATGAGAAGTTGTAAAATTCCCTATGGAAATTGACACGTAACTTTTTAATATCTAATTAAAACCATCGATTCAGATTCCATAAAACCAACTAAAGAGCTAAAATTCCAGCTCCTAAATTGGTTTCTATGTAACAAATACCGGAACTGAACGATTTTGATGGTTTTAATTCAATCATAAAAGGTTACGTGTCAATTCTCACTGTAGATTATTCAAACTCCCATGCCGGCTTATAAAAACCCCTAGTTCGTTAGGGTTGCATTTCCAAAACCCCCCATTCCTAGTTGATTCTGAGTCGTCCAGATGTGTTACAGGTCCTTCTAGAAGTTATGAAACACCCTGTATAGTTATAAAATTAAGTAATTACCCGTTCTTCAAACCTAAGCTTTACGAAAACTCTAACTTTCAGCCTTTTAAAACAATAGCTATTGTATCGTTGAAAATAAAAAAATATTGGCAAATGCCCCTCCAATAATATATAAGCTTAAATTTTCGAATTTGTCTCGAATTATTTGAATTTTTTAGGTCAGTAATTTCTTCAGTGTGGCTCACAAAAATGTTGAAAAATAACTTTCTTTCAAAACAAAATAGCAATTTTTATGGAAAAAAGCTTTAAAAAATTTCCATCGTTTTGTAAGAAAATATGTTTTATGGAGCTATACGTTTCAATATTAATTAGTAATTAGTGAAAGTGCTCACAATTTCAAATTTTGAATATTTTATATCAAGTTAAAAACATAAAAAGTCAAAATTTGATCAACAAATTTTAAGGTAATGATGCGTTGAATGAGTAACTTGGTGAAATCATATATTTTTTTAAACACTAATAATTTCGATACAATTTTTTTAAGTGTTTTAAATTTTTAAATATGCTATTTATATCTTTCCAATCAAAATTCTTGTCTTAGGAATAATATAAAATACATCAGGATAGGAAAATAATATTGTGGCATATATGAACTGAAAATTAGGTAATTTCAAAAATACTCGTGTATACCAATAAATATTTAACTAGTCTCTAATCAACAAAACAAAATATCACAGAGTAGTTGGCAAATCGTACGTTAATATTAAATTTAAACTATGTACAGTTCTTTTCAAAACTAAGTAAGACAATTATATATACATACAAGCTTCTTTCAACTTAAGAAGTTAACTAATTGATAAAGGACGGTGATTTTTTTTAAGTAGTAACGCGATTATATATTTTTTTCATTCGAAAATATACATTAAACAATCGGTAGTAGATTCAATAATAAAGCTCTGTGCGACTGACACTAAAAATACATTTTTTGCACAAGAACAATATTATTTTTCAGTTTCATAAAACTTAAGGAAAACATTTCCATGAAAATGAATCTTCTCAATGAAAACTCATAAAATTCGTGACTTAAAGAGCATAATTATATACAACTGTCTAAAAAATTAAATAATGTTTTGGTTGCTTCCCTGAAAATTGATGTTGGTAAAATCACATTGAGCAGCAAATTTTTCATCTTTGCCTTCTTCATTAGTAACAGATCCTTGGCTGTTTTCCTGAATTGTCATAGAATCACCTCCAAAGACGTCATGCCACAAGTAAATGTCAGTATCTTCATCAGTATAAATGTCAGTATCTTCGCTCTTTCTTTCAAGGCTTGAAGACATATCCTTCCCCAAAAGTTCCTTTGCCATCTCAAGAACAGCACTTTCAATACTGTCTTTGGCGTAGTTGGAATTCATGTTCAACATTTCTTCTATGGCATCGTCAAGACTAGAGAGTTGACTAGGATGGTGTAAATCAAGAGCAGATGAGAAATTTGGGGTCTGAGGGTTGGCCAGTGCTCTTTTTTCTTGGATTGTCAGAGCTGGTAGGAACGGATTGGAGAAAGATAGTAATTCCGTATTTTGATTATAGTTAATCAGAAAGTTATTCTGATCATCTCCTTCTACATCCTTCGTATCTAGACTGCTGCCTTTATTAATCTTTTCTGGCGTTAGCTCCATATTTTCTTTCTTTGAGCAATCATCATTCTCAGATATCATTTCACTATCATTGAACTCAACCAATACATCATTTGGGATAGTCGTTTCCATGTTGGAATAGTCTGGATGTGCAGAGTTGCAAATATTTAATGTCTCTGGAAGATTGTAACTGTCTTTACGAGATGGAAGCAACGTGCAAGCTTCGTCATCAAGGAAGGTGTTGCTCTGTGTTACTGCTACTTGTTCAATTTCCCGTTTGTAAATACATGTATTAACTTCAGAGGTATTATTGTTATTTAGGAAATTCAAATCGGAGTGTGGATAGATTTTATGCTGGCTTGAATTGCATTCAAATGGAAAAGAGAAATATCTTGTCTCATCTTCATTAATGGGAGAAGCTTGGGGTAACTCGTGTTTTGAAATACCAAGTATTTGGTCAGGAGTTGGTATAGAGTTTGGATAAGTGGCTTGGGTAACATTATGCTCGTAAATTTGGGACAAATTTTGACTCACTGTTTTTCTATAGGTTGTGTTATTTACTAATCGTTTAGTAAATGTTTCATTAAAGTTAGTTAAATTCACTGATGTGCTATATACAGTATCTGAAAACTGATAATTACTGTAAAATGTATTCTGATAGGATGCTACTTTATATGATTCTTCTGAATTATATTTGTTTTCGCTCACATTTTGACAGCTTTTAGAATGGTGTAACTGACCATTGCTGTTATCGGCCAAGCTTAATTTCCTTTTACGAAGAATTTTTTCTTTGAGTTTTTGGTTTGATTCACTCATGCAAAAATTTTCACTGAAAACAATTGGTTCTGAATAACTAACAGGTCTTTCCAATGCACTTAAAGGTTGTGAAGCAAAGTTCTCTGATGAGTTTTCTTGTGAAATATTAGGGGTTTGAAGTAAGCTTGCATTTGGTAACAAATTACTTGTTGAACAGGAAGATAGTTGATGCACATCGGATTTATCAACAGATAGCTGATTATCAGTATCGGGCATACTTGAGGCAACAATATTATCCGAAACATTGCTGTTTGAGTCTTGAACATTCAGATTGGTAGCTATTTCACATTCACTTTGTATACTTCTAATCTCCTTTAGGACCATATCTAAACGCTCAATATCAGCAACATCTGTCTTCAATAGAAGATCGATCACATCATCCTCCGAATCATTTTCTTTCACCGCATTCTCCTCAGAACCCTTTTCGTCCTTACCATGAGCGAACACACTCAAGATACCGACATCGGTCTCAATCTCGTGGCAGAAATTGCTGCGTTCTTTGTCTTCGCCAAAAGTGATATAGCTTCCACTCAAATGATGAGGGCTCATGAAGTAATCCGTCATTGTCTTGCTGTCCTGAAGACAACTTCGGATGGAGGTCTGAGACTCCTGGTACACTTGAGTTTGTGAAAATATGGAGTGGTTTCTCTCTGCAAGGGGAAGGTCGAAGATCTCCAAGGAGCCCTTGTGAGGAGGAGAGACGTTAGAAGAGGTACTCCAGATAGGAAAGTTGGGCAGTTTGCAAGGGTGATGGTTTTTGAAGAGGGACATGTTTTCCATTCCCTTCGTCCGCTTCCTTCTGGATGAACCCTTCCTTCGGGGGCTTCGGACGGTGCCGACCTCAGGGTTCACGGTCCACCAAGAACTCTTTCCGGTGGCATCATTACGGATGCGACGGAACTTTTTGTGCAAGGAAAGGTTGTGTCGTATTGAATTCTGCAAGAAAAAAGGTTTATCAAAATTTGAATGTGTGTTACACAATCAAACACCTCTTAAGTGAAATGACGGGGATTTAATTAACGATTCTCTATTACTTTGACCCCTAAAAATTAAGTCAAAAACGTGTCGATCTGATATATCGACAGCCACGTTGCAAAAGCCTGTAAGTGCAAAACCTCAAAGTTTTCAGGAGACGAAAAAAACTGCATAAGTTGATCAGTAGGCTGGGTCGAAAAAGACAAATTTTCGAATATCGAAACGCTTCAGGTCTCAAAAGTTGCGTCTTGGCATGCTGGTAACTGGAAAAATAATCAAAAAATTCCTAAAAATATCCCTGAAGAGCGCATCGGGCCTAAAGTTTGAGAAAATTGACAAAAATAACCTTAAGTTGAAAAAATTCCCGAATTTCGTAAATTGTGTTCATAAACTTCAAACTAAGTGTAAGTATATCCTTTTAGTTGTCTGAATTCAAATAAAAATATCTGAAAAGTTAACTTTATTTTTGAAATCCGAAAAGGAGGCCTAAACTTGGTGAATTTCAGTGAAAAAACCTAAAATTTAGCACTTGTAAAAGAAAGGCACTATTGAATGTAAAACTCCACAAATGCGCTTTGTATTGATGAACTCACTTCTTTCATACCTTTTCTTCACCTTTTGGTCATTTTATATAGTGCACAATTTAAAAAAATTAGTTACATGAAGACACAAAAAATATCTCCTGTGAAGCATGCCTAAATACATTACCATACAGTAAACCCCATTTAATCGTATAGAAAATATACTTATATCTTATTAAGTCTGTGAAATAGCTTTAAAGTTGGGTTTACAATCAAAATCTGGGGTAAAATGTTGCTTGCAAAACAATGTTGCTTGTAGAAATCCTTCTACATCTTTGTTTTTAATAGCAAACTCCGTCACAAGTGTCACACATCTTTCGACAGCTTACTTAGCAAGAATAGTTTAAATATATTATTGTGGTACAATGCTCTGTCCATATTTTATTATGTCTTCAGAAATAAGGTTTTCCAGGAGGGGTGAGGAAGAGGGCACACAGTTTGTCCACTGGAGAGAATCAACCTAATCTATTAGCATAAAATTTAATGGCAGGAGGCATAACAGTTTTTAACCCCTTAATGAACAGGTTTTTTTTTTCTATATTGATGGAGGGGTAGAAGTAGGTTGTGAATTGTGATAGAACAGCAATTGACATTAGTTCCTAGCAGTGAGGGCCTAATTCAGCGTACATAGTAGTGTTTTGACTGCTATGAGCTACTTTTCAGACACTTGTTGCAATACTTAGCTGGGGAAACTAGAGGACCATTAACTTTCAAAACGGGGCAGTTGGCAAACTAACTCGCTTTCACCTGCTCTTACTATAGTTTTCAAAGGAATTTAAAGTGAATAATCCATGGATTAAAAACTGATCTTAAATAAGATCAGAGGTACTTTCTAAGTATGGTTAAGGCACTACAGATTGGTGAGTGTTCTTCGATCTTGCTATAAAAGATCTTGAGTTATTAAGACACTCTAGTCTAGATGCTTATATGTTTCATTCTGGTTTTAAGATAATACATTTCTGAAAGAAAACTCAATTAAAAAATGACAAGTAGAATATTACAACAGATTTGTACATATCCACGACCTTCCTTGATTCAACATAAAATGTATTTGTAACGCTGAAAGTACGAAGCTGCTGTGGACATAAACATAAAATATGGACAGAGCATTGTACCACAATAATATATTTAAACTATTCTTGCTAAGTAAGCTGTCGAAAGATGTGTGACACTTGTGACGGAGTTTGCTATTAAAAACAAAGATGTAGAAGGATTTCTACAAGCAACATTGTTTTGCAAGCAACATTTTACCCCAGATTTTGATTGTAAACCCAACTTTAAAGCTATTTCACAGACTTAATAAGATATAAGTATATTTTCTACGATTAAATGGGGTTTACTGTATGGTAATGTATTTAGGCATGCTTCACAGGAGATATTTTTTTGTGTCTTCATGTAACTAATTTTTTTAAATTGTGCACCATATAAAATGACCAAAAGGTGAAGAAAAGGTATGAAAGAAGTGAGTTCATCAATAAAAAGCGCATTTGTGGAGTTTTACATTCAATAGTGCCTTTCTTTTACAAGTGCTAAATTTTAGGTTTTTTCACTGAAATTCTCCAAGTTTAGGCCTCTTTTTCGGATTTCAAAAATAAAGTTAACTTTTCAGATATTTTTATTTGAATTCAGACAACTAAAAGGATATACTTACACTTAGTTTGAAGTTTATGAACACAATTTACGAAATTCGGGAATTTTTTCAACTTAAGGTTATTTTGTCAATTTTCTCAAAGTTTAGGCCCGATGCGCTCTTCAGGGATATTTTTAGGAATTTTTTGATTGTTTTTCCAGTTACCAGCATGCCAAGACGCAACTTTTGAGACCTGAAGCGTTTCGATATTCGAAAATTTGTCTTTTTCGACCCAGCCTATTGATCAGTCTATTTCCCAACACATTAACAATGGGTTTGATGATAAGCATTTTAAAATAACGCTATATACTCACGTTTTTCTGAGGACGACACGGCTTCCCCTCAGCGTCACTGCAACTTACAGAGTTTTGCTTGGTGATAGGGAGGTTCCCAACTTACAGGTTATTAAAAATCGTCATGGAGAAGTAATGAAGAGTCTTTGGCTGATTTTGGTGGCACTGAGATGTGCGCAAGGCCATCTTTAACAAGTACAACTCAAAACCTTATTTTCACCAAAAAATGTTCTTACAGGCTATTGCAACGTGGCTGTCGATATTTTTAAACACTTAATTTTCAATCTCCTAATCCCTCAGATTAAAGATTTAAATCTTTAACTGCCCATTATATTTCTTTTCTTTTCTTATTTTACATTTTTTAAACCATAATAAAAGTATTAATAATCAATAAATTCATGTTCTTGACAGAATATTAACAGAGATTTACAAACTCCTACACTTCCATAAACATATTTTTTGCAAGTATTTTTTAACCTGCTCCAAAATTGGTTAAAAATTTATTTTTAATTTTATGTGACTGACATAAATTATTTATACATTTTTTTAACTCAAAGGCGCAAATTTTATCTTACTATCTAACTGTATATTTTTTTGTTTTACTTTAATTATTTATTAAAAATTTATGAGGTCATGTGTGTTTTAAAATATTTATCTATTCAAAAATTTATTTTTTAATTTTAGATTTTAACCGATCTATTACCTAAACAAGATTTTTTTTATCTTGAATATTAAAATGTTTTATCCTTCATGTTCTTTTGTGTCAATTGTTTGCATACTTATAAAAAGAATTTTAATATAATAAAGTATAACAACGAAATGTTCACTAAGGTAAATTTATAGTTGAAACACAGTATTTTTAAGCATTTGAAGAGGTTCAGTAATAGAGGGAAAGTTTCAATCCTATCCTGAAAGAAGGAAACAAACGAAGAAAAACACACAGATAATGGAGAATACGAATGATAAAGAAATTTTATAGCAAATGTGTAAAGCTAACTTACGCAAAAAATTGCTAGAGTGATAGAAGTCGAGAAGATAATTTTGGTTGGTAATTTTTATGTGTAATGAAGAAAGAACGTATAATATGCACTAATAAAAAATTAAGGTAAAACTGGAGCATACAGCTGATTCGAAGATACCAAGGATCTTCTTCGTCAGGGCCTAGATAGAAACAAAGCATGTATGTGCATATTATTGTTTGCATATTATTTGCATCAGTTTACCATTTTAATTTTCCCTGCAGTTCTTTATTCTGCATCTATGTTTTGTTTGTACTTATTTTGTGTTTAACGTTCTTTTTTTACAGTATGTATCCATTTTTTGTATTTTATTGTTCTTTCTATTTTGATCTCTGTATGGCGTAAGGATAATGTCCGTTACTGCCAGCTGCATTGGGAATAAAAAAATATATTATTTGCATATAGTATTGTATTATAGCCTGTTGCATATTGTTTGATAAGTTCATATTATTCGTTGTTTTTTTATCACATCTAGTTTGCACAAAGTATTTCTATATATGTTTTATGGTTTAGTCACTAAACTATGAAAATTCACATCAAAATCATCACAGTTTTCAAGTATAGAGTCAAACCTGATTTGTGTGGGTGATAGGAACCGCATAAAAGAAAACGCATAAAAAATCGCACAAAACTTCACGAGTACCTATAAAATATAGTTTTCGCAACACAATTAAAAATAACTTTTTTATGCCGTAGATAAGGACTGCATAAAAAAAGTCTCGAGTAGGACCGTAGTCAAAATCCCTCAGCATAGCTGAATTGAAAAACCCTTAAACTACTGCTTAATGTTGTTTTTATGGGTAAAAAATTAAAAACTCTACGTAAAAATAGCTTAAAATCCCATTTTTAACATGTTGAAATTCTAAAATTTTTATTGGGGAGGCCCCCCAGACCCCCCTTTTAACTATGGATTGATAAATCAATAATTCTGATCATTTTTGCGATGAAGGAAATTTTCAGTAGGATGTATCAAATCTCTTTGGACGTAGACAAAGACTTCAGACCATTCAGAATTTTGTAAAGAATTATTTTTAAATCTAAGCTTTTTTAAAAGGTACAATTGTTACCTAATTACAAGGGCGTATATATTACCGAATTACAAGGGGCAAATGGGCCCTACCCCCCAAATTCTGGCTTTGTTTAGCAAAACAACTTAAAACCCTATTTTCTAGGGTCAAATTTACGAAAACTTTCTAAGGAAGGATCCCCAAGCTCCCCTTTAGCACTTGGAACTTTATTATTCAAATCATGGATTGAAATTTTGAATTGAGTGAAAATTTTTCAGTTGTATTATGTATAGTTTTATGCTTTTTTAGTTAAATAAAGACAAAATTTAATCAAAAAATTTTAAAAACTTGCACATTTACGAACTTTTTCTTTTTGATGCCCGAAAAAGTTCTATTTTCACATGCTAATATTTCCGAGATATTCACGATATTTTCATGAAATTTTTTCAGTGACTTAAGTTTTTTAATTATTTTTTTAACTTTTTATTTCACCGCTAGGGACACTGTAAGTCATCTGAATTGAATGGATTCTCCCAGGTCCCAGGGTTGTTTACTAGGAAGAAATAAACCTAGTTTGAAATAAAACCCACAAAACGGACTTTTGAAAATCATGTATATCTCGGAAGTCAGATATACAATATTTTTTTTCTATATGTACCTCCCAAAAAATCGCAGTAGAAAGACCGCAAAAATAAAAAATCACATAAAACAGGTTTGAGTGTACACTGCTTTAGTAGATGCTCAAAAACTGTTCAACCCATCCGTTCACTTTTTAAGTGGTCTCTGTATCTCTCTGTTCCATTTTTTTCTGCCAGCTCTACCTACATTTTTTTTGAAAATTTTCCTCTCTCCCTGTGTACGATCACGCACATAAATACAACCCAACCGACAGCTAGCAACTGCAAATCCTCGTGCCCATCCCTCTCCCATCGAAACGTGCGAAATCTTGCCAGGGCTAATCACCTCTGATAAGCCGATTCCTCGAATTTGGATTCACGGAACGAGTAAAAATACCTCGATAGCTCGAAAAAAGCCCTCGGGAACACTCCCTGGTGCATCGGGGCGGAATGCGGGTGGAGTGGTCAGATAATTCGGCCCGCTTTCCTGTCGGCAACGCTCCCCGTCGGGGACAGATGAGCCGGATGCCGAGGTTCCGGCCATCTCCTGAAAATCCGACGGTGTGAACACTTGCTTTGATATTGTCCCGGTGTATAGGAAGCGCGTGTATTTGTATTGCCTTCCTGTATTTTCTAGTTTGACAACTAACGCTAGCCAAGTGTACCACGACCTAATTTACCATTAGGCCAGCCTTGGAGCCCATAAATTAAGATCCCCCGACCCGAATTCTCGAAATTATCTAAAAACTTAAAAATATTTTTGTCCTTTTCCCCTAGCTACCATACCGTTCATAGAGGAGTACAGGAGTCCAAAACTAATGTCTCATAATTATCTTAATGTCGTGATGTGATAAGTGAATAAAAAACATAAAAGGTGATGGAACCATACTTGTAAGTTGTAAACCTGCTCATAAGGAGACCAATGAAAACGGCTATGGAGCCTAGGCCTAGAGGTAGTAATTGGTTCTAAAAAGGCTCAGAAAATGGAAAACAGTCAGTAATGAAAGAAAAGCAATAAAAATCAAACACTGAAAATGTTTCAAAAATTTTCCACGTGACCATCTTCACCCCATACGAGCTTCATCGCTAATCACCATTTTCAATAATTTTCAACCATTTTTTAACCACAATCTAACCACCATTTTTGGAAATTTGCCTCTGAAAGTAAAGTTTCAGCTGATTTTGAGACTTTTCAAGACAATTTAATAGACGCCTAAGTTTTGCGGGATCTGGGGGCACTCCCCAAGAAAATTGTTGAAATAGGTCCTTTTAAATTTTGACATTCTTTAAGGAAAATCCAAGAGTACCACTTCAACAAAGCGGCTGAATTTTTAAAGGAAAAACACTATAAAATAGCCCAAATTTAAGAGGGGGTTGGTGGTTCTCCCCAAAAAATTTTTTTGAATTTTAGCATTAAAAGTGATTTCAAGCTATATTTGATAATGTTTTTCGGAGGGGGCCATGACCCCCAGACCCCCCTGGTCCCGCCGATGCTACCCTGCTATCAATTTTTCTAATTAAATTGAATTAAAAGTTATTAAGCTGGACCAGCCTAACAGCACCTTAAAATATAACATAGTAGGATAATCTCCTAAAGTATTAGCATTTCTTAATTTAGGCAAGACAAATTCAATATGTTAGAGAGTGGGGACGAAACACTTAAGTTTTATGAACATTCAATTTCTTTTTTAAGTTTAGTTTTTAGGAACAGATTTCCTATTTATATACAATTGTAAATGTTTAACCACGAACCCTTAAAAATTTCCAACAGTCTCATCATTTCTAGATCTACAGAAGCTAAAGAAGCATCTAAAATATCAGACCTCATTATACCTATGTAATTCGACTATCTCCTGAAGTGCCAGTAGAAAATATCAACCCTACACTCGAGTCGGATTCGCCAGCTTGCTAGCTTGGATCTTAATCACGTTCTTTCCTCACCTATCATATTCGACGCTGTTGAACTAAATCCAATTTTGTTGATATTTCCATTAAAATTACTTTAACAAGTGGTTTTTCTGTTGACTTGGGGATGTACCGATGAAGAGCAAGGTTACTAGTCAATTATTTTGTGGCCCAACTGTGGGATTACAACATATTGTCTTGCAATAACCCTCAACAAAGGCCGTTACTTTAGACAGGTCAATTATTTGTTATATCTAGTTTCACATTTAATATGGGAAACGTACAGTTTATTTTTTTTCGGTTATTGCGTCATTTCACTAGCGGATAAATGTTCCTAGAGATTCTCAAAGATACGTTAAGTTTAGTGTTGAAAGCGATTTATTGATTTAGAGAAAGTTTCTGGATTTAAGGCATCACCTAATTTTCTTAATCATGCTGAATCATATTAAAAATCCACTAACGTAAAAAAATTAGATATGTAGGTTAAATATGCTAGTTTTTTGACAATATAGAGAGATGAATATATTACTTCGCTTGAATTCATAACAAGTAAAGCATTGAAAAATTATTTAATTTCGCTTTCAGAATTGGTTAAAGGCTTTCTTGCGTATCAAAATAAACTGTTCAACTAGTCAAGTATTTATGAAATTTGAGGGGGTGAATTAAAAGCTTAATTAAAGCCTTTCAGAAAGGGAGGTGATGTAACAACAGGTGATTTTGACAAAAAAACGCGCGCTTCTTTAAAAGGTTTCTCTATAAATGAATCTCGTTTATAGGTTTTTACGATACCTGATTCATAAACCCCGATTACCTATAGACATATCCAAGAACGTGTCTGTAGAAACGTTACCTTTTTATGGTGTCCAAAAGAACGATAGGTTGGGTTGGAGTAAAATGGGTCACTTTTAAGGTACTTTCACGTTCTAAGTAATTTTATCAAATATTTTTTAGTTATAAGTTGCTTAAACTTCACATCAAAATAATGACCTACTTTAACCCAACGTGGGACAAAATGGGTCTCATGGCAAAAAGATGTCAAAAATATATTTATTACTAAATATACATGAAAATAAGAAAAAAGGCAATCGGCTAGGTCGTTTTTATCTGAAAAATTTGTTTTAAGTTGTACTTTAATGAAATTGTAAAAGTCCGCAGTTAATGAACATTGTTCAAATGTAGCAATTAAAATACTTCATTTGGAGAAAAAATAAACTTGTTTGTGTTCAATGTATATTTGAAGGAGATAAGTTTAAAAAATTATTTTTACTTTATACAGAAGGCCTCCTAACTATGACCCATTTTACCCCAAGTGCAAAATATTGTTATAAAAGATAAAATATTTTATATTTTTCTAAGCTGATTGGCTTGAAATGTCTCTCAGATATTCTTTTATGGAAAAATATTACAAAAGTCTGCTGTAATTTATTACAATATATAGATATTTGGAAGTTGGTAAACCCTGTTTTTTCGACAACACCATTTACCGTTCAAATAAAATATTTTTTCTGTTCTTAAATTCATGAATCTAAATTTTTGACAGTCGAAAAATGTTGCCAACAGATAAAAGATTATAATACAAAAAATGAGCGGAAATAATTCAATTTAAATTTGATTTATATCGAGTTAATGAAAACTGACCCACCCCAACCCACCCTACCTTATGAGTGGTGGCCTACGGGGTCCGTAGGTACATCGTAAGGTATTTTGACTTTCAAAACACAAAAACAAAAAGTTGAAATCAAAATAGTCCAAATCTCTTCGTAAATCCCAATTCATCATTAAGAGCAAAAAAAGGTGAATAAAGTGAGGCAAGATTTGTTTTTTTGTTTGGTTTATGGCACTAGGCCAGGGGTCGGCAACCTTTTGAAACGGAAGAGCCAAAAGTATCAGTTTACGAAATTTCCCAGTTTTTAAAGAGCCACAAATTGTTTTTTGCTTCAATGTTATAGTATATGCTTAGTATATTTTATTTTAGATTGGGAGAGTGATTTTAGTTGGGGAGCATTTTTACCCGACGTTTTTTCTTTTGGGTAAAAAATGCTCCCCAACTAAAATCACGATTTCCTCCTTTCCGGTAGGGTACGTTTTTTACATCAAGTTTTAGATGACTTAGTACACATTGAAATTAATTTTAGTGAGCTTAATTTAAAAATTTTGTATAAACGATGTGAATTCCTGGAAAAATAAGGGGGTCTGGGGGTCCTCCCCCAGAAAATTTTTTGAAATTTCCCCTTCAAAATCGCGTTTTAGCTCATTTTTGCCTTTTTCGATTGCACACTAAGAGCAGTTTCTTATTATTTAAGTGGCAGAATTTTCAAGGAAAAATTGTATAGTTATAATAAACAGCAAGATTTTGAGGGGGTGTGGATCCCACTTCAGAAAAAGTTTGGAAATTTGCCCCTAAAAATAGTGTTTTAATTAGTTTTTAGAACTTCTCTAACGACTAAATAAGGATCACTCTTCATAAGTCACAGTGTCCAAGCCTCACTTAATATTAATATTATTTGAATTACTTCAGAGAATTTTTGTGGCAACAGCTGCATAGTGTTTGGTTTGTATATGTTTGAAAACAGAAATAAACGGATTTTGAGTGCGTACAAATGGTGCATATTTCCACTGCTAAAATGAGCAAACAATTTATCTTTTCTGTCATTTTCCCTAATTTAAGAAGAGCTATTTAAGCAACAAAACCTTTCGAGTTCAGTAACGAATCCTGAACATTATTGGTGCAAGAAACCCGCGAGATCGAACTTTGACTCGGACAATGACGGAAACGGATCTAAAAGTTACGAAAAGAATTCTGAAGGGTAAAATCACCCGTCTGGAAGGAAAGAGTGATGACATGGCATACATGCCACTTCTCGCGCCCAAAATTCTGGAACTGGAGATCGAGTTGAATGATCTGCATAAACAAATCATGATGCAAGCGTCAACAGACGAGGAGCAAGAAGCTGCCGAAACGGAGTTTTACGAACTGTGCGATAGATTGGATAACCTTCGGATGAAATCAAAAACTCATACAGACACTCAAGAGGTCGTGGTTGTGAATTCATCTAAAAACGAAAACCAAAGTTCTGACTCTTCCAAATTCGAAAACAAAAGTCATCCTGAAGCTACCATCAACCTTCCTAAAATAGAGCTGCCATCTTTTGGTGGAGAGTTCAGCAACTGGTTGTCATTTAAAGACTTATTTAATTCAACAATTATTCTAAATTCATCCTTATCAAATATTCAAAAATTACAATACCTCAAAACTTGCATAAAGGGAGATGCTGCACTAATTATTCAATCCCTCCCAATCACAAGTGAAAATTTCGAAATTGCATGGTCATTAATTTGCGATAGATATGACAATCAAGCAGAAATTATAAATAGTGTGTTGGACAAGCTATTCAAACAACCTTCTGTTGGTGTTGAGTCTGCAACTGGTTTGCGTAGACTATTGGATGTTACGAACCAATGCCTCTGCAACCTGGAGAGTCTGAACCAACCAGTAAAACATTGGGACACCATTCTTATTCATTTCTTAAAACAAAAACTGGATCATGAAACATTGAGACAATGGATTCTTCACAGTTCTGAAATTCAAAGCCAAACAAAAACCACGCCTACCTTTGACTCCTTCAAGTATTTCCTTGAACAGCGTGCTCGGGGAATTGCTGCCCTGCCGTCTGGACATTCAAAACAGAATCAAGACCAGATGAAGGGTTGGAGAACCAAACCTGTTGATGTTGCCAAAAGAAGTGTGTTTTCTCATCCAAGCAGTACAACCAGTTCATGTCAAATGTGTTCATCTAATACTCATGCTATTTACAAGTGTCAACAGTTCCTAGCTCTCAATGTCAAAGAGAAAAGGGATGTTGTAAGAAGAAACCAGTTGTGCTTTAATTGTTTAAGATCCAGTCATCTATCAAAGGACTGTAAATGCTCCAAATGCAAAAAGTGCAATGGCGCACACAACACGCTTTTGCATGAAGATTGCAATCAAGCTGAAAACTCGATTTCAACTCACAGTGCCTCTATTCATCAAAATACCTGCAATGAATTGGTACTACTTCCAACTGCTGTGGTCAACATCATAGACATTAATGGTAAATCTCAAAAGTGTCGTGTTTTAATAGACAGTGGAAGCCAGACAAGCTTCATTCGAGAGGACTGTGTTCAAAGGCTCAGACTTCGACGCAGACGCACAAATATCAATGTTTCGGGAATATCCTCTGCAAGGGTTGGAACAGCACAAGGAATTGTGTCCTTTGTTATTGATAGTTTGAATGATCAACTATCTGTAAATGCCTTGGTCTTACCGAAAATCACTGGTGACTTGCCACAAACACGTGTGGATGAAAACCATCTCAAGCGCTTCAAATCATTGAAACTTGCTGATGAACAATGCCACGTTCCTGGCCCAATAGATGTTCTTTTGGGTGCTGATGTCTTCCATAGAATTCTTCTCTCTGGACGTTTAACTACTAATGATGAATCAATATCTGCTATTGAAAGTATTTTTGGCTGGATCATTACTGGACAGGTGATGAGCTCCTCAACCACTACTGTCACCTCTCATTTTGTGCAATGTTCCACAACTGAATTTGCACTTGAAAAGTTCTGGGCTATTGAAGAAGTTCCTAACATCAAAAACTTCAGCCTTCAAGAACAAAAATGTGAGGAACATTTTGTCGCTACCCATAAACGTAATTCTGATGGCCGGTTCATGGTGAGGCTCCCCTTCTATGACAACGTTGAAAAGATGGATGTCACCTTAGGCTCCTCTCGTGACATCGCTGAACACCGCCTTCTGCAAATTGAAAAGCGTTTCAAGCGTCAACCCGAAAAACTTGACCTGTATAAAGACTTTATGAAGCAGTATCATAGCTTGGGTCACATGGAAGAAGCACCTGAATCAACCAATGGTCAGTACTACCTTCCACATCATGCTGTTCTGAAGTCTGTAGATAAAAAATCAAAGTTTCGAGTGGTGTTCGATGCATCTGCTAAAACCACTAATGGGGTGTCTCTTAATGACGTTCTTATGGTAGGACCTACTATTCAAAATGACCTTTCCTCTATCCTCCTCCATTTTCAAAAACACAAGATTGCTCTCTCAGCTGATATTGTGAAGATGTACAGACAGGTGCTTGTCCATCCTGATGATTGTGACTACCAAAGAATCCTGTGGAGAGAGTCTCCAGATGATCCAGTACAAGAGTATGTCCTGCGTACAGTCACTTATGGAACTGCCTCAGCACCATATCTCGCTACTAGATGTCTTCAACAACTGGCTTCGGACGAAAAACCTAAATTTCCAAGGGCTTCGTCTGTTGTGTCTCAGGACTTTTACGTTGATGACCTGATGACGGGGGCAGACACTTTAGAAGATGCTTCCCAGCTGCTTAAAGACCTTCGACAGCTGCTGAGCAGTGGTGGGTTCGACCTAAGAAAGTGGTCATCAAATGAAGAAGAAGTTCTGAAGGACCTACCTAAAGAGTATAAAGCTACTTTACCCATGGAGATTGATGATGAGGTGAAAGCCTTAGGAGTTTATTGGAACCCTACTGATGACATATTCTATTTCAAGATGCAAACACAAGATCACTCAACCTACACTAAAAGATCAGTATTGTCAGCCATATCCAAAATCTTTGATCCCTTGGGATGGATCTCGCCTGTTGTTATACAATTTAAGCTATTAATTCAAGACCTCTGGAAACTACAAATTGACTGGGATGATCATTTACCGGACCCCTTGATTCATAAATGGAATGCCTTACTAAATGACTTGAAAAACATAGAAGATTTCAAAATTCCAAGATATGTTTTACAACCTAACTCAACAGTAGTGGAACTTCATGGATTCAGTGATGCATCGGAAAGGGCCTACTCTGCAGTAGTATTCATTCGCACAATTTCTGGATCTGGAACCTGCAAGGTACAAATGCTTACCAGTAAAACAAGAGTAGCTCCCATTAAACACACTACTCTTCCCCGTTTAGAACTATGTGGTGCTGTACTACTTGCAAAACTTCTCAAGTTTACAAAAAAGGCTCTGAATTTGGATTCCCATGGGACTTTTTGCTGGACTGATTCAACTATTGTCTTAGCGTGGTTGTCATCCCATCCTAGCAGATGGAAAACCTTCGTTGCTCACCGAATTTCTCAAATTCAAGAAAGTCTACCTGATGCAAACTGGAATCACATTGATGGTGTTTCAAATCCAGCTGACTGTGCCTCCAGAGGAATTTCAGCCGCCAAACTAAACACATTCAGTTTATGGTGGCATGGGCCTCCATTCCTTTCAACCCAGAAGAAATTGCCAACAACGCTGGTTAAGCCCCCAGAGATGAGTCAAGTCCTTCTTGAGGAAAGGAAGACTAAATCAACCAATCATCATGCACATGTGAAATCATCCACTGAAGATGACCTACTGCGCAAGTACTCTTCCCTCACGAGGCTTCAGAGAATCACTGCATATGTTCTTCGATTTATCAGGAACTGCAAGGTCCCTTCTGATGAAAGATGTCTGGGATTTCTCTCTTCAGATGAACTCAGATCAGCTTTGCATTTCTGGGTAAAGAAAGTACAGAAAGAAGAATTCCTATCAGAACTGGAGAGCTTAAAGAAAACAGGATCAGTGTCTTCCAAAAGCAGTCTTTTACCCCTTAGCCCGTTTCTAGACAAGGAAGGAATCATCAGGGTGGGCGGAAGACTACGTCATTCAAACCTGAGTGAATCCTCGAAACATCCTATATGTCTTCCCAAAAAGCACTTCTTTACAAATTTGGTCGTGCTGCACTTTCATCTGTGCAACCTTCATGCTGGACCTCAGCTCCTTCAAGCTTGCTTGCAGCTTGAGTTCTGGATTCCTGGAGCTCGAAACCTGATTCGCCAAGTAGTGAGACATTGTGTCACATGTGTACGTCAGCAGCATCACCCCACTCACCAAGTCATGGGTGACTTACCTGCTCCAAGTGTTACCCCTTCCAAGCCATTTCAGCATTGTGGAGTGGACTATGCTGGACCTTTCCTTCTAAGGATGTGCAAGGGTTCGCGTAAGCAAACAAAGGCTTACCTTTCTCTATTTGTGTGTTTTTCCACAAAGGCTGTACATTGCGAACTTGTTAGTGACCTGTCTACTAATTCATTCATTGCTTGTTTAAAACGCTTTATAGCACGTAGAGGCAAACCTAGTGATCTTTATAGTGATTGTGGGACCAATTTCGTTGGTGCTAACAAAGAACTTAAAATGTTGTGTAAATTATTTCAGTCTAATGCTCATAACAGTTCTGTATCATGTCACCTATCTAATAATGGGATTCGCTGGCATTTTAATCCTCCTGCATCACCTCATATGGGTGGGTTATGGGAAGCAGCAGTAAAATCAGTAAAAACGCATCTTCGAAGAGTTGCTTCTAATGTTGTTCTTACTTTCGAGGAGCTTTCTACCTTACTGGCTCAGGTGGAAGCTTGCTTAAATTCTCGCCCCCTGTGTCCTCTTACCAATGACCCTAATGATTTGGCTGTACTTACCCCTGGGCATTTCTTAATAGGTTCCCCTCTAACTTCCTTACCTGAGCCTGATTTAACCACCACTAAATTAAACAGATTATCACGTTGGCAACTAGTTCAACGCCTGGTCCAACACTTTTGGAAACGTTGGAATAGTGAGTATTTAATTCAGCTTCAAAAGAAAACTAAATGGAATAAAAGTGGTATTTCCTGTAAAATTGGTGATTTAGTGATAATTAAAGATGAGAGACTATCTCCTCTAGATTGGAAACTGGGTAGAATTGTAGAAGTTCACACAGGCGCTGATAACATTATAAGAGTTGTAAAAATAAAAACAAGTCATGGGTACTTAACTAGAAATGTTCACAAAGTATGTATCCTTCCCGTAAACTGTGATGAATAATCATTTATATTGTTGTATTAATATGTGCCTTTAGTAATTTTTCGTTACTTACATGTGTATTGATATTCATGTTTATTATGTCTTTCTAGTGATATTTCTCAAGTGTTTAATTCATACCTTTTCATATTTTTCTTACAATTTTGTGATTGAATCTTATTTTGAAATATCAAGATATTCCAAGGTGGGCGGCATGTCCAAGCCTCACTTAATATTAATATTATTTGAATTACTTCAGAGAATTTTTGTGGCAACAGCTGCATAGTGTTTGGTTTGTATATGTTTGAAAACAGAAATAAACGGATTTTGAGTGCGTACAAATGGTGCATATTTCCACTGCTAAAATGAGCAAACAATTTATCTTTTCTGTCATTTTCCCTAATTTAAGAAGAGCTATTTAAGCAACAAAACCTTTCGAGTTCAGTAACGAATCCTGAACACACAGAATTTTAAAGGAAAATCAGCACACATTCCAATATTTTTAGGAGTGTTAAGGAGTTCTCCCCCAGAAGTTATATGGAATTCTTATCCTTGAAAGTAGAGTTTTGATTTTGACTCATCTTGGAACTTAAAAATATATTTTCTGACTTTTTAAAAGTTTTGATTAATAAATTATTAATTTTTTCGTATGGAACTGGAGAGCCGCAACTTTACATCGAAAGAGCCGCATGCGGCTCGCGAGCCGCAGGTTGCCGACCCCTGCACTAGGCCCATACTAGGACAGCAAAAGTAACTTTGATCATCTGAAAACATTTATTACATTAAGTTAACTTTTTCGTTCAAAGAATTGATTTCCCATTTTCAACTATATAGCATCTATTTACATATAATATCGACCACCACAATTCAACCGTTTATTTTTGAAATTTAAAATTAATTGGCCGCCGTAAGAACAAACTTCCTAAGGTATTATACAACAGTCTCCTCTACCTGCAGATCCACCGTTGACTATAGAGTCCAGATAATTTTTGAACCGAAATAATGAGTTTGCCCTTAAAATATCTGGATGAACTCCCTTTGCACTTAACGGAAGTTTCCTTTTTTTCTGTATCTTCGAGACCTCCAATTCTCTTATCACTTTTTATATAGCTTAGAACCGGGGTTCCCAAACATGTCTTCGTGGCAACCTTTGGAGATATTTAATGCTTGCATGACATCCAGTCAACAATTTTACTATCCTACGATTCCTCAAAGCAAATGCGAGAATAAGTACTTTGGTATCAAGGAGAAGATGTTTTGGGATACTTTATTGTAGGGTTACAAGGGCTCCAGGGATATTGGGTGTTTTTGGGTCAATCGAAATTTCTCACCAGTACGACTTAGGTGTCCAAAGCCGTTTTATTTTGAGTGAGCCGAAAATGAATCTTGGGATTCCTGGGGGCTCCCCAATGATATTTTTGTTCTAAAAACACTGTTGCTAAAAAAAGTTTCCCAACCACTGATCTACAATCTACGTCTTAAGCCTCCAATGGCATGGGTTACGTTTAGAGGTAGGAGTGTACATTTTTTATATCTCCCTTTATCTACGCTGGCATTCGCCTCAATCTGTCACGAAGTTTCCGGTTGTCCGTGCTCTGAGGATTTCCTTTTCCGGCCATCAGAACCATCTCCTTGGCGAAGAGACAGCTGTTCTCAACCCCACCCAATCTGAGGCCAACCAGGAGAATGGCCAGCCGTCTCGGTGGGGCTGAAAACGGTCTGTTTCGGAATCCGTGGCCAAAGTCACGTTGAGCGGATGTAAATAGACATCAGTCCCGGCAAAGACTGTCTTTGGCCGTTTCCTTTGGTGCTGTTGTCCCGATCTTGAGAAACGGTGCGAGGGATCAGATTTCAAGGTCACTTCGGGAAGCGCCTCTGCCACCAAAAGCATAAACTATAAAATGTATTAATCGGCAAAGATTGGTTCAAAGGGGTATAATGACTCTGAAAAGGATGCCAATCTCGATACGATGTCATTTAGATAAGAAATTTATTATATTAGATAAGAAATTTTGCTTTTTTAACTGCTACTAGATGTGAACAAAACTTGGACGAATATTGACCATTGATGACGCTCGGGTTTCTTTAGAATGGACAAGATATCTTCATGGACGATTTCCATTTTAACAAATTATTAAGGAAACGTTTTCTTAGAAAAAACCTTCATAATATAAGGGCAACACATAAATTATAAAATTAGTTTTGGGATTTATTTTAAAAAAATTAGGCTAGATCAATAGGTTTTGGAATAACAAGATGTTAGGTTACAGTTTGATACAGATATTTAGGGGTGAAATTTTTCTTTTTTTTTTCAGAAAAAATCTTAAAGACGGAAATAAATTCAAAATAATACTTTGAAAAAGCTTACAATTCAAGATTTAACTCATTCATTTTTCCTTGAATTTAGGAGAAGCTTTAGGATAAAGGGAATTACTTAATTAGCGTAACATTTATAATGAAGAGCAAACTAACTAGTACTTAAAGTTAATGATTCTTATAAATAAAAAGAAGTTATGTTTTTCTATAAGCCTTAATCATAAGTCTTATGTATATTAAAATAAAATTATGTTTCCTACTTTTGGTAATGCTGTAATATTTTTAGAATTGCTTAGAAGATTAATTTATAATAAAGTTCTATTAAAATATTTAAGCGTTACACCTATATTTGAATGTTGGCATCAGAAAATACTAAAATTGATTACACAATCAATCCAATAATTATATCAAAGTAGATATTAAAAGTAAAATGCTCTTATTTAGAATAATTTGTGTAGAAAAATTACTTTTTATTTTAATGTATAAAAAATTAGAAGTGTGTTATAATTTTTTGTTTTTACTTAAATATTCATTTTTATTTCTTTCACCGTCAATCCCTTACTATAATAAAAATTTCTATCCTGAGAAGTTTCGCTTATATACCCAAGTATCCAAAATATTCCTCCTTCTTAACTCCAGATATGAGCACATTGGTGCATATTTCAAAATAATTATCAGATCATAAGTTTCCCTAAGTTTTCGTTATATTTCTGCATAAAAAGCTTTAACCAATTTTAAAGTCATTAGTCCAATTTTAAAGTCGTGAATGTATCTTAAAAATAAGCACCTAATTCAATCACAAAAATAATTCAAAGTTTAGATAATAGTGTAGGTAGGCTCATCATTTAAAGAAGAATACGTAAGCACCATGCAATGTTTCTCGCTTTTGGGGTTAGGAGTACTACTTCACAAACGAATTCTGCCGTCCTACTAAAATAAAAGCCTCATTCAAATTGCATTGTTGCGTGTTCGCTGCAAAATTCGTACTATTCACAATCTCATTTACAAATATTGCCTAAAACTTGTTAAATATGATGGGATGCTTTTCAAATGAGTCTATCAAAGAAGAAAAATTGGAAGAGCATTTTTAATTCAAACCATGGTATGCAATAAGACCCTCCTTGCCAACGCCCTACCTTTGGGTTATCTTTTTGTAAGTCTAGATCATTTTAAACCTAACTTTTCTTACTCATTTTGATCAAATCTTTGGCTATAAAAGTGGAACAGGCGCTTTTAAATATGTTTCATTACCTAAAAGCAAATATATGTAGGGTTACTTGGGGTAAGTGGGTCACCCCCCTAAAACTATAATATGTACAGGAAATTTCACACTTACTCGCATTGATTATGTTACAGCTTGTCACACCGATGAGTTTTGCATATATTTGAGATTTGCTTAATTTTTTTTAAGATTATAGAACTAATTTAAAATTGATTCCCAGAATGGATTTTTTGGAGAGTTCAAGACGTATTTTTCAAAGAAGTATTTCTAGGTAATGTTTTCATTACATTTTAATGTTTATTGAGCTGTTTTGCAGAGTTTGACCTAAATTACATACGGCAATTTGAAATTTTTCAAAATTTTTAATTTTGAAGTGTTTAACAGGGGGGTCCCCTTACCCCATAGTTTTAGCATGGTTGGGGTAAGTGGGACCCCTCAGTGTGGGGTAAGTGGGACCCTTTATTATGATATAAGTGGTTCTAGAGGGTCCCATATGATATAGAAACTACTACTGAAGACATGGGTGGATTTTAAGGGGGCTATTTCCCCCAATATTTCCAGAAAATTTCGATTTATAGTAGCAAGTAGCAAAACATTTTACTCACCACTTCAAAATTCATTAAAATTTATAAATGGTTTGATCGACATTTTATATCAAATTTGTGTTTTAATTTAAGTTATGGTGAGTAAAGTGAAATATCTCATCAAGAGTGTTCATTCTCATTAGTTTGTGTGATTTCTTTTTTATCTTACAATGTGTATTAAAGTGCCAAAATAAATCTTAATCAACCTTATTATGTTTTAAATACTACTTTATATGCTAAAGTAAAACATATCCCTTTGGCCTTTCAAAATATTCTTTAAAATACTTATTTTGCTTTTCATTCTATTCTTACCTTGTCATATTGATTTTGATGTGAGTGTATTTCTCACTCATGGACACAGTTACAATAAAATATTTTGTATTGAAATTTACTGTACTTTATCAAGTAAGACCCACTTACTTCCTTTTAAGTTTTGCTTGCTTTAAATATAAATAAAGAGGGGGTGACCCACTTACCCCATCTCTTGGGGTAAGTGGGTCACCCATCTCATTTTTGATAAAAATACCAGTTAAGAAAAATATAAAGCTTTATTTTAGAAACTACTGATAAATTTTTGTTTATCGATAGACTCTTTAACGAAATAAGTCAACAAGTACAAAATAAACCCTTTCAAATTTTTTCTATAAAGCTCCAAAAATGTACTAGGCCTAAAAGGGGTCCCACTTACCCCAAGTGACCCTAATTTAAGCAAATTATTTTATAGTTAGGGCTGTATATTAAGTTTTTAAAATCCATTTGGTAACATACCATTTATTTTTCATTATTTACCTTTGTTCTAGATTTTATCATATTATATGACCAGTTAAAAAGTACGTTAAAAATTTTAAACTATGTTTAGGACACTTTATTTTAATACACAGTTTTTGTGCGAAGAGAAAACTCGTAACACACACACTTCATATGCAATATGTATTCAATATAATTAAAAATTTCCCAAACTCGTTGCATTTTCTACACGTTTTTTATGTTCCAATTTCCTTTATTGCCTATACTGCGCAAGCGTTTGTAGTGTAAACATGTGTGTTAAACAGTATTTTGATATTTTAAAATTATACTTAGATGCCACACAGATAGGAAGGAAAAAGAAAAAAGAGGAAGAAAGGGGTTAAGGCTAAACTAGTAAGGCGAAAAGATAGTTTACAAACTTTTAAATCTATAACTAAAATCTGAAAAATACTAATTTCTCTTTAGTAATCATTGGTGAAGTAACAAAACATTTTCTGTGACTTATTTCTAATGAAAAAGCACGATTTTGTCCACAAAAGGACAATAGTAATTTTCAAAGAAATAAATAGTAATAATCAACTCTCTTTTTTGCGAGCTTGTAAGGTATCTTCAAAAGTTCTTGAGTTTATAATATCAAAAATCTTAAATATATGGTATAAATATGTAAGTTTAGGGTATATTTTTATTGAACTTTTTCTTTTACAAAATGAAGATTTTTTAAGAATTAAATCACGAAAAATGTTACACATTTGTAATGAATGAATTTTTACTACTAAAAGGAAAATTATCAAAGTGAAATATGCTATTCCGAAACACAATAAAATACACTAATCTTATTTTTCATACTTAAAAATAATTACTGGTTGCAGTTGTTACTTACTAACAAAATGTATGATGAAAATAATATGCATTATGGTTGTTTTTTAGCGTTCTTTGACCTCTATTAAACGGGGTGAACTGTGAAAAAAAGCTCGAGATGGGTTTTTTCGCAGAAATTTTAAATTTCTTGTTCGCAAAGGGGATTTTAAATTTTAATTATGCATGAATTCATTATTAATTATTACGAATTTTTTGCATGTTAATCTTTTCTGCAACATTTTCATAAAAATTTCTAATCTAATTTAAAACTAAATTATGGAAAAATAAAAGTTTCATGCAAAAAGTAATTATATTCATTCGAGTTTAAAATGAATCTTTAGACAACTGCATAAATCACATAAATATTCTGTGCAAAAAATATAGTATGTTTATTTTAATAAAAAAAACATTATTAGCGAATGTTTAAATCATTTATGCGCAGCTCAAAGTGTTTATCTCTTTACTCCCCATAAACCCTAGTAGCACAGCTCGTACTGAATTTCTCAAGTTCACGTAACTGCAACTTGAATTAAAAGAAATTTGGTCATGCATGAGAAAAATTGGACAAGTCTTGAACTTGTGCTCCTTGGGAAAGATTAATAATCCCAAGTTTGTCTTTTGATTAAATTCTGAAAGCTTGGCATTTCATTGGCTATTTAGGCATTTCCTAAGCATGGTTATCTCTTGGCAATGACTATCTATAGACCGACCGCCTCGAAAAAACATTTGATGTCGTACAATATTGTGGTGTGATTGTTATAGAAATGGGTTCCCCTCAATTTTGGGGGATGATGATAATTCATAATCGTTGAAAAAACAATTTGCTTCAAATCTATGTAGCTTTCTTTAGATTTGAGCTTCTTTTCAAAGTTTTGGGTTTCTGTCAAAATTTTTCTCGTGATGGTCGGACTATTATAGTTTAGTATTTCAGAAGAAACTCATGCTTTAATAAATTTTCACCCACTGAAGGGGAGACTGGGGATACTTGATCCCGTAGCCAGATCCCAGCGATCAAGTATCCCATTACATGATTACTTTTGTTTTTCTATTAATTAATAGATATATAAACTGTAGTGAATCTGATAAGTAAGTATAATATTGTGAAATTGCAATGTTTGCATTTAAATTTTTAGGTTTTAAAGGCCTTTTGCTAGGCTTTATTTTCGATTTACCAAGTATTCTGGTCAACACACGCTTTCACTTTTATTTTCAATGAGTAAAATTATTACAACTCTTAATTTTGTTATTGAATATTAAGAAGTAAATAAGTTGATTTTTGTAATTATGATTGGGGTTTTTGAATTCTTTGTTGTAATTTTAGGTTCCTCTATAAAACTACTAATTTAGAAAAAAATTTATTTTATTTATAAAATATATTGTGTGTGCACAACTCTATCAGAGAGTAAAAAACCTATCTAAAACATCATAACACGTTTGTAAAACTAACAACTTTCTTACAGATTCCCAAGTTGATTTTAAAACAAAAATGCTATTTTTATGTTCATACTGTTATTGTACCGAAGAAAAATCAGAATTAGGGTAGTGGTACCAGTAACTGACAGTGCACCAGTAACTGTCACTTTGGAATTTAATTCATAATAATAAGATTATTATTGTGAACTTGAAATAAATGGTGGTCTCTTTTAATATTTTATACATTTATCTTTGACTTTATGCAGTATTTATTTTCCACTAAAGGGTTTTAAGTGTAATAAATTGAGAATTCGCATTTAGTGTCAAAAAACTTCCGATTTTTAGAGGTCGGCTTAATGCTGAAATTAAGGAAATACATTTTTGTTCTGTGTCTAATTTAAGCAAAATTTTCTTTTGAAACCTATTTAAACACTAACATAAAATTAATAACAGTACATGAAATCATGCTGAGCAGTTATTTTTGAAAAACATTTTTTATTTATTTATTTAAAATGGGGTGTCAGTTACTGGGTCACAAAAAACGAATTGCACCAGTAACTGACATAGGTGTCATTACTGCTGAAATAATAATAATACATAAAAATATAATCACCCAATCTTTAAAAAAATGCAAATAAAACTACAAACAAAGATAATTAATTATATGACAGACGATTTTAAGAAAATAATATTTCCGAATCAAAACAAAACAAGCTAAATGGACTGCAGTTGGATGAATTATTATTGAAGGTAAACAAAAACGTTTGAATAAATCTATTATTTAACTAAATTAATCAGATCTTAGTTTTTAGAATTCTATATTTGTTCGGTTGGTTCTATTCTATATTTTTATGTATACTTATATTTTTCAGCTGAATCTTTTTGGCTAAAACTAATCTAAAATGTTTTGATACAATGGAATGGATATTAAAGTTTGACATAGCAAAACAGCGAAATAGATTTTATCAAAAAGAATGTTCTGAAAAGTTCTCATTATTGGATTTTTAAGTTTAACATTTTGTTTTCTTCGTATAATCAGCTGTTTTTCATTACATTTAGGCTAATTAGTAACTAAAAGCTTATTTAATAAAGGTATTTCAATGTGCCAGTTACTGGTACAGGATATGTCAGTTTTAATGGTGCTCAAAATTTTCCCGGTATGTCAGTTACTGGTGCAGCTACCATACCAACTTAAAAAGTATTTTAAAAATAGAAAATATTTACTTATTCAAACTAATTGTACTCTAAATAAATATTGAAACTTCATTTAATTTTTCAAGACAGAAAGTTTTTCCTGGATAGTTTTATAAAATAGCAATAGCTAATTAATTAATTTTATTGCTCTTAAACTGCCAGTTACTGGTACCACTACCCTATTTTGTCATAAATATTATTTAGTAAACTATATTCATAGGTGAATTGCTGAAATAATGAATATCTAATGTAATTTCCGAGTGGGATCAAGTATTCCCACATCAAGGGATACATGATCCCTATGTAAAAAACGTATTAAAAATTATTTTGTTAAAATTGTTTGATTAATTTCAAATAAATATTATTTGGTGAGAGGGATAGTATACCATTGTTCAAGTCAAAAATTTCTGAAATCTGATGATTTGCAGCAGAGAAAAAAAATTAAAAACTTAATTGGGGATCAAGTATCCCCAGAGTCTCCCCTAAAGAGATCTAAAACATAAATTTATTTTCATTTTTAAAAATTAAAACAATATTATAGATTAATTAATACGTGTTAAGTTTAAAAGCTGAGAAAAATACGAAATAAAATAAGAAATTTGATAAACAAACAAAAAATGTTGGGAAAATGTTATAAAGGAAATGTTTCTCATTTTTGTTTCTTTTTGAAGCATAAAGGGCCCTGTTGTAAAATAAAATCTATCATATTATTTTATAAAAATTAAGTAATTTGCCATAACACCAATCTGTTATTATCCTTGTTGCATCAACAACCTTTAGATTTATCAGTGGCGATTTAAATTACAAAGCAATGTGGATTGCAATTTATCCTGATTTCATGTTAGTAATTACTTACTATCTTTAGTTATTTTATATTTATCAATAACATCAAACCTTTCACTGCCTAAGCATAACTATTAGAAATGGATTATTAATTTAAAGTAAAATTTAAAAGGAATATCATTATAGCAAAAAAATACTAATTTTGGATTCGTTTTAAGAAATATTTTTGATCCATTCACACGTATTTTTTATCAGCACTAGCATTTTTTGTTCTTAAATTAGCAACACATTAGTTTCAGTTGTTAGGTAGAACACTTTAAAGTGTATTGTGTTATTGTGGTGTGATAGTGTTCTAAATATGCTTAAAAATTTGCTATCCAGAAATGTGTTCTAAAAATTGAGCTGTTAACAGTTTCTAAAAAGTTAGAGACAAAAAATGTCTTCTTTAGTGTTTAGATCTTATTAAGAACATATTCAGGTTATAATTGCATTGCGGTATTTTACATCACAAGTATTTTAGAACACATTTTTGGATAACAAAAGTTTTCAAACATATTTTGAATACTATCACAATACAATAGAGTGCTAAAATGTTCTAGCCAACAAAACAAGTGCTATTTATTTGAGTACAAAAAGTGTTGGTGTTTATTTTCTGCGTGTGGCGCGGGTTTGTTGTCTAAGCATTGTAAACGGCAATTTAATACTTTAAAATTGAACTTAGCTGTGACACAGATAGGAAAGTACAAGAAAAAAAGAAAGGAAAGGGAGAATGTAAGGATAAAACATACTTTAAAAACTTATAAATCAAAACTAATACCAGAAATTCTTTTTAGTTTTTTAGTAACCATTGGTAATAAAACAAAAACTTGTATTTAAAAGACTGCCTCAAAATTTCAAAAGCGGCTTTTTCAAACATGACTGGTAAATTGAGTTTCTTTTAACCAGTTTCTACAAATATATGCCCTTATTTTCCGAAAAGATTAGTATAATAAAAATACTGAATCGACAACTTACTTTCCATCCGGCTGAGCTGCTACTGTCCAACTGATTCTGGAAAAAAGGAATGTTCTTTGTCATCCACTCATAGATCTGAGACAAGGTAAGTCTCTGCTCCGGAGAACTTGAGATTGCCTGGGCAATCAAATCCGCATATGACCTGTTGCCCCACGGGTTTTTCCTGGCAAATTTTTTGGGGGCTTTCTTGATTTCTAGGGAAGGAGCTGGTGTCAGGAACTTGGCAGGGAGGTAAGTGTTTGGGTAATAAACGTTCTCAAACTCCATGGCGAGACAAGTGGTCATCCCGTTCACAGGTCAAGAAATCGTTTGCCGGACGGGAGGGGAAGAAGTAAGGTGCGGAGGGCGCATGCGTCCGCCTTTTTCTGCGATAAAAAGTTCCGTTTCGGAGTTCTCTGTTCTCCGGGAGAACCCCTGAGGAGTTTCCTGAAGTGGGGGTAACACGCGCGACAGCGTCTTCTTAACTTTTTAACTTCTTACCCGTCACTTTTGAGGGTTGAAAAAATACCAGTTTTCTTACATCATGAAGGTGAACATTTCTAAGGCTACAGAACTACATGAAATTGGGGGTATAAGGTTAAATCGCAAAATAATTTGATATCCATTGATTGTTTTTCAATTAAAATCCCTTTAGCAAAGCAAAGGGTGTGCTTTACCTCGCGAGTATCAATTGTCCAGAAAGAAGATGAAACACTCAGGGGCGTAACTAAAATCTCGGTGACCCCGGGGCAAGTTGACAAAAAGATCCTGTCCTGAAGTTTTACAGTATTATAACTAAAATTTTAGAAGTTTATATATATATATATGTATTGTGTATTACATGGATTTGATCGGAAGTTTGTTCAGGGGCGTAAACTCAAAGTTATTTCTATGGTACTTTCCCAAGAGTACTTCTATAAGTTATGTTTTTAAATCACTGACAGGTAAAATTTGAATCTGTAAAAGAAACAAGCATAAAACCCATTAAATACACAAACTTGACTAATATAGCTTCCGGATTATAGATAGAAAAAACACAAAACATCCAAAGAAATATTGCACTGATCATTACACAAACTTGACTAAAATAGCTTCTGGCTTAACATGGATTATAAACAGTGACGACTTGTCCATAGGAGCACTTGATACCCCAGTGAAAAGGAAATAGTCTATCAATTAAAATAAATGAAAAAGTAATACAAATCTATCCCAACTTGTACTCTATTCTAAGTGAATTTCCATGCTCCCTTCTATTTAAAACGTCCAAAAAATAATTTTACCACAAACATTTTGCAAGCTTTCTAAGCTTTGGTAATGATAGGTACGTAAAAATGAAATGGTACGTACTTCTTGTTGTGAGTACTGCATGTATTTTTGTGAATATTAATGTAAATAATAACACTAGTTGACAAAATTAGGCTTTTTTCCCTAACAAAAATGAGATTAGGTATTTCCGATTAATTTCAGGGTGTAGAATTCAAAAATAGTTGTAAAAAAGCTGCAGCACGTACAGTTTTTTTTGTTACAAATATGGCACCAGTACTGTAAGAAACGAACAAAATCGTTGAAACCACTCATTTTTTAACAGTTAATCTCATTATTTTAGCATAAAATACAATCATAATTAAGATTATATACATGTTTCAGACAATATAAAACTAAAAATCATTAAATATTCATTAAATACGATACGATTTTATCACTTTTTGTCTCTTAAGTGGCGTTAAATCTCTTCTTTCAATGAACCAAGAGCTGTAGCCCAAAATTGCTATTTTTCAGTGACCGATGTATCGAGTTAATGTCCTGAAAGAATCTTTACCTAGGTTTATGATTGGCTACAATGAGATTTTCCGGAAATAAGTTCAAATGTGGATGTAAGATATAAATTTTGAGTGATCCTCAACATTCTATAGCTTGGTAAGATTAAAGAGAACCTTCTATTGGGATTAAAACCTTTTTATTGGTCTTATTTCCTAAAAATCATCTTACCACTCTTCTAAAACCATTTCCAAGCTGATAATGCGTTTTTATTAAACCTTCCCTCAAAAGTAGGGTCGTAAATCCTTTTTTAATAAGAGGTTCATAATGACTTTGAGTTTGCCTTTACTTAATGGTGATAAAAGTCCTTTTAAATTTATTTATTTTTGTATTTATTTATATAAATACATACGTGAGGACTTGAGGAGCTCAGATTTTATTTTAGTCACCTAATTGTAATTTAAACTGTGCCCAAATTTAGCAAAACGTATTCTTCATTAATGAGCAAAAATCTACACTGACAACTTGGCATTTTCAAAATGTACTGCAGTATAAAAACATAGTCATACTTAAAAAAGAATGTCTGCATACTGGGATCCTAGAAATAAATTAATTGGATGGGATTGCAGGGTTGCTATTGGACAAAAATGACGCTTAAAACCCAAAAATTAAGAAACAAAGCAGAAAATCGAAATTTTTTGTCACACAAAAATGGGACATGGTGGAACTTTTTTACTTGCAGATATTTGAATAACTACTATATAAATTAGTAACAAAAATAGTAATTTGGTTATTGTTAGGAAACCACTGTCGACTAGTGTAATTGGTATTAAATTTTAAGGTTGATACTTAATTTTTGTTTTAAAATATAACTGTGAACCTCCATTTGAACTTCCCATGAGCTGCCACTGATTAAGTAAAAAAAAACAGAAAACAAAACTTTAAAAAAATGGGGGAAAAGGGACTCATTTGCATGTAAGAGAGCAATTTTTTATGTTTTAAGAGACTTAACTCGTCAAAATTAGTTTTACACTTTTGACTATTTTCATTGTTAAAAATTCTCTTATCTCTGAAAATTCAGCATTCAACTTAAGACTACTTGATTAATGCATAAATAAATATCGAGTTAAAAATATTTTGCATGAGAGCCAGAAATTAAAATTTTGGAGAAAATCCTTCGCAGATACCCAGTAACTATTTGTATGAACTTAGTCTAACTGACTTATAAACAACCCACACATTTGTGTATTAAGTAGATGATTCTCAACCTGTGGTCTGTAGGACATTTTTAGATGAAATAACAGCTAATTATACAGGTTGTTTCAGAAGTCCGTTTCGCGGTTTTTATTTGGAACCAACGTGTGCTAGGGTCACGGAAGTAAGGTCTACCCCTAGGTAAGTAACCCTGGAGAATCTATTGAGATGACTTACAGTGCCCCTAGCGGCGAAACAAAAAATATTAAAAAATTAATTTAAAAACTAAAGGCAATAGAGCAAAATCCTCAACAACAAATTTCGCATATTTGCAAGGTTTTTTTTTTATTTTTTGATTAAATTTTGCCTTTATTCAACTAAAAAACACAAAAATACACTATAACATTGAAAGTGCTATTTTCACACGCCATCATCTAAGCGAATATTCACGACATTTTCATTAAATTTTTTTTCAGTGAGTTCTTCATAACGTTGGTAACAATACTCTAAGTGGGATTTTTGCACCATCTCCTTTAGTTTTTAAATTAGTTTTTTAACTTTTTTATTTTGCCGCTAGGGGCGCTGTAAGTCATCGCAATGGATTTTCCAAGGTCACTTTCTCAGGAGTAGACCTTACTTCCATGACCTTAGGACACGTTGGTTCCAAATAAAAGACGCCAAGTGGACTTTTGAAACTATATTAGCTTATATTAACTTCATTTATGCAGTGTGTTTCGTAAATCCAAAATTAAATTTTTAAAATATTATAACTTGACCAACAAAAAAAATTTTTTTTGTATTCAATATGAAAAATTTTTACAGAAAATTAAATCTCATAAAGTCTTCTTTAAAACAAGGGGTTATAGATTTTTGTGCGCTTAATAGAACGGGAGTTATTTAAAGTTAAAGAAACACAAATTAATTTTTTTTCAAAATTTCAAAAAAAATTATAAAAAAATTACAGAGAAAATGATTAATCAAGGTCATTTTCCCGTTTGTATTATAGAAGAAAACAATCCCTAAAAGTTTCATTAAAATCCGAGGGGGTCAGGTTGAATTTTTCCATTTTTTGGTTGATTTCACATGGAATGACCCTTAAGTATTTACTAGTTTAACTATTAAATAACTGAAAACACAAAGAAATTCAAAACGTTACCTTTAATGACTATGTATATTGTGGTCCTCTTGAATGCCACTTTTAGCACCCCCGTTTAGTTTCTCCCAGATACTTATACACTCATTGCCATAAAAAATGGCGCACCAAGAAGAAAAAGTGATATCAAAGCCAAATTTATTTCCATGATTACCCATAGTATGAAGGTTAGTTGATAAAAAATTCAGCCTTCCTCGGTGTTAGGGGGCCGAGAAAATCGGTAAAAGTGTTGACTCCATAGGTGTCCACTGTCCATAACCGCTGCCACAGGCAGCATATTGGGGGAGAGAGGATCTAAATGGACTTTGGGGGATTGGAGGACCATGCTGCCTCCCCACGTAGTCAAATTTCCTCTGGTGCACCCGCGGACGTTGCATACCAGACGTTGCATGCTTTTCCTCAAGACCGGACTTGTTTTGTGAGCATTGGTTCTAGAGAACGGGAAGGCTGGGGTAAAAATGCAACATAGGGGGCTAACAAGAAAGCTTGGACATTGCGTGCAACATGTGTTTGTGTATTTTTCTCTTGAAACTTGTCCGCAGGCCAGGCTTGAAGGTAAGGACGGACAACAGCTACAAAATCTCAACGGTGCACGTCTGGTTGGTAAATGTACTGGTAAATCATACTCAGGAGTTGCAGAAATGGGATTCAATGCACCACCACTCCGTTACTTTGAATCCCCACTCCGTGTGATGATTAGAAAATCCACAGCTGAGCGCGCTCTCTCCATGTGTCTTCGAACTCATATCCAACCATTGTGGTGCTGCAGAACGAAGCAGGATTCTCTCATAAGCACAATTTCATAAAATTGAGGTGATAACTCCCTTATTTGGTGCACTATTTAAACAGAAAGGCCAATGGTCAGTCCCATGTTTACAGACAAAGATGTACGAAGCTATGCGCGATCCACGCGCAATCCACAGTACTGCAAACGACATCCCTTCCACTGCCGCATCTCCTCAGTATGATTTACCGGTACATTGACCAACCAGAGCTGAACGGTTGAGGTTTTGGAGCTGGTTGTCCGTTCTTACCTTCAAGCCTGGTCTGCGGACAAGTTTCAAGAGAAAAATAAACGAACACATGTTGCATGCAATGTCCAAGCTTTCTTCTTAGCCCCCTATGTTGCATTTTTACCCCAGCCTTCCCGTTCTCTACAACCAATGCTCACAAAAAAGTCCGGTCTTGAGGAAAAGCATGCAACGTCTGGTATGCAGCGTCCGCGGGGGCACCAGATGAAATTTGACTACGTGGGGAGGCAGCATGGTCCTCCAATCCCCAAAAGTCCATTTCGATCCCCTCTCCCTCAATATCATGGCCTGTGGCGGCAGTTATGAACACCTATGGAGTCAACACTTTTTGCCGATTTTCTCGGCCCCCTAACATCGAGGAAGGCTGAATTTTTTATCAACTAACCTTCATACTATAAGTAATCATGGAAATAAATTTGGCTTTAATATCTCTTTATCTTCCTGGTGCGCTATTTTTTATGGCAATGAGTGTACAAAGGGTGTTAGAACTATGATAGGGTAGTTGAGCGTAACTTATTAGACAAGCATAATTTTTGACCTAATAAGGTAGGTCAGCATTGAAAATAGTGATTTCCTGAAGACCATTCAAAAAACATAACATAATTAAGTGAAAAATTCATTGCATAAGGTACAGCAGTATCATACTTCTTTCACCATAATTTTAATTGAGATTGGAACACTTGTCAAACTGTGAGATGATTTAAAAAAAATTAAATATCAAGAGTTCATAAAAGAAGGGAGTCCAATTTGTCTGATGGTATTCCAATGATCAATTCAGGATTTCCTTCAGTGCAAGAACAGATGGAAGTCACTAAGAAAGGTCAAGATGAAAAGGTAAATGTGATCAAATGTAGATGATCCTTTCTAGATATTTTCATGGAGCTTCATTCTTTCGCTGAACTTTTACCGTTGTTGTCTTGTCCACATGAAAAGGAATAATGTCAGAGCTTCCGAAGAGGTTGGGCTTCTAATCTGTGTTTTTAAGGGGATGGGTAATTGATCTTTCAGTATTTATCGGAACTCATCCCGTAATTTGACAAATATTACAATTTGTTCAAATTGATAAAAAATAATCAAACATACTTCTGTAATTTATGCAATGAATCGGTTTACTAAATAGCTTTGTTTAGGTAAACAAGTCTTAGCACTTTTAACGGCGTACTTCTCCCCCATCCCTCATATGCTTATCTAGGTCCCATCTAACCAACCTCTGTTAACACAAAAATGTGGAATTTAAATCCAACTGGTTGAAGTTAGTGTTAAAGCACTTTACATAGCTCATACAGATATATAAGTGAGAAAGACAGCACATACCAGTTGTTTTTTTAGAGTGCTACTAACACTCATCCTTGAAGCAAAATCCTCGAATCCTTCAGGTGCTATGGAAGGATTTTAAAAAGTTCTTCCCCACTTGGAGCTTCTGAGATTCTATAGCAGCCAGCAAACTGTTTACCTTTCCCTCCAGTCTCAGAATGGCTACATTTGTGTCTTTCTGCTGCAGCAGAAGTGCCTCTTGATTTGACTTTAAAGTTTTAATTTCATCCATTATATAAAAGTAAAACGCATGCTTTAGTATTCAATTTTCAGTAATTTTAATTAAACTTTAATTTTCTGTAAAAAAAGTAAACTAATTTTTTTTCATTAACCAATTTTTGAAAATAAAAGAAAATCCAACTTTTGGATCTTATATCTTACATAACTCTATTTCTATTTTACCGAGGAAAAAAATGTACAACCCCTCCTTTAACAGGAATTTTACAAGGTTTAATTTGATATACTGTTCAATTTTATTTAGAAAGAAAAGAATTGAAGGAAGAAAAATCACAGACTACACAGAAAGTAGACTAGCATGGGATGGTGGCGTCTCCTAAAAGCGTACAAGCAAGTTCAAGTTGATTATATTAAACGTTTGAACTTCCTTTAAGCCAATTTTAAATCCCAACAAATGTTAATTAGGTTTAAAATTCACCTGTGATTGCTAAACTTTGTTATCTTTTGTATCCACGAGCACAAAAAATAAAATTCAAACGGGAATACACTAACTAGATAATATATAAATTACAACTGAAAAACGCACTTGGAATAAGATGAGCAGTTGAGCACTAACACTAATATAAAACGAGCTATTGATTGTTATAATTATAAATAATAATTTCAATTTGTTTAGTCATTTTCAGCTATTAAAGCCCGAAATTTTTGAAAAAAAAATGAGAAATCTTAACCCATGTCTAGCGCCGACGAGCACCCAACCTGAGTTGGAATTGGAAGACTATTCCTATTGGACTAATTGGACTTTTCCTATTAAACACCAAACAGGGGTCTCCAAATTAGTTCTCATCAGTTTTAATGTTGTATACTTATCTGTTTCCCAAAATTTAAGTCAGAAGTAGGTGAAACCAATTCCCAAACAAATCGACCTTTTTTTCTTTGAATATCTTCATTGCTTTTAAACAATGACAATCAGAGCCTGGATCAGACAATCAGACAGGATGCGGCCCGCGAGGCCTTCTCATCATGCCCGCGGATACATTTATATCTACGAAATAAATTACGGATACTATGTGTTGTTCTCAAATCAAAGATCCAAGAACTCCAACCCCCAGAAATTCGAACAAAGGGTACCAAAATGAGTTCAAACCACCTAGGTTCAAATTAACAAAAAATTTCTTGGGGAGGACCCTCAGACTCCCGCCCCCTTATTGCACTTTGAACTCAATTAATCACAGCAATTTTTATATTATGTTCGTCAAATTGAGAATTCTACCTTTATCTAGTAACCGGTAGGCCAGTGAGGCTCAAAAAAGAAAAATAGTATTACCTGTAAGAACGGTTTAAGGTCTTGTTAAATCCGGTTGAAGAACAGGCAAAGGTGTCCGTCCATCGGCTTTGATAGCGTACAACTCTTTAATACGATCCGAGTGTCACAGAACCAACTGAGCTTCTTTCGCGACAACTACTAATTTCATAAGTTCTTGGATCCCTCAGCAAGCGAAGTTCTTTCGTGACTAATTCCTGCTGTGATAAATAACGCTGAAGTCTCTAACAAGGAAACGTTCTCAGGCTGAACCCAGAGAAATGAATTAAAATTTTACAGGGTTTAGTAGGTGATAAGAAAACACTTACTGTGAAAAAATTAGTTGCTGAATTTCCTTACAAGAGGAGTAATTTAATTTTGAAAATCATCATTTTCAACGTCAAGTGCAATCTTACTTAGGCGAAAAATGCAGTGAAGGTGCCAAACGGCATAAAGTAACTGGCCGCGTTTTCTCTAAAGTAATTGAAATTGGCCAATCAAAAAAGGTTCATAAAATATAATATATTATACAGAAGCTCCTTATTATATAGCTTTTAATTATTAAGACAACAAAATGCACTTTTAAGGGATTTGTAATCCCATAAGTGTATTGTAAAAAATTTTGTGTTCTTTTTTCTTTCTTTTTGAGATGTATATTATTTTTGATGTTAATAAATTTATTATTAAATATTAATGTCTACAGATACCAAATTTAGAAGGGCAGAATATATTATGACATGAGCGTCTTTAGGAGGGGGCTGGGGGAGCAATAACCTTATTCCCTTTAAGGTTTCCACTGTTATATGAAAAAGAGCTGAGAAGACAAAACGCTACTTTTGAGGGTCAAATTTTTTAAAAAATTTCAGGGGAGAACCTTTAAAGCCCCCTCTTAAATTTTGCCGCCTGTTATACAGTCTTTTTCTCATGAAAATTCTGCCCCTTACCAGAAGCTGTTCCCCAAAGAGTTTGAAAGTGAGATAAAACAAGGGGACAATGAGGTATCCCACGTTTTGAGATTAAATTTTATTTAAATAGTAGATAAAAAACCATGAAGAATGACGTTTACATCAAGTATTTCCGTAGCCTAGTTTATGAGATATAGATTTTTGAAATTTCGTTTTTTGTTTGGGCGCGAAAACACTTTCGAATCACAAATCATGCGATGTGATGTCACATCCAATAGAAGCCCGTTTTCTGATCACGTGAAAACAGAAAACACAATGGTTTTCATGCGCTGTGACGTCACATCCAATAGAAGCCCGTTTTCTGATAACGTGACTTTTCTGACGTTTTGGCAAAAATAAAATTGAATTTTAAATTATTTAAATCACATTTTTGAACTTAAAAATCAGATATTTGGGTGTTTTAGACCATAATGTATCGAAAAAGTATTAAATCAAGCAAATCCCTCACTCATGCAAATACCTCATTTCCGAACATTTTTCTTTAGCAGAAGAACGGCTAAGTCTAAAAAAAAGGTGATAAAGGTCTCTAAAAACTTAAAAACCTCAATCCCCTAGGCTTTCCCCATTTCTTTTGGTCCTAATCAGGATTGGCTGGATTGGACCCAATTGGGTTGGACCCAATGGGTTTTTTCAAAAAAACCCATGTGAAAAAACCCACATTTTGAACCCATTTTTGGGTTTTTCAAGAAAAATCAAGATTTTGGCAGTTCCTTCAAAACTTAATGTTTTTTTACAAAGTTTAGGATATTTTTAAAATTTTAATTGGTTTTTTCAAAATTTAAACTAGGTTTTGAAAATTAAATGGTGTTTTTTCAATTTCAGGGATTTTTTTTAAGTTACATAGGTTCTTTCATTATTCAGTGGGTTTTTTTCATTATTGAATGGTTTTTTTTCAAAATTTAGGATGTTTAAAGTTCAAACTAGATATAAAAAATAAAGAAGATTTTTTTAAATTTCAATGGGTTTTTTCAAAGTTGAATGGATTTCTTTCAATACTGAATTTTTACAGTTTTTTCAAAGTTTAGGATATTTTTTAAATTTTAGTGGGTTTTTCAAAATTTAAACCAGGTTTCAGTAAATAAGGGGTGTTTTTAGAATTTCAGTGGTTTTTTTTCAAAGTAAAAAAGCTTTGAAAAAACCCACTTAACTGTGGAAAAAGTGACATTATTTTGACAGAACACATTTAACATAGAAAGAACTCACCCACTTACTTAATAGGAGAAAACCACTTAATTTTGAAAAAACCCACACTTTTTCCGAATAAAAAACAGTTTTATATGGGTTTTTTCAGGGTTTTATTGAAAAATCCCGAAAAACCCAACCCACTTGGGTTTTTGCCCCCCCTGGGTTGGAAAAAACCCGGGTTTTTGCCAACCCTGGTCTGGTCCTAATAGATAGTGTATGAAGTTTTAGCCCCTTAAGTTAGTTTTAGCATTTACCTATAGACATTGGCGCAGCCAGAAAAAATTTCGGAGATATTGGAATTTCGGGAGGGAATATAAGGTAAATTTTTATTCTTTTTTCTATAATATCCCCGAATGCCCCCTCTGGCTACGCCCCTGCCCAACCATTAGACTTAAAATTTGATTGGTTGGTTTAGGTTTTAATGGCTTAAAATTTGAAAAATTGCCTGTGATCAGAAACCTTCACCCCCTCCTCCCGTGTGAATAATGGACTCTATGCATGTACGAGTAAAAGATCTAAGGCAAGGGATGATCGAACCTAATTGTTCTCAGGGTTTTAATGTTTAATGATACTATTTTACTCTTTGCTGTAGTTAATAATCATTATAAAATATCATTACAAACATTATTTTTACATTTTATTTTCCGATTTTTAAATTCAAAGTAATCCTATAACTAGGACGGACCATTGGCGTTGCCGGCCCCTGAAAATTAGAGGGGGGACGACCCAAAGATTTGGGATTCCTCCACAGAGGGATTTTACAAAAACATGATTATCCACCCTTAAAATAAATATTTTATTTCGATTAAGCTCCGCCCAGTGATTTTAAGGTGGCTTTGTGAAACAGATAATAAACTTTAACTTCAATTTTTTTTCTAAATTTTTGTAACTTTCAACTAAGATGAGGGGGGGATTTTTCCAGAATTTTTTTTGAAATTTGACCTTTTAAAACAGGGTCAAACTCATTATTAGTGTCCCATATGATTAGACAATTTCAAAATCAAATTTCTATGCTTCAATCATTGCCCGAAACAATTTTTTTGCTGAAATAATGTCCCCCAAACTCAGCACTGGCGGTTTCAACCTATTCAAATGAAAAAGGGTTCTAAATCATGGGGAGTCTGTCCCCCTCCTCTTATATGCGCATCTTATGTTAGGGTCCATCTTTTATGATAAAAGGTTGGAAAAACACAATCAGAAAAATTTCGGTCTTTCTTCAAAAGTTAAAAATAAAGTTTTTCTAAACAATGTTCCTAATTATTGGAGGGGAGTGTCCCCCCCCGGCGGCAACGCCCATGACTAGGACTATATCGACGGTTCTGCGTCGTTAAAAAAGAAACAGTCCTCGGCGTCCGATGTTAACTTACAAAAAAAATCTGAGTATCATCCTAAAAAAACATCTAAATGCCGATGTTTTTCATAAAAATCGAGACTGCAAGCAATTTAACGCCAAGGAAAATAAGCACGATTCTGCTCAATCCTGCTACCTGATTTTTCATGAACCTCAAGATAAATCACCTATTTTTAAAAATAAATTGGTAAAAACCGCTAATTTATTTTACCTCGATATAATTTTACCCCAACCTACCCTACCTTTTTAAGCCAGAGAAACTAATTTCCCACCCATACTATGAGATTTTTGAAGGAAACAATCAATGAAGAGTATTGGATGCTTTTATATAATTTTTTTTTGCCGAACGGATATTTTGGCCTTAGTAGATCCGTATCCAAAGGGGGTTAAGGGTTAAATGTGCGTATAAGTTTTACTTCCGTCCAGGGAAATTAATACCGACATCGCCTTAAATGAAATCTTTTTATAGATTTAAAATGAAACAATCATTTTGTTTTTCAAAGCCTATGTTTTTGTTTTATTGTATTATCAATATTGATTTCATAGCAAGTTTCTGTTTAAATTATGGATTCCCAAAACACAGATACTTAATATATAAACATTTATATTTTGATAAGGTAGGAATATTTGAAAACTCTTCAAACTACAGTCAAGTAATGCTACAGAGCAATTTGGAATAGCATGTATCAGTAAAATTAAATCCTCTGCCGAAGTGTCTATTTGGACGGCCCAAACGGCCCGTGGCGCATGCGCTGTAGGTCTTGTGGTTACGTAGCAGTCTTGGCGCTTAGTAATAGAACCAATGGAACGCCGGGCCGTGGAAATTAGAGTAGAGTTTAGTTGAAAAAAGGCCGTCTAAATAGACAGTGCCATCATCTGCTAATCATGATTAATTATTAAAATTAACTAAATTTGCATGAAAATTAAAATAGACTCGTTATTGTCTTAATCTCAGATCGATTTTAATTTTCATGCAAAAATTGGGCATGATTTTAAAAAAATATTTTATCATTTATAAATCAACTCTAGTAAGTTATTGTCTTCATCTCAGATCGATTTTAATTTTCATGCAAAAATTAGGCATGATTTTTAAAAATATTTTATCATTTATGATAACTATCATTTTTCCCAAACTAATTTGGTAAGTAGTTATAAACAGAATGATAAAAATCTTAGTAATTTAAAGTACAAATTATTCATTTACCTTTTCAGAATGAGCATCTATCTCACCAGTGAGGGTGATGAACTGCTTCCATTAATTAATGCATTAAACAGATTAGAGTGTGATGTTGAGAAATACTAAATTGTTACAAAATTTGGAAATTGTATCAATGCACTTTCAATTATTTCAAGAAGGTACAGAACTGTGAAAAAAATTCAATTTAATAAATTAAGTGATGTATAAAAAGAGGTTTAGATCAAATGAATTTTAAAAGTCAGCAACCCAGGTTCAAGGGCTTACTTGTCAAAACTAACAGGTTGTTTCGGTTAACAAAATTCAAGCTATACACTTTATTTTGCAGGCTAAGTGAAACTTTAATGTTATGACTACTAGAGTGGTTGGTGTGGTAGTGTTTCGTTTTCATAGTGCAAACCTATGAACTTTTTACATTTTTCTAACTGCAAAACACTTTCTGTTATGTCTTTTACATAGTTTTATTGGACTGTTGGAAGACTCATGCTATTCACCAGTGCCTCAAGATCAAGAAGTGAAACAAAATTAACAATTTTCATGATTGGTAAACACCTTGTAATGGAATTAGACTGGAAAATTTTTCAGCTAAGTATTACAGAAAACAAGCACAAGTGAAGGTTTTGAACAGAAAAATCTTGAGGTATCCATTTCTTAATTCATTGCAGAGCAATTGTTCAGTTGGATAAAAATTGTTTCAACCATGCCAAATGGGATATTTTTACCAAAACCCACAACCTCAGGATAATACCACTTAGGATTTTCAATCCTCAGATTTGAGAAAATGGTTATAAACTAAAAAGAAATAATATAGCAGGTTTAAAAACTAAGAAAATGTTTTGTGCAATTCATTAAAACAAGATTTTTTGTAAGGTTTACTTTTAAAAGTATAATCACAAATAATAAGACATTAAGATTGTGAGCCCAATCTCTATCCCATTGAAATTAATTTATAAGCTTGAGTAAGAAAACACAAAAAGCCTGAAAAAAGAAAACTGATCCTATGTAACTTCAAATGCATTTATTTTCAATGTATTTACACTTTCTTAAAATAAAGTATATCAAAACCAAATGATCAACTTTTGTTGCAATATGTGAGATAATTATGACAGTAAGATAATATGATAAACACAGGGTGTTTCAAAAAAAGGTGTCACAATAATCAATTTCTTAAAATATTCCCCCCATACCCAAACTTCCAATTGCAAACTTTCATTAAATGAGTTGATAAATTGGATGAGACTAGTTTCAACTCCATGGGACACAGAAAATAACTTTATCATGGTTCCCACTCTTTGAAAACATTGAAAATCAAGGACCTTTTTTGCAGACATTTCAAAATTAGTCGTATTTGAAGTTGCTCTTCACTGTCAGTTTCTAAAACTGGCCACAAGTTATGTTCATAAGAGTAGTTTTAAAGAAAATTTCTAGAAAAAAACAAAGAAAGATCTGAAAAAAATTATGTTCGATTAGTGGCCGAGTGAAAATTCAAGGACCTAAGTCATTTTTCCAGGACCTAGAACGTTTTTCAAGGACTTTCAAGTACCTAAATTTAGCCTTAAAAAATTCAAGGACTTTTAAGGACCGTGGGAACCCTGTTTATACACGGCACCATAGAAAAAACTCCAATTAGAAATTTTGTTGTCATTCATCCATTATTAAAATAAAAAAAATTTCCTTTTTCGATATCTTCAAAATTCAGGGATATTAAAAGCTAAAATTCATGACTTGCATAACTTTTCAACACCCTTTTTGGAGAACAAAAAAGGATTCTTCCACAAATTTAAGTTGAACCTGTTATTATGCGATGATAGGAATAGCTTCAAAAATGTTTAAACATTCATATCTCAGTGAGTTTTGAAGGTATTGAAATGAAATTATTTGTATCTTATTAAGGGATGAATGACGAAAATTTTTCTAATTGGGGTTTTTAATCTACGGGAACCTTAAAAAAAGTTATTTTCTACCGAAAAAATAGACCCCCATGGAGTTGAAACTAGCCTCATCTAATTTGTTCATTTAATGAAAATATTTTAGGAAATAGCCTATTGTTACCACACCTTTTTTGAAACACCCTGTATTGTAATAAGGGGAAGATTTACATATGAATCCCTATGTAAATGTTATCCATTTGTAACATAATATGGATATAACTCATTATTCTAAGAGTGATGAAGGATTAACAGTTTGAAGAAAGGATGATACTGCAAATCTAGAAGAGAAAACACTTATTAAAAATAATTCAAAAAAATAAAGTAATTAAGTAACATATAAAATAAAAAAACATCAACCTGCCTGCAATTTTACTAAGACAATGCCTCCTATTTTTGGAGTCGAGAAATGAAGAAGCCATATGGTATAAGTAATGGAAAATATTCCTGATATCAATAGGAAATGAAGACCAGAAATCATAAGAATAATGTTGAAAACAGTTGATTTCTATGACACTAGGCTGATATGACTGGGCTAGCTAGAATATTTGGTGGTTTTGATACACAAACATCACTTGATACTGAAGCAAACCTGCATTAAAATAAATTTTAAGAACTAAGTTTTGTCTTTGATTATATGAAAATGACTATATAATTCAGATGAATCAAATTACCCAACTCTAGGAAGATAAATGGTAAAGAGTATTTAATAAACAAGCAGTACAAACTGGAAAACGGGTTTACATTAGAGTTAAAAAGATATTTATTTAATAAAAAAAATGTGGTTCTGAAATTTAAAAATTTAAAAAAAGTATGTTCCATGTGAATCAAAATTTTGAAACTAAATGCAATACATTAAAACCAAATAATTTGGTAATTAATCTAATACATACTTGCCAACTTTTGAAAACTTACATCCGTAAAACTTTTTGCGTAACATTAAAAAACTACAACTTGAAGGTTTCCACGTTAACAAGCCTGAAAAACATCAATGCGAATTGTTTTTTCCGCATTGCCAATGGAACATGAGATGAAGCAAACTTAACGAGAGAGCGAGCATCAAAACTCACCGGCAAATTCAAAAAAAGCCAAATTTCTCTCAATAAAAGGGCTAAAATTGAGAAAATCGTACGGACAGGGATTAGTAGAGAAATCTAGTTCTGAAGTAAAAAGATGCAATTAAAGAAAATTGTTTATGTCGCAGTGTTTTGCGTTTTCATGGATAGAGTGGACAAAAACGCATAATTCATAAATTTCATAAATATTACGGACAATCCATAAAAGTTGGCAAGTATGCTAATATTGTCAGATTATTAGTTCTAAGAAACCATGAAGCTCATTGCACACATGAACAATAGGGTGTTCATTAGCTGATTTTAAAAAAATTTAGCCAAACTTGTGACACCCACTATTTTTTCCATTTGCTACCCTAAGAATGTGTGCAACATCTCTATTATTCCCTAGTTTCTTATTATTAAGTAACAGAAAATTCTACTAAATTTCATTAAAAAAATGAATAAAAAGTAAATATGTCAAAATTTGCTAAGTTAAGGCTCTTTGAGGCACATTTAACTTTCCACACATTCTTAGGTAGCAAAAGGGGAAAAAATGTAAAGGCAAAAAGTTTCCTCAACCTTTGATTTTAAGGGGTAACCTTATAAATGTACACACAGTAAAAAAATTCATATAATGCCCTTTTAAATATTTAATATTAATTAAACTAAAAACTACACAGCTCAGCACATAGGAACAAAATTGCTTGACAACACAATGAAATGACTTTTAAAGATGAGTCAAGAATATTCTTCAAAAACAAAATCATTGACTTTACTAGGGCCTGCACAACATTAAGAGGGGCTACATTACAAGGGCCATACTATGGAAGGGGTGCAGAAAATGTTTTAAAAGTCCTATATTTTCCCAGAACACAATTTAAATTTCGTTCGAAATTTCCCCAAAATGTCTCCATACTTCAATCAAAATTTCCCCCAAAATGTCCCAGAATTTTAATTCCACTTAATGTGTTACTACTAAAGTACAGATACAGGGTTCATACAATTTTTCACAAATCAAAATCAAGGAGTATTCAAGTAGTTTTCAAGGAGTGTTTTTAAAAATTTCAAGGAGTATTTGAGAGAAAATTTTTAACACAGCTTAAAACGCACGCTTTGCCAATTGCATTCCAGAATCAAGTTTTAAACCACTTTCACGAGATTTTTCTGCGGTAACCCATTATTTTTCTCGAAAATAATGCGGATTGAAACTATTTTTATAGACAAGATAAATTTATTAAAAAATTTGATGATGAAAATCAAGCAGTTTTTAAGGAGTACAGCCTAAACTCAAGGAGTTTCCATAGTGCTTTGAAAATGAAAATCATTTTCAAGGAGCATATGAACCCTGCAGATAGTTTTTATCATAAAATAGTTTTCTTAATCACTGAATTGTAAGATTCAATAATTACCATAAGTTTAAAATTTATGGACTCAATTCCTACTTATAAACCTGTCACATTAGCTCACAACAAAAATGTCTAGTAATATGAATGAAATGTCTTAAAACATGAATTATGAACAGTTTTTCTCAAATTTAAGCTTAAACTCTCCTTTTTATTATTTGTCTACAGTCGCTTAGCGGAGAAACACCAGTTTCTCAGCATTGTGGAAGGCAGAGAAAACCGGTTTTCGTCCACCTTCCGACGGTAGACAAATAATACTCATTTCTTAGCGTAGATTTGTAGTTTTCCGCTATACATCCGTAATTCTGTAGAATTTAGAGAATATGATACTACCAACAGCCAAAATATTTGTTACTAATAACAACTTGGATTTGTAAAGTTTTTTTTCTTTATAAACTTGGGCGAAAATTCCATTGTTGGGCTTTCTACACTGTTTAAAAAATTAAAAAATAATTTATTTTAATTGGTTTTAAATTTTGAATCATTCACAAGTTGATGTAGAATCCAAGGATTGTGGGCCACATCAGGCTTCGCCTGACTTAACCTGGTTTAAATTAAAATAAATTTTCAGAATGAAACAAGTATAAATTCATTTTAGGCTTACATAAAATGAAATTTATCTCTTTGATTTGGTTGAACGAATAGGTTTTTCAGGAGGACTCCATCTTATTTCACTGGGGTCAACTGTTATTTTGGGTTTTCTGCAGCTATCACTGCTGAAATGTTCTTGAATACTTTTAGCACTAACAGACACCAGATGCTGTCCTCGCCAATATTTCACAAGGTTTAACGACTGCAAAGTGGTTACTATATCGCATTCCATTATTTTGGTCCTGGAACTGAAGAAAATTCGTTAAGGTAATATTTAAAACAGATTCACAAGATTGTAAAGTCGGAATATAAAAATTGTTTAACTCACCTTAAATATTTTATGGAAGCATTTGGTTTATCATTCAAGATTTTGAGCAGCTCATAGCTCCAATAACTTCTATAACTAAGTAAACCTAGATCAGACAAGGGTCTTTCTGGAGTACCAACTATGCCCTCTAGTTTGGACAGTTCATAACCTTTTAATGAAATATATTGGTATTTTACAATTATATAATAATTATCAGATTTACAACACAGTAAGACAATGCATAATTTTCTTAAAAAATGAGCAACAGTTCAGGACTCGTAACTTGCAGTGAACCTATTAAGTATTATTAAATCTTTATACAAATTAGTTTAGCAACATTTGAACAAAAATAACTTGGGTACAAGAAATAAGTAAAAAATTAAAAAAATCCTGGGGTGCTTGATGCACCCTTATTGTGCACTTGATAATTTTAACATCTTTGTCGGCTCAAGCATTCCAAATAACATCTATTAATTAACTCCATATTATCAACTGTATACTTACTGAATGATATGAGAAATTTGCCAAATCCCCGCCTTTGGTATGGTGGCAGAGTCAAAATGCATGCAACATTGTTGTGTTCTGCAGATTCCTTCTCCTTAGAGAAATAGCCAACTAAATGTGCACCTTGTTTGTCACATTCCGTGAGGACGTAGAAGTTAAAGGATTCCACATCAAAGTACAAGGTTTTGTGATCCAAAAACAACTTTGACAGAAGACACAAGTTTTGACAGTACAACTGAAAATAAAAATATTTGTTGTGTGTAGATCACAATTTAAAATAGCGTTTTCCAAGCAAAAACATTGTTAGAGACCCAGTTCAAAAGCTTAAGATAGACACATTAATATGAAGACAGAAAACACCTAGATAAAGGAGGAGGATTGGTAGCTACAAGTGTATTATTGACTCCCTAACCTTCAAGGAGCTTAATCAATTATTAAAACTATTTTGGAAAAATAAATAAATGTAATAATAATAAATGTAGTTAAAGAAATGCTACCTTGTGATCTTTTCCATCCACTTCAAAAACAGATAATACACCTTTCCTATAAATTTCCTTGCCTGGTGGTTTTCTTTTCTTGCAAACATTCTATTGAGAAAAAAGAAATAATTTTAAAATGCTTTGAATAAGTCCATACTTTTGGTTCAATAATTTTTCATTTAGTATAAATTGAATACCAAAAAGATTTTACTATAGGTATTTAAAAAATATTTCCAAAAGCAGAAATTTAATAATTTTAGATTCTTTTTAATTCTAAAATCAATTTGAGTATTCCTTGTGTCATAATAAAAACAATCTTTGAATCATCAATTAAAATTGAAGAGCACTTACCAAGTGTAACCTGTAGGTACTTTCATAGCACATATACTTTAAGCAGTATCCACAAATGTAAAGCTTTTGTTTCATACCATATTCGTCTGGGTAAGGTGAAAAATACCAGACAGCAATTTCAAAATAGTCGAAAACTATTTTGTCAATATATTTTACTTTGGTACAGGCTTCATGTTCCTTTTCCAAAGCAGCTGTTGCAGGGTCCATCTCAGCATATGACTAATAATGAAACAAATTTAAAAATAAACATAAAATTCAAACATTAATAAAAAAAGTATCAGCATTAAACAATTTTCAAGTAAAATAACAAAGGTTTTTACTATGACATTGCACAGAATACTAAAATAACGTTACATTTTGCAGGGTTCCCATTCAATTTCAAAAACAAATTCCCTGACTTTTCCAGGTCAATTTTTAAGATTTTTCAGTAAAAAAACCAGGAATTCACAGCTTTGGAACTTCTTGCATTTTTGAACACATAATTTTCAATAAATTGACTATTTTTTCACTTACTAGAGCTAAAATTGACATGCAAACATTAAACATTTTTATTTTCCAGGTTTTTGGCAAAAATTAGCAATTTTCACAGACTATATAGGTAAAATTGAAATTCCCTGACTTTTCCCTGACCCGTGGGAACCCTGATTTTGCTAATATTATAATTTTCCCGTAAGATCAGCAATCCTTGTAAAAATTAATGATACCAGAAGTTAAACCTCATGAAAGGATGAAACTACAAATTAAGTGGAAAGGCTTATATCACAATATTAAATGTATTAGAAACAATTTAATTAAAATAATATTTATATTTCTTACTCTTGGTATGTGATTAATTTCATCATGTCTTCTCTTAAAATTCCTTGTAACTTTGCGATTGGAAGGAATGTTAGAATCTCTTTCTCTGAGGGCTCCTTTTTTGGTTGGAGAGAAATTAAATCTATCTCCGTTGACCCATTCATCCATTCTACGATTACCTAAAAGTTTTATTTTAACATTGAAAATCACAACATATTATAAAGATCTACAATCCAAGAAAAATTTTATAAATTCTGAAAGAGAATAGCCTTTAGCATATGTCCTAGACCAGTGTTGTAAATTAATGTGCATGCATACCTACTGCACCACACAAATAAAATCAAGAGGTGTGTAACTCAATAATATACTAGAGCTGGGAATGAAACTAGTTCTAAAGGCCAAACTAAGATTTTTTTCACCACTAGATCAAGCATTTATGAGGGAATGTATTTGAATTTGAAACACATTTTTATTAACAATTTATTTGCCAGTAAGAGTGAAAAAACCTAGATGTAGGGGAGACTCGGACAAAACCGGGTAGGTGGACAAAACGGGGAATTGAGCTTTATTCTTTGATTACTGGTGATATTTGGCGGAATCGGCTAGAACTACTTCCTAGGCAGGCGCCCTGATAACGTCAAGTGGAAAGAAAGTATATTTACAAACCCGTCTAGCTGAGGGAAGAAATTTAAAATTTCACAACAAAATCTTAAAACGAAAGCGTCTGACACATTTGTCTACCGATCCTAAATACCTACAGATTCAGTTTAGGTGAGTGTAGCGTATGGATGCCTCATTATTTACTTGTTATTTTATGGTTTTTATTCTTACCTTGGAGTTGTTTGATCAACGCTAGAATAAAATTTCTTCAAAATGGCTTGTTCGGACAAAACCGGGATGCAAAGGCTTTTACGGACAATCCAAATCTAAAGAAATTTGGATCCAGTACCGACAATGCAAGGGGTGGGCACATGAAGCCTGCAGCAATGTGGATAAAAAAAGACCAAAATTTCATCTGCGATTTTGTTCTTAAAAAAGTTCCATTAAGTCCCTTTGGGGTAAAAGCAAAGTCTTTAAGGGTACATTTTAAATTAATATTATTTTATGAAAATTTTATATCGATTCAAAGTTTAGAATGCCATTCCCAGCTATTTTTCTTTTAATAAATAATGTTTTTTCGAACTTACTATCTGATTTTGATTCTTCTCCATCGTTCCCGGTTTTGTCCGAATAGGTCGGATAAAACCGGGACCTTTTACTCATCTGAAAAGTTTGCTTTTATGATCTATATTGCTATTGGTTATGGTGTATTTGCTATTTTTCTTCTTCATAAGGATTCAGTTTATCGTTTTAGCACCAGTATTGACTGTTTTGATCACACATAAAGTGAATATTCAACAAATAAAGTTTGGGTCCCGGTTTTGTCCGAGTCTCCCCTATAGGATTAAACCTTTCTCAAATATATTTTTTTGGTCATCCAATTACTTGCATCTTACTTTTTCAATCCCATTCTTATTAATTCCCCTCATTGTAAGTCTTAAGTAATTGCTTGCCAATGACAAAGAAATTTCATGCCATGCATTAGATCAACATTCTGTTCCTTATAAAAATGAGTGAAAAAAATTACATAGCCCCTACTACGTAGAAGAGAAAAGGGACAAGATAGTGGGTCCCTAAATTTGCTCATTAATCTCATTTTGATTACTTAGATATACACATACTAAAATTTTGGAATTAAAATTGGACATAATTAGAAAAATTAATATAAAAAGGGGGGAAGAAGCAATGCTCATGTAGGGTTGAAATGTTGGTTGGTTTGAATTTCATGGTGCAAAAAAAAGATATGAAGCTAATATGTCAGACCACGGCTAAACTTGATCGCGACCGTAGGTTATACGGCTTATCCACTATCCAAAAGATCAAAAGAGCCGACGCACGGCCGACGGCGCCGGAAGTTTCCAGTTTTTACCGCTTGAGGGGGTACCGCGCGTAGTGGCTCGTTAGGGTTGGTTGGTTTGCTTCGGCTCTTCAAAATACGCAGTACACAGAAAAATCCTAACACAGGTTCCAAAACGATATTTTCAAATTCTGGAAGGATTGGAGGGCGTATTATTTTTTTTTATAATATATAATTATATTATATTTTTTTTTTGTCGTATAATTTTTGTTTTTACGTTCTAAGAACACTTTTAGTCATTTACCTAAGTCATAAAAATACAAATTTATGATTTTTCATGATTGTGATTCATTATCGTGATCATGAAATTTATGACTTTTTTATTCTTCACCATACTACCAACCCTGTGAACTAGTCACGACCCCACAGACGAGCAGGTCACATTCAACCAGGTTCACGATCCATGGAAAAATAATCAACCCGGTTGATGACCAAGTTGCTCGTCTGTGGCTCCTTTTAAGCATATCTTTGAATCGTATGAAATCAACCAACCAATAATTATTTTCCAGTGGAATGCCATGAATGACAGATAGATGGCGCTAACATCGTAGATCCCAGTTTCTTGAACCTACCTTTTCGCGTAATTGCGCAAGCCGTATATAAACACAGTTAATCCAGTCTAGCCGTGGTCAGACACAAGGTCAAAGCAGTTTGAGAACTACTCGTTTATGACAAAAGAATCAAGCTGGACCATAATGTGGCAACAGAAAATAAAGATGAAGAAAACTTTACAAAAAAATTATTTAACTTACTTCCTTCATAATGAACATAGTACTCAAATTTGGCTCTATCTTGACCACTTTTCCTAATGTCAATTATTTCAGCATTATCTGAAAAAAAATATTTGGAAATATGAGTTCCTTGCTTTTTAAAACAGCACAACAATTTTATATTACAATAAAACATACCAATATATGCAGTAATAGAATTTTGAGCTTTCAGAAGAAAAAATTATTAATTCCCTCTATTGGCATGCAATTGTTTTACAAAAAACAGGACACCTTTAATGTTTTAAATAGTGAAAAAGGGCATTTCAGCAAAAAGGTTTAATTAGTATATTTTTCCCATTCTAGGAATAATGCTGAGCTGCCTTCTACTTATTCTAATTGGGTCCAGTTTACACTTCAATCCTAGACACTGCCCCAGATTACTATTGAATCCTATGATAAATTTAGGGTGGCTAGGATTGAAATGGTAAACAGTATTATATTAAATTACTTTGTAGGATATAATGAGAAAATTTTGGGTTCTTACAAATCATACGGTTGACTGTGCCTTATTCAAAAACGGTATCAAATCCCATTGACTTTTCTATTTATGTACCGCTGAATAAGATGGCCACTGAACAGTCGACTGGATAAATACGTAAGTACCCAATTTTGAATATATTTATGATAAATACAAACTATATAACTTGGAAAAGGCATAAAGATGCTTTAAAAAAAATTAAATAAGAGATATACGTAATTTGAACATCATAAAAGGTTGATCTTTTAGAGGTTGGTTGTTTTAAGTTTTATGGTGCAGTTGATTTTTTAGGCGTACGAGGGAAATGGTATTAGCATCCCCCCCTTAAAAACTCCCGAGTCTTTACTAATAATTGTCCATTTTTTAATGCTACACTAATACTTAACAATTGAGGTGTTTGCTGCAACAGCTTTTGGAGTTAGCTCATTGTAGCTGCAAGTGCCTCAATTTTGTTTTTATTTTAATCACCTTTGAAATGTAACTTGAGCTATTTAGCAAGGAAATTTATTTTAAGTTCCAAATGCCAATTTATTTAAGAAGAAAAATTTGATTCATCTAATTTACTGCACAAAATAAATCCACAACTTTTTTTTAAAACAGAAATATCTGAAATCAATTGTATTTAATAAGAACAAATATTGAGATTAAAACTTACGCCAGGTCTCATCACTCCGCAGCACTTCATGGTGTGTTCCTACTGAAAGTGGCCCAGGCTTTAGTTTCTTTGAAGGACTTTCACCGGCATTAATAGGGTTAAGTTCAACAGCTTTAGACTCAGCCTTTTTAATAGCAGTTCTTTTAGTCACAGCTGCAACTTGGTCAGTTTCTTTATCACTTGTACTTTCCCCCACAGTAGTTTTTTCACTTATATAATCAGAACTACTCTCCTCAGTAGCTTTATTCCATGGATTACTAGAAGATTCATTCTGGCTTTTGAAAGCTTTTTGGGGTTCTTGAGAATCACTACTAATTAATACTGATTTTCTAATTTGTTCCCTTTTTTGTACAGTACCTTTTTTTTGCTTCGTAAGCCTCCTCCTTTTTGCGACCCTTGAATTTTGTTTTTTTAAAACCCTTTTATTTTTAACAACCTTTCCTTTGGCAGTAGGGGGATTGTATATGCTTTTATCAAAGGCATTTAGATTCAAAGAATCTTTTTTAGTATTGAGTTGATTGATTTCAGCTGAGGCTGTGTTTTCTTCTATGGGTCCCTCTACATCAATTATTTTAACAGGTTCACAGTTTATTTTAGAATCTTTTTCAAAAATATCTATTCTCTCAATAGGAACACTGCAGGGTTTGATATCAATACAAGAAACACTCTTATTTTGTTCATCGATGTCAATTATACATTCATTTTGTTTCTCAATTTCTATTTTATTATCAGTGACCGGATTAGGTTTTACTTTGCAATAGCTTGCCAAGGGGGCCAGAATTTCTTGAGTTTTCGGTGTGTCAATACTATTGGGAGGAGTTACAACTTCCTTAGAATGCTTATTAAGTTCAAATTCATCTTGAGTTGTCATAAAATTTACCTGTTTTCTTGATTGAGGTTTAGTTTTCTTGGTGAGTTCACTCGTAGTTCGATTACTTAAATTTTCTGTTAAGTCATTCAACTTCTCAAGCGAATTTTGTAGATCACCTACTTCCTGATTTGAGGGTTCATCTGTGTTCTCTATAGATTCATCATTTAGGCAAATGAGTTGGCTTTCCTTGTGATTATCCTCAGTTTTCAATAAAGGTTTAGATTCAATACTTTTATCTTTATTTACAACAATTAAGGATTTTTTATCTTCAGTTTTCAAACTTCCATCTTTATTTATGACAACTCCTTCATCTTTTGTAGTCAAAAAAGGTTCAGATGCACAGCCTGCATCTTCTTTACTTTCGATTGAAGAAGACTCTTGAACTATATCTACAGGTATGTTTTCAACAGAAGCAGCAGTTCCCAATTCCGATCTAATTTTTTTGTTTAAGTCATTATTCATAACAATAGATTGATTTTTAGCTTCAATTCCATCTTCCATTTTTGATGATTGATCTGATGCAAGGTAGGAGTTTCCCTCACTTTTACCTTTATCTTCAGATTCCTCATTTTGACTTTGTATTTTGCAGTAAATTTTACTTTGAGTTGAGTCCTTCAACTCTTCAGGCAAACTTTGTGGATGATTTAGTTCTTGGTTATTGGACTCTGGTATGCATTGTAACGGTTCGTCATTCAAGCCAATGAGTAGACTTTGCTGTTTGCTATCCTTTTCCTCTCTATGTTCATTTTTGCTAATTAAAGAAACATCTATGGATCTCCTAATACTGTCTTTCTCATTAACAGTACTTAAGGTAGATTTCTTTTCAAGATTAATTGGAGGATCTGCTGTTTGAGGAGGTAAAAATTTATATTCTATCGGCTTACGTTTGATTGTAGAAGCATCTTCAAATACTTCTATAGGTGTGTTTACAGTTCCAGGGAGCCTTTCTTTTAGAGATTTATAGATTGGTTTCATTAAAAAGGCAGAACATTCTTCAGAACCAGAATCATTTACTTTCTTTTCAACATTTATTGTATTAGGTGTAGTTTGCAAGTTAGTAAAATCTTGACCAGGTTGATTAATAGCTGTATTTTTTGTAGTACCAGAGATGGGAGCTTTGGCACTTAAAAGAGTTAAATTTCCTTTACTCAGAGGGTCTTTTCCTTCATTTACCACAACATTATCACCAGCAGTTTTACTTTTACCAATAACTTTTTTAATTATTATACTCTTATTTCCAAGAGGCCCAAAATTGTTCAATAAACTATTGCCACCACGAACAACTATTCCTTTTACAACTGAACCATCACTTCGAATAAGTGTACCATTTACTATACGACCATTTATAACATTGAAGTCTTTGCATATTTTTCTCTTCTTGAAAGCACTTGTACTTTCTTCATCTACACTGGCTGTTCGCTTAACTCCAGATACATCAGTACTTTTGGCTTCACATGCTGGATCAGAAATATTTCTACAGTCTTCCTTAGATTCATTTTGAATGGCACTTTCCATGTCATAAGTTGTCAATCTTGAAGTTTAGGGTAAGTTGTGAAACTGGTAAAATTTTTGAGCTTCAAACTTGATTTTAGAGTTTTCTGAAAAAAAAAATGGACAATACCATTTTAAGAATAATATCACAGTAATTACTTTTAGGGATGGTACAAGGGCACATTCCCTTTGAAAGTTTAACCTTACCACAGGGTAAAGTTACTTCAGACAAAAACTTTCTAAAAATAAATCTGATTTCTACAGCAATTAACTGTTTCAAAGTGTAGTTTACGACTAGGAAAAGTATATACTCTTCTTTGATGGTACTAAAATTTTCTTATTTATAGGAAATATACTTTTATATTGTGAAGTGCATTTCCTCAAGAAAATTCAGGTTTAACTCTTACAATATGGTGGGACACATTATGCCCCATCAATAAAGCTTGTAACATCATTGATGTTGTTGTTATGGGAGTGTCAAAATCTAAGAGACTTATAAACGATCCCATAACAAAGTTTCAACAAGGATGTTTCAATTGATGGGCATTATATGTCCCGCCGTATTGAAAGGGTTAAGGGTATCAAAATAAATGGATTCAAAGCAGTTTTAACAAAATTTTATAAAAAAAATATTTTTGGACATTATTTAGCCGATTTTTTAACTCTTCCATCTTATATTTACTTACCCTTCAATGGCTAAATATTAAATTTGACTATCATTGTTAAACTTTAACATACACTTATGGCATTGAATACATAACTGGATTGGATACTTTTAGGTTGGTGGGTGAGGTTTAATGATGCAACCCCATTTTTCAGCCATTCTGCGCCATTTATGGATTTATTTCAAAGTAAAATTACAAAGGACAGACTTCAAATCATTTTCCCTCGGTTAATACAAAACTTGACCTAGAACTCTAAGTTGTAATCAGATAAAAAAAATCTGCACTTGATACATAATTTTTGTAATACGTAATAAAACTAAATTATCAAGAATGACAAAAACCTGACATTTTTTTAAATATTTTAATTTTTCCGGAAATATTTTAAGGGAAACCTACAGCAGTGGTCCCCAACCTTTTTACCACCACGGACCGGTCAACTTTTGATAATTTTACCGCGGCCCGCTGGGAGGGGGCGTTGATTGCTTACATTCTAGATTATTTTGATTGATTAATTTTAATTTAATTGTATTTAAACATACTTTCAAAATAAAATACAGTTACATCAAAAAATAAATATAAAGTGATTCATAATTCATTTCATTCATTAATTTCGAGTTATAAACCCAGGAATTTAAATTCATTTTCAATGAAATGGTCGGCCCGCGGCTCGGTACCATTTGATCCACGGACCGGCACCGGTCCGCGGACCGGGGGTTGGAGACCACTGACCTACAGCACATAATCGAGAATGTTTTGACTAGAGTGGAAGAAACAAAAGATATTAAACATATGTACGCGAGAATTTGAATAGGATGATGGAAGAAAGGAAAAGCTCATATTTTTGTTATGCTAAACAGTTTCATCATTAACGCATTAACGCCCATTGATCTATTTTTAGATCGCTAAACATAGGGTCAGAAATGGTCTTTTAAATAAATTTAAATTTACCCCACAAAAACAAAACTGCTCATATGGCAAGAGAAAGCCTTCCTTAAGAATAATATCATGTGTTTTTTTCGTTTGCAACATTTATTTTGTTACAGTGATGGGCAAAACTTTGTCTTGGGGTTTCATTTTGCAGTTTTTTCATCTTGGTTCATGTTTTACGAGAAAACTATAAAAGTATACCACCAATTGAATCATTTTCAGATTTTATTTTATCTTTATAGATGTAGCTATTAGGATTAGTGATGTAAAATTCTCGGTAATAATCTTTTGGAGAATATTCTTGAGAATATTCTCCAAGAGGAGAATTTTCGAGAATATTCTCCTAGAAGCTACTAAAATAAGTTTTTTTTGGGGAAAAAAATTTTAGAAGGTATACGTTAACTTCAAATCAGGAGAATATTAAAGATTATACAGTGAGAAGCCATCATAAATTTAAAATGTTTTTAAAATCACTAATATTCTTGAGAATATTCTCCTAAAAACTACTAAAATAATTTTTTTTTTAAATTTTTTAGCAGGTATATAATACAGGGATGCAAGTGCCCAAAAGGGGTTTTGGAGCACCTTTGGAGCAGGGAAAAATATCATTTTGGAGCAGTAAAACCAAGTTTTGGAGCAGCAAAATTAAGTTTCAGGGCAGGAAAAATGCCATTTTGGAGAAGTAAAACTGAACTTTTGGAGCAACTTTATTTTAGTGGTCAAAAATAAGATGGAGAAATACAGTATTTACTATTTTACAATTTATTGTACTATATTTACTTTACCTTTTTAGTTCAGAAGCTATTTTATAAGCCTACATTTGACTTTTTGAAATCCTTAAAAATTACATAGGCACTTTTTTAATTCACTAGTTGGTATCTGAATCACACTAGCCAACCTCTCAGAGTCAAAAATCAGGAGAAATTTTTATCCATGTTTAGGCCTTTAGAAACCAGAAAAATTGAGTCCCTAAAATTTTATGGGAAAGATGTATAATTGAAACAAAGGCAAAGGAACGCAATAACATTCCACCCATAATTAGAAAATACGAAAGGATTTATTTATTTTTACAAATTTAATGTCTTTTGACAAATCTTTTTGTATGCACGTTGGGATGCACAACTTTTTTTGGGTGGAGGGGCACTCACATTGTTGTTTGGGACATGGAGGGGCTAAAGAAACAGTAAAAATATTAGACTTAATAGAGTAGGCAGGTGCAGCTTTTTTTATAAAATTTTAAGTAGAATTTGCCTCTTAAGGAACTTAACATAAGCTAAGATGTAAGTAATAGAGTTTGAAGTATGAAGGGGGTTCAAGGGGTTCTCCCCCAGAAAAATGTAGTAAATTTCACAGACAAGACATTGACTAGTTTTGGTCCCTCCTTCATAAAAATTTTTAAAATTTGACCCTATAAAACATGGTTTTAGCTTGTTTTGGACACCTAGTCTGATTTCATTTTTTTATTGGGGGGATGGCAGGTCCCCTTACCAACCCCTTGATATCACATCTGAAACTGAAACAAGTTATAATTTAACAAGAGTTTTGAAAAGGGCTGTATTATTATCGTATCTTACTAAAAAAAAAAGATATTTTAGTAAAAATTTACAACTTAGGAAATTCTTTAAAAATATTAGTAAAAAATACTGACTAAAATCAATAAAACGCAATCTGATAGGTATTTGTATATCTTAGGCTCCTGTGATCACACTAAGTTTCTTCTGCATCGCAATTACGATATGAAAAAAGTCAACTTCAACTAGACGCCGAAAAACGGTCCTTCCGCGAAAAATCGCTATTTTTCGACTTTTCCACAGAATGGGATCCTAAACTCTGGACTTGATGGCTTCTAACCCTAGTAAAGTTGTTTTTCCACATCGCGCTTACAACACAAGAAAAGGCCGAATTCAACTAGCGCCCACGGCCGTCCAAGAAAGAAGTCGGGTGAGGAACGGAACACTCCGCAAGCCAAACGAAACTTCCTCGAAAAATCGCGTGATTTTCGACTTTTTTTCGTTATAAATCGTCATTTTTCTCGGAAATAATATGGGAAGTGAAATAGTCGTAAGATCGCGACTTCTCGCGAAAGTTTCGTTTTCCTCGCGTATTGTCCCGTATCTCCCGCGACTGCTTTCGTGAACGGCCGCGGTCGCCAAGTTGTGGTTGAAGTCGGCTTCTTCTTGCGTAGTTATGCGATGGAGAGAAAACAACTTAACGGTGGTCAGAAGCCAATAATTGGCAAAATTCGTCCGAAATTCCGTTTTTGGCGCAGCCCGGCGCAATTTCGGCCAAAAAAGTGTTTTTTGGAGCAGGTTGGCGCAGGGTACAACGATTGGCGAAATATGCGCAATTGGCGCAGCACTTGCAACCCTGTATAATATTAACTTCAAATCAGAAGAATATTAAAGATTATACAATGAGGACATCATAAATTAAAATAAGTCAAATTTAATTTTAAAACGTTTTTAAAATCACTATTAAATATGAAAGACAACATGTTTGAAAAGTAAATGCAGAGTAACCAAGATGTATTATATTAACTAAAAATTTTCCGACTATTAGTGTTTTTGAAGAAAATTATGTACATAGAAGTAATTTTGTAGAGTCCTAATGAGTATATTCTCATGAAAAAATGAGGAGATGCAATTATACACGAGTGAAAATTTGAAGATCCTTATATTTCAGGGACACACACATAAATTATTGAAATAAATTGTATTGTAATTTTGAGAATATTCTCATGATAGATTTTTCCTCAAATGAAACACTTCAGGAACTTCCCATGAGGAGTTTTGCAGTGGGGGAGTATCAAAATTTTTTTATTTAATACTGTACAACCAATGCCTCAGTTTTGATATTTTTATTTTTAAAGTATGGGAAAAACGTAATTTCGAACTTGGATATTGATCCATTAATTATGCTTTGGCCTTGACCAATTCTGTGCACGTCACAAGAGCCTAACAACTTATAGCTATTTTTACCGAATTTTATTGAGAATATTCTCATGAAGGGGAAAATACACTGCTCACAACAATTAAAGGATATTGGTGGTTTTGGTTCATATTGGCAAGCAAATAAAAAATTTGCAGTGGTTCACGCATTTTTCATAAACTTTGGGCCATTTCAAAGCTAAATCCATGCAGTTATCAAAATAAAAATTTTATTTTTACTTTTTTTTATCAAAATTGGAAAATGCACATTTTGCAATGTTAATGCACGTTAAGCAAAAAAACTGAAAAATCTATCAATACTTAATTGAAACCCCATTTTGCTTGGGGTATGCTTTCTCCTGACTTAAAACAATGTTGTGGGACTGTTTGCCACCAGGTTTGTTTGTTTATTTTTGAGGGGCTGGGGTGTTTTCTCCATTTTTCCCTTTTAGAGCATTTTTCAGCACCTGAGCTGTTTGGGAGATATTGGATGCTCAGAAATTGGTTTCTCAAGCATGTCCTGGACTTGTTCTATTGGATTCATGTCGAAAGAACGTGCTGGTCGATCCTTTTCTAGCGATTTCTTCATCCTGAAGAAAATCATTAACTAAGGTAGCACAATGTTTTCTGCAATTACCATCCCTGGAAGTTAAATTATCACCGATTTCTCCTGCATGAGGGGCAACCAGATGTGTAAGGATATTGACCTTGTTATCCTGAACCACCAGAAACGGACCGGTGGTGGGGTCTTTATTCCATAGATAGAGATGGTGCTCTATTTCATCACTCCGCATCTTCAAATCTGACTTCTTCATGTACAAAAAAGGGGTTATTTTGTGTTCCTTGTACCCACCAGACAAAAATCGGAAGTTATCAGGATGAACTGAGGGTCAGATTTGAAGATGTGGAGTGATGAAATAGAGCACCATCTCTATCTATGGAATAAAGACCCCCCACCGGTAAAGGGGCCGTTTCTGGTGGTTCAGGATAATAAGGTCAATATCCTTACACATCTGGTTGCCCCTCATGCAGGATAAATCGGTGATAATTTAACTTTCAGGGATGGTAATTGCAGAAAACATTGTGCTACCTTAGTTAATGATTTTCTTCAGGATGAAGAAATCGCTAGAAAGGAATCGACCAGCACGTTCTTTCGACATGAATCCAATAGAACAAGTCTAGGACATGCTTGAGAAACCAATTTCTGACCATCCAATATCTCCCAAACAGCTCAGGTGCTAAAAAATGCTCTAAAAGGGGAAAATGGAGAAAACACCCCAGCCCCTCAAAAATAAACAAACAAACCTGGTGGCAAACAGTCCCACAACGTTGTTTTAAGTCTGGAGAAAGCATACCCCAAGCGAAATGGGGTTTCAATTAAGTATTGATAGATTTTTCAGTTTTTTGCTTAACGTGCATTAAGATTGCAAAATGTGCATTTTCCAATTTTGATAAAAAAAGTAAAAATAAAATTTTTATTTTGATAACTGCATGGATTTAGCTTTGAAATGGCCCAAAGTTTATGAAAAATGCTTGAACCACTGCAAATTTTTTATTTGCTTGTCAATATGTACCAAAACCACCAATATCCTTTAATTGTTGTGAGCAGTGTATAAATGAATCTGAACTTAAAATAATACAAACAAAAAATCTAGCCAAATTATTCTTTCAGAAATAATTTTTATTTTTAAGCAAAAAGTAAAGTGAACTTTTTGAACCCACTTTGAGAATCAATATTCTCATGATCAATTAATTTTATGTATTTCCTGTAAAATAAATATTAAAAAATTGGAAAAATTTTTCTCAACGGATAATTCTAATGTGATGTCCCTTTCTTTTAAGAATATTCTCCTGATTTTACAAAGTTATATCAAAATTAGCTAAATATCAGGTTTAAAAGGTCCTTTAGTTTGACAACTATTGCTATTGGTATTACAATTGCTTTCTCAACAACTATATGGACTCCTCTTTTTTGATAAGAGTATTTTCTCCCATTAAAATTTGCTTCTAATATACTTTAAAAAATATTTCTTACTCAATGAAATTTACTTATTTATTAAACATAATGCGAAATAATGAAATTACGGTTCAGAGAATATTCTCTAAACTAAAGATGACTTTTTAAGGGTAAGTTTCATCAAAGTTATTATTATTTTTATGTTTTTAACACTAATACTACATGGTCATTTCATATTATTAAACATATTGACATTTATTTCCATTTTTCTGTCAAAAAACAGAATATTCTCGATTATTCTCAAAATTCTCGCCCCTGGAGAATATTCTCAGAATATTCTCGTTCTCCGAGAATATTCTCCGGAGAATATTCTCGCTTTACATCACTAATTAGGATACAATGCAGCTTTGTAAAAAATAATTCATTTAGTGAAAAATTAGGTCCCAATATTGCTGATCTAAAAATAGATCACTGGGCGTTCGGGCGTTCATTTTTTCTGTGTTGCGTGCGATACAATTATTCAGATTTTTCGACTATAAACTGTAAAAAATGAAAATGAGAATACTCAGTAATGTTCAGGATGGTCACAAATATTGATTTTCTTAAGAAATTATATTATTGTGAGTTAAATTTTATAATTTCTTCTGGTGGATGAATGAAAGGTAGACAATATTGATTGATTACTTAGTAAATCACAGGATTGCAAATAGTATTATGAACTCAAGTTTATTCACATTAATTTATTTGCTGATACAATTTAAGTCAATACAAGCATTTCGTTTTGAAATACATTATAGGTAAAATTATTAGACAATAATTAAAGGTTTTTGAGGAGATGTAAAAATCTCAAATTGAAAATTGTAATAATTTTTTCTTTAAATTCACCCTAAGACTGCTTTTACAACCTTAAAATTGACGTAATGACAGGATAGTAAGTTAATTGGATAAGTAGTTAATAGGAATAGGCCGGCGAAAAGCTTCAACACGTAGCAATTTTGTTGAATGTACCGAATAAGTTACATTTTATTTCATGACTATCATTATTTTTAGTGATGGGCAAAATCAATAATTTTAGGTATCGAATACTTTGGTATCGAATACATATAGGTATCGAATACTTATAGGTATCGAGTACTTTTAGGTATCAAGTACTTTTTTTCAATGTCGGGAAATGAACCTGAAGGGACAATTTTTTTAGGGCCTATCCATAATCAGACTAATATTCAAAAAACTGAAAGCGATCCATCAAAAAGCCCCGTAGCTACGGGCCTGGAGGTGGATAGAGGCGAAGGATTTGGCGGGGGAAAAACCTAGCCGCGTCAAATTTCTCTCGCGGATGATTAACGACTTGGGTTTGAGCGTTGCAAAATGAAAACGGAAACAGGCTGCGTTTGATCTACAGTAGGTATTATAAAGATTACTTCATTGAAAAATTTAAAATGAAATATGTCAATAAAGTATCGATACTTTTGTGGGTATCGAATACACTCGATACCTATAGGTATCGAGTACTTAAGTATTTGGTATCGATACCTGCCCATCACTAATTATTTTATAAAACTAATCCACAAAATTTACAAAAAAATTACCTAATGCATTTTATTTAAATTAAATACACAATTTTATTAAATATTATTTCTGTAATATACTTATAATTTAAAGTTCTTGATTCAACTCCCACTTTTTCATCTATTATTACTTTCAACATAGGCTATTAATGTAATAAATCTTGGGTAAGTTATTTAATTTTATAATTATTTAATTATTTTTCCACATATTTATAAATAAATACGCATTTTTTTAAAGAAAAATACTAATAGGTCTATTTATTTTATATTTTTTAATGATTTTTTGAGGTTCTACTATTACTTAGCTCTGTGACAAAAAATATCCTCCGAACGCCCAGTGATCTATTTTTAGATCAGCATTTAACGAAAGTAGACTGTTTTCACAAAATTTGTTCATAATATCCATATTGAAGGCAAAATACACCAGATTCATGATTTTTATTAAATTCGCCCAAAAAAATAATAGTTTGGGCGTTAATGGGTTAAAAGGGTCCCAATATTAGTACTGCACTTGTTCGTTTAGCAAGTCTATCGTGCAGTACAACAAACTGATTTGAGACAAAAAATCTGAAAAATTTTAAAATTAGATACATATGAAATCGCTCAAAAAGATAAAACCCTTGTTTAAAACAAGTTTCAAGCATCTTTAGTTCTTGGCAATTTTGAGAAGGGTCCAATTTGAGGATTGGAGTTCCACAAAGGGTCTGTTTTAAAGGATCAGAATTTTATGAAGGATCCATCTATAATCAGACCAGATTTCTTCCTAGATGAAGCTCTGTTTACATATAACAATTTTTGAATTTTCAAAACATATTTGAAACAGGTCCTCTGGTGACAGCCATTTGGCCAGTGCTGAACCTTCGCTGTGATGGACTTCAAAAAAATCAGGGGTAATCTGAAGAAACCAGGCATCGGACCAAAAATAAAAAATTTCAGCAATCTAGTTCTATAGAATTTGAAGTGCTTATTGAAACAGCTCTAGAAAGAATCCTCCAGTAAACCACCATGTTTTTTAATGATGTTGTCATCTTTTGAGTTGTGGGTAAACATGGTGGCTGGAGGATTCTTTCTAAGGCTGTACCTTGCTTATTTACCAATAAACAGCAATGACAACACCAAATTTTGTTTAAACTGTCGCCTGGGCCTGGTTTGTTTAGACTTACCGGGAGCTATATACAAACTTCAGGAATTTTCTAGGGAAACAATGTTGATAATTGCAATTTAAGTTTAATAAAACAACGAGTTGAAACCCTAATTTTAAGAAGCAAATTTCAAAAATATCTGCGGGAGGACAAACACCTATCTTAATAATGAAGCTCTTTGTTGCTCCCACAGTTAAACAATTCGATACCCTCTGGTTCAAATGGTTTTAAATTTTCGGTACAGCTTTAGAATAGGTCCACTTTTTGTACGGTCGCCAAGTTGGCGGTATTTCATGGCCGACAGGCTGTGAAAATGTAGGTAAACATGGCGGACAGGTTTGAAATATGGCGGCCGGCGCCAAGGTCGCCAAAAGTGGACCTATTCTAAAGCTGTTCCAAATTTTCTATAAAATAGTGAATTTAACCTTTATTATACGCATGTAGTTTATAATTGTAATAAAATAACTCCACACGCACAAAGTTAGTCTAGGAAGGGGTGCATGTTGAAATTAACTGAAGATGAGGTGGGTTGCGTTAAATTTTGCTAACAAAAAGAGGGCCGCAATGTTGAAAAGTTTGAGAACCCTAAATTACAGGATTGTATAACTAGTGTGTGTGTGTGTGTGGAGAAAGCTTTGCTTTTGGGCGTGCAGTGACTAGACACGTTTGTAACGTACTGTTAATAGTGGACAATACAATTCATTTTGAAAATATCTTTACATACCTCATACACGAGAAATACTCAGGGTAATAGCGATTACCAAATCCAAATAAAATAGCATTTATTTATCAAACTATTATTCCGCACTTCGCAGAATAATAGTTTGTTGCTTTGTTTAGTTATGTCTGTAAACACTGTTGCCAAACGTATGATTTCAAATTAAAAATGTCGCAGGTAACGCGCAAAGTGATTAAGTAAAAGGAAAACCTTAGAAATTTCAAAAGTCAGGCTAAAAGTTTTAATATAATTGAGATGGATATAAGAAAGGCTAGATTCTTTTATTTATACCTATCTTAATTTTATAAGCATTTGGTGTGAAAATTATCTTGTCTTGCCATGGTAGTGGCAGCAGTGAGACATAACTGAAACCGTCGCTGTACCCCAAAATCAAAATATTTACACATTTGATTTCGATTTCGTGCCGGGGCATCTTAGGTTACTGCACGCGTGATTGTGAAAATAAATTAAGGAAATTCTTGGGCAAGGGTGAGCAGAACTTTCTAGCTTATATTAAATTAAGTGTAAAAAACAAGTGATTGGAAAATTGAAAAATTCTGGTTATTATTTAATAAATGTGACCAGATTTTTCATACTAAAAATCACTAGGGTTTTTCAAAGGATATAAATGTTACATCGATTATTAGATCTCAATAAGGAAAAGGTTCTTACGTATTATCCCATTGACCATCAGTTTCAGCGGCGCAGGTTTGGCTATGCATTTTCCATTTTCGTTTTCGGTACAATCGACGGGATAATCCGGAAATACCAAAACAAATTTTGTTAATGAAGCGGTTCCGGCCCTCAGATTTTCAGCGCCAAATTTGGCGATAACTATTCAGTGTTCGGATGCCATCGGTTTCCCACTTGGCGACAAAAAAAATCGTCAAATTCAGCTTGCAGGCCGGATTCGCTTCATTTACCACAAATTTGGGAGCAGCTTTAGAATATGTCCACTTTTGGGGACTCTTTCCAGCCAGCGCCAGGTTGGTGCCGGCTGGAAACAGTCACTAGAAACATTGCTACCTGAACTTCCAGAAATCCGGCAACCTTGCAAACCGGCTGCCATTTTGTTAACCCCGGCTCAGAGGCCAAATAAATAACAAAAACAATAAATAGAAGCATGATTTTAGTAATGCACATAAAGAACAAACAATAGTACGACTTCAATCAAATACAGTAAACTCCCTTTAGTACTCCGTTCAAGGGGATTTGTGAAAATGTCATAATAAGCGGTACGACGCTATATGCGGAATTCCATAAAATACCATTTCGGCGCGCGATATACCTATGACCCGTAACACCTAATCATACTTAGGACCCTTTTTAAGCGGGATTTTATCCCTAATATAGAAACGTAAGAACAATGTCTAAAAACAGAACAAACATTCTTACCTTTACATCTTTTATTGGTGTATATATCTACAATGAATGCTGAGAAAGAATGGATACTGAATACGGTATCTGAACTTACACAACACTGGACTGAACACTGAGCTAGGGAATGCGGAAGTGCCCCACGTGCCCTGCAAGACGGTGGTCATCCTTGTTTATGAGGGCGCAACAGGGGGCCATTCAGGGAAAAAGGGGAACAGTTAGGAAAAACCAGTTCTACCATATTGTTCTACTCGCGTTTTCAACGGTTCTGTAGCTCATATATTATTTGAAAGGAACTCAACGACGCAATAACCGGGATTTTTCTTTGGGAGACTTGAGAAAAGCGTCGAAATATGCGGGAAGTCGTAATAAGCTGGGGAGCTATGAGCGGATAGTTTTAATGATAAAAGGCCTATTGGTACCAGGGACCGGAGAAAAACGTCGTAATATGCGGGACGTCGCACTAAGTGGGGTGTACTAATGTGAGTTTACTGTAGTATCTTAACATGAATTTTAAAATTATATTTAACTTGAATAAACGTCTCCAAGTAAACCCCAGTCAACAACTGATAACATGGAGTTTGATAACTACCAAAATGAAAACATGTTTACTATTACAAGCATCAATAGCTAGAATGAACAAACTTACCATATTATTTAATAGAAATTTAAATTAAATTAAATTAATCATATCTAACGAGATCCTACGAAAATAACACGCTGCAGATCTCATCGTATATTGTTATGCAATGCTGCCGCAAATGAATGACAAGACCGCAGATTGAACTCAAAGGTAATGGAACTACCAAAAAAAGTAATGAATTATTTCACCTCGAAATTATAAAATAAAAGTGAGAATTCATTAAACTTTTATTTTTCTGCCGTTACGATCACTCTAACTAGCGTATATTATTTTCCAACTAATAATAAATTTGCATAAACATGGCAACCTGATTGAGCAATCTACTTGACATGAGCAACCGATGAGCTGATGGCTGACGTAAGCAACCGATGACCCAGCAGGAGCAACCGATCGACAATGAAATACCGCCAACTTGGCGACAGCTTAAAGTGGACTTATTCTAAAGTTGTACCCAAATTTGCGTCAAACTCACCAATCCTATTACTTAACTTTTATGATAGAGTAGGCGTTTACAAAAATCGTTTAGACACTGATCCCCCACACATAGCTTTTAGATACTTAAAAGGTACTTATGTATTATACCGTCAACCGTTCAGCAGTCGTTAAATTCAGCGGTACAGCTATAGAAAAGTCAATGGGATTTTGGTCAGGGCTCAGGTAGAATATCAGAGCATACAACCTCTCTCCTGAGATATCAAACTTTGAATTGTTCATCAAAGGAATTGACCAAAGCTATTCCATAATGTAAAAGGAAAATAGGGGGTTCAAGGGACCTCTCCCAAAAAATTTTAGTTTGCTAAAAGTGTTCTGAAGCTACATTTTGGGCGGTTTTCAGGGAGATTCGCAGGCTGCACAAAATGACCTGGCGGGTCGCCAGTTGAAAACCCCTGATCTATTGGTGTTAATTTCCTTCCACCTACCGTTAAGCATAAGTTAAGTCCATGCCACGTCATTTTGTGGCACTCTGCATGCTCCAAGGAGCTCTCAACCGACTTGTCAATTGTTTTCTTCAGTGTGTAATATTTTCTCTTGTGATATTATCCCGTCGACCGTTCAGTGGCCGTCTAATTCAGTGGCACATCCTTAGAAAGATCAATGGGATTTGATAGCGTTTTTGAATAAGCGGTACGGTCGACGGTATAATACGTAAGAACCTCTCTTTCTTATTCTCTTGTACCTATCCGATTTTTCTCTGTTACTTATCAAAGTGTTATGTATTCCCTCTTGCATCAGTGTAAACATCTACCTACAGATGGAGAGCTTCAAGCTAGAATCGCAGATTCTCTGTGTAGTTACTATTCAGTCATAAATTCAAAATAACTCCACCCCTGACCAAAAATCTTTTTTTTCCAGTTTTGGACTGAGTTTCTAGGTTTACACCACACAAAAGTGGTCAAGACAGCACCTTCCAATAATGGACACTCCCCTCAAAAGAAAACAAAAAGAAGTGATTTAGGCAAAACTTAGAATTTCCGTATCCTCTAAAGTCATTGGAAGTTAAGCATATTAGAGCTGATCAAAACATACCCTCTCCTTACATTTTTGCAGCACCAAGAAAACTGATTTTTAAAACCATCTCCACACTTGTTGGAAATGCATCTAAATTTAAATTTTTACCCAGATTCTGCGGCAGGAAACTTTTTGCTCTTTGGATGATAGAATATATTATATTGGTTTGTCGTCCTAACACCAGTTACTTTTGGGGGGGTTCTCAGGAGGCTACATGGCCTCCTCCTTGGAACCACCTTTGAATGGTAGTTTAGTTGAATTTCCTGTGTGACTTCAAAATTTCCATGAATCCGATCAAAAGCTGGGGTGAGTCAAATCCAGGCAGCAGAGCAGAGGTTGCCCACTATGTGAAGTAAAGGGAACTTACTGAGCTAATGCTGCTGTGTATCTCGTTTTTCGGCCCTCCTGAACAATTTCTGAAATTAGAGATGCTTGGTTTTGATAATCCTATCCTAACATGTTTATATTCAAACTACAGTGGATTCTACTCATTAGAGACAACAGCTAATTGGGGAATCCAATTAGTATGTACAAATCACTAGAAATGAAACCAAATCATTCAAATAATTTGCATTTTAAGTGGTTCATTTTGCAGTACTAGGATCTTGTAGACCCCCACCACAAATCATTCATTCAACCAGTTAATAAATCAAATTCTGCTTAGACCTAGTGGCCTATCAGATGGTGCCCATGCCCATCTCTGTTAGTTTTTAAATAATAGGTGCTAAAATCCACCAATAGGTTCTTCGAAAAGCACATGTTTTTGCCTTTTTTTATTTAAAAGAATGAATTATTATTGTGTGGCAGACAAACTGAAAAAAGGCGAATTTTTTTTATATTCCTATTATCATCTGATATCCTCATATCTTGGATTTGGGAAGTATGAGACAATGGGATTATACACTAATCTTAGTGAATTTTTATAGGCTTTTAAACTAAGTAGGTGATCTATAAACACGTGCAAGGAGACTGATTTCTGTTTGTTGATACTAAATCCTTATGATTTCATTAAAAAGCACCTCTTTCATGCACCACGGAGCTTTGTTTTATAAGGAATTAAAATTTAGTAAAGGGTCAATCCATATCAAGGGATCCAGAGGTGGTCGCTACGTTAGACCATTTAAAGCCAAATAATTTTTTAATGGTCGATTCTTACATCATTAGATAGTCCAAAAACACAATCTTTAATTTTTTTTGTCTTCGTTTGAATTTTTATTTAAAAATCATGATTATTAAAGTTCTACTTAAAGGCTGATTTTCGATACTTGGGACATGATTTCTTTAAATTTGTATCGTACATTATGAAGGCTGTATCTTTCTGTGTAAAATGACTTTTGTTGCATGAATTTAAGTTTAACCAGTTAGAAGTAACGAAAGTTAACGTAAACCCTTACTAACGCAAAAATCAGCATTTTTCGTAGTATATCGATGGGTGCCATAAAAATTCAAATGGAGATAAAAAAATTAAAGATAGTGTTTTTTGATTCTCTAATGATGTAAGAATCAACCCTCAAAAAATCATTTGATTTTAAAATGGACGAGCGACCATTTCTATTTTTTCTGGAACAAGGAACACTTTATATGGATTGACCCTAAAAAGAACTTGTTTACTGTTAACTTTTCATCGTATATTTGATTTGCTTTCTCAAGAGCCTTAGTTTATTCAAAAACCCTAAGGTTTAAGGAAAAAAGAGAAATTATGGTAAAAATTACTTTTTGTCACTATTGTGCACTCCACTTAATCAGTACAATATGCCCCAGTCCCGTCGTATCCTTGTTAATCAGAATCTACTGTATTGGATTTGTTAGCTCTGACTCATTTATGGTTATTATATTGATTTTAACCAGATAAGTTATTACTACCTTTTTTGTACTCTTGCATAGCTGCCATTCAACGCAAACATCTACTGCATTGGAACATGGATTACTCGTGTGTCATTATTTCGATGTTTTCTATTGGTCACTTGAATTTTCCTATTTTTAATTCATGTTTGAAAATGGTGGATATAATTTGAAGTTCTTTTTTTATTCCAAAGTTTCATTCACTAAAAATTGGAAGGCCCTACCTGAAGAAGGAAATTCACAATTTTGGGAAGTAATCTGTCACTTCATTAAATTACTTCTTCAAGGTTTTGCTATTAATGAACCATGATCTTTATCTTTGAACTCAAAACTAACTATTGGTCATGTGTGGCTAACTATGGGTCAAACATCCTTTTGTACCTTTGATGGTTACTGCCAACATGAAGAATGTTTGTTCCCTGTGGCCTTTTCATTTAACGAATTAGTATGGTGATTGTTTTGTTTGAGTATACCTCATACCTGCCAACCGTTCCGATTAAATCGTATTTGTTCCGATTTTTCACTGTTGTTCCGAAAATACGATTTTGGTACCACATGTTCCGTTTTTACGTCCCCCTGTCCCGCCATTGTCGACCTACTCGAATTGTGCAATAATAAGGGGTTTAGTCTTTGTGAAAGGGTGTTAAGTCTACTTCGTAAAAACAAGACTGACTCTCAGAGTTCCATGGACTCTGATACTCTACAGGCATTGCTAGCTGTGAAAATAGTAATTCTGATCCATGCTATAATAAATCTTTCAGTGCTGACCTATTAAAAAGGGCAAAATCAGCTACTTTTGTAGCACTTAATAAAGATTAATTTTTCTATTTTCCAAACAATGTTTGCTTATTTCACTGTTTCAATTTATTAGTACTTACTAAGTATTTTTAAATCTTTCTGAGTTATTATGCATGAAATTCCCAGTGTTTAACATCTTGAGTCATTTTTGTTATTCTATTTGCAGAAATTTAAACCCAGATAAAAGGAACAAAAAATAACTTTATTATATCCTAGTATAAATGTAGATAATTATTAGTCAGAATATAAAGGTATATAAAACACTTAGTCCTCTTAATAACCATAAGATACCTTAGATAAGAGATAAAAGCTATGAATTACAAGCTCTTTTTTAATAATACCCCTTTAACACATTCAAAATGTGTCGTGCGTGTTGTTCCTATTTCTGTTTCTGAAATGTTGGCAGGTATGAAACCTAAATCATATTTTGAGTACATGAATGAACCCTTTTCCACCATTTTCAAATTTGGCCTTGCTAAGATCAGGGGGTTGAATAACCCCATATTCATTAGATAAAAACGATGGAAAGTAGCTCCTTTATTAAAGAAATTTGAGATTTGTCAAAGATAATTTCATATAATTTTTTTTAATTTTCTGACAACAAGAAATAAGAATTGAGTCCCTTTTTTGAATTTGAATTCATAGTTGCAAAATGTCTACAATTAATTACAAATTATGTCTTACAATTTATAGAGAGTTTATGTACCTATGCACTCTGTACACTACCGTACGGAAATGGACTGGACACCAGACAATTTGCATGAAATCTGACTGAATATCAATTTTTTTACATTTCAATGCTTACGCGTGACCTGGTGAGGTTCCTACTTTAGTTCTGCGTGAAATAGTGATGATATTTCGAAAAGAAATATACTTGGGGACTTAGAAAGAAGTTATGAAGCAAGTAGTCACTTAGAGGAAAGTCTATTCGTTCAATTTCGAGAGAGTTATTAAATCCACGGCCAATTTTCGGGGTTTTAGAAAGATTACGGGCGTTGGGACACTAATTGTACTTGTTGTTTGTCCATCATAACTGGACTTAAAACAACTAGAAAGCTTCCAGTCGATTGGGCAACAAAAATGATCAAGGGAAGTCTTTTTCTCCAGTGCATTGCACAAATCGTCTAATTCAGAGATGGTGTAATCTTGTTTGGGGGTGTTTTTCATTGAACCCTTAACTTTTGTTAAGGGTAAATGAAAAACTGATGCCAGGATGAACATTTTGGACAGTTAGATTCTTCCCACCCACTTTCAATTTCATAAAATAGACAGCAGTTACTTCCCGGAAGGCAATGCTTCCTGCCATGTTTGAGCCTCTGTCATGCAGGGGGATTAATATATGTGAAATTTTTTCTCTGACCCTTTCAGAGACCCAAAACAAACCCTAGGAAACGTTTTTGGGACAGCATAACGTGACATTTAAGGAATGGGGGGACCACGGTCAAATTCAACAACTGAGCTAGCAATGTTCTCAAGGCAGAAATGAACACAAATTTCCAAAACTGAGTTTATATTAAAAGGGAGTGCTTCACCACTACCTCTGGTTAGAGGAATATGTGAGAAAACTCCAGCTCTCAAGCGTCGCCTCCAACCGTGGACCGGTTTCGCCCTTGTTAGGGCTCATTAGCATGGTATAGGAAGGTAACGCAAGAGAGCGGAGGGAGAGCTTTTAGTCTAGCCGACTATAACGGAAAAAGTGGTGACCATTGATTAGTCCTCCACTATCTGCCGGAATGAACTACGCATATATTGTTGAGAGTATGCCTAGAAAGGTCAATAATAATATTACGGCATGTAAGTCAATCACTTCCAATTAAATCTTGTATTTTTTCAGTTGAAGCATCACACCTTGGTGTCCGGTCCATTATTGTAGGGTAGTGTATATTTAAGTGACCCCCCTCCTCACACCATTGTGATGTTACACGTTGGAAACTCTAATAGAATTTAACTTTTTTTTACATTTTTCCTGACCTAAATTAATTTTTTTTTCTAAACTAAACCAAACATTGCGGAAAATGACTCTTTTTTGCATTTTGGCAGCAGTGAAAGAACAGTTTTTAAAAATAGACTTAACCATGTTACTATATAAGTTTCAACTGCCCTTTCCCCCTTTGTCACATTCGTCTCCCCCTCCCAGTAGACGTACGACCCGACGTATTTTGTGAATGGCCTCTTAGAGAGTTTACTACAAACTCAACTCAAATCATTTTCTGAAGTTTCATAGGAAAGACAAAAAAATATTACCCATCCGCTCTAGGTTTTGTTTCTTAAGTGGGTGTTTTAAAAGAAATAGAGCTTGTTTTTTATGTAATCATTAAACACTCATTTTATTGCGTCTGCATCAAAGTTGGGTCAATCATTAAATTTTTCTAGAGTATTTGTGTTTACCATTTTCAATGAAACCGCCTTTTTCTTTCCAGCGATACGTCCAAGAAGCAGTTTCTCTAGAAAACTTGACCCTTCTTTTTATATTTGCTCTGGATTGTTAGAAATCCCTTACGAACGCATTGCATTTCTCCGAATCTTTTGAGTATTAAATGAAAATCTAGTCATCATGGCCGACAAAAGAGAATCCGCGCGTGTAAAAGATGCTAATCAGCTAAAAGTCATGAATGAAGCCGCCCGAAGGAGGCGTGATAATAGGGCACTGGAAGTTTTGGAGCTGGACAACTTCCACGAAGAACCCCATGCAAATTTAGTCATGAGTAAGAATATACCCAAGTTTGCGGAAACCGTTGCCGGTACAAGTAAGCGCCGCAAAGTCGAAAAAGAACCTTACAAACAAAAATTCCGGAAAAACTTCGAAGCTGTACTCTTGGAAGATCAGATGATGAACTTTAAAGAAGGTCAAGCCAACTACTTGACAGCTGCTGTTCCTCCTTCCAAATACCCAGAGCAGCACTTCTGTTCGGTTTGTGGGTTTCCTTCTTCCTACGTTTGTTCCAAGTGTGGAATGCGCTTTTGCAGTATTAAATGCAAGGATGTTCATGTAGATACTCGCTGTATGAAGTGGACCTCCTAAGATCTCATAAGATGGTAATTTTCCAGGTTTCTATCATCACTGTCGAAAGCCATATTCATCATTTTTAAAGTCCCGTTGTATTTTTCTAGAAATAAATAAATTTATTTCACCTAATCCCGTATTTTTAAGTAGTGTACCTTAGACATCATTAAAAAATTGCGTCCTACCATTTTATATGTATCCCTTAAATACATGGTGTTTTAAAATGGCCAAAGATATTATACTTGATATACCTTTAGTATCAATACTCACGTATAGTTTTTGAGAAAATTGCGATTGATTAAAAGAGTTTTATAGAAACATGAACATTTTTGTTTGGATATGTTTGCATACTAAGATGTTAAAAATATTCACTAGATGGTTTTTATCGGGTATGACGTAACTTTTTTTCTTTAAAAAATGCGTTGCAGTGGTATAGTTCTATACACATTTTTAAGGGATTTTTCTGTGCAGTGTTTGAGCGGGCTTGTTAAAACACCCTGTACCCTGTGTATGAGTATTCCTTTAATTTGGACTTAACAAATTGTTGAGAGAACCTTATCATAGTAATAAGTTAATATTTTTTGTAACGAATCATGGAATTTTTAATAATTGTCTTACCATTTATAAAGTGCACCTTAAGTGCATAGTTGGTACTAGTTCCTAAAAGAGTAGATTAAAAATTATTTTTTGTGCCAAAGATAAATCTATATATCCAAGTAATTGAAAAAGCTTTATGGCAAAAACCAGGAGTATGATAAATTTAAAATACCTGACTCGGACAAATATTTTTATTAACAAGTGAAAAGTGAGGTCATGTCATTAATTCTATTAATTTAAAATCCGACAGACTCCAGTAACAACACGACACCATCTTTAAGCTACTATGGGCACTGCAGCAAAAGAAAAGTGATGACCATCCTTAGTGTGCATAACTCCCGCCTGCGGACAGCAATTGTAAGAGAGCAGAACATTATAAAAGGGCGACAAGAAAGATTTTCTTCACATGAGTCGTTGTTTGGCACATTCTGGGCACAGAATGTCTAGTCCGTCTGTGATAAAGCCTTTACCCACCAGGGACGTGCGGCATTCAGCGCACATAAAACAATCGTTGTGCCAGTTTCGATCCTCAAATGATATGAAGCGGGTGCCACCAATGCCTGCAAAAGGAAGAGCAAAGAAATTGAGCGTGCACACAACCCAGTAAATTAAACTTTTAACAAAAAACCTTCTTCTGTATTTGATTAGTTTAGGCAAGATTAATTTCTATTGGTTTCCCCATAATCGAGTCATTTTTTAAACTGACAAAAACTGTTGTGAGAGGATTTACATGAATATTTTTGTCATGTTCTCTGTCTCTCTCATAAAAGCTCGAAGAAACGTTTCTCCAGGATATCAGTGCACTTATACTGTATTCTTCCCTTTGTAACATATTTAGGGGTTATCCTCTTACCCAAAGTGTGCAAATATTTTTACGGATAGAGAATAAAAGCTTGTTAGCCAGACTTAAAAGAAATTCTATTATTTATGCAAAACTATTAGGTACCTTAGGGTCAATTTCTGATATTAGAAATCAGCACCGAAAAAAACTTCCAAAACAATAGTCAGTTGAATTCAATTCAACAATTTCATTATATATTTTATTACCAAATTAAATGCCTGAAAAGTTGATGATTTACCTGTTATGGGCTTGTTGCAGGCTGTGCACTTTTTGGCAAAAAGGTCTCCAAAACATTCAGCGCAATAAGGTTTCTCATCTCTAGATGTAAATCGCTGTCCTGCTAAGGATGTGCCACAATTCGTGCATGAGAAACATTCCCTGTGCCATGGTTCATTTCTGTAGGTCACACCACCAGCGGTAATAATCTATAAAACACAAAATTGATGTAAACATTTCATAAATGATAATATAAATTACTTACTCTGAATATTTTTATCTTTAGTTAACAAAAAAAAGATACATTATTATAGATAGATACATATAAAAGATACAAAATTATAATAAACTTTAAATTGAGTGGTTGGTTATCAAGTTTATACACAGAACTCGCTATCACGGACCAGAAGGAGGTGCATAAGTATACTTTAAATACCCGTACCTCAGAGTTTAAAGTAGATAGGTTACTGAAGGAATCATCTTCCAATAACAAAATGAAAGGTAAGTAAAACCTCTCGAAGCTCTGTCTACCCAATTATCCCCTACTGATAAATTCGTTATAAGTAAGCAGGTTGAAATGATAATGTAAGTTGTATCCGATAGTTATTATTTTCAAAAATATCTGTTTAACTTGCCTGATTACATTTGATGCACCTTGTGGCATACTTCTGTTCGTAACATGTTGTGCAATAGGTATCGTTTTCTCTGGGTATAAAACTTCGAGTGCCAATCGGAGTTTTGCAAACAGAGCAAGTGAAGCACTTTTCATGCCATTGATGCCCCTTGTATTCCATTTTCTTTGTTCCTACAATCACAAAGTAGTGCAAGTTTAAAAATAGTATCTTTTTGTATCACACTATTTCTATACGCTTATTTCTAGGTCTCGTGACTTGATTGCAATGAGGTGAAACAACTTTAAAGGAAGCGATTTCGACTAATTTTCTAAAATGGAAGTAATATAATATATTCAGGGTACCCAATCTGGAAACCAACAAAATCCAAGAAATCATATGAAAAGTTTTTAAAAATTGATAAAACCCCTCTATGCGAGAAAGCAACGTGTAAAGTACATTTCTATTATCCATTGTAGAGGTTACAAAATTTACGAAAATAGCAAACCGAGAGGACTTTTTTTTGCTTAACTTTAATTTTAATGATTCAACGCAAATTTTGAATGAAGAATGATAACTGAAAATGTATTGTTTGTCTGCGTCAAGTTGAGCTCTGGCTGTGGCTATTTGTATTTTTATGACTTAAGGTAATTGACTAAAATAGTTCTTAGATCATAAAAACAAATTTTTTTTAAATCTCACGTGAACTAGCGACGGCTAGAGCACAACTTGAGGCAGACAACAATGCAATAAATTGAGTTATATTGCTTTGTCTTAACCCTTTATCTACTCCTACTGCATTATGATTCGAAAATATTTTTTTGAGTCACTAAATTGAAAAGTATAGATAAAATAACCATCTTTGGAAAATTTTATCTGAGAGAGTTAATTAATTAATTGATACTTTTCAGTACTGTCACTACACTGAGGGCAAAAATATTCTCACAATACAAAATAAAACCATACGCCTTTGTATCACAGTTTTAAGTCGTAAAAAATACTCTTTCTTTTTGACTAACTACTTTTGACAGAACAAAAATGACAATCATGGGAATCCGATCGAAATGGCAGCTGAAAGCACAACTTCAGTTGTAAATCTATTCGTATTTCCCCCTAAAATACTCATCACAGAACCCGTGCTGACTTTTATCCTGGGAGAGGAAAACTAAAAGAGTATTCCTCCTAAGTATCGTCAGTATATTCTTAAGGATGGTTATTCTATGTAATTTTAAAGTTGCTAGGTAGTAGATAAAGGGTTAAGCGACTAATTTGGTTGTACTCATCTTCTGCTACCCAACCTTTTTACTAAAATTTATTTTTTGGAAAAAAACAAATGAAAACATTCAAATATCAAATAAAATTATTTGCGCCTTTATATGCCTCTGCAAATATTATACTGTACAAATAGGGTTTCTAAACCGATATCTTACCTGCACGGAAGACTTCATTGCAACCGTCACACCGGGAGGCAAAAGCTGCGTCATAACATGTTGCACAATAGACTTTTTCTGCTTTGGATCCGAATGGTTTATCTACTAACGACACTCTGCACTTATTGCATAGAAAGCATGTTTCATGCCAATGTTTCTCTTTGTAAGATAAATCCTGCAAAAGAAATTACAGTTTATTATGTAGATAATTTGATACCTAAGAATCCAAAATAATTTGGACTCATTCGTCAATCTTGGGGAATAGACATCGTATATCAGTATTCTTACGGTAGCTTGACATCCATAGAGCTGAGGGAAAAATTTTAAGTAAAATTTTACAGGTGTTTTCCTAAAAGGCGAACGTTGTACTACGTAAAGAGCAAATTAGTGTTATAAACTTGTCGTAAAAGTATATTTCTGCTCTTAGATTTCGACAGCGTCTCGTATGAAATGTTTACTTTTAGTAAATTTACTATGTTCTTTGAGACAGTAATACAATATACATTTTTATGAAACCAGTAAATTATAATATTATTGATGACTATGTCCAGATCAACTTGTTGATGAAACTGAAAAAATTAAACACTAGCACTGGATCAATTAAGTCTTAGCGGCACCAGGAATTTGGTAAGAGAGTTAGGTTCATTTAGTAGACCAATATGGTAGTCAACCAGGTCCCTACCACCCACTTATGGTTGTTCTTCCAGCTTTCATGATGGGTGCTAGGTATTTTGATAGATTAAATCACACTAAGTTGTTCTGTAATGTTTAATTTTACTAAATGTAACAAAAGTCCGACAATAAGTTTTGTAAGTAATTTTTTTGATGACGTAACTCCGTTTCATAAATATGTATTATAAATTAAAATTAGTAGTTTTCTATACATTTTAATTGTATGATTCTGGTATTCTCTCTCTCTCTCGGTGAGAAAAGATACAAAAAAAATCCGATTGGTAAAAAACGTTGACCATCCCTATTTTGGACAAGTGAGGCGAGAAGTGATAGAACGAAAAGAGAAAGATTTACTTAAATCAGATACCCATTTGCTAAAAGTAAAAATCAAGTCCTCAGTTTTTAATAGAAAATAGCAAATACGATTTCACCCTTTTTATAATTTGTAGCTGATTTAATCAAACGAGACATGTCAAACGGATAACAGACAAATACTATCTAGAGCACGTCTGCAAGTACCAAAAAATTTTTCTCTGTTAGAAAGGAACAAAGGCTCGGAAAGCTAAAATTGGGCGGGGAATGTGGTTTAAATAGAAAAACTCGGTTTGTTAGCTATTACTTGTAGAGGCTACTCAGAAAGTAAGACTGGCTAAAAATAATTTCGGTAATCGTGACGCTTCTTTTAAATCGCTCAGAGAAAAGGAAGCAGATCTGCAGTTTTGCGACATCAGCACAACGTTGCAGCGTATCGCCTCGTTGGTGACATAAAATGGATTCATAGCGAAGGGGAAGGACAGGAAAATCTCACTTTCAGGGGGAGATAAACACCTAACACATTGCTGATGCGTAGCCATCCATCATGGAAACATGTGGATGAGATTAGGATACTTGCCAGTTTTTGGTTAAGATAGCTGACAGCTTAAGAAATTTTAAATTTGAAGGGCTGAATGCAAACGTAACTACTTAAAAACGGTATTCCAAATTTAAATAAGAGAAATTATTTAGAATTCATCTTCCTAAGTTTTTATTATATTTATTTTTAATTTTACTCCGAATTTCTAACTAATATGCAAAGTACTAATTTAATTTTGCAGGTAATCTTATCAAGGCTATTTTAGCATATGGCGAGTGATAGCGAGCAAGGGGCGGTAACTACCTAGTTTTAATTATTTTTTTATAAAAATTATTTTGGTTATTACAGTTTAAAGATAATAAATACAGGAACAAAAGGTTCAAAATATTATGCCTTTTAGTTAAAAAATCAACGAGCATTGAGGATTTATATTATCTCTTTGATGTTGAAAACAAAGGACAAAAACAATTAAGAGCTTCAAGGCTTTTATGGAAGGGTAAGAAAAAGTCCTAAAAACACACAGTTGTTTTCGTCCCACCCTAACCCTATGTCATTGTAAGGGTGGTTTTACGTCATACTGTATGCTATCAAGAAAAAATAGGTTTTACAGATATCATAAGCTTAGCCAGGTATGGGCAACCTTTTAACGTTAAACATTACTCTCTGGACTATAAATTAATATTCAAGACTATAGTTCAAAAAAATATTACTTACATACAATCAGGAGAAACTAGACAAAGGCGTATATAGAAATTTATTTCGGGACGGGCTCAAAAATATTCGTCAGCCCCTTCATGAATATTTAATAGATTTACAAATACAAATTAAGTCGACCAACTACAGGCATAAGCCCAGCAAGGTTGGTGTAATTTAATGTAGCTTTTCAATAACATTTAGGTAGAATTTGCGGGCGAGATTAATATAACAAAAGTTGTTAGTAATAAATTACCAGGTATGAAAGGGGGGTCTGAAGGTCCACCCCCAGAAACTTTTAGAAAATTTGACCCTAAAAACAGGGTTTCAAACTGTTATTAGGTACACGTAGCCCAAATTTTGGTCATATATTTTTAGGTAGAATTTTGATTTTGAGGAACTTCTTATAAAAAATTGTGAATATTAAATTTCAACCTAAAAAACTGGGTTGTAACTTGCTTTGGTCTAGTCCGATTTTCGGCGGGTCAAGGACCCCTCACCCCCCTTTATATACACCCCAGTAACAAGATAATCAATATTGGGATGTATTCCACTTACACACAGGAGCAGAGTGTTTTACAGATTTTTATTCTGGAAAAGAACTGTTTACATTTATATGTACTACTACCAAATGTGCTGATAATTTTTTTCTGGTCTAAGGTGGGAGATTTTTTCTTCTGCTAGGTTGCTAGGTATGTGCTGTAGAAATCACTGAGCTCCATGTCTTCAAAATTCAAGTCTTCCTTAAGATCATTCAACTTCATATTCAGGTGTATTAGAACTTCCTCTACGTTACTTTTCAAGGGAGTAGAAAAAAGGTTGAACAACCTACCCACGTTTTTAAAATCAGAAAATCTATTTAAAAAATTTTCTGATAGGGATTTTAGTAACATATTCACATATGCTACTAAATTATGCAACATAACTAAAGTCAATATTTTCATGACTGGATAAAGTTAAAAAATGATATCAGCTTCCAGAGCGCATTTGATTTTCCCACAAATCCCCCATAAAATTTCCCCTAAAGTGATTTTTCGAATTCAATTTTTAAACAGACCAGAACAAATGGCGAGGCGGGTCGGAGGTTTCCCATATATGAGCTTAACTAACCTCAGTATCACAAATAGATTTCTTTCTCTAATACGGGGACGTCTTCTCTAATATGGGGTCGTCTAATAGTTGCATAAAATTAAAATACGGTGGAGGATGGAAAGGTTAAATTTTTGTTCTTAATTGATAATTTTTTAAGTTAAACAGAGAGAGTTAAGACAAATTTGTAGGGGAGAGTGTTGTACCTATGGACAAAAATCACGTTTGGATTTTTCTAAGACAGGTAAAATCACATTTTGACCATTTAAAGTGCCCAACCTATAGTTCTAACCTTTGTGAGTAGAGAGATATTTTTTATTAGCCAAAATCTTGAAAATTGGATTTTTAATCATTTATAATAACTTGGAAAAATTTGTGTCCAAAGGTACAACAACCTGTTGTACCTATGGACAGACCCAGTTGTACCTGTGGACACCCTTAAAAAGGGAAGTTTTAGTTGAAAAAAGCTAAGAATGAACATTTTTATTGATGAATTACCTTTTAATACCTATTTCAAGCCTTTTTAAAATTGAAAATTGATTTTTTAAAGTAATGTAGTTTTAGATCGTAAATGATCATTAAAACGAAGTTGAATGATAAAAGTCTTGATTTTTTACCAAAAACACAAAAATCACATGGTATTTTCAGATCACAATTTAAGGTAATAGTTTCATCAATCATGCTGATTGATCTGACAACTTCACTGATCCAAAAAAACCCAATTCGATCGACACTTAGTTGTGCAAGCATTTGGTAGTAATAACAGTAATAATTTGGTGGTAAATCTTCTTCAGTGGAAAGTTTAAGTTTTTTTAATCATCATACTTAAATGTGATAGGGTGCTTAGGGTTTTACACCATATTTTACCTTAAATTCCAAGTAGAATCACAAATTTAAAAAAGTAGTTTAGATCACAAAATATTTGATTTTTCATCTAAAATTCACTTAAAAATAATCGCTGACAAATAGATTACCATTTAGAATTAATTTAACATTTATTAAAATGTATTCAGTTAAATGAAACCTGATTCTAAAACGCTGATTAGCTACAGACGCCCACAAGAACGTGTCCGTAGGTACAACACTTATGGTGTCCGAAGGTACAGCATCAGGTGTTTTTGCATTCAAAGTTCTATAAAAGATAAAAGAATTGAGATCTGACAATTTCTAATATCAAAACTAAAAAGTCAAAATCTCGGGGATTCCCCCCATATATCCCATTTTATCATATCATAATCATAGAGGAAGAAAATAATTAATGTAGTGATGCACTAAAAAAAACTTTGAGCACCTAAAAACAGTATTTTTATCATAGAAAATTTAAATAATATTTTAAACAGCTGATTTCACGTTAGCAACTAGATAGCATCTGTTTACATTCAAAATCGACCACAAATTCAAATTTACATTTTTTCCCGAATTTTAAAATGAGGTGGCTGAAGGTACAACCGTCCGTAGGTACAACACTCTCCCCTATAATTTATTAAGGAAAAGTAATTTGATTTTAATTTTAAATAACGTGATCTCTATCAAAAAGAACTTAAAATTTTTCTTTTTTTTAATAATTTTTATTAAGATAAATAATTAAAAATTTCTGATACTATTTTATAGGAGACGTAAGTGTTAATGCCTAGGTATTCTGTAGAATGAAGCGAAGTAATAAATATCCAATTGATTTAAATATTCTAAGTTATAGGTTAAGGATTTTAATTTCTTTTGTCTCACCTGGAAGGTCCAGGGATCCTTGGTGAGCAATAATAATTGTATTTTTGGTTGATGATAAATTCTGTTAAAATCGTATGGGGACGAGAGGATTTTTATCATATTTCATTAAATCTCACCATAGTCCTAATTGTTGAACAAAAACTTTACGTAATTAATAATCATTCCTTGTTGTTCTACGATTAACTTTGCTAAACATTAATTTATTTTAGATATAAAAGGTATCCTTGTATAGTCAAGTAAAAATCGGTTCTATTATTAGTGTTTAAAAATAATGAAAAGAAACATCCGATAAATAAATATTTAAACGATGTATTTTTTTGCTGAATGCTTTTTATTCTGAGATAGTTTGTAAAATCCATTAGATAGGATTTAAAAGAATTAGTTTGAAAAAGGAAATCCAAAAGTTGGAGCTGTGGAAGTTTCTGTTTTTCATTCATCGGATCGTAGTTCAGCATGTTCGAATTCGTCTCTTAAGTCATAGAGGATTAAAAGCGACATTCATAAGATTTCAAAGTACCCTAGAAAGCTATCTGATACTTGACTTTTTTGTTTAATTTTTTAAAAAATATTTATTTATTTTCCTATAACCCAGCAAACTAAATACCCTCAATAATGCGTTATTGTTTTATTCATCAATTTGTCTTAGAAATTACTTCTAAGTTCAAAATATTGTAGAACTCACCTTGGAATCAATTCCAATAACTTTTCCACAGTCATCACATGAGTTAGAAAACACCTGTTCATAACATTTGGTACAGTATGGGTGGTCGTCTCTCAACACATAGCGTTGGCCTGTGAGCGTTTCGTCACACTGCCAGCAACAGAAGTGGCTTGAGTGCCAATCTTTGGACATTGCTTTTGTGTATTCCCCAGAGAAAATGAGCTAAAAGAAAAATTATATCGTTAATCATTTCTAGAAGTAAAATAATTCGCATTGGTATGAAATAAATAATTTATGTGGAAAAATTTATGTGAGTGGGTAAGAAGCGAATAAGCATGGTATTAGTGACAATGTGGGTTCCGTTTCAGTATAGAGATGTGTTGACGAACAGGGTGAATTTTCAAAATATTTTCACAATTAACCATAATACATTGTTGAATTCGTATCGGAAAATTTTTAAGATTAGGTAACTTATTGTACCCACCTCTTATACTAATATTTTACCGAATTTTTACTTGTACACTCAGCTTTTTGTACCTCACTCATATTAAAGGTTTTTCCTAGTACCATACATTGTTGAATTCGTATCGGAAAATTTTTAAGATTAGGTAACTTATTGTACCCACCTCTTATACTAATATTTTACCGAATTTTTACTTGTACACTTAGCTTTTTGTACCCCACTCATATTAAAGGTTTTTCCTAGTAGCTAAAGAAAAGCTGTTATCAACGAATTAAATTTACATCTTAACGTGTTTAAGGTATATAAGCCTTTTATATAAGCATTTAATTTTAAAAAGAGTTTAAGTAAAGATAACAATTTTATCTCATCTGTATAATATAGTATAATTTTATTAAATTTTTAAAAAGACAATAAAAAATATTCCGTGATTTAACTTTTATCAAAAATAATATTTATTAGTTTTTGACGAAACTAATACAAAATACATGTAAATGTAAATTATCCAACAATTTTGAAAGTACACACATATCGCAATTAACATTGAACAGAATCCAAAACCTTGCTGAACTGAAGAAATGAGAATAAGATATATGTTTTTTTCCCTATAATGACCCTTTTAGGACCTTTGTGTACACAAAATTATGAATATGAAAAAAAACTGTATTTTGTTAAGTCAGTTGTATAAGGCTACACATAATTTTAGGTACTTAAAAAGTGAAGTTGAGTCTAACGTATTTATTACTAATCAATAAAAAGCATGGTAAAAAGCCAAAAGTAAACAAAAAGAATCGAAACATTATTACAACGTGCTAAAATTTTAAAGAAATCCTTACATAGTTTATACTTCCGTTACCATCCAAAATTAATGAAATTTCATACCTCTAGCGTAAGCCTAAGTTTTGCTTAAATTTAATAACATTATACTCTGAAGTAAATTACTTTCCCCAAGTTTTGAAACACGTGATATATCTGAGAAATTCTTAAATTAAATTGAAGCAAAAAGCAATTATGTCGAAAGTTGTAAGTTTTTAAAAATTTATGCTTTTTAAGAAAATTTATTTATTTGCGGACCTTTTTTTATAAAATATAATTTTTTTTTAAATAAAATGAATGCCTTGTTAAAAATGTGAAATTATTATGAATTAGTATAATTTACCAAAAATGTGAGCAGTAATAAACATAACATATTTGTAGTAACGAATTTGAAAATATACTCTATCATTGAGTACAAAATGTAAATTTTTTTCTAACTCAGTTTTAATATTTTCATCTAATAATTTTCTAAGGCTAAATTTAAAGTTAGGATATACAGCAAGGCCATATTACCAACTGCTTAGTGTTCAAATCACTGCCATATTCTAATTAGAAATAAAATAGAGACTATCGCCACATATGGAGAAAAACAATACGTCGTTTTATTAAGATCTCTAGGAAAAAAAGCTTTCATAGTTAAATCTCAAACTAAATATTTTGAACAGACTTAAAAACGAAAAAAAAATAGAATTTTTTGTAAAAATTTTAGTTCAAAGACCAATTACTAAAATCACATTAGCTCAATACATGGAACCTTCTATAGGTATTCTCATATTTTTTAGTTGTGTTAGCAACACAAACCGAAGATAAAATCAAAATTTATGTATTGATTTTTTTATGAATTTTACACAGTTTATATTTTTCAAATTCCATTCCCTTATAGCTTTTTGCTCTCAGAGATCCATATATCACGATCTGAGCACTGCTGCTGAGAGAGAAACAGAAGGATGGAAAAACTAACTCTATGATATGAAATCAATCTAGACTAATTGTATTACAACCACAACCCAGTTTTCCATACTGGTTTAAACTCTTGCATATTTTAACATAAAAGGATCGTGTATCGTTAAGGTATTATATCGAATATCATTGATAGGTAAAAAATAATAGAATGTAGGATAAAGAGATGTTGAGGATTTTGTTTTTGCGTTATTTCAGAATTTTTAATTTCAAAAAGATACAAAATAATATGAAATGCGTGTTTTAGGCACCCTAAAATCCCATCCTGTCCTCATAATACTTTGCAATCGGCTGATATACGATTCTTTACGTTAGAGAATATAATAATAAACAATTCCAAACGTGTCAGTGAACCGGAAGATAATCTGATCAACCGAATCCTACCCATGCTTTCAGTATCCCTGGTGTAAAGAAGCACACTGTTTAAAATTAAGTAAGGAACTCACTATGAGATAACACAATTGCTCAAAACTTACAGGGATAGTAAAGTACTTACAGTTAACCTAAGCTAGTAAGGAAGCGTCCGATCGTGGAGTTGAACGCCAGTGCATTGAGCGGAGAGTTTGGAAGAACGTGGGCAGAGGTTATTTTGGAGGCAAAGATTAGAGGTTGAGGAAATTTATGGCAAGGCCGACTCATCTTGAAAGTGTTAATCAAGGACAGTTACAGTTAGGACTAAAAATAATACTTCTATCATTTTGCTTCTCAATCAGCTGTTCCATCTCTTCATGTTGCATCCACACTCTAATGAGCTGGATCTGCCTTTGTTGGCAGTGTTCTGTGGTCTGAATACGCGAGTTTGTTGGAGAGATCCTTTAACTCGGTGTGTTCCAATTGGAAAGGGTTCATGGGTTTGTTTATACTATAATCCTAGTAATAGTTAAGTATTGTGTATAGATAGATTGGGTGTTGTATAGCGGGAAAAAGAAATTTTACAAAATTTTCTTATCTTTGCCACTTAAAAATCAATAAGTATTACAAATTAGGATGCATTTACTGATTGTAAAGGGATATCAAGTTCTCGAATACCCTCTTTAAATATAATTAATTCATTATTTTTTTCAAATTTAATAGATTAGTATTATAAAAGTATACAATTATGAGTGTGGTCATGCATATGAAGTACCCACATTTACTGTAAAGGACCCACCAAGAGTTAAGTTGTTCGTTAAGTCTTTAGTCCTCAGACGTGCTCAAATTAAATTAAACAACAATAAAAGTTTTAAGGAGGAAGAATTGTTTAAACATAATATAATAGGCAATGTAAAATTTTGCATAAAATACCATAATCTGAGAACACTTTATTTTCTTCTGATGTACTCAAGATTTTCCGTATCGCAAGATTTCTAAACTTTAAGTATCAATATTATATTAATGCAGTTAATAAATTGAGTGATATTATTATTATTTTTATTTTTTTTATTTTTATTTAATCATACAGTTAATGAATTAAATGTTATCTTCTTTGTTAAAACTGGCAATGTTAGTTAAATCAGGTATCTCCTTTTTGCAAAATGATACATAGCATTCTTATAAGATCTTGTTATGGCCATCCAAAAGTTGCTCAGTGACCCAAATTTGGGGATATACTGTTCCCCAAAAATATTTGAAGCTAAAATTTAAAATTAAAAAAAATTATAAAGGTTTATTTAAATATGCACTTGCTCAAATGTGTAAGTTTAAAAAAGTTTAAACGATTAATTTCATTCTTAGTAAACACATATTTAAATACTTTTCCTTTTAAAATTATTGATGAATAGAGTTTATTTTTGACATTCTGCTTTAATTACAATTATTTTTATTAACACAAAATTATAAAAAGTGAGATTTGTGATGATATCTGTACATAAAATTATCTTTTAGAACTTAACTAAATATTTCTAATAATGAAATTAGCATAAAAATTCAAATACAAATATATCTGTTATACCGGCAATGTTTTGAAACGCCGGCATTCTAAAGATAACCAGCGTTTCAAACTCTACACGTGACATATCCACTGACGTAGATTCAAAGCTAAATTTGAGAACGCAAAGAGGGAGTATTAAATCCTTTGAAAAGTATGTTGATAATAAATATGTAAATACTATCAACTATTAAAACTTAATTAAACAAATGATACCTAAATTATACAAAATATTAATCAAAGACAATATTTTTTAGTAATAAAAATAAAATTTCCATTTATGATTATTACTGTAAGAATAATGATTAGTAGTTAAACTATGTAATGATGATACTTTTAGGATATTCGCGATAAAGTTTTCTATCAATTTTAGGAGAAAGTAATGTCGGCGTTGCTCAGTTTAAATTTTATTTCAGAAACTAACCAATTGCTACATTTAAAAAAAATAAGTTATTGATGTCAGTTTTTTTGGGGTAAATGCACATTATAGTGAAGAAACTTTAAAAAAATTAGCTTTTAAAGTTAGTATGAAACATATTTGTTTTTAGAAAAGGTTAATTTTTTGTTGTTAAATGTTTATTTCATGTTTAATGCAGAAACTAGTCAAGTGACGTCGCTGGTCTGCTTTCTGCTCTAAACTGGATGAACTACGTTCATGCCGGTGTATCCGCAGTTTAAGCTATGCTGTTTTTCTTTCGTTTACATACACGCAGATATAACTTATAAACTTCATTCTTTTAGAAACGGTTTATAAGGCCTAATTAAAAACCATATGGTTTAAGATTTTGTACGAGTCTTTGTTGTAGAAGAGAGGAGGGTAATATGCAATACCATTTACATCTGCAAGAATAACTACTAGTTTTAAATAAAACCCACAAAATCATTTTAAGCACATACTATATAACTAATGGTAATGAATTGCCAATGGTGGAATAAAACATGATTTATTTGGTTGTTATGAAAAAAAGGTACTTTAAAAAAAGTTACAAATGGAGGGTAAATGGAATAGTTGTTTACAACTATTGAAAAACTGATTAGACTTCTGAGAGCATAGATACCTTAACTATAAAAACAATACTTGAAAAATTGTGTTCAAATAGTTTTGTTTTTGAGTCTATTTATTCTATTTTTGAGTCTATAAGCCCATAGAGAACAGCTAATGAATTGAATCCAAATTTCTCCTCGTTGATCTTCGGAGAGTTTTCCGTTACAAAAGATCTTTGTTTAAGATGCTTCATCATCTTTGTCTTCCAGTCCTTTAGTTGATGGCATGAAGTAAATTTCAGATGACATATCAGAATGGACCTAGTGTTCCATAATACCCGACACGCCATATTGGATTATGAACCATTTTATTGGCGGGTAAAACATTCCTAGCTAAAAACCGACTAAAGCATAAGAAACTGTTATTATTTTAGTGAACATTATGGTTAACAACAAAATTAAAGTCTCATAATTACTGGTAGGATAAAATCTTTGAATCTTTACCGGAAAAACTTTCGGAAATCCCAAAACACACTTTGTTTTGCAGCGACTGTAACGACAACAACCAGAAGTTAACTCTTTGTGCACTGCATCATGGGAGTCTTTCGTGGTATTCCCATGTAATAACAGCCCAAGAGATGGCTGAAACCTCGGTATTCCATATTACCCGACAATTCCATAATACCCTACTTTCCTCTAAGTATTATTATCTTCATGAGACAAAGATTTTAGAACTATGAATAGCTTTATCTTTTAAGGGTTGTGATCGAATCTATACTTTAAATCAGTAGTACATTAAAATAATTTTGAGAGAAGGTTTGTAAAACAAAATAAGTTTATGGCCAAAAATTTACATCCTAAACAATATCTCATTGTCTGTGAACATTTTTGTACTAGCATTTTGTATTGGCTGACCACTATTTCTGAGTGTAAATGTTTAATGAAGACAAGTAGGTGCATAAATACCTCAACTAACCTTAACAGGAAGAATAAGAACTATATAATAATTTTATCAGTTTATCTTAACATACTCATTTTCTCTACAAAATCCTTAAAAATTGCAAATAAATCTATTAAAATAAGTTTACAACTCATTGTTTACTGCAAAAAGAAGTCCATTGCAAAAGTTTTAATAACTTTTTTTCTAAAAAAAAAAGGAAGCAACGTTATTTTGTTTATAAAGTATCCAAATAAGGTCTACTTCAAGAAATAAAGTATAACAATCCCCTTTATGAAAAATATTTTGAGTTGCTAAAAGTTTTTTTTCCGTTTTTCTCAATATCACAAATTTGGTGTTTGATTGTGGTTTCTGAAAAATAAACTATTCCTTAGGATAAGATTTTCTACAACAATTTTAAAGATTGCATTTTTATGCATTAAGCATTGATCTGAATTGAGCTGTCTACTGTTGACATAGGCAAACTTCAAGTCAAGTGTATCAGGTATGATAATTTGCATATTAAAATAACGATTATAAATGAGAATTTTATTTAACATATTTCTAATGTTTCAGATAATATATAAAGTTGGACATATTTGCTGACAAGTGCTACTGAGTACCAAAATGGTATAATCATCGTAGAGTTGTAGATGCTTATCAATGATTCTACTAGAGACTACAATCTATGTGATCGTTCAACTAAAACGAAAGAATCGTCCCCGCCTCGTTAAGCATAAAAATCAATTAGCGAAGAATCAACAATCCTTCCTTTAAATGAATGAAAACAATAGCCCCTTGCACACTCCATGTTCCGAATGCTTTTTGCGTCCGAAAGAACCTACTGCTTTGGGGCAAAGTGCCAGGTAGTCTGAAGAACCCTCTGTTACCAGACAATAATTTCTTTTTGGTAGTGACAGCTTCTGTATCATTTTTCATCACCTAACAATCACAATTACTGTGAACTCGGCTGCTGTTATGTTAAAGCCTCACATGAAGTGATTTTTACGATGAATAAAAAGGGATTTTATGATCAATTTTGTCGAAGATTTATCGTTTTGATGAAAAGGCCAATTGATATTAATTTCTTAAAAGTAGCAATATATCTTTTTTATTGTATTTTTTGTTGAAAAATAAACTTGACGCCACAAATTGTATAAAACGAATGACATCGACCGTTTTAAAATGTTGATGTAATTCTTCCCTCTACGTTCCACTAACGCATTTTTGTTTAAATGTATAATTTTTCTTCGAATACTGGTCAACGACTTTTGATATACCATTTTCCAAACTACTTCAAAGATAAATATATGTTAAAAAATTATCTGCAAACGTCTTAACTACCTTATAAAAGGTATAAGCTTATACGTCCAAAACAAAATGGTTCATACAAAAATAGTGCAAACGATCGAAATTGATAATAAAAAGAAAATTGATTAGTTAAAAATATTTTAATTGTATTATTTTAATTTAAGCTAAATATAATAAAAATTTTAAAGAAAGTTTGACTAAAATTCAATATGAAATACGCAATAAAACAGCAAACAAGAAATCGAACAAAAATAGTAAACAGTCTAAATGTCTAATCCGGAAGTAAACATATTGAAGGGCATATCATAGTAGCTCTAAAAGGCTGAACATGTTTTTACTCAACTTGTTATCTTAAATTCAAAATTTAGAAGTATTCATTTAACCCCTATTTAAAATATTAATTTACAAAAATTTAGTTTAGTAAACGATTTTAAGATATAGGAACCGGAAATTTTTCTTTATTTTATTGGAGTTTTATAAAATAGTTAAAATATAGTATTTTAGAAGTAAAAACTTGATGTAGCTTTGAAAATACTTGATTAAAATTAAAAATTTTCAGTAAAGTAGAAAGTTCTAAGTTTTACCCCATCCACAAGAAAATAGAGGGACTTCATAAAAATAATTAAGCACTTTATTAGTATTTTATTAAAAAAATACTTTATCAGTTTTATTCTATTTATAGAAACTATGGGATATTCAAACGACTAAGTATCTTAGTTTATTGTACCTTGTAATGAAAATGATGGCAATGATAGTTAATTTTTCATGCTAAAATAAACGTATCAAGTTGCAAAGAAATATTATAAGGTTATAACTTAAAGATGAGACGGGTAGTTCTTTAGCAGAACTTTGTAAGAGAGGTGAATAAGAATAAAAAGTTCAATTTCAAAGTTTCAGTTTTCAAATGAATAAACTCATTGAAAAATTATGAAACTAACATTCAAAATGTTATTAAACCAATCAGTGTTATGGAAGATTAATATACATAGATACGCATGCTTAAAGATAAAAATGTTGCTGATAATATGTTATGCATTTTGGTATACTTGAACCTATTCTCTAAAAGAAATTTCATTATAAACTATAAGATAGAAGTAAAAATGTATTCTGGAAAATACTTTCGTAACTAAGTCACTAAAGCACGAATTTATAAATATTTGAGATTTATATTAAGTTGACAAATTTGTTAGAAGATACACTTTTCTTTCGGCTTTTGGATAAAATGAAACCTGACAACCCACATTTATGACAACATTAGAGGAAAAATGTGGCATCATTTTTGTAGAAGATAAACATCAATGAAAATACTTAGAACCTGATGAAACTTTTATCCTTCAAGGACAATGGGATTTATGAGGTTCATTTTACTTGACAATCTGAACATCCAATTTCACATGGGCAAATTTATCCATCATTTGCATCCCAAGTGGTGGAATAATTACCTCACTCTTCTCTTCGGTAATCTCGACCGGCCCATGGTTTTCGTCATATTCCACTTTGACCGTCTTCTTTTTGGTTTTCTTCACTTTCTTGACTTCTGTATTATTATCCTCAGACATCTTCCCCAGTAACTTGTCACTCCAATCGTTTGAACAAGTGAATGATAAACTTCCCGCCTTCTGCACGGAGGAAAATTAACTCTCGACATGGTTGCCTTTTGAGATGGTAAAATAGAACGGGCGCCAAACTGGTGACGTCGCCAAATGAGCTGCTATGGATCGGTGACAAATTAGATGGATCTGCATCCTTCATCCAAACCATTGGGTGTGATAAGGAGATTCGGAACTACTGATAACATCTCGGGGATTTGCCAATGAAATTAACTACGCCCTTATCTCAATACATTAACTTGAAAATTTTACTAGTGAAAATGTAAGGAACAAATTAAGCTGGAATTTACACATTTGTTTTGCAACTTAAAACAAAATATTAAAAACAAGAACATGATTTTAATCCTTAACGTAAGAAAGGCATCAAAGTAGTACATAGAAAAGGGTGAGTGATACAGGTGCAGTTATTGTGGAAGCAATTTGTATTCACTAAGTAGTTGTCATTCCTTAATTTTTGTAATATGTAGACTATAGTAAAGAAAAAATGAATATAGTTGATTAAAACTGTGATTTCTACTCAAACATTTTCAATTTAATATCAGTTTCTTACGCATTTTTGTTAAATAAGACTTCTGAAATTAATCTATAGGTACAAAATCTAATGAACATTCAAAATAAAAAAGTTTTGTGATTTTCATGGTAGTTTCGTTTGAGGTCATCTCTATGAAATGATTTGACAGTAAAAATGAATATATGTTCAGACAAAGTAGTAGCCCCTCAGTAAAAGCAGTTAACTTTTCCAGTAGATTTTTCCCACTGTTTTTTAAACAAATTAACTTTAAAATCAAAACGAAAATCTTTTTCCAAACAACTTTCAGAACCTAATATTTTGTAAAAAAAACTATTCGAGTAAACACGAGGACATGTTTTTCTTGCTTCAAAATGTCAAACCCGTGAAGTCGGGGATAACTTAGGCTTATTTAAGATGCTACATCAGCTGATATGTGGAGTTGCGGAAACTTATCTCTAAGGTGAGTAAAAACACGCGCGCGCACGTCGGGTACTTCACATAAATACTTCATTTCTTTCAGTTTCTAATCCTTTGAACTTTTAAAAGTTTTACTTTGTATTTATAAGGCTTTTAAAAGTTTAAAAATATATCTCGTTGAACAAATCAGATACCATGTAACTAGTCAAAGATGCATTAGTTCTTAGTTTAGGAGTTAAAATATAAAAACTGCATTTTCCACTTAAAAAATCAGTATAATAACTATTCATTAACGTATTTGAATAAAAAATAAACCAATTCTTAATGCATCCTACTCCATAAAATACCACAACACTACATGTTTATAAGATGTAACAAAGTGTAAGTAGTCATTCTTTTTGCAAAAAATATTTTCCTAATTCCATTATACACATGAACTTCTCGCTTTGAAATCCTTCTTATTTCTTTCTGTACCCCTTTGAATAAAAAGAAGAATTAACCCAATAATAGCTATTTCAAATGGATGTTTTTAAGAGGCTACGTATAAAGAAATATATGTTGAAACATTTTTATTGATAGAGAAAAATTAATACATTTTTCAAAAGATGACTTAGAACATGGATAAAGTATTCTTTTCGGTTTATAAAAATGAAATTTTTGAATAATAAAAACAATCCAAAAATAATTGGATTAATATGTTAATTTTTGTTAAACCGATAATGACGGAAATCATAAATATTTTTTTCAGAGTTGTGTGCATTTTCTTAAATGTTGTTGAATTGAAATAATGTATAAAGTTTATAGAGTATAATAATGCGTTTAAGTTTTAAAAAAATTTTTCAAATCAAAATTGGTATAAAGTAACAATGATGTTATTTAGGGAATTTATTACTTCATAGTTTCAGAGTTAATACAATTGTTAAAACCAGTTGCCCATATTTTTTATTGAAATTTCAAAAACTTAAAATTGCATTATTTTTAGATATAAGGTAAATTCAAAAAGTAAAACAAAAGTCTAAAAAGACAAACGTGTAATTATATTAAACATATACACTAGTTAAAAAATAAATAAACTAAAAATTAAGTGAATTGAAGTAAATTTTTTAAACAAAAAATCCGTACGAAGAATCAAAACCTTTGAAAAGGTTTTTGAAATTCCGTTATAATTAAAAAAATCATGTTATCAAAAGAAATTAATTTTACTTTATACTATAGCGCCTTTTTATCAATTACGTTAAAAAATAACCATCAAAAGAACCTACTCAAAAAACTACGTCAACTATTGAATGTTAACAATTCTAAGCTGGGAATTTCATTGTGGTGATAAAATTTGGAAAAATATAAATGGGGAACCATGTAACTTAAGCTATTAAAAAAATACGACGATGCATAGTAAGGCCATGTTGTTTTTCTTGCATATAGCCTACTATGAAGGAAAAACCAGTTCTACAGGTTCGCTGTATCATAACACATATCTAATGAATAAGCATTTTAAAACGGTCTAAAATAATTAAGAAATTGGAAATTCTGGCGCATTGAAAAATGTAGTTAGTTAGATTTTACTATCTCTAAACTTAAGATCATCTTTAATTTAATAGATCTGTTGAATTTTAAAGAAAGATGAAGCATTTTCAATATATCGGTGATTGTGAACCTTCCTCTAAAATATAGCTATCTTTAATACATTCCTTAAATAATGAAAACAGTTACCTGAAGTTACTAATATGATGTGTGTTACCTGATATAAAGTGGAAATAACATACGATTGAGAATTTAAAAGACGAGAGTGTTCTTGGCTATCTGAGGACCCCGGCAGTTGAAACAATTGATTACGAAGTTAGAATAAAAGTTTCGTTAAGAAATTAATAAAAAATTTCATGAATTTCAGCTGCAGCTGTCAGATTTTGAAATTTAATATATTCATATATTTTCAATTTTTGAATATTTTGTGTAATTATTGGGTGACTTCAGACAAGGATACCTAGACTCATTCCATAAGAGAAGAACTAAAGTTATAGGTTTTAATTTGAATTTTTGAAGTTATTATTTAACTTAATTAATATAAAGCAATTTCAAGCTTTTACAACTTAAAAAATTCTGATTAATATCTAAAAATCCTGTTACTTCAAATATGCAGGGCGGCTAGGTAATTTAGGCTTAAAAAGTTTTATAAAGGACTTATATTCTAAAAGGCTAGTTAACAAAGTTAGTTTAAGCATCTATTCAATTGTAACATCATTACACACAATTCAACTAAATACTAAAAGATGAAGTTGTTTGGGGTCTAAAGAAATGTCATGAAACGTTTTAGCCTAAAATACTTAACTATATTTTACAAAAAAATTTCTAAATTTGTATACTATAAATCTAGATAAATAACATTTTTGAAAGTTTAAATGGAATCTAAAGTCAAGATTTGCAGGAAATCTTATATTGTTTGTTCCAGCCAAGCTGAAGTTTGTTTTTTGGATGTGGGTTTATGGGGGGGGGAGGAAGAACACGTAACTAGATTTAAGATTCAGAAAGGAGAAGGTTATTGTCCGAAACTTGTTTTTTACATGAATCCTATATATCCTTAAACGGTAGGATGTAGCTTTTGAAACAATTAAAAGGTGGTGTTTGAACCATATTATCGGTAACGCTAAGTGGGTGACAAAAAGTGTGGGGGGTTCTCCTTCAGAATCTTATATTTTCTTGGAATATTGACTCTTTAAAACATATTTTAAACTTCTTTTTGAAAATCTGGGATCATCAAGCCCTCCTTTAGGGTACCATTCTGCATGGGGAGCTCATGAAGAACTATTGCTAGAATGCCTTAAGCGACTTAAGCCAAGAAGAACAATAAAGAACAGCGTTTAAGCTAGGAAAAAGTCCTTTAAGAATGAAGCTAAGATGAAAAAAGCTTTATCAAAATGGTAAGTATCAAATTGGTTAGTTATTATATTATTAACTCATTCAAAAAGTTATTGGTAGAAATTACAAAAAGAAAACTCATTGTTGATGAGTCTTTAAAATTTTCCATTTTCTAAGAAACTACAATTTCAATATTTATGGCGTTCCAATTTTTCTTTCGCATTTTCACGAAAATGGTCTAAAATATTTTAGCATTCTGAAAAAATACTCTTTTACCCTCCATTAATCCTCTACTTGTCGATTATTAGTCCTGTAGCTTAATTTTTTTGTGGACTCTAAATAAATATTTGAGAGTGACATTGGATTAAATAGATTTTTAATCCGATGTACTCTGAAGGTTTGACCCACAAAGGAAAAGTCTCACAAAGAGGTTTTTTTTGGGGGGGAGGGAACTTCTATAAAAAATAAACATGAAAATATGTAAGAATATGCATTGAATTTAAAAAACCCTTGAACTTCCGACCGAATTTCCCACAAAAAACTGATTCGGGGTGCAGAATCTCCACTCGAGCGATATTCCCCCAGACGAGCACTTCCTATGCACTCGCCAAATGTGGCACGACAATATTTTGGCTTTCCGCGCGAAAAAGTGCTTAGCGCAGACCGCCTCCTCAATATCGTCTCTCCTCTGCTTTTTTCTCTCTACTTCTCCCTCGAATTTGCGTCTTCGGGTCGGATCTCCAGGAATATCGCTGGCGAGCCCCGGCGGAGCTCACTTCCTAAGGAGGGAGCGGAGGCCTTAAAAGGATTCCCTCTCTCTCTATCTCTTACAGTGGAGAGAAGAAGACATTAGCATGCAACTCCTCTTCCCTTGGCACTTTCCCGTCGCATCTCGCTGGATGAAAACTAGATAGAGGTGAATCCCCTTTCGAACTATAGAAGTGTATCCCTTACAATCAAAGAAGAAAATGTGATGGGCAAAACGTGGTACCGCATTTGTGGGCACGGTTCATTGTACACTGACAATACGAAAGTGGTGCCAAAAACACTTTGGGGCCAAAAATTATCCGAACTCTTCTCTAGAAGAGGTAATTAGTGTATTGATAAGATTATGGGACTCTAGAATGAGCCACAGATTAACGCTTCATTACTGAATTATTCCATACAACAGAAGAAAATTGGGCTTTGATAATGAAATGAGAGAGTAAAATAAATTAAAAATATCTAAAAATGGAAAGAATGTAGGGAAGATCCCCATTTGGCTAAACAGTATTCGGTACAGATGCTTTATTAAAGATTATGAAATTGATGGGACTTGATAAGCTCGTACATACACGTTTACGACACAGTTAGATATAGTCATGTAAGTTATTCAAACAATGTTTGGTATGTAAATATGATTTGAATTATTTCATAATAATCTAAAGAACGCAATCTTTCACAAAATTTTGAAATTTTATTATTTAAGTACTGTATAACGCAGGGTATTTCAGATAAGAGTTTCATAGCTTCTAGGAGGGGAAGGACACCCCTTTACAACTCAGAATCACCCAGGAAGGGGGGTAATGTACCCCTAAAACGAGCTGAGGGGTTTTATAAGACGGCATGGGAAGTTGTATTATCCCCAGTGGAAATTGACACCTAACCTTTTATGTTTGGATTAAAATCAGCAAAATCGTTCGATGCCGGCATTTGTCCCATAAAAACCAATTTTGGAGCTGAAATTTAACCCTTTATGTCCCGACGGGGCTTGTAAGTCCCACTTTCCAATGTTCCAAATTCGTCCAATTTTCGTCACGTAAGGCCAAATTTAGTTTACTTATAGTTTCAGTTACGTAAACTTGACATATTTTGGATGAGGATGAGGAAAATAATCTGGGGCATAAAGGGTTAAGCTCTTTAATTGGTTTTATGGAATGAACACCTGAATCGATGGTTTTCACTCGATCTTAAAAGGTTACGTGTCCATTTCCACAAGGAACTTACAACTTCCCATGCTCGCTAATAAAAATCCCTAGCCTGTTAGGGTGCATTTTCGTCCCCCCATTCCTAAATGAATCTGTGTCGTCTAGGTGTGTCCTACTCCTCTTAGAAGTTATGAAACAATTATCTGAAACACCCTGTACAACTTTTGAATAGGGATGTCTGAGTACAAGGAAGAACTGGAAAAAACCCACTTGAAATAAAAAAAAGGATTATGGAAACGTTAAACTCTCCTTGTGTAGATTATATTGCTAAAAACACGTTCTAACATAGGTTTTTTAATTTTTTATACTTTTCATTTTTCCTTGTTTAGTAAAACAAGGTAAGTATTGAAGGAGTTTAGGGTTTTTTAAACTTAAAATTCTAGTGTGTCTATGGATTATCTATGATAGTGCTTTTAAAAAAGACCTGACCGTTTTCGACAAGATCTAATTTCTAAAATTTTCATTTCTTAAACATCTTTAATAACAAAACAAGAATATCCAGCTACTATAACAAGTTAGCTTTGATAATCTACATACTATCTTACTAAGGTAAGGTAAAACAGGTTTTAATGAATGAGTAGGAAACGCTTTAAAAGCTTGAAAATATTTTAAAACCCTTAACTTTCGCTATCCTTTATATAAATCCCAAAAAAACCTTTATACCCAAAGCATAATTTATTTCTCATACATTCTGGATATTATATTATGAACATTTTATAGTTGATTTTATAAAAAATGCGTATTTTACTTTTAAATTAAACTTTTTTTCCCTTTCGCATGAAAAGAGCGTATAGCTGAATTAGATGGAGTTAGCGATGTACAATTCAAATATATTAATCGATTTGGAGAAAATTTCTCGCAAAAAGTGAACTTAAAGTTAATAAGTCAAGCGTATTTTTCCAAAAATTATCCATCTCGTAAAATCAACGCATCAACACTTACCTATTCACTTCAGAAGACGCCAAATCTCGTGGTCTGATGAAATGTTAGTAAACATCCACCTGTGAAATCGCGCAACCCCTTCAAGCCACACCACGCACAGTCGCACCTGCTGTATTAAAACACCGTCACGAGATGGAAGGGAGATTTACCGGCGTGAAAATCAATCAGAGGCATTGAGGAGAAATTAAACGTGATATTTCGGTAAAATATGTGAACTTAGCGAAAGCTGTTTTTTACAAAATAGGCGAAAAACGCTCGGAGTTCGTAGCGTTTTGGAATTCCTACGCACAGTCCTTCGAGCGCCAACCCACTCTTAATTAGATTTGATCGGCAGTCTCGAATTTACGTTCCTTTTCCGGCAAAGGATGTGTGATTATCATTTTGATAAGTTATTTTCGAGATTTTTAGCTATTTTTTGGCGGTGTTGTCTTTATTTAAAGAAAAAATCCGTGCAGTGGCAGTCGGTTTTTCTCTCTATCAGGTAAATGCAATGATAAAGAGATGAAAAACGAGGAATATTGGGTAGATTACAGAAATGTCATTGTAAAAAGCTATAAAAATTGAAAATCACTCCAGATATAAACTCCAGTGGGAAGTCATTATACAGCAAAGCGTGAGCGTAAGTGTTATCAGCCACTCCCCCCCTCACCGAAGAAAAAAAACCAATCCTACTTTTTGAATTCGAAGCACATATAAAAAATAATTAAGTCAAGGTTGTCAATCAAAACATTAAACTTAAACTTATTCTTCATTTTATCATATAATTTTATCATTACTTACTCCCTGAAGTATTTTTACAGCGTAACTTTGTTTTTATAAGTGTTTCAAATTTAAAAATTAAAAAAAAAATTTTGAGGATTATTTTGGTTTCAAACAAATCAAGGCTGAAATAAATTTCTTAAATGTTTTTAATGTTCATTAAACGAATTTTAAAAAGTGTTTTGGAAGTACCATAGTTTTTTTATTTGATACAAAATATCATTGGCTCAATTAAGAAAATTGAACAGTTCAGTGAGGAAAATAACATAAGTAAGCGCATTAGATTAAATTGTTTGTGATAAAAAAATGAAATTATTAATACATTTTTAAAAGTTTTAAGTAGTTACTAAATCATACGAAACATAAAACTTTGATTTTGAGAATGGTATGTTTACTTTTGTAAAAAATTACTTATTTAAAAGGTTTTTTTGAATACATTAAAATAAAAAGTATCGGTGATAAATAGTTTTTTTTCTCAATTTTACGAACAGAAAAGCTTGTTCTTATCATAAGTTAAGTAATTTGTTTTAAAAATTCCACTTAAAAAATTACTAGGGTTTTATAACAATTATTTTAAGACAAAAAAACGAGCCCGATAATTTTTATTTCCTTTATACAAATATCTAAAGAACTTACAAGTAAAATTGTTTTTAAAGAAAACAAACATTTTACTTTTAGATTTTGTTTTTATAAAACTTTTTTACATGCACTTTTAACTTCTAAATTAAGTGTGTTTGCACGAGAAAGAACTTATATCTTCCTATTTAAAAATATAGATATAGAACTAGCAATAACCGTAGTTAGTACTAGCAGCTAATGGAATGAGATTTTTTGATTTTGCAAATAGAAACATATTTTGATAAGCATGCAGATAGAGCATTTTTCATTAACTATGAATAACATTTCCCGTTAGTTTAATTTATCATATGAGTAATCATGGACGTATCCAAAAGTTGCACTGTGGTGTGCGGTGGCAGTGTTATAGGTAATTCTTATAAATTATTCCAAGCGAAATTTCAAAATTTAAAGTACTTCGTACTTAGTTTTATAACCTCTGTATAACATGTACCCGTAAATTGTATCATTTTTTTTCATTTAAGGTATGCGTTATACTACAAACTTTACATCAATTTAAAAGCTAGGTATAATTAATATTTTTTTAAAAATTGGCTAAATATTTAAACTTTTCAAATTCAATTTATAGAAATGAATCCAATATGACATGGTGTATGGAATCCAATATATCCATGGGCGTAGCCAGGGGGGTGCAGCTGCCCCCCCTAAAACCTGAGGAATTTACTTTCACTTTACTGTAAGTTAAGTTAAAACCCTGTTTTTTAGGGTGAAATTTTCAAAAATTTTCTGGGGGAGGGCCCCCAGACCCCCTTTAGTATTTAAATCTTTATTATTTACACTTTTTGTAATATAAGTTCATTAAAATCAAAATTATACAGAAAAATGTATGTCCACATTTGGTTTTACGTGTACAAAAAAAAACATTTGAACCCTGTTCTTAGGGTCAAATTTCCAAAAATTTGTTGGGGATGACCCCAAGACCCCCCTTTGAAACTTAATCCTTTATTACTAAAACTTTTCTTTTATACATTTTTCTTGGGTGCAAATTCTACCTAAAAAGTGTTGAAAAGCTACCTATTAATATGGATGAAAGGAACTTAAAAATATTTTTAGGTCCCTCCCCGAAATAAATTTCTATACTTGCCAGCACTGATTCAAAATTAAAAATAAGAGCTCCCACCCATGCCCGTATCCAAGGAGGTAGAACAAAAAACTACTTTTTAGTGTCAGATTACAAAAACTTTTACCTCAAAAACAAAAACCCTTATTGTTTCCTCGCTACCCACAAAACTTTTACATTAATTTCATTAAAGGTCAAAAATCCCTCTCGAAACAACACTGTGGCTACGGCCCTCTCTCACTGGGTCAAGGGGCTTTAAAATTGTTCTCCACAAACATAAAAAAAGTACACCCTGCTTGCCCCCCCTAAGCGGAACCCTGGCTACGCCCATGGACAAACGTATAGTTCTTAAAACCTGCTAAATTTTAAAATCATAAACAGGGCTTAATATGATGGGACAGGCATTCTTGTGTCCTTTTCCTAAGCTAGAAGTGGGAAACTTATACATTGTAGAACATATCGAATCAGAAAAGAACTCTTTTGATGGTAAAAAAAATAGTCTTTCAAAAAATGCAGTAGGTACTATAGTCTGTGTAATTAAAATAGGCTGTTGGAAGTCATCAGATGAAGTTCGTCGCAATGGTAACGAAGGAGAAAACGTAAGCTGTTCTGCTTTATTTTTGCGCATCAGTTAAGGCAGGGCGTGAAATTAAATTAAAACTTTGAATCTTAATAATTATAAAACTAATTCGATTTTTTTTTAAAACGAAACGACAATCTTTGAAAAAAATAATTGTATATTTGCTTAAAATTTTGTACTTCTACCATGATTAGTTTTTCTTAAAACGAAAAAAAGTGTTCCGATTATTTCATTGGCTGCTGCGACACGAGTTAGATTCAATGACAATCTTGGGCGGTTGTGGTCTTGGCGTGATGCGGGAAAAAATAAGACTGGTGGAAACTAGAGAGCCTATATACGAGAGAGAGAGACGACAACTCGCTTAAAAGCGTCTCTGCGCATCCAATTCTGTCCAAACTGTATCATGCCGCCCCACGCTAATCCTATGGAGGGAAACCTGTGGCGAACAGAAAACCTGTTTACCGATCTGCGCGCGCTATACTGAGTTGTCGCCTCTCTTTCGCATACAGGCTCTCTAGTGGAAACCAAGGCAACGCACAGGGAAAGGTGGGGGAGACTGGGGAAATCACGTGACTTTTCAACTGCCGATTCTAATTACACAGACTATAACAAGAACTATATGAATATCAGTGTAAAAGTAAGAAACAATTTATATCAAGATGCTTTGGCAATCTGGTTGTTCATAATCACATTTGACATGAGAAAAAGTGAATATGAAAAACTACTTTTTAGTTGAAATTGAAATGAGTTATTTAAGAAGGGGAAGAAAATCAAGATTGAATATTTTTAGACATGAATCTCTTAAAGGATGAATGATAAATCTCAGGGTAAAATCGTTGTACTTCATAAACTCTGCAGTTTTTGCTGATAGGGATTAATTTAATTTCAAATAAGTGAAAATAGCATGGGTTATATTAAACTATTGTATGACATAAGGATTCTAGGGGGCTTGGCTAGTTTCGGGAGAGAGATTCCATAATTACATAACTGGTCAAATGATGCTTTTTAGAATATAAAAATATAGGATTTTAAAGACCATTTAATTTTTAAACTTTGCGAGTAATACCGTAATACTGAGTTTTACGCTAAAAATATGGGGTTAGGGGCGCCTTCCCCTTGAAACTTTCTTTGAAATTTGACTTTAATATAACAACTTATTTTTTGAAATCAAGGACCCTAGGGTGTCACCCCCAAAGATATTATATGACATCTGGGACGCAAACCGCCTCCTTTTCATTTTTTTAGTTGTAAGAAAAATCAGAGTACAAAATACAACCCCACATAAGATAATACCAATATTTAGAAATGAAAATGGAATCACAAAATATATTTTAGAAAGAGAGGCAAGAAGCACTGAAGAATTTTTTCCGCATAAAAATATATCGTAGTTTATGTAAATATTTTTTATACTAAATGTTACATTCATATAAAGTTTTCTAAGGTAATCATTACGGTTATGATTTTTTTTCAGATTTAAAAGCCTGTGGTGGAAAATGACGAGTATCGGTCCATAACTCGAAAATAACTTTTATTTTTGAAAACTGTGAAAAAAGCTTGCGCGCCTAGGCCTTATAAGATTTTGCATAAGGCTGAAGCACTAAATCCAGTTAATAGAATCTTATTTAAAGCTGAATGCAACACAAATAATAGAAATGGTTTAAATTTGTAAATCATAATTTATAAACTTGTTGACTAGGAATTTGTCACTTTTACAAATGTTTCGAAGCTCTTCCATCAGCCCATCAGCTTGGCATCCCTCTCGGCCACCATACTGGATCTACAGTTGGTGTATGATTTATTAGGGTGTCTTAAAAAAACTTTTTTTAAAAACCACGCTCGATCCCCAGGGGGCTTTTCCTATTCCTTTTGGTCCCAAAAGATAGTGTGTGAAGTTTCAGCCCCCTAAATTCTAGAGTTTGCCTATAGAGCCACAAAGTTTGAAAAAAATAGAAAAATTACCAATTTTCAGAGTTAAAAGTATTTTTTGAGATACATATTGTTATGTGGTGCTCCATGGTTTAGTGTTCGATTTCTGATTTTTCTAACCAAAAATTGTTGGGTTCGATTCCCAATTGTTTTCGTAGTTTTTGATTGGACAGTTTTCTGATTGGTGTTCCTGCGGCGGCGTTGCCTTATAAAAGGCAATGTGGCCGCGGCAACAATCAGCTTCAGCTTCGTAACCTTTTTAGCTTCGTAATTTCCTTTTTCATACGCTGATGTTGTGTAACACGCACCTCATTTTACTAGCTTTAAAATAAGCTGTTTGTATGGTCAACGCAGCGACGATATTTGATGCTGTTATTTGATACTCAACGAAGCCCTTTTAGACCTTCTGAATAAAGATGTCGTAATTTACAACTTATATTTCTTGAAGACATTCCCACACCTCCATAGTTATAAAACTTGTTCAAATGTGTAATTTAGGACATATTTAGAAGGTTTATATTTATTTAGGATTATTAACTGTACCTATAGTGCCTATAATTTAAGAGTAAAGGGTACTACTTAGGATCGTTGCGCTCATCAAAGCTTATAATGCACAACAGAGGACAAAAGTAATTAAATTTCAATTTTCTTCAAAGGAACTCCCTCAAATGATGCCATTTGGTGTTAAATTTATGTTTTAAATTATAAAGGCCTCAGTGAAATAACAGTAATTAGGCCTTCTACTGAACTTTTCGTGTAAAAAATGCTTTTCTGCGAAAATTATTGTTTCTAGCTGACCAAATCCAAAATTTATCTTAAAAAGATGGTTATGGTACTTTTTTAAGTTGAAACACTTTCAAATACTACAATAAGTTTCATTTTTATTACGTAGAACTTAATTTTAAATCGAACAGATTGGAATTGACTTGGGTTATTTCTCTACCAGAAGAGAAAATGGGATTTCTTTATTAAAGTTAAGAAAATTGTTTAATATTTGTAAATTTTTGTTGAAAATTTGATGAAAGAACATTTCAATTAAACTTTCCCCCTAACATGTTAAAAAGAGGTCATTTTCATAATTTTATAAGATAAAATTGATTTTTATTTATGTATAGGGAAAATTCATATAATTTCTAATCTGTACTATTTAAAAATTAATTCTATTCATAAAAAAATAAAACCTATAAGAGTTTAAAGGTATTTCAAAGTTTTTTACTACAATAACCCTCTTTTTTAAGGTAAATTTTGGATTTGGTCAGCTAGAGACAAGCATTTTTGCAAAAAAGCATTTTTACATTAAAAGTTCAGTGGAAGGCCTAATTACTGTTATTTCACTGGCCTTTATAATTTAAAACATAAATTTAACACTAAATGGCATCATTTGAGGGAGTTCCTTTGAAAAAAAATGGAATTTAATTACTTTCGTCCACTGTAGTGCATTATAAGCTTTGATGAGCGCAACGTCCCTAAGTAGTACCTTTAATGATATTAAATAAATATAAACATCTAAAAACCACCTAAATTACACATTTGAACAAGTTTCATAACAATATATATCGCAAAAAAAATATTTTTTAATTCTGAAAATTGGTAATTTTTTCCATTTTTTTTTTCAAACTTTAGGGATCTATAGGTAAACCCTAGAGTTAACTTAGGTGACTGAAACTTCACACACTATCTTTTGGGACCAATAGGAATAAGAAAAGTCCTGGTGAGCGAGGTTTTTTGTAAAAAAAAGTTTATTTTCCGAGACAACCTAGTAATTGCTATATGAGAAAGTGAAACGATGTTGGGCCCGCAAGGTTTTTTCTCAATACAAAGAAAATAATACCATAAAATTTACATATGGGCAAAAGTTCATGGAATGCAACATTAGGCTTTCAGATATTTAAAAAAAAAAGTATCAGAATCATTACCCTAGTAATCATTTTACTCTGGTAAAATATCCTTGAACAATATCAAACACTTTTCTACTAACTATTAACATTTAAGTATATAATAAAGCACTGTAAAATTGGATATTTTTAAAAATCTACTCACTTTTCTCTTAAAATTGCTTTTAGTCCGCATTTTTAGTTCGTTGTTATGAATAGAAGGAATCACAGTACGCATCTCGAAACTTCCCGTTCAATTACAGTTTGAACAACTTTAAATATTTCTTGACACGTGCCAATGCGAAGGTTTACTCTTGTCAATCTCACAGTAATAAGAATTTCACTGTAAAGTGTCCCACCAGAATACACGGACGCGTAGGGATATGCATTTTCTACGTAACAAGAATTTGCATTTGGATGATAGAAAGCGTGATTCAGGGTTGCGCATGTAGTTTTCCAAATCGACTTAATACACCAAGTGTCTGGCAGGTGATACAACACGGTCTGAAAAACAGCTGGGGAAAGATGACATTGAAGTTAGAAATATTACTCAATACAGACACTCTCTGAAGAAAGTTTTCTGAATCATTCTCATGTATGAAGAGTGATTTCTCCTTTATCTAATGTTTTATAATTTGGTAAATGCATCAAAGAGACGTCTCTCTTTCTCTCCTGCTGTCTTATTTTCGTTCTCACCTTAGTACATAGATGGCAGCACCACTGAAAATCCAATGTGGAAAAGGACGACCGATCGACACACAGTTCTAACTTCTCTGTTTCCTTGTTCATTGTATATTTTTAGATACTCATTATGGGGGGATCAGTAGAAAATTATGGTATGCTAAAAATTTTAAAAAGCTATAACACTGTTCAACAAATTTGACCTTCAAAATTTTTTCCTTGATGAAAATAGTCATTTCTTATAGATTTTGGGTAGCTGAATACGAAAATCACCATTAAAATTTTCAATTGACTCAGGATTTTCGGGGAACAGCCCCTCCCCCTTTTTACGTTTTTCGACGACTTTATAACTTTACACTCGATTTTCAGGGTCAAAAAGCATTGTTTTAGTCTTCAAATTGCCCCCCAGGTAACAAGAAATGTTCTAATTAATAAAATATGATAAATTTATAACAAATGAATAGGTTTCAGGGGTAATTACCCCCTAAAAATACAAAGAAATAGTAGCTAAAAACTATAGAGGTTTCTATACGCTATTTTTTCCTCTTATTTTTTACGCAATTCCCGTTTGAAGGTTCCTAACCCTTCCCCAAGGACCCAAATTTGATGACAATATGCAGCAATAATTTTTACTAAAAGCGGCTGAGGTGTTAGCCTCCCAGAAGAAGTTCCGCGGAAGAGTTCGGAAGACCAGAATCGCGAAGGCGCTCGCGAGCTCAGGAATTAATATTGATGAATTAGAAAGGATTACAAATGACGTTTTTCTTATATTTTGGGTCTATCCTAAGTAGAAACTCTTCAGTTCTTTAAAAACTGACCGGTTTTAGGGAGTGAGGGTTCCATGTTTCAAGATGTTAATAGATGCACGGCTGTGGATAACAATTAGGGGGCATCCCCTTAAAAACTGAGGGTGATGGAGGAAAATGGGTGTCATATTTGAATTCAGCAGATCATTTTACACAAAAATCAGCTGAGATTCAGTTAGTGGCTTAAAATTTTTTTTTGTACATTACTGTTTAACTCTAAGTGCCGCATTGAACCCTTGTGTGGGTGCTTTGTGGGCGCTCTCCCGCCTCAACCGCTTTTAGTAAAAACCATTGCTACATATTGCCATCAAATTTGGGTCCTTGGGGAAGGGTTAGGACCCTTCAAACGTGAATTGAGTAAAAAATAAGGGGAAAAATAGCGTATAAAAACCTCTATAATTTTTAGCTATTTTTTTGCATTTTTAGGGGGGTAATTACCCCTTAAACCTATCCATTTGTAAAAAAATTTATCATATTTATTAATTTGAACCTTTCTTGTCCCCTGGGGGGCAATTTGAAGACTAAAGCAATGCTTTTTGACCTTGAAAATCGAGTTTAAAGTTATTAAGTCGCCGAAAAACGTAAAAAGGGGGAGAGGCCCCCGAAAATCCTGGTTCCCCGAAAATCCTGAGTCAATTGAGAATTTTAATGGTGATTTTCGTATTCAGCGACCCAAAATCTATAAGAAATGACTATTTTCATCAAGGAAATTTTTTCATTGTTGAACAGTGTAATTTAAGAAATTGCTTAAAATTTTCTATTAGTAAAAATTTATTTAATTTTTCAATTGGTAATAAAAATGTTCGGTACTTACGTATTATACCGTTGACCGTTAAGCAGCCATTAAATTCAGCGGTACAGATATACAATAGGATTTGATAACTTTTCAGATTCAGCAGCACGGTCGACGGCATAATACATAAGAACCAAATTTTCTTATATTTATCCCACTCTTAGATTCTTGATGCTGTTTTCTAATCTTTTTTTTAACACCATTGTTATTTTAATAATGTATGGATATCCTTTCTTTATAAATTTAATACAAGATATTTTGAAAATATATTTAGGGTTTGGTCCAACATTTTTTAACTGTAAATTAGTTTGGAAAACAACGGAACTAACAAAGAAAAGAGTATCCATTTGTATACCATACCGCTGAAATTATTATTGCTCTATTATGTACTTTTTCTTTCAAGATTATTTAATAGATCTCTTAGAACACACTCAAATAAGAAACAAACAAAATCACAAGTTTATTCATTAAATTACACAGGCCTGCGAAATGTAACTTTTATGTTTTTTGGTATGCTGATTTCGGAAATGGCCTCCATTTTCCTCCATCACGTCAGGATGTTTTGTAGTGTCAATTTCGATATATTTGCTAAAATCCTATTAGAAAAGGATTTCTTGCGAAAAATTTTGCATTTACTATCTTTATTACGCCTATTTTTATATGAATAGGGTGTATAGGTACTTATTTTCCTTAACTAAACTGTTTCGAATCACATTCCTGGTACCTGGCTCAAGATTTGGTCTTTCTAGCCATTCTTTTTTGACACAATATTAAGTGACCATTCTTGATGACCAAAAAGCATTGAGGTAATTTTCAAATCATAGCAAATGGTTGAACAGTGCTTGGGATACTTTATTTTATTGAGGACGGGAGTGATGTTTTCATAACGGTCTTTTAAGTGCACCGAGTGTCCCAGAAGTGACCGGAAGAGATTACTCGCACTTCAGTTGGAGAAAAAGACGCTGTAACATCAGGTTCATGAGAAACTGGACGCATAGCGGATGGAATATTATCAGGAGGAGATATTATTTTTCGATTTTTGCGTTTATACCCTCGGACATGGCAGGTGTAGAAGCGAAAATCCCCTGAGTGGTTTTTTGGCTCCCTCCATGCCATAGGAGTTCTAAATCAAAAGCAGTCTTGTTTCCTTAAAAAGCATAGATCATTGATACCATGCACACAAACTTTATGTGAAGCCCACGATTTGTCCTGCTCTCCAAGTTTCATGTCGAAATACGCAAGATAAGGTAGTCTTTAGTTAGTCTGCAGTTTACTTATGCGATTTTTAATACCGCTATTTCGATACATATATTCATATGTAACAAAAATCATCTGGTAAACTTTAAAAACTTTTAGAACTCGAAGTCATGTTTCACGAGAAAAACAACTATTAAAATGTTTTTGAACTCGGAAGAAATAGGAAAATATTAGTTTTTCAAAAATGTGGTATTCTCAAGTTTATAAAGTAAAAAGAAAATTATTTTATGAGTGGTTTTTTATCCTCTTTTCAAAATTGTATTTATTTACCGGAAAACAGGATTCCTTGTTAAAGAGAAAACAAAACTTGCCCCTGCGTCTAACAAGATTGGGGAATTTCCTAGAATAGGATCGATGAAAATCACTAGAGAGGTTACAGGGCTTATTAAGAATATCCCCAATGAACTTGACATGAATTTCTATCACATTCTTTGCTCTCTAGAGACCTTGTTATGTCCGCTTTACTTCCTCGTAGAGAATAAGGAATATAATCTGTCTGAAATTATCGAGACGGTAGGTTATTAAAGTGGGTAATACTGGACTGGAAATAGGTTTCATGTTTTTTCTCTTACTTCCAATTCTTTATATTTTATTTCAAGTTTAATTCTGCATAAAACTTAAGTATGCTTTTTATAACTAGAGAATCAGCAAATATTTATATATATCAATTCACCAAGTATTTCAAAATTTTGTACTAAAAAGTATGCATTTTGCTTAAATAATAGGGAATAATGGCATTTAAAAAATTTGAATAGCAAATCCTGTTTGGCCATACTGAATTATGGTACGTACTTCGTGGCATGAAATTGAATAATGCTCTTATATTTCAAGGTTAACTTGAATGCCCTGGAATTTCTCAGCATCAAACAAAAGTTGTACGATGATATATCGCTTTTTACAATTGATAAAAAAAATGACATTTTATAACAAACAAATGACTTTTAATTTCGTAACACAAAAAGTCCTACACTTTTAGAAAGTATTTTTATACAACAAAGTGTAATTTGCACATTAAAAAAGCTCGCCCTTATTGTCATGGCAGTACTATTTCTAAGCACGATTTAATTAAAACATCATAACACTTATGTAAAACCAGATTACGTCTGTTCAAGGGCGGGTTTTTGGAGGGGTCCATATTGGAGTGTATATTAGGGTGGGCCGAAAACACACTTTATTTTTTATTCATGTTCTAATAGCGCGGAAAGGGTGCCACTTGGGTCCAATAAGGAGGGTGTAAAATATTTTTTTGATTGGATAATATCTTAGGCTCCCGCATCGCACTTAAAGTTCGAAAAAATGGATGACTTTTTTACAAAACAACAAAAAAATCAAAGATTAAACTCTCAAATATTGTTCATGATTTTTTTATTAAGAACTAATATAGTTATAGACATAATGTTTCAGGTTCCGTTCTTTTATCACTCTTGCTTCGTTAGATATAATTTTTTAATGTTCAAAGAAATCTTGTAAAGTTGTTTTTTCTGCATTTTTAAAAAGCTAATAACTCTAGAACTATACAACTTAAAAACCTGAAATTAGTCCTATTCGGTTCGTAATATGTTTGTCTTTCATTTGATATGCATCATAAACATCATTTTCAAAAAAAAAATTTTAAATTTAAAAAAAGTGAAAAAAAATTTAATAAAAAAATTGTTTTTGAAAATTTTTTTGAAAAAAATTTAAAAGCCTTTTGACTCATAAAATGAACATTACTACCAAATTTCAAGTTGAAAATAAAATTTAATCATGTATAAAAAAATTAAAAAATTCGAAATTTAGGCAAGTCCTTAAACAATCCCCAAAATAGAGCGATTCACTCATAAAAAATTCATAAACTCTCTTGAGGGTGTTCATATGACTTAAAGCATATAAAAAATGTCACAAATTTCAGAAAATACGACAATTAACAGATTCGGTGCAAAATCTTGCAGAGCTAATTTTCAACTTAAAGTTAATTCAATTTGCATGCATTTCTGCTGAAAATTCCTAAGAATTATGTTTATATATAATTGTTTTTAATTTTAAAAGTCAAATCAAAGTAAATTAAAAGTTTTAGACCATAAAAAATTGGATATCAACACATTTCTTAGGAATATTCAGTTAAAATTCATGCAAATTGAATTAACTTAAAGTTGAATATTAGCACTGAAAGGTTTTGTACCGAATCTGTTACTTGTCATATTTTCTGAAATTTATTTGACATTTTTTATATGTTTTAAGTCATATGAACTCCCTCAAGCGAGTTTATGAATTTTCCATGAGGTGAATCGCTCTTGCTTTATATTTTTGGGGATTGTTTAGGGACTTGCCTAAATTTCGAAACTTATATTTTTTTTATACATGATAATATTTTATTTTCAACTTGAAATTTGGTAGTAATGTTCATTTTATGAGTCAAAAGGCTTTTAAATTTTTTTAAAAAAAATTTTCAAAAAAAACTTTTTTATTAAATTTTTTTTCACTTTTTTTAAATTTTGAAAAATATTTTTGGAAAATGATGGTCATGATGTACATCAAATGAAAGACAAAAAATTTACGAACCGAATGGGACTAATTTCAGGTTTTTAAGTTGTATAGTTCTAGAGTTATTAGCTTTTTAAAAATGCAGGAACAACAACTTTACAAGATTTCTTTGAACATTAAAAAATTATATCTAACGAAGCAAGAGTGATAAAAGAATGGAACCTGAAACATTATGTCTATAACTATATTATTTCCTCATAAAAAAATCATGAACAATATTTGAGAGTTTAATCTTTGATTTTTTTGTTGTTTTGTAAAAAAGGCATCCATTTTTTCAAACTTTAAGTGCGATGCGGGAGCCTAAGATATTATCCAATCAAAAAAATATTTTACACCCTTCTTATTGGACCCAAGTGGCACCCTTTCCGCGCTATTAGAACATGAATAAAAAATAAAGTGTGTTTTCGGCCCACCCTAGTGTATATGTAATACTTTCCAAGTTATTGGACCCCGAAATTTTTCGAGTTTTAGCATTGCAAAGAGTGGTTTTAAGCAGCTTTTTAAGGGTTTATAGTTCAAAAATTACACAGTAACATTTATTAGTTTCCTCTCTCAGTGAATAATCAGAGGATATCCAGGGACGTGCTAACATTTATGAAAGTGGAGAGAAAGATTTCTAAGGGCTATAACAAGACTTTTTGTTTCGAGAGGTGTTTTTGCCCTCAATTTTTTTCCAAGGTCTTTTCCTTGTATAACACAAATGAAATGCGAAACTTAGCTAAAATATGAAAAGTGTTTTTCCTCCAAAGGAAAGGGGGGTCTGGGGATCCTCTCCCAGAAATTATTTAAAATTTGCCTCTAAAAGTAAAGTTTCAGCTGATTTTGAAGCCTAATAAACCACATAATTTTCCCAGAAATTCCCCCGGCCCTCCCCAGAAAGATTTTTGAAATATGTCCTTTTAAATTGTAGTGTTTTTTTTTTATCTATTTTGACTTTATTTAGGGAAAACCCAAAAGAGGACCACTTCAACTAAACGACTGAATTTTTAAGGGAAAAACAATATAAAATATATGTAAAAGTTTTAGAGGAGAGTTTGAGGGTTCTCCCCATAATTTTTTTTTCAATTTTAGCATTGAAAAGGTAATTTTAAGCTATATTTGATAGGGTTTCTTGGAGGGGGCTATGGCCCCCAGCCCCCCTCCCCTGTACCCGCCCATGCATCTGTTCCTTCGCGATTTTTGAGGCAAATGATGAACCCAGCCTTGCATGAAACGTAATTAATTTTCATTGCTAATTTTCATACTTATTTTTCTTAAAATCGATTTAGAATGGCACGGGAATTCAGTTTTTATTTTTATTAGGTATGCATTTAACATGATATCACTCCGAAGTTAATCATCGTTTGGTAGTTAAATTAAAATTTTTTTCTTTATTGCTTCCCGGTATGGAGTATGAATTTTGGTAGATTGAAAACTACTTTTCATGATTTTTGTTTACGAGTACGTAGTTAATTTTGTATCGAGCGATGAAATGTGGTATGGAATTGTAAAAAAAACATTAAGAAATCGCGCCAAAATCGTTTTTACTACATTTTGACTTAGTAGTTGGACTTACTTCGTCGCAAGCTGCGCACCTGGGTTTGATTTGCTCCGCGAAATGCCGCTCGCAGTAGAGTTTCCTGTCTTTGACACAGTGCGTGAGGTCTACCAGCAGCTCATCACAAGTGCTGCACACGAAGCAGGCGGGATGCCATGACACGGACTCCCCAAACTTTGGTGCAATCACAGCCACATCACCCTTCAGCATGGTGCCCCGACATTTGGCACATTCCTGGAAGGTACAATGCCATTGCTTCAGTTAGACAAATGATGGCAAAAATTAAAAAGAATAAGTTAACGAAGTTTTTCTAATCTTTAGTTAGGATAAACCAAGAAAACTTTCAGCAAGTTGTTGAGTATCAGAAGCTGTTTTCAATGTTGATTTGTTTAAGATTACAGGGAGTGTGTAAATAAAATATTGAAAAATAAGTTTCCGTGTCTTCTGTTTAAATACTACACTAGATAGTTTCATAAAAACTAATTATCTTGGTAAATATTCAAGGATATGCATTTATTAAAATGTGGTAATAAAATAACATTCAAAATATCACTATTAAACACACAAATTATAAAACAAATAACTCTAACTAAGGGCTGTAGGCATGGTCCTTTTTTTTCTTATGATTGACAAAAAACTAAACAATAAGAAATTTTCACAGCTATATAAGACACGACAGCTAAAAGAGGAAGACTTAACTTCAATGGTTTGATGCATTTGAGGATTACTTTTAGTTAATCCTCAAAACAAAAAATTTGAGCAGACGGCTGCTAGCAGGGATGGTAAGAAACGTCAGGTTCCATGGGCGCAGCCAGGATTTCTTTTAGGGGGGTGCATCCATCTGTGTTTACAAATTATTCTACTAATTAGTAAAACAGGATTTATAAGTCTGCCTATTTCTTTTTCTTTAATATAGAAAGTAGTTTGGGTTTGGGGGAAAGGCCCAAATATTTTTTCCTCCCGCTTCTCAAGCGTATTTAATGGACCCAATGTAGCTTTTAATAACTTTTTAGGTAAAATTTGTGTCCTGTGTAAAACTTATCAGAGGAGAAGTTTATCGAATGTAGTAAAGTTACAACAACTAATGGGGGGTCTGGGGGTCCTCCCCCAGAAAATTTTTGGAAACTTCACTCTAAAAAACAGGTTTTAACTAGTTTTGGTTCACCTAGTACGAACTTTCGATTTACATTTTTAGGTAAGATTTCCATTTGAAGAACTTAACAGGGGCGTATCCAGTATTTGTTTTTTTTGGGGGGTTGCATAATCCAATTTAATCTTCTCGATGATCTTTATATGTAAAAGGAAGTGAATTATCCTGCTCAAACTACTAAAAGGGGGTCTGGGGGTTCCCCCCCGAAAATTTTTTGAAACTTAAGTAAAAAACCCATTTTTTCAATTCGTTTTGGTACGCCTCATCCGAATTTCGGATATAGATTTTATGGTAGAATTTTTGCGCGTTTTGACAACTTAATATAAAATAGAGTTGTAATAATAGTTACAAGTACCAAGGTGATCTGGGGGTCCTCCCTCAGAAAATTTTTGAAAATTTGACCTTAAAATACAACAGGGTTTTAACTCATTTGGTGCATAAATTGCCATATTATAATATAGTGTACAACTTTTCATTTTTTTGGGGGAGCTAAAGCCCTCAAGCCCCCCCCTGGATCCGCTAGTGGGACTTAATATAAAAAATAGAGTTTCAAGTACAAAAGGGGATGTTATCACCCAGAAATTTTTTGGAAATTTTACCCAAAAAACGAAGCTGAAACCCTTTCTACGTGGTTTGGGTACACTTAGTCCAATTTTTGCCAGGGGGGTGCAAGTGCACCCCCTTGCACCCCCCTCCCGGCGCCCATGTCAGGTTCAGAAGGCCCTGACGCAACCTGGTTACTCTTTACAATGCTTGCACCACTCCTCTTACAGAGTAATAAAAGTTACTATTTCATAGATAATTATCAATTGTTATTGTTAAAAACTATATTTAAATTTCATTGCCTTGTCATAGGTCCATCAAGGAGATTTACTGTGAATATTGAGGCCGATTTCTATGATATACATATTAAGATCCCTCTCACTTCAATTCCTATGCTCACATTTGGTTTGTCAATGAATTCGGGATTCTATGCTGTTCTCATATCCCCAACAATCCTTCCCCTCTAGTCCCTATGCTATGCTAAAATATCGTCTTTTGAGAAGTTCTATGCTATCCATATAGCGGGCGCCCTTACGTTTTGTCTGTCAAGGTACTCTCTGATGTAAGCAATGTCCAGGGCTAGCTCGTTGCGCATGTTAACAAAGTCTTCGAAGGGCTTGTGGTGGGCTCGGTCGATGTGCTTGCAGTAGGCCAGGGCCAAGTCCTGCTTGGGCAGCTGCAGACGCAGCTGCTTCTCACGGTACTGCTCCCCCGGTGACTTCCACCGGGGGACCTTGTGGTTGGGGAGTTGGGCGAAGTACTCATCGATCTGCAAAGAGAAGACTGGTCAATGGAATGGTCTTAGGAAAATTGCTGAAGCTTATTGCAATTTTTCAATAGCTGTTTTGATCTAATAACTCATAACAAACACAGCTACAATTGAATGAGTTAGAAGCCACGGAATACAAGTGATAATGCGGGATAACTTTTGTATATGAGATGGATTTGCCATTGGCAAACAAGTTCTTTATTATCATGTGTATTCTTCAAAAGACGTTTCACTTGCCCATGGATTATATAGCTGGTTTAGTAGAAGTAATACAAAAGTAATAAGTTATAGTGAAGTATATCAAAATTTTAGAAGTTTGTTTTTTCATTTAGTATTGTTTGAATATAACAATGAAAATAAAATTAGAGATAATAGTAATAACAGTACAGAGTTTAATAATTGTAACACGAAGTAGAAGAAGAGGAAGAATAGAGATAATAATAATAGCAATTTTTTATTAAATTTAATTATGTCACTAATTGAAATTTTCCTTGTTTCCGTATTTTTCTGGTGGGACTGTACCTTGAAAATTAGTAAAACTTTAGGGCAAATAAAGAAAATTATCGAAAGTGAAATTTAATGATATCCTAAGAACAGAGATGAGGTGGTTTTCTTCCAAATTTCAAATGCGGTTGGGCAACACCCTAAAAACTACGGTAATGCGAATGCTTGAGCGAACGGTAAACGATGACCTCCTGTGTGATTTTCGTGTTACAAGTTGAGACCTAGAGTTTGTTATTAAAATTCAATAAGACATATTGAATATAATATTTTTTATTAGGAAGAAATGTCCACTTACTTTATCTGCTGCTAAACCGGGAGGCGTCCATGCGTATACTCGGTGTGTTTCTTTGTGGCTTTCTTTACAAGAACACTGTGTGTCTGTCGGTATTCCTAGTCTGGTTTGTATATGAATGAGGTTCTCTTCTACAATTGAATGGGTTTGGCATGGACTTTGATAATTTTTACAAGGTGGTTTTCTGCAAAAACAAATACAGAGATAAAATAAACAAAGTGGTACTCTAATAGAAATATTAAGAAGCACATTAAAAATTTTGCTCTTTTAAAATCTTTCCGAAAACAAAGAAAAAGTAATTGCTATTGCTATGGTCATGTAATATTTCAATAACCAATAAACCATTTTGAAATATTGATAAATAGGTATTTTTAATTCTGCTGTTCATTTTAAAAGTATTAGTGCCTATGTTTCTTATTGATAACTCAACAGAATGAAACGTCCATCGTATTTTCTGGTTCAACATATTACACACACCAGCTTTATCTTTTTGCTTTAGAAAATCCTATATTCATCACTTTTACCAAGTTTTCACTAGTTGCTCATCACGAAACCATTGCAGTGAGTGTAAAAGATAAAATGAATGACATCTGTGATCAAAATTATGCCGCAAAATCAATCATATTCCATAACAGTACAGGTATTTCGGGAATTCTCGCCCCATTTCTTATTGGTAAGGCTCTAAAAGCTCTCCCAATCAGTGTTGTCACGCAATATCAATCTGGATAGGCTGCATTAGTCAGGAGCACATTCCTTGGTTTTACTTTCTGTCGTGACACATTTACCTTGGCGGAAGACCTTGGCAGTTGCGGAAACAAATCACTCCATGTATTGCTGGGAGCTTTTGGCGGAAGAAGAGGGAGTTTGCTTGATAAAACAAAAAATGCTTTGGGGGGAATGTTGCGAAAGGATTTTTGAGTATTCAGTAATTTTTATTGGATCAATTAGACAGAAAATTTTATTATACATAATTTGAAAAAATATCGGTGGTGTTTGTTTTTAGTTTTTTAATGCTCTTGTCATAGCCATTGGTTGATATCAGAAATTTAATTTTTTTTTCAAAATTGACATAGAATAGTTACAAACTATTTGACATTCTTCAGTAAAATTGTGAATAATTCCAGGTATATTGGAAAATTTTATTTCATTATTTTCTATAAGTGATGAGTTAATTTTTTTGTTTCCAAATACAAAAATTACAGAAGATCATTTTATAAACTTATTTATTTTCCTGATTTAATACCAGTTTTATTAGTTTTTAATCAAAGCATATTGTACCTACTATATGTTGAATAGAAAATATAATCTAGAAATAACTAACCATAGGTTGAACTTTTTAAATCGAAAATGCAATAATTTCCTGTGTTACCTGAATTGTAGTTGAGGTACATATAAATGCATGAGAAAACTCCAAGAAAACTATTTCAAATACTCAAAAGGAAATTTAAAATTATTTGCTCTGTTGTCCCACTCATTTATATCTACCCTATAATAGAAATAGAGTAACGCAATTTATGTATGGCTTCAACTATCGATAACAAATGAATAATAAAATTGTAGCGCAAGGTTTTTTATTAAATAGATTCTTTAATACTTAACACATCCGGTCTAAATCATATATCGGTTAATAAAGAAATCTCATTACGTAATGAAAGAACAATAAAAAGAAAGCGAGTTCAAAAATTCATCTTCTTGGGGAATATATAAGCTATATTTCATTTACAACATTTCTGTCTCTCTTTAAGTCATTCGTAATTGGGGGCCTGGGAGAGCTATTACTCTGAACTTTTAAAAATTCTTATTTGAGGAAAAACGTGTCTCTCCCCAGCACGCATTTTTAAAACTTTTCCAAACTATTAGGGAATTGCTTCTACTTTTTTCACTAGATGGCACCACGACTGATTAAATTTTAAAATATATTAAAATTAAAACACACAGAACCAGTGTATTGTCAAAAAAGCTATGAATAAAGTTAATATTTTTTGAGGCAACATGGAGTGATATTTGGATTTATTTTGTCTTCAATTTATTAACATTGATTAAAGCAACGGCGACTTTATTGCATCAAACTTATTCATGCGTTTAGCTTCCTTTTAAATACTTATAAATTGAACAACAAATTAACAAAAGGAGTAAGACCGAACGTAATTATCGATTTTAAAGAAGTACCATGGTCCATGGTTGATAAGGATGGTCGGCTGACTCTCCCTCATTTGTTAAGTACCTACCCAGTTCGAAACCTTTTTAATTCACTTTTTTAACCTTAACTAGATTCTCCATTCGTATATTTTGAATAGAAAAAGTTAGAATAGGGCTAAATCTATTCTATGATAAATCTACATTTCTATCCACAAAAATAATAAATTTAAATAAATACTCCTGCCCTCTAACTAGAATCTTGAATTCTCCAAAGTTTTTAAGTATCAATAAAAGTTAGGTCTATTCAGGATTTTGTTTTGTTGAAATCTTAACACTTTATTTTGAGAAACATGAAATAAATAAACTATTACCTATTTAATAAATTTTATAAAAAAACAATATTTTTCAGATCGTTTTTTTTTCACTGTTCGTGGAAATAAAATACACACTACTATTATTTGAAAAGAATAACAATATATACAGTTTCTTAACTTATTTAAACAATACTAATAAAATTCAGTTGTCAATCAAATAATAAAAAATTTTTGGACGTAAAAAAAACAGAAACATGTAATCACAGTATTATGACTTCATTGTATATTTGGTAACTTTCAGAACATTTTTGGTAAAATCTATCACGTTCCCTCAAAAAATACACCCCAAGTGTGCAAATTTAAAATTTCTATCTCCATTGTTATAACCTGCTAACACAACAGCGTATTCTTCCTTGTGTGTGTGCGCACGCGTTAAGTATTAAAAATATCAAATAGGTTTTTAAGGATTGGAATTACTCGCAAAATGAGTATTAATGACAGTTAACTCAAGTATAAGCAAACATTTTATTCCATTTTCTCTAAAGAAAATTTAATAAAAAAATTTCTATGTAAAAAAACTATCTTTACTTTAGTTTACTTCATTTGGGTTTTAATAAGTGTAAAAACGTTATTTGAAATAGTAATATGATATGTATTTTATAAACTCATACATAACTCAACGTAAACATTAGGAATTCAAAAATTAACTATTTAGAAAACTATTGGATAGCAGCTTTTTTATTTAATTTAAATATGAATGCAAATTTTTATAACGCATTACAGAAAACATAAACCTAATCAATTAAAAAATATTGTAGTTTTTTAGCCTTTTCCATTTTGAAAAAAAACTAACAACATCTTATTTCTCGTAAATGTAATTTTTACACGACATAATTTTCCTCCAAATCTTGTTTAAAGGATTTAATGCATATTTTTATTCACATTATTTTCAAGATTCAGTCCTGCCTCTATTAATAGGTGTCTTCCGTTAAAATCCCATTGTTTTCCCCCTGTCATGAATGATGTAAGCTAAAGAAATCATCGAACAAATTTTGTTTTTCCACACTGTAAGTGGCTGGCAATAAACAACTTCAGTCTTCGAACCTCAAATAGCACACACAAAAAACAAGAATTTTAGTGACGTTCTTTCAGAGAGGCGAAGTTGCATAAACAGGCGTTTGAAAAGTGGGGCATTTTACGCAAAATTGTTAAAAAAAAGATTTAAGCAAAAGCAGTTCTTATAATACTTCATTCCAAGAAAATAAACAAATTTAGTGTAGTAAATTAATAAATTTATGTTATTTTTTTCTAGAGATTAAATTATTTTAGTGAACCCAGTAAAAATATTTGAACCAACAAAGACTATGTGCTTTGCATAAATTGGTAAATTTATTGTTTTTTGTAAACTTTTACGAAGTTATCCGATAACAACCTAGGAAGCTCTTTTTTTCAAACTCAAGTTTTTAAAAAATGAAGCATATGAAAAAATTATTGGAAACAAAATAAATAATTGTTTTAATATCTTTGATACAATAAAAGTTTACTGTAAAAGTTCCACCATCGTAAACGCCGGAGTAAATCAATCCGAAGCACATACATTTACTAGCATGCATTCCATCGTTCTTTAAAATTAAAGTCAACAAATTGTATAAAATTTTAAGTAATTCTAAGTAAGTAATTTACTACTATGTAATATAATTTGTCACTTTAGATTTAATGGATGGTTGTTTGTTCGTACCAAGCTAATAAAGTTTATTAGAAGATCTCACAATGGCGGTAATGAAGCCTTCATAATTTATTAACATTATTATTCAATATAATTTAAAAGATAAATTCAGTAAGGGTTATAAATGCTAAGTTCTCTCTAGAGAGGAATGCCTTAGAAGCTAAGAGACATTCAGAACTTAGAGGATCAATAACTGTTTTTTTAGGAAGGAATACCCTCCATTTATAAGTGGACACTTTAAATTTAAACCTTAACTGGCGTTGTCCACAGAAATTTGAAGAAATCTCATTACTGTCTTAATCTTCTTAAAACGATGGTATTTTAACCCTACAGTGCATACTGTTGCCATTTGGCAACACGACATTTTTCTCCATTTCTTACTCGAACTTCCATTTCCAAACGGCAACACCATGTAATAAGTACAATAAATATAACATTTCATTGTTTTAGCACTTTAGACTGCCAGTAGATCGCAGCAGGGGTACTATTTTGAGACATTTGTTAGTAGCTAGTGAGAAGAAAGTCAAGACACAGAAAATGCCAAAATAAAAGGACCATATAAATTAAAATAAAAAAAATTTCAGCTTGAAAAAAAAATTGTTTTGAAAAGATAAGTTGTTTTTTATATTTTTAGAGCATTTGGTTTTATTTCACTTCACAATTATTTTCACAAGGGACACAAATAAATTTCACAAGGACAAAGTTTTTTGTCAATTAAATGTAGAAAAAATTAAATTAATTTTTTTAGCATTTTTTTACTAATTTACACCATATAGAAGTCAAATAAATGATTTTCAAGTGAATTTAAAAAATCATGCATTGTAGGGTTAAGAGAAGGATATACTAATAAATTTATAACTAGCTCTATTCTCAACAAGATCTTCTCGTCAAATCAATCCAAGAAGTCAATATTCGAAACAAGCCTTTAAGCAAACTTTCACAATTTAGACGGTTTTACAACGGCTGTGACATTGTTGATTTTAGTGTAATAAAAACACCTTATTCAAACTATCACACATTCATAAAAGAAATTATTTTAAAAAAGGACAAAAAAGCATAAATGCGTGCCAGAAAAGTAGTAAAATGTACAAATAAAAATAGTTTTTTTCTTATAACACTAGGGAGCTACCGCCACCCCTTGCGCGCAGGACCTTTTAGATTGCTTCGCAATTATTACAAAACCTAGGTCACTGAATTTAACTCACTTTTTAAAACATTACAAAAACAATTAGTAGAAGAAACATCAAACAACTTTTCAAACATACCTCATAGGCCATCTCCATGAATAACCTTCTCTTAAAAGTTAGAATACTTATTAACTCTAACTTATCAATAATTTAATCAAAATGTTTTTCTTAACACATCTATTAATATAACTATTGTTAATCAATATTCTGAAAAAAACTACACTTATTAATCATTTAAATTCAATCTTGTAACTAGTAACTCGTCAGACCACCTAGTGTTTAATAATTCTTATTTTTGTTTCAACCCAGACTTGTTAAACAATACCTTTAAAACCATTGGATATAATTAGAGAGAAACTCTACATGACACTTAATGTTTACCCACAATTTCAGTTATCAGAACAAAACTTATTAAATTTCAGACAAAATGTGTAAAATTCTACTAAAAAAATTTATGTAAGTTGTTATAATACTTTTATCTGTTTTTGAAAGGTATTTAATTTGGAAAGTACTTCAAGGTACATTTTTTAAACGTGAAAGGAATTCGTTTCATTATAAAATATGGCGTCAGTTGTTTGTTGTGACTGGATGATAATAAGTTGTTTGACAGTTGCTTGCTTTGTATATAAATGCGACCTTATCCGTAATCTAAAAAAAGGAAATATTTTAAAATAGAGAATTAAAAAAATCCAATAGCTTACTCCGAAATCCGAAAAGAATCCAGTCATTTTGATACCAGATATGTGTCATTCGGATCAGTAATTAGAAAAGTTTTTTTCTGGAAACCGTTCACCAAAAACTTTTTTTTAGAATATAGAGAGAAGATATTAAGGTGATTAAGGTAAGTGTGAAAGTTATGTTGTTTGAATGAATTAACAACTTGCTTAACGTTTACGTAAGGAAGGTTTTATTCCCCTGGGCGTCTCTTTTCACAGTATACGCGCCATGTTTAACGATGAGTAAACAAAATAAAAGGGAAATTCACTATCAATATTACTTGCTTTTGACCATTAAAGCAGAAGTTTCCGAAAACCTTGATATCCTTGACTGTTTGAATGAGCTCTTAGTGCATGTCAGAATGCAAGTAATTTGAGACATAAGATGGCCAGAATTAAGACCTTTCTTTGTTTACTTTCCAGTGGGAAGGAAAAAAGTGTCTGACCTTGCACAAATGATCTTTCCACAGTTGTCGCGATTTGTGCAAACGATTAATTGTTAGATTTTATTTCGGTAAATTTTGATACTGTCTCGGTTTTAATTTAAATAATGAAAAATAAGCTTTAAAAACGTGTGAACTAAATAATCGAAAAATAGTATTTCTATAATTTCTTCCTTTTTAGCTCTAAAATGATTATCACTCGTAATGATGGAATTTTCTATCGTACTAATCACTTTTGTTTTAGATACTTGGTATATTAGGGTGGTCCTTGTTTTTAAAGTTTGAGTAATTTTATGAGAAGCCCCTCCAATTTGTTCAATCATGCAATTAAATAATTTTTTTTTCAAATTTTAACTCAGTCAAAAAATATAAACCCGTGCCTCTAAAGCCTTAAAGTTTCAAAAAAATGTTAATAAAAATATACAACCAAAAAACCAAAGATTAAAACCTCAAATCTTGTTTATCATTTTTATGAGAAGCTAATATAGTTAAAGTTATAGATATGTTCTAAATCGATTCTTCTATCACCCCTCTTTTGGTAGTAATAACATTTAATGTTGAAAGAACTCTTGTAAATTTTTTTCTGCATTTTTAAACAGCTAATAACTCTAGAACTAACCACTTAAAAACCTGAAACTAGTCCCATTTTGTTCAAAATTTTATTTTCTTTTATTTGGTGTGTATCATAACTACCATTTTGTTTTTCAAAATTTCAAAAAAGTGAAAAAAATTAAATTTTTTTTGGAAAAAAATGTTAAGGAAAATTTAAAGCATTTTAACTTTTAAAATAAACATTTATACCAAATTTAAAGTTGGTTATAAAATTTAATCACGTAGAAAAAAATAAAAATATTTGAAATTTAGGCAAGTCCCTAAACATTCCCTAAAATTATATAGCAAGAGCGATTCACTCATGGAGAATTCACATATAAAATTTAGAAAATACGACCATTAACAGATTCGGTACAAAATCTTACAGACCTAGTTCCCAACTTTAAGTTTATTCAATGTGCATGCATATCACCTGAATATTCCTTAGAAATATGTTTAATCTAATTTTTTATGTTCTAAAACTTTTAATTTACTTTGATTTGACTTGTTGAAAAAAACAATTAGATATAAGCATAATTATAATTACATTGAATTAAATTAAAGTTTGGAACTAGCTTTGTAAGATTTTCTACCGAATCTGTTAATTGTAATTCTTTGTAAATTACTATAACAGTTTAAGCATGGACTATACTATACTATGTGAAACTTAGGAATAAAATAAAATTCGAAACATATATATGAGCATAAACAATATTCAAACAGTGTATTTGAAAAAGAAAACCCATTTCGATTTTAGTGTACCCGAAATCCGTGAAACTATTAAAAAACATTAAGTGTTGTGCAAAAATACAATTATAACTGTGAACATTTCAGGAACTTTTAAGGTAAATACTTATATTTCGCATTAAAAATGTTTTGAAGGTAACCAGATCTTATTAATTAGAAATTGTGTTAATGTTTCATAAAATACTAATCCTTTTCTTATCATAACCCTAATTTTTCAGTCAATATAAATTTATTTCCTATTTAGTCTATTTGGTGCTCTTGTTCTCCATTAAAATTTCGTCTATATTTCATGCTTTTATATTATTTATTAATACACAATATTTCTTTATAGAATTTTAAAAAAAAACACTTTAATTTTTTGAACGGAAATTTATCTACTTGTAGCAACTAAAAACTTCAAATTGCCGAAAATTCTCTCCCTGGACATCCTTAAACACCTTCTAAAAGCAAACAATATTTTCAGTTCCACATTTTAATTGAAATCTTATTAGAACTGGCCAAAGCATTTTGAATATGCTCAATACAATTTACTTAAGTTTGTAGAAACTGCATATTTACGCCTAGACTTTTTATAAACCTTATTCCACAGAACTTATTCAATTACATTACTTTTTTATGTTGCCAAAAGGGCGTAGCTCTCTGGTTACGGGGGCTTTAGATCCTTATGTTTATGGAGAAACTCATTAATATTAGGATCATAAAATGATGTCCCGTGTGTAACACATGGTTGGCCACACCTTAATTATTTGAAAACTTTGATAAAAATAATTAATTTTCAAGTCCTTATTTGCAAAGCATTTCTCTTAATTGTCTTTATGGTAGTAAACGTTATTTAGATGCCAGCTTTCATAAACAAAGGTCTCAACATTAAAAACTTATCAGGAGAACTTGAAAAGAACACGATAAATACAAAGACCCAATAGAAAGGATTCTTCGGAATAACTTTTTATGATTTTTATCTCAAGGGACTCTTTTATATAATTTTCCGTCCAAATCTGACAAAAACGTGACAATAACAAAAAAGGAGTAAAACCCACAGTTTTCATAGTAAGGCATTGAATTTATTTTAGAGGGGCCAACATTTCATATTTGAATATTTTAAGCTATTTATGGATTTAATGTAAATAAATGAAGCAAACATTTCCACTTAGAAATGTAATTTTTATATTAAAATCATCCATATAATATACATTTGAAACATTATACCCCACATTACTTATTGCCAGTAAATTTATTTCAAGGGTACCATCACCTACTTCCCTCATTCATATTAACCTTCAGAATCCGAATGAGTTGAGAGGAGATATGTTCATGTTCGACTTTACTCCACGTAATCCAGATTTTATTTTTTTACATGTAATAAGTTAAAACTTTTCTTTAACGGCTACCCTAACCTGAGGTTAAACTAGAATACCACTTTTTCGCCAAATCTAAATGGCTAAATACTTATTTTCCTTCTTCAACTACCAATGAAAGGTTTTGATTCCAAGATAACCGTTTAGGTTAGGTTAGGTTAGGTTAGTGGTGAATACGGTGCTGTTAATGGGTTAATGTTTTAAAATTTTCAAGTAAGTCTATCTTTCACTAACTCGCTTATCGTAAAGATAACTAATGTTAGTCTGCCTCAAGTTGAGCTCTCGCCGTCGCTAGTTCACCCGAGAAGTCAGTCATAAGTCTTTTCGTTTTAATTTTTGTTTTTATGATCTAAGAACACTTTTAGTCATTTACCTAAGCCATGAAAATACAAATTTAAGATTTTTCATGATCGTGATCTCGAAATTTACTATTTATCATTCGAAACCATACCACCGCTCCTGTGAACTAGCCAGAGCTCAACTTGGGACAGACAAACAATACATGCTATACTTCACCATGAAAAATCAAGAAATTAGAAAATATTTTTCAGATTCTACCCTTCTCAACAAAACGTTTCACGTCCCTAAATTTGGCCCTCCTGTGAATAACCACAACACCTGCCAGGGCACTAAACGTACCCAGCCAGCTGGGTGATATTTGGGAAACGCCATTTCAGAAACGCACGATTCGAGTAAAGAGCGTTAAAACAGGGGAAAGAAACAATGTTCCCCTTTCAACCATTCTTCTGTTGCCTAAATTTTGGAGGCTTTAAGCTTGCCATCCGGCCCATGACAATAATCCCAATGTTCGCAGCGCATGATTGAGTGAGGCGATGATAGTCAGGGATGTGGCTAGTGAAGAAAGGCAGATGGCAGGTGTGTTTGGTTTAAGTCGAAAACGGCTCGTTTGCAAGAATTATGTATCCTTTTGTAAAAACAAATACACACCATACACACTGGATTCTTTTTATTTCTTCTGCCACTGAATGATTTGTATCACCTGTTTGGAAGGTCCCCGTATTTTATTACCGCTTTACTACAGGGGGCTTTAAACCGCAGTGAACGAACGGATTGGACAAGGATAATTACATGATTGTAGTCGCCTAGGATACGCATGACTTGGGAAACAAGTAAAACTTCTTTGTATGAAATTTAGTTGATGTTAAGAACTGATATGTATTTTTTGTATCTATTTGAAATGCATATTCTCACCCTATTTTATAATTTTTCTGATAAGGATCGAATAAATTTATGTCGTTCTTTAACATTCATTTCACCGAGAGAATATTTATTCCATCCCCTTCTTACATTCATTCTCATACTTTTACAGTTCCACTTTCATAAAAAAAGTTATAAAAAATACTCATATAACGACTTTTATTTGTACCTAACAACAGTCTTGTCACTATTTTTATATCTTTAACTATCCTCTTTTGTCATAAAACTTACATCGACAGTTTTCCTTGTTTTTCTGTGCTTAAATTTAATCACATTTTATAAATTTCTTATCACTTCATGGCCTTAAAGGGAATAATTTGAACTTTAATAATTTAATGAATACTTTCATATGCTTTTCGAAAACGTTTTAGGATCCCCTTTAAATAGAAAGGGTTTACAGGAAGTAAAAGAAAGAATTTACAATCAGCACTTCCAATACCTGTCGTGCTTAATAAGTAAAATTTAGAAATAATTTTAGAGTTTGGCTTTAAAAATCCAAGGTGGTCAGCAAAGGTATAATCGAACTAAGATGGTTTCATTGAACCATCAAAACTTTGTTTTCTTCCTGTTCCATGAGTGACATGTTAAATGCTCCAGAGGAAAAAAAACTCTCCCAGTCTACGAGTTCTAAATATAGGTTTGATTCTGAGGTGAGTCTCCACTACAGAGGTTGACTGTTCTTTTATCATAACGGAGATATATGATCTGGAAAGTTGTCAAATGTTGTTTCACCGCTTAATCATTAAGTCGAAGAAGAATCTGAAAGCGATGTAATATTTGAAGATTCTGAAGTGATATCTTGGAAGACATGCCCTAAAAACTTTGGAAGTGCTTATGCAGGGATGAGAATGCCCTCAATGAACTATTGTTGTTTAGAGTATCAAACTTTCTCTCCGGAAAAATAGCCAAGAATGCGACTCTAGCTATTAATAGAAATAGACCTGATCCCAATATTTGACCCTATTGGCTACTTTTCTGAAATTTTTCTTACGACAGTGATCTCTACAGATCTTGCCACCACTCTATTTCACCTTTGATGGTTTCGCAATGCCATAATTTGTGGAAGAAAAGGTTTGGACTTATGGACTTTGGAAACTATTACCCCATATGTGTAAACGTTTATCACAGGTTTTAAAAGTTTAATACACTTCGTAGGTAAATTAATATTTTCTTTCTATCCCATTTTGAGAAAGTGCATTCTGAATGCATGAATTCAATCAAGAGGATCTTGTTTGAGATGGAGAAACTGAGTGATCTTTTGAGTAGATGCTGTCTCAAGCCATAAAAAACCAAGAGGGACATAACTAGCAGATTTATTCATAATTTGGTAAAAATAATATTCAATTCCAATTTTATTGGTAATCACTTTATCTTTATATATTTACTTAAGTTGTTTTTCATCAAGAATACCCAGTGTTATACTTTTTTGTCAGTGGCGAATACTTTGGAATACCCAATACCCCATGCAATACGTTATTAAAAACCTCGATTTTGTGGGGATTCCGACTTACATTGCTCGGTGGATTATCATTTAAGCGCGACTATCATTTACATATTGATTAAATTTTTAAAAATACACATGAAGGACCTCCAACTTTGAATATTCACAGCAACAACTCTTTTATTATAACTGTTCCCCTTTATCAAGTTACAGTTGTAATTTATTGAAAAACCAACGCATGAATGATCAACGCATGACACTTTGGGAGCTGAAAAGATCTCTATTAATGGAATAAAGTAAGATAAAAAACAACTAGGAAACTACCTACGGCTACTCTTTATCGCTCGCCAGATCCCGTTACGCAGTTCCCTTTGGATCGCTTTTCGAACCTCACAAAACCCGGCTCGCTATGCTTTCTCACTTTATTAAACATTGGTATTGAATTAATTAATCTAATTCATTAAAATAATAAATAATTAATTAAATTAATTGGTATTAATTTAAGTAATGTTAGTAATTTTCTAAAACAATTTTATAATTAAGTCTTTGAAAAATATTTAAGGGGACACATGACATAAAATGCATCAAATTTTCGATTTTCCAATTTTGCTTTTAAAAAAAGTATGTAATCTTACCTTTCCAAAAATATACAATATGTGTAGTTTTGAAATATGAAAAGCCGTCAAAAAACGCGTTTACTTTTGTATTTGTAACCTTTTTTATAAGCCTTTAGAACTTTAATTCCATTTTTCTCAGTTTCAATTTTTTTGATGTTTTGGTACACTTTTAAAAAAATCTATTATAGTTAGAGATTCCAAATTTTCCCTACATATAAACCTTACTAATTTCTAAAATAATACCCTCTGAATAACCAATCATAGTTATATTTCAATAGAAAAAAGGTTTTTTATGTCTTAAATTTGATGGATTTTTGAAACCTAAATTTAAAATTTTTTAAAATTAATTGTTGTGTAGCTAAAACAAAAAGGATGCTTATTATTATCTATCAACTTATAATCTATAGCTGGTCCAAATTTTAAAGTAAAATGTGCAGTAGTTTTTTTAAAATGTACCTTAACAACACATAGTCAATATGTATCGTAGAAACTAAGTCCATTTTAACTAGTAATTTAAATATTAAAATATTTAATTTTTTTATTTTTCTGTGTTATATATAAACTACAGTATCTTGACTGCTTTCTGTAAAAATAAGATGGGAATGCATTTTTAATTATATTTCTGAAAGAAATTGGTAAAGCTAAATTTCACGTATTTTGGCTGTCGAGATGTCTTGTGTCCCCTTAATTTGGAAAGTATTTTAATTTAAGTTTTTAAAACATCATTTGAACACGTAATACAGTTTTGTTCACCAACAAAATTTAAAAAATTATCTTTGAAAAGAATCCTAACATTTTTTAAAATTCGTATTATAAATAGAAAAAGAAGTAATTAATGGCTTTGAGTGTAAAAAATGTTGAAGTATGTTCCTTATTGATTTAGTACCTTTTAATTCCCCTAATTATTAAAAAAATATATTTAATCTGTAATTCAAAATTACACACTATGTGAGAGCAGCTTATGAATTATCTAATTTATTATGTAAATATCGCCGATATTTTTATAAATATTATCGATTACACTCCAATCAGATAAACTTCTCGTGTAAGGACCAAATATCATGATTATGAAAAGTTAAATACAGTCAAAAATTAAAACCTTTAAGATAATTAATATTATAAAAATAAGGGCTAAATTAAATTAGCGGATAAGCGCAGTTGTTAAAATTCATCACATATTATTAGATATCCGATATCCATAATAATATTTATGCTAACGAACTTTTACAAAAGCTTCTTTACTAAAGATATTTTCACAAACACGTTAATAGTTTGAGAGTAAAATTAGCACCTTCATATGTACAAGTATCAGTCAGATCCAAAGCTTCAGGACAGCTTTAAAATAGGATCTTAAGGGTCAATAAAAATATTTTTTAAAGCCAATTATCGAAAGAACATGATTTGCTTAAAAGCAACTTTGATAGTATGTGGGGTGCCAATTAAAATGGTCATTCTAATTTTATGAGTACACTGCAAACGGCCACAAAAAATTTAACGTTTTTTGTCTACGAATCTACAATAATTTAGTTTGTGTTGTTATCCTTATTGTAGTGTTCTGAATATATTTGAAAAATGTTGCTATATTTAGAAATAAATTTTGAAATATTAGTACTTAGAATCTGAATGTGTTCTAAGTTTAGATCGAAATACTATAAGAAATTTTTGTCTCTACTTTTCAGTAACACTTTGAGAACAAAAAAATGTTCTTAAATATGTTGGGATAATTTGCAGAGTACGCCGCAAAATGAAATTTGAAAACAAATTATATCTTTATATTTATTTTAAATTAAAAAAAACTATATTGCTTATAAGTAATTGCGCAAAATCTTATAGAAGTTTGATTACAACCTAATTTCATCTTATTTTATTATCTATTCATACATTACCTTAATTTATTTGTTCTTTTTTTATTAAAGTAGCATGTAAAACATTAAACACGCTAAAGGTATAAAGTTTTGAAAATGTCTCATTTTAAAATGTTTAAATTCCACGATATTTTAAATAAATGTGACTGAGATTCTTTAAACAATAACATGAAAGAGGTTGTGTGGATAGGAATTTAAACTTCATATCATGCCCAAATTATGCAATAAATTTAAAAATGACATTTAAAAAACTACATCCTACATAATATGTAACATCAATGTATTAAAAATAGTTTTTAACGAGGTTATAATATATGTATTTTTTCCAATAATCACACATAGTATAATTATTTAAAGCATTCACCACCATTACTAATTTAAAATATTGTGTTAAAACAAACTTTTTCCGGAGTGTACAAAACAGCTGTTAAGTAATATTGTTAAGATGGGAGAGGTGAAGCTCTTCATTTAGGTCACGATAAAGCTCTGAGTTTCATGATCGTATTTTCTCAATGAAATAACTGCCAAAAGATGGTACATTGTTACTATTCACTCTACATCGAGGCGAATTGTTGTGTTTAGGGATTTTTTTTACTTTATTTTTCCTACATGATTAAATTTGATTTCAACTTGAAATTTGGTAGGAATGCTTATTTTGAAAGTTAAAAAGCTTTTAATATTTTTGGTAATAGATTTTCTAAACTTTTTTTCAGGTTTTTTTAAACGAAAGGCGGTTATAATTCACACCAATTTAAAAAAATAAAATTACGATCAAAATGAGCTTAATATTATGGTTTTTTTAAAGTTGTATAGTTCTAGAGTTATTTTATCTATATAAAAAATGCATGAAACACAACCTGAAACAATTCTTTGAAATTAAAAATTATCTACATATTACACTGCTGTTCAAAAATTAAGGACGGAACGATTTTTTAAACATAACACCTAGTAGAATTATTGTTCATCCATGAAAATCTTACCAAAAGATGTTCAATGGGTGAGAATACAGGGCCCGAGAACAAATTTTCCCTATCAATATTTTAAGGGGGTAAATGGGCCCTCCATTGATAATGGAGTTCCATTACACATTTGGAGCAGTGGCAGAAACGTCTGTGAAAGAGGTATTGAACCGAGAAATTTAAGATTTTTTGCAATGAATATGATTATTCCTGAACTCAATGCATATTTTCAATCACTTGTGCTGCCTTTAAAGGGTATTTTTTAGGTTCTATTGAGAGATATCGGTCTTACCATCATTTTTAGCAAGTTTTAGTTTCAGGATTATTTTTGGTAAGTGGTATCTTACCGTCAACCATGTTTTTAGTAGGTCTCATATGTGTCTGATAGTGTTTAGGTCTGGAGACCCAAAAAGTAACTTTATTCTTTCAATATCGTTACTTATGAACAACTTTGAGATAGTCAAATTGTGATTTTGTGCAGCTTTGTCACTCATAAAGAGAAATCATTGAACCGAGAGGTCTTCCAAAAGAAGTAAAAGGGACATGAGGACACATACATGCGATTGCAGATATCAGCGAAAATTTCTGTGCTGTCTAAGGAGTGCTGAAACGGCAAAAAGAGATGCTTAGTTTCACAGAAAGAACATCTGTTATTAACGTTAAAAAAAAGAAGTATTTTTACTTTTCATGGACTTATACATGTCTAAAAAGAAAGATATATCTGTAAAAATATCTCCATTATCTTTAAAATGAAGTTTAAGGAGATCGAATTTCTCTTTTTAATCTGTACTATACTTATAGACGTTTCAACACCCCCTATACTCAAAAGAGATTTTCCGTGATGTCTAAAATTGCATATCTGTATTATCATGGTCCATTTGATTCTTTTAGAAGACCTTTCGAGTCAATAATTTCTCTCTATTAGTGAAAAATCCGCAGATAATCACAATTTGGCTTTCTCAAAGTTTTTCATAAGAAACAATATTGAAATAATAAAGATACTTTTTGGGTCCCCAGACCTAAACACAATCAGACACATATGAGACCCACTAAAAACATGGTTGACGGTAAGATACCACTTACCAAAAATGACCCTGAAGCTAAAACTTGCTAAAAATGATGGTAAGATCAATATCTCTCAATAGAACCTAAAAAATACCCTTTAAAGGCAGCACAAGTGATTGAAAATATGCATTGAGTTCAGGAATAATCATATTCATTGCAAAAAATCTTAAATTTCTCGGTTAAATACCTCTTTCACAGACGTTTCTTCCACTGCTCCAAATGTGTAATGGAACTCCATTATCAATGGAGGGCCCATTTACCCCCTTAAAATATTGATAGGGAAAATTTGTTCTCGGGCCCTGTATTCTCACCCATTGAAAATCTTTTGGTAAGATTTTCATGGTTATACAATAATTCTACTAGGTGTTATGTTTAAAAAACCGTTCCGTCCTTAATTTTTGAACAGCAGTGTATAAGTACCAAAAGAGGGGTGATAAAAAATAAACCTGGAACCTTGAAAAAATATATCTCTATTACGATACTAGTTGCTTATAAAAATCATGAACAAAATGTGAGGGTTTATTTATTGGTTTTTTAGTTGTTTTAAAAATAAGCATTCATTTTTTCACCTCGATATATATTTTGATCAATATCCGGTTTCCACATACTGATACTGATGGCGAAAGGCAACTTTTTGTGCCCTATTACTGCTGTCGTATGGTTTTATAACTAAACAACGCATTTATTTGTGATGATTTTGTTTATTTTAGTTTAAGGGAGGTTTGATTAATTTAAAAAGCATCTCAATGGTAATGCTAGGATTTTTATAAGAGACCAAAAACTATATTTCATAATATGTTTACCCCTTGAATGAAAATGAATTTGAAATTTTAATAGATGATTAAGCAATAGTAAAATAAATTAGAAGGAGATATTTTATTTTAGTTTTAATTCATAAAGTTCTGACACAATTCTATTTACCTTTAATAATCTATTTATACAAGAGGTTAACATTTTTAATTAGTTACCTATTATTCAGGTATCAAAGAATTAAGTATTACTTTTAAACGAACTAATTCAAGTCACATGTAGTACATCTATCTACCAGATTCACAAGTAGTACAACTATCCATCATTATTTTCATTTGTTCTAAGCTTTGAGAGTTTCATTTGTCCACATCAGTGAGTCTTTTAGCAGATTCTTTCCATTCAACCAAATATATGCAGCATATAAAATGCATATCCGTGGTTAGGGTGAATTATTAGTCTCGAAGACTTTCTCTTCAAATTAATACCCGTGAACGCGGCAATTTCACCACCCTCAGATGCATGAATCAAAGCTCCGCTGCCGAATGACTCCTCGTTATGCGAAAGGTTTGGATTTCAAATTTGTGTTCTTTGATATACAGTAATGACTCCTTTTTGCGGTGAGGAGTGAGGCTTGTCCGAGTCGTATAAAACAGAACGACGGTGACTGTAATTGGTTGAGTGTGGCGCGAGTCACTGTCACTGTGATCATCTCAGCAACTGGCGTGCTAGCTACAGTAAATTTCTCTGGGTTATTTCCTAATACTAAAAAAAATATTTGTCTCAGATGGTTGGGACTTGTGGTAATCAAATTAAAATAGTGAAGTAAGCCTTAAAAACAGTTATAGAAAACAATATCATGAATGATAACAGTTGTAGTTAATCATAATTTTATACCTATTGGCAGGGCTCGATTTCAGCCGAAACGGTTCGGAACGCCGTTCCGGAACGTCTTTTTCTGAAAAAATATTATATTCTATTTCAGGGGTATCCTAACTACAGCCCGGGAGACCCATTCCTCAGGCCAGCGGATACCTTTCTATGTAGGAAAAAAAGTCCTAAAATGAATTAAAACCCTGTTTTTACTGTCAAATTTCCAAAACTTTTCGGGCGGAGAACCCCCAGACCCCCTTTCTGTACTTAGAACTCAACTTATTAGATTTGTTTTCACATTAAGTTCATACATTAAGAATCCTACCAAAAAATATAAAAAAGGCATATTTCAAATTTTAAAAAATATTTTTAATGCATTTTTATCTTTTTTGCAAATAACAATATTTGTGATTTAATTGTAAAGTGGTTACTTAATGGTTATTTTAAAACATGATTGTGAACCCCCATTTGAACTACCCACCATCCGCTCCTGGTGTTGATTCTTTTTTATTTGAACCAGATTTGCCAGATCACTGGGCAAATTTGCAAAGAAAATTTGCAACATCTTCAATTCTACCATCTAAGGACTTTAACTACACATTATATTCTTTAAATTGGCAAAATATACAACACTAATGGTTCATTGATATTGGTTCACTAATGATTGATATAAGGTGTATAAAGAGTTCATCGTCTTATACAATTAATAATTAAGTTAGAGCAGCGGTTCTCAAACTGTGGTCCGCGGACCCCTGGGGGTCCGCGGCGCCTTCCTAGGGGGTCCGCGAGTTACCTTGGGGATATCCTCAAGTTACTTTTAGAATTCCCCAAAGAGTTTCAAAATGAAATGAAACACTAATTTTAAGAGGCAATTTAAAAAATTTTCTGGGGGAGAACCCCCAGCCCCCTCGAAATTTGTCTTCAATGCATAATTTTTTCCTTGAAATTTAAATGTTTTACAAGGAATTATTCTCTTCAAGTGTAACCAAAAACATGCCTCAAAATACACATCTTTTTGAGGCCAATTTTCAAAAAAATTTTCTGTGAGAGACCCCAAACCCTCAGAGAGTAATTCAGGGGCGTTTATAAGGGTGGGTGAAGGGGCCCTATCCCCTCCCTGAAATATGGACTTGGTGTATCAAAACAAATTTAAACCCTGTTTTTTTATCAAATGTCCGAAAATTTTCTGGGGTAGAACCCCCAAACCCCATCTAGTACTTGGTACTTTATTATTAAAAACCTTTTTAAAATATGTTCATCAAAATCGAAATCCTACCTAAGAATATAGTCTGAAATTTGGAAGTGTATCAGCACCAAGTTAAAACAATGTGTGTTTTCAGGGTCATATTTCTAAAACTTTTCTGGTGATGATCCCGCAGATACCTTTTTGTTATTAAAACTCTATTGTTATAAACTTTTTTTACATTAAGTTTATCAAAATGCAAATCTTACAAAAAAAACTTATATTAAAAAAATTCTTACTAGGGGGTATCAAAACTAATTAAAACATTGTTTTTCGAGTCGAATTTCCAAAAATTTTCTGGGGGAGGACCCCCCAGACCCCCTTTTGTAGCTAAAACTTAATTACTTATAACTTTTTTATATTAATTTCCCTAAGACGCAAATTCTACTTAAAAATGTACTAAAAAGCTACTTGGACCAATGAAATATACATAGGGGGCTGAGGAATAATTTTTGTCCCCTCCCGAAATAAACATCTATATACGCCTCTTGAGTAATAATTGTAAAAATTTATTATGATTTATATAAACTAATTTTATTTAATCTAAAACCCAAAACAAAAGTCTGGTTACGGCATTTGGTGTTTAAAAAGTTGGGGGTCCGCAACGTCTGACTGCTACATAAAGGGGTCCGTGACGATAGAAAGTTTGAGAACCACTGAGTTAGAGTACTCTTCCTAATCTAGTACAACACATTTGAATTTATTTGATTTAAATTTGAAAATAAATGCTTAAGTTTTGGTATTAAAAAGTATTCACTTTTTCAGTTTTGATACCAATAATTTTACCGTTCCGGTACCTCTTTTTTAGAAATCGAGCCCTGCCTATTGGTATTCTAATGGTATCAGAAATAATGAAAAAATAAAAATGGTTATCAAAACATTTAGGTGAGAATGATGATGAGGATGATAGATGATAATTATCTTAGTATTATAATTAGGTAGTAGTAATGGTAATTACAGTTACAAGTAATCATTTATATGTACAGTAGGTGCAAAATATTTCAAATATTAATAAATGAAATAAATAAGTAATAACACAGTGCCAACTTTAGCCAAAGCGAACTCTATAGAAAAATAGCTCTAAATAATGTCTATAGTATGAAAGGAGTAGCCCATACTGAGTCAGAAAGTTATTAAGAAAGAGTTCTCCAGGAAGCATAAATCAGCAATCATTAAAGTTCACTAGCTTTTTGAAAGGAAGATGGTGGATCACACCTTCCGTTTGTGCGTTGTCACGATTCCTGAAGAAACCGAAGGTTGGGTGTTTGATGATAAAGCAAATCAATTGGAGACGGATTTCAACGGAGCTGAATGAGCTTAACGTATTGACTTTAAAATACCCGCTTAAAAAGGAGGAATAATGTTGGGGTTTTTTTCAACTAGGCCTCCACCTTCAGATAATTTGACTCACTGCTATGTTAGACCCAAAGTTCTATATTAATCTTAGCCATTTGCAAAGATTACTTAAATCCGAAATTTTAGGTTAAAAGTATATATTTTTATTTATTTTGGTATTATTACTGAGTCCCCCTTAGTTGTTTTATGTCCAGGTACTTACAAAACAAAGGAAAAGCCTGAATGCCAAAAGACATCTTGATGTAGGGTGAATTTTAGGGAACAAAATAATAATTGTATACAGATATTTTTGGTTAAAGTACTGTATTTCATATGAGCTCCACTTTTGAACAAAAACAAATACCAAGATTTATTGCAGCTCTAGGGAAAAAGTTTTAAGGTAAAAATAAAATCTTGAAACTAATGAAGTTTCAGTGAAAGTGGGCAATTTAAAAACATTGACAAACACATAACCATTTGTTTTGCCTTTAAGGTAAGCCGCAACTCTAATGCCCTCTCAAAACAAGATGAGTCAAACGAAAACTTAGCCTAGAAAAACTTTCAACTCATTGACTCAGTTTGTTTTCGTTCGAATCACCCAGAGATGGAACCGGTTGAATACATCGAGGATAATTTTTTCTTCTACAGGTGACAAAGATGTTCTGAGAACAAAATTTATTTATTTTAGGCCCCTGTGAGCTGGCTACAACGAAAGCCCGGTGGCGGCCTGCCAGAATGAGGTTCTTAACCGAAATTCATGAAAGGATGATGATACTCGGCAGCATTCTTTGATGATTTTGACACAAAAAGACAAACATTGGTAATTGGCATTCGTATGGTATATTTAGGCTTTCCCGTGTTCGCGCGTCTCGACAGCGAAATTTATAGAACTTGGAACTCTATGAATTAAAATGAATTAGCGTGTTACTATTTTCCAACTGTTGATTCTGGAAAATAGTGGTTTCTGGGAAAAGTCGCTCTTACCGAAGAAAAGTATTTTTGAATTATGTTGAAATTAAGTAGGAACTTATAAGTCGTATAAACCAATGAATATTAGATATAAGCTTAAATAAACTAAAAGTTAAAATTTTTTTGAAGTATAGGAGTTATGTTATTTTACTAGTTATTACACGTCGCGTGACTGGCTTTTTCCACAAGCGTTGTGTGTTGGATAAAACCCACCAGCGAATAACTGGAAAGAAAACATAAAAAAAGTACAAAATGTACTCTTGATTTTCTTTCGCTATAATGCTGTTAAACTACTATACCTAAATTTTGTTTCATCATTGTAAAAATAGTCTTTTTTACGCATTCATTTTCATGATTTTTTCACGGTTTAATTCCGTAAGCTACAAGAAACGGAATCTTACTGAAAAAGTTAACACGAGTATTCTAAAGCCTAACACAAAACGTTAAATTTCATATTGATACTACGGAAGTGTTTTCAGGGTTAAAATGTGATTCTTGATTACTTAAGTATTAGAATCGTTTAAAAGTGAATTCACATTTTAAACTTCTTATATCACAGAAATCAAAATCCACTTAACAGCTTATACCTTTTTAAAATTAAGATCATTAAAAAATACATTTACTCAAACCAAAAGTATTTTACTAATGTTTTGGAAATTCCTATTAAGAACTAAGTAAACAATTTCAGGTAATATTAAAACCAAAAGATTAATCTATAAACTCTTAGCATTACTTTTCCTTCATTTGCTTGACTAAGCTGTTACATAAAATATTTTGTACTAACGGTTATCAAATAATGTAGCCTGGAAGCTACGCAAAAAAACGCAAAATTGAAAACGCAAAATTTGCGCGATCGGTCCAACCAAGAGAAATAATTAATATGAGTTATCAATTTTTTGAGCGCATTGAAGTTATTTGACGATATAAGAAAAAAAAACACGGACGTTTACTCAAATGGCGGATAAAGCAAAAGACAGACTTTCCTGAAATTATGGAAATAATTCGGCAACGTTATTGCCGGGTACTTTTATAAAGAATTTTTTTACAGTGAAGGAAACAAAAAAATTTTAGTTTATAAAATGGAAGATTTAAGTATTAATTTAACAAGTCTAAGGTACTATGCTATAGATGGGATCAGAACAATATCGCAAAGGTATATGAAAGATATATTTGATTAGAGATTGATTACAAGAATATACCTGAATTAAAATTAATTTATCTAATTTGATACTTTAAAATGTTAAGGGGACTCAATTTTTATTTTCTTTAATTTACAAATTTTTTGAAGTTCTTTAACGTCAAAACTTTTGTAATGATCATTTAAACATAATCCAAGCAAAAAATCTACTTTTTAAAAAGTAGTTTTTAAGAAATTTCGAAATTTTCAAAAATTTTAACTAAATTTTAAAACACTACTTCTTTTTTAATTATGATAATTTTGGTATGATTTTTACCCCTACGTAAACTAAGTTATTTTCCATGGAACTATGCATTTACATGTGTGATACTTGTAATAGTTTTTAATAAAAAAAGAATTTTCTCCAAACATCTCCAAAAAATCCTTAAAATACACACATTTTTCACTCTAAGACCTTATATTATACTCTGAATCCCTAATTGGAATGCATAATTTTATTGAAAACACTATGGTTAATATATAGGGTAGGTGGGTGCAAAGCCACGCAATTTTCAGTATTTTTAATATTGTCGTCGAAAGGGGTTAGATAATAGCTGGTTTTTACCCCCACCTACCCTATGCAGAGTTTCAAGTTAAATAGTCCAGTAGAAAAAAAGCCTTAGTGTTTTAAATGCTAAAAAAGTAGTTTTGATAAAATATTTATTAAAAAAAATATGTGTTAACTGTGCTCAGTAACAATTTGAAAATGTTAATGCTTAGAATTCGTGCACCACTATGAAATTTTCCAAATCAATTTATGAGTATAAACATCGATTTGAGAGCAAAATCTTTAACTTGATATTTTGACCAATTTGATGGTGCTGAGTCCCCTTAAGCTTAATAAAAGGGGGATTTTCCTTAAGCTTTATTTTTAATCCTCAATATCATATATATCTCTCCTCCATGTATATTTTTTATAAAACTAGAGAAATAATAATTGCAGGATATTTAAAAAAATACATGAAAAATTGATGAATAAATAAGGTTTTTCAAATAAATTGATGTTTATGTAATCTCCATAGCCATTTCTTTCAAATTCATCCATTTTTAAGAGCAATTAAAATTAACTGGACGTATCAGTGATATTAATATTTTGAACAATTTTTCACTTATTCATTATTAATTTTGCGGACAAAAAAGCCAATATAGCCTCTCATTGTGATAGCAATTTAAATAGATAAAAATAAAACAAAAGTTTTGTTATATCTAAAAATAACTGATAAATATAACTTCTACCCCACATTGTACAAATACAAAGTATAATTTTTTGCAAATTTAAATTCTTGCCTCAATTTTTTTCTACGAAATTTATAATTATTAATCTAAAGGTATTTCAGCAACAAGTAAACACACTAACTACTAACTTAATGGTAATCTATATCTTGAATCGTGTTCGTATAAATCTACTGATAGTTCAATAAATTAAAAGAATTATCACAAGGACTTTCATGAGGATAATTGTAAAAACTTTCAAAGTTACTACTTCAAATAATGTTTCCTTATTTAAATTAACTTTTAAAAATGAATCCTTTTAAATTGGGGTCATTGACCTCTACACTGAGATAACGAAATTCAAGAGAAAAGAGATAGTATATAACTGCACAACACACATTACATTACATATTTGGTTCAAATAATTTAAAAGTATTATTTTATGTATGATAAGTACATGTGGGTAAATTTGTCCTTACCCTTTAATGTCAATGAAACATAAAGTTCACCAGAAAAAAATCTTATATTTAAAATATAAATGAGGCATTTCCATCCATTATACCTTTTTCATACTTTTGCATTGAATATGAAACTTGTCTAACTACTTATTTTTCCAATTAGGAGCACGTTTATAAGATGATTCTTGATTTAAAAAAATAATTTACAAACTATTAAATATGTTTTAAAATGGGGATTTTCAACTTAGAACATTATAAATTAATTAATAAAATATCATAAAAATATGGACTTTGTTTATGATGATATTCGATAAACTGAATCAAACTCTAAGTAAAAGGAATTAACCGCTGTTTTATCTATCATATTGTTAATATAATAATTGAGACATACACAGAGTACGTACGAGGTCTGATTCAAATCTGAAACTGTCATAGCTCCACACTCAGTAATGAGTCCAATCGACGCGAAGAACAAAGTATAAACTCTTTTGGTAAACTCTGAAGGAAAACAATGCTTTACGTTTCTTATCTTTTGGAGAGCAGACGCCGTTATCAGCGTAGGCCACTTATCGTGGTTCTTTTTAATTTTATCGAAGAATTTCTGAGTAATGGTTAGAAAATCAAACAAAAGACTCGCTATAATGTACCCAAATCAATCAACGGTGAATGCATATGCTTTTAAAAATGACAGAGATGTGATGGGAAAAGGTAAGTAGTGTGACATAATTAATTCAGGGAATATATTATGGAGTTTTTGGCACAATTAATATATTCCGTAAAAGCTCACAAAAGTTTTATAATTTTTCAAAAGTGAATTAAATTTGAAAAATAAAATTAACTATACCATTAATATCAAAATATAGAGTTTAGTTTTAAAAAGTTTTTAAATTATGAAGAAGTAATAAAATATGTCAAACTTATGTTATCAAAAAATTTTTTAAATATGCCAAAACTAAGCAACATGCAAACTAAAAATTAAAATCAAACAATGTGTTGAAAACATGTGGAAATCATTATGCTAAGTACGAATTAATGATATATTTGTATTTTATTAAATTTTATGATAAAATAGTATAAAGCGTAGGATGTGTTTGATTTTTAATAGCCAAAAAAATTTCTGTATCAATAAAGATCATGCTAAAAATGTTATGGAACATGTATAAATTAAAAGTGTGTAATTGAATTCATTTTACTTTTAAACAGAAGCAGTGTGGAAACATAAATAGACAATTCTTAATTTATTCTGGAGTTGAAAATGATCAACACACTTTTGGCATTTTTAACAAACTTTACTTTAAAGATTTCTGAAGATATTGCTAAGATTCATTTTTAAAAAATTCATTCAAAAATTGTTCATAATATTTTACTTATCTTAGAATACAGATTGAAGTTGTACTCAAACGAGAGTTGAAAGGTATGATAAAGTTTAAAATCAATTTATAAAATTATCCTGTACCTTTTCAACAGTTAGTTTTTATTATGGTGTGTGTTTAGTGGTTTATTTTAAATATTTTACTTGTGTGATTTGGAAGACTTTGTTCGTGCATTTTAATATGGTGTTATAATAAACTCGTTGTATATTTTTTCAAGCAAATGTTTTTTTGAACACAGAAACTTAGTTCAACTTTATATTATACATGTGTAAAGTTACATTTCTTAAAAATTATATTTGCGTTATAATTTTTTTAAAATACAGGACACATGTATCTAGTACATGTATGAGTGCATTCCAAACAATTAACGATAGTTTTAAATTGTTCAGTTAGTTTGAGATACATACTAAAAAAACATATCCTCACATTGAAATGCTTTACCCTTACTCTTTTAAATAGTTATTATATTTACCTTCTATATACAGTTTAGTTTTATTAGCAGGCAATTAATTAGTCATGACAGATATACCATGGAAAGCGGAAAAGTTAGAAAACTTTAGAAAAAGCTAGAAGAATCAGAACTTCTTTATCCCAATTTACAGCGCTTTTCTTTGGTTTCCCTAAGATTTCCACATATTTTTCACACATGTGTACCATATTCGAAACAAGACTTACACATGAGCAAACGGCACTTTCTTCGTGTCACGCATCCCTTTAACTTGTCACATTCGCATAAACTGCGTGCGGCCGTCTATTGAAAATCCCGCAGAAACTTTACTGCGTTGCCATGGTTACAGCGAGGAAGAGCTAGCGCTTCCCCCTGGCGGCAATCATCATGTGATGCTCTCTTTGGCGAGGATTCTGGCAACAAGCATCAGCCATCGTGTGACGTCACAGGCTCTTCGTCACTACTATCTTGGCATCCGACTTGGCGCATACTGGAAATAAACTCTGCCAGCCAATGGAGGAATTCGTAGCACTATTGTTTTTATTTATTAAGTTGGTTAGAGAGACCGCATCTACATCCTGTGAGCTGTGGTGACGAGAAATTGCGCTGTAATGAAAATAAAAATACCTTGATTAACCTCAGATAGTTTTTGTTGCACACTTAGGAGGACCTATTTAATTGGAAATCAATCAAAATTGCCTTTTCACCAGTTCCTGGCTTCTCCCAAATCATTACTCTTAAAGATATGATGTATGGTATTCTCAATAGCATGAAGTAGTTAGGAGAATCAATCATAAGAAAGGAACTAATTTCGTATTATCTTTAAAATTTTCTGTAATGTCATTCTAACATCTTTTTTTTTGCTTTTATTTTTTAGATATGGATATGCAGGAAGTTCCATAAATACAGAAAACTTCTTAACTTCTAGGAGGTTTAATAATACCCAATGAAAATTCCGAATCACATGTGGGATCAACTTCGAAAACCTCCCAAGCATATCATTCTAGCTAATTTTACATATAAAAACGAAATATTAAAAAAGTATTGTAGTGGTGATTAATTTTTTTAGTCTATATAGAATGTTTTTTCTTATATATTTTCAATAAGATTTTTGTTAGAAAAAAATAACGGCATAAAATGGGAGAATAAACACAGAACTTAAACTAATGGCAAAAATATTATTGGAGCATAAAGAGCAAGTAATCTGAATAAAGTATTTAAATAGAATGAGCATTTATATTCCCGTAATAGATAGTAGTATAAATATCTGTTGATTTATTTCACATGAACTGAAAACATGAAGAAAATATAGCAGCCTTATTCTAAAATAGTAGTATTGTTTTCATCGCAAATAGGATTCCCAACAGACTCTCTTTCGAAGAATCCATGCATAAATTCATGACAAATGATTCTTTATTGTGAGAAACACACTTTAAGGCACCCTCGTAACAAATAGCTTTACCCGAGCTTGATTTTAAAATTTAAAGTACCTTGAAATCAATTTCAGGTTACCACAAGGGAGTAATAGCTTCAACCGTTACCTCCATCCTACCTAAAAAAGCGCAAAGCACTCTGCTCGAATTGAAAGACAGAATCATGAATGGAAAATCAGCCGCGAACCTTGGGTGAAAGCGATTCGCTGATTGAATGAGATGTGCTCTTTCCCTCTTAACGCTTCTTTATTTCTTCAGCAATAAGAGCCGTGGAACACCCAAGGAGAACCAATGCAAGATATCGTGTTTTTCAAGTGGCCCGAGTGTTGTGGGGAACATTAATAGATCAAAAGCTGGGGAGTCCTGCTGTTTTGCACTAAACTCGCGTTAACTAAGCATCAGGTAGATAGGTATGAATTGTAGGATGCTTGCGTGCACAGTCCACGTAGTGTTAGACCTGTTTCTTATGTTCTTTTACATCAGAAAATCTCACTTCTAAAAATGATGCAATTTTTTTCGCAATACAAAAACTAGATTAAGAATATATGAAACGTGATATACTATATTTTTAAAATATTTATATTTTCTGTCTCAGAGTAAATGATACATAATGTATCTTAGAAAGCACAAAAAGGCTTAATCAATATAATTAAAATATTTTCCTAAAAAATAGGAAATTAGAACTTTTAAGTTCTTCTCCACAACAATATTTCATAAAATATTTTAAATCAATATCCTTTCAGTTTAAGGTTAGTAATTGAAATGCAAATGCTGGTAATCTTGTATTAACTAACTGTAATTCTTCTAGGATTTTGTAATGTAAGCCATTTTGTTATTTTTAATTCGGTTACCTCTAATTTTTAATTATATGGGTACACAGAGGTTTTCTTATCAAAAGATGGAAATTTCTGAGTTTATATGGGGAATAGGAATTGAGACTCCCTTGCAACTGTGTCTCAAACTCGCAAGTCTTATTTTAAAATAATTACAGCAGGGTTGATTAAAACAAACTAAAGTATTGTGGGAAGGAAGAGTAAGTTTCGCAATCATGTAGTCCAGATTTTTTAATTGCATTTGAATTTTCATTTGGACTATCTAAGTAATCTTATTGAAAGATAATGGATCAAGAGAATGTTTCAACATGTTTGTGAGTTTGACAAACTGAGATGAATCTCTGTACATTTACCTTAACACTTCTGGGGAAAAGACACAGATTTATTGAGATTTTTTCCCTAGTATTCCTCTATGATTGGACTTCCTAGTCTATAATATACCTCAAAATGTTCCATATTCCTTTGTGAAAAGAAACCTCTCCCTTTAGTGTCAGAACGTGTATTTTGCCATTCAGAAATCTGGAATGAAATATCGGCACCTTATGGTCATTTTGGTCCGTAAACAGAGTGGTGGTGGGTGTCAACTGGGATATAATAAGCTGAATTTATTGCTCTTCTAGCCTTTCCTTGCCTCTTTTATAGGCCCAGCATTGTAAGCAGTCATGATAAAAGCAGACAAGTCCTTACTGAGAGATGCAAAGACAATTTGTTTTGTTTGCTTATAGTTCGCTTATGTTTTTAATTTAATTTCTTGTCAATTAGTTCAAAACACCCAGCCTTATAGGAAAATATATATAAATTAATGGTGCAGAATTAGTAATACAGAGTTTCATGGAAATAATTTAATGAAAACAGCGTTTATAATTTTACCATGATACAGTCAAACCTGGATAAGTAGATCAAAATTATGTATCCCGACCCATAGAGCACCAAAAATCTCTTAAAGTGGAATTTTTTCATATTTAAGTGGAATTAAAAATATCCTAAAATTAACATTGTCGGACGATTTCGACTTTCTGAATAACTTCGGATATTTGTGTTTTGTAATAAATAAGTTCTTTCAGTGATAAAAACATTTCACTAAATGACCAATTAATAGAGGAGAGGAGGGTATTATGGAACACCCTTCATATATTTAAGAATAACTCTATTGGTTTGTAATAAAACGAATCATTTTAAGTACATACTATAACTAATGACAATGAAGGGCCAATGGTCAAATAAATCAGCATTTATTTTTTTAATCAAAAAATGTACTTTAAGAAAAAGTTACTAGTGGAGGGTAATATGGAACAGTCGGGTAATATGGAACAGTTAGATTTACAGCTATTGAAAACTAATTAAACCTTAGAGAACATAGTTAATCTTAACTATAAAAATATATTTAACAATTTACGTTCAAATAGTTTTATTCATGAGTCTATTTGCAATAGTCACAAATGAATAGTCAGTTTGAAGAAGGGAATAAGTCCAAAAACCAAGTTTTGAGAAAATCGAAAAAACTGTATAAGTAATAGAATTTTCATTGTATAATCACCAAATTTTTACTAGAAATTCACAACTCTATTTAGAAAACAGAGCAACCATCGAAACAAATATTTGTATATTCAAAAATATTTTACAGTCAAAATAAGTTGATGGACTTATTCCCTTCTTCAACCTCATGAAATTTTTCTGATGAAAAAATCTTAAAAAACCCTTAAATTCACATTTAAATTATATTTCTCCTTAGTTTACACCACAAAGGGGTGAAATAAAAGGAATAAGACAAATAAAATTCAAAATTATAGTGAAACTGAGTTATTAGAGCAGTATCAATGGAGTGAGTGAATATGAATGGAGTTAAACATTCCCTGCATAAAAAAAGTTTGAAAAAATTTTAAATTAAAAGAAAATTTCATTTTAACTTAGTTTACAGCTCAAAGAATAGGAAAAGAAACACAAATTAACTTTAACTCAAAATTAACTTGAAAAATACAATGAATGGACATCGATTTCACAACTTCAAGGGGCGATATCTCCCTATAGGGGTTAGTTATTTTCCCCCTCTTTTCACCCATGTGTCGAGCAAAGCTTGGAGATTGTTTTGAGCACAAAAAGTCAATTTGTCATTTTTAGGACTTATTCCCTTCTTCAAACTGACGATTCAAATATAATCGTCTTTTTCTGCTCCAGTACAGTCAAGATGAGCCCATAGAAAGCAGCTAATACATTGGATCCAAATTTCTCCTCGTTGATCTTCGGAAAATTTTTCTTCACAAAAGATCTTAGTTTAAGATGCTTCAGCATCTTTTTTTCCGATCCTTTGATGGCAGGAAGTAAATTTCATATGACACATCAGAATGGACCTAGTGTTCCATAATACCCGACACACCAGCTTGTACTATGAACCCTTTTACTGACCGATAAAACATGGATAGCTAAAAAACGACTGCAGTATAAGAAACTACTGATCTTTTAGTGTACATTATGCTTAACAACAAAATCAAAGTCTCATAGTTACTGGTCGGTTAAAAGGTTTGAACATTTACCGTCAAAAACTTTCGAAAATCCTAAAACACACTTTGCTTTGCTGCAACTGATCAGACAACAACAAGTAGCTAAACTCTTTGCGCACTGCATCATGGGGGATTTCTTAAGACTTTCGTAGCATTGCCACGTGATAGCAGCACGAGGGAGGGGCAGAAACTCAGGTGTTCCATATTACCCGACTATTCCATAATACCCTCCTCTCCTCTATAAGTAAAACTCATAATTTTTCATATAAAGACATATTTGTAGAAGCAATGTTTGGATTGAAGGATTTTATACACTCTAAGAATAAGGAGAGTAAATATATTCTTTTGCTAAAATAAAATTACTAGATGAGATAATTTAACTGAGATATATTTATTACTTTTCACGCTTCGTTGTGTAACTTTTCAAAATGAAATTAGTGGTCAATAAAATAAGGAATTATAGAATTTTATATAATATTAGGATAAGCCTCATAGCTGTTTCTTAAACTCTTACTATGAGGAAGGAGAAAATATCTTCATTTAAGTATTTTTCAATGCAAAAGCTAAAAAAAAACTAGAGACAATCTTGTTGCTTTATTATTTTAATGCAGTAAATAGAAAGTGGAGAATAAGTGTAAGTTACAAGAAGTGATCCTCCTAGATCTATGGTGTTACCTAAAAGCTCCAAAATGGCCAAAAATGGCAGTCATACAAAAAAGACTACTTTTTAAGATACAATTAAAAAAAGGCTTTCTTAGGGAGGACCCCAGTTCCCCTTTGTTTCACTCGAATTTACTTTATAATTGAGTTATGAAGTTTTGTATTTGACTTGTAATATTTTGGAGAAACAAGGTAGAAGGCAAAACCTCTATTCCGAAAAAAAAACTGGTTACGTTACTTTTTTAATATAATTTAAAATCGAAGATTATTAATCACTTTCAGTCATCACATCAGTCTCAGAATGAAGGCTTCTCTAGACAACGCAAGGACAAGTTAAGAAACAATGCATTTTCTAAGTGAGGTTAGAAACTAGCTTCTTTGAATTCCGGAAATCGTCAGCGGCTAAAGATTGATATGGATAGCCTTATACAGTTCAATGGTGGAAAGAATACACAAAGATTAAAACAACCAAAAACTAGGTCCCACAGGAATGTTTAAATCCTACTGAACTGTTAATAGTTAACATTTTAAATACAATTCTTTATGGTAATGGTAAATGATATTGATGATGCTATGTTGTCATATTATTTTACTATTACTCTCATTTTGAATAGGCGGCTGAAAATATTTCCTTTCCCCACCACCGAATCGGTAACCATAGCAACTATCAACGTCAAAGTGATTAAGAAGGCTTACTATAGGCTGCGCGAAAAGCGTCTTTTACCGAGGGGAAAAGTTCCTTTTTTTCAGCCGCCTATTCAAAATTAACATAGTATAAGTAGGGGAGACTGGGGATACTTGATTCCCAATTCATTTTTTATTTTTTTCTCTGCTGCAAATTATCATATTTCAGAAGTTTTAGACATTAACAATGGTATAGGCTATCCCTCTCACCGAATAATGTTTTATTTAAAATTAATCGTATAATTTTAGCTAAATAATTTTTTATTAATTTTTACAAAGGGATTATGTATCCCTTGAGGTAGAGATACTTGATTCCACTTATAAATTAAATTAGATATTCATTATTTCAGCAATGCACCTATAAATATATGTTACTAAAAATATTTATTAAAAAAACAAAAATTCTGATTTTTTTTCAGGTATGATAACAATATAAAAAAATTGCACTTTTGCTTTAAAATCAACTTTGCAATGTGTAAAAAAATAATCTTAGCTTTAAACATAATATTTATTTACCAGATTCACTCTAGTTTATTTCTATTAAGTAATAAAAATCAAAAGTAATCATGTAATGGGATACTAGATCCCTGGGATCATGTATCCCTCGAAAGAAAGGGATCAAGTATCCCTAATATGATATTAAAGGAAAAAACATTCATTTTGAATAATAATCAATCGAAGGTTGTTCACTGAACAAATTTCAATTATTAAAGACAGTCTATACTTTAAAATTACACTTAATTTATTTTTCAAAGTTGCATAGAACAGTTACTATAGAAATCAGACTATAAAAGTCATACAATCAAAAATAAAAAGACTGGAAAAGACCAGGTATCCCCAATCTCCCCTACTCCATAAAATATTTTACAGGTGTAACATATACAGGGTGTTTCAAAAAACCTGTAACGATAGGCTATTTCCTAAAATATTTCCCCTAGACCCATACTTCCAGTGGAAGATTTTCTTCAAATGAGGTGAAGAATTATATGACATCAGTTTCAACTCCATGGGGGATCTATTTTAGAAGATGCAGAAAAAAAAATTTTATACGGCCCCCGTAGATTGAAACCCCAAATGAGAAAAATTTTCTCCATTCATTTCTTAATCAGACACAAAAAAATTCATCTCGATATCTTCAAAATTCACCAAGATATTAAAAGCTGAAATTCGTGACTTACACCACTTTATCATACCTATGAGTGACATACTTTTACTGCAAAATAGGGGCCATCCACAAAGTACAGTTGAACATTTTAGAAACCAAACTACCGTAAAACTTTGATTTTTTGAGGTGACAAGGACTACATGAAAAACTCCTCCAATCAGCCATGGTGTTGAGCTCGCTTAACTACGCTATACTCTGTTCATTTTTCACTGGCGCTTGAAAATATTTCCTTCCCCCACCATCGATCGGTAACCATGGCAACTATCCACGTCAAAGTGACGAAGAAGGCTTACTATTGGATGCTCGAAGATAGTAACTATGGTAAAGCTTCTAGCGTGGGGGAAAGCACTATTTCTCAAGCGCCAATTCTAAATGAATAGAGTATAATTCAGATACCTGTCATTGCTACTCATATCAGCGATGCTCAGAGGGGGCCCATCAGCTCTCATTTTGCGTTCAGATTTGTGACGTCATTGGTTTGAAAGAACCCTCCTACCAATCAATACTTATACCTAAATCAATACTTATTTATAAATTACCTTGAGTTATCGAAAAGATTATAAAAAATATTTCTTGGAGCCCCGAAATCAGGTACTCCTTCATACCTATTAGCTACGTAAACACCCAGTAACTACCAGTAAACACCCAGCTACGTAAACTCCCAGAAACACTTGATACTCAGGAATCAATACCTATAAATTCCGATTTAGTCAAACACTGCTTTATTGTTTAATAGAGTGACGCGCTTTTTAACTTGCGGACGGTCCCTTAAAAATATAAACCCGCATATCTCAGTGAATTTTGAAGATATCGAGACAGAATTTTTTCTATCTTATTGAGAAGTGAATGGAGAAAATTTTTTCCGATGGAAGTTTCAGTCTACGGGGGCAGTGTAAAAAGTTATTTTCTGCATCTTCTAAAATAGACCCCCCATGGAGTTGAAACTGGTCTCATACAATTCTTCACCTCATTTGAAGAAAATTCGCCATTGGAAGTATGGGTCTAGGGGAAATATTTTAGGAAATAGCCTATCGTTACAGGTTTTTTGAAACACCCTGTATATATACAGGGTGTTTCAAAATTGCGTTGCACGGCTTTTATTTGGAACCAGCTCCTCCCAGGGTCATGGAAGTAAAGTCTACCCCTAGGTAAGTGACCCTGGAGAATTCATTGAGCTGACTTACAGCGCCCCTAGTGGCCAAATTAAAAAGTTAAAAAAATTAATTTAAAAACTAAAGGAGATAGAGCAAAAACCCCAGTGAGAGTATTGTTGCCAACGTCAAGAAGAACTCACTGAAAAAAATTTTATCAAAATATCTTGAATATTCGCGGAGATATTAGCATGTGAAAATAGCACTTTTTCAGGGGTCAAAAAGTAAAAAGTTCACATATTTGCAATTTTTTTTTATTTTTTGATTAAATTTTGTGTTCTTTCAACTAAAAAAACACAAAACTACACAATAACACTGAAAAATTGGCAAATATGCGAACTTTTTACTTTTTGACCCCTGAAAAAGTGCTATTTTCACATGCTAATATCTCCGCGAATGTTTAAGATATTTTGAAAAAAAAAATTTCAGTGAGTTCTTCTTGACGTTGGCAACAATACTCTCACTGGGGTTTTTGCTCTATCTCCTTTAGTTTTTAAATTAATTTTTTTAACTTTTCAATTTGGCCACTAGGGGCGCTGTAAGTCATCTCAATGGATTCTCCAGGGTCCCTTACCTAGGGGTAGACATTACTTCCATATCCCTAGGAGGCGTTGGTTCCGAATAAAAGCCGTGCAACGCAATTTTGAAACACCCTGTATATTTAAGTTGCACCTTTAAAGAGCTAGGTTGCAAGAATAAAATCCTCCGTGCAAGACTGTGAAGAAGTTTTAAAAAGGCAACGGTTTCATTTTGCACGTAACATATTTAAAAATTGTACAATGCTTCGGGGATACTTTGATCCCCTTCGTCAGCAAGAACTAACAAGAACTGAACTGTCTTGCTGACGAAGGGGATCAAAGTATCCCCGAAACATTATACAATTTTTAAATATTTTACGTGCAAAATAAAACCGTTGTCTTTTTAAAAACTTCTTCATGAAATTTATTTGATAACAATTTTAATTTTCTTTTTTATTGAAAATAAAAATTAATCTTTAATATAATTTTATATCATGTAATAAGTATAGAAATGATTACGTAATAATTTTTATCTCATAAACAAAGAGATAAAGGGAACAATAATACATATATTAATAAAAAAGAGTGGAAACAATTATTAAGCGATAGTAAAAGCAGTACAGTATTCTAGTAATTCAAGATTTAAAGCATAGGTAAGGTTCATAGTTGTTCTATATTTTTAATCCCTGTCCTATATTTCCTAGTTCTTAATTTGCATTGTTAATTGGTAGGTATAAACGAGAAAAATCTGGACCATTTTGAAATTTTTCTGACATGTCCTATATTTTTGGCGCAAGTGTCTTATTTGTATATTCGCAATTAACCCTGTTTATGAAATTTGTAACTTTTAATGCAATATAATTTTTTTGATTATTATACAGTAGAAGTCATAAATTAATTTATTTTTTTAGAAGGAATATTATAGGATGGAAATACACTTCATCCGAAATGTGTACTTGGCAGAGGTTTAAAGAGAGCTAAATTGAGTCAAAATGGTAGATTTATCAGATTCGTCGTAACACTAATTAATTTCATATTATGGATGATAAAAACACACAGTAAAGTTGCCAAGATTATAATGATAAAAAGGCATAAGTTATTTTTAATACAGTATCTTGCTGTTGTTTTAAAAATATTTGACAATTTAAAAAATGTTTCTTCGTATAAGTTAAATAAGTACAAAATAAGCAGAATTATTTTTGTCCGGAATACTTAGCATTCTTTGTTAATGGAAAGGATTAGATTTACAACATATTTCGCAAATCCATAGTTTTAGAAAATTATTAAAAATTGAATGGCCAGTATAAACTTAAGTTTATTTCATGAGTACCTACATTTTTTTAAATAATTATTAATTTCTTCCAAACTACCCCATTTAACAAAAATTTCTTAAAAAAGTTATGATGGAAGATAACAAATCTGGTTTATATTTAACACATTCACTTCTTCTGTTCAAAGAGAAGTAAAGCTCATTAGCTTTTAACATAATTTTCTGTTATTATTTGAATGAAAAACTCTATAAAACAATCTCAGTTGGAGTTATAATACAGTGTTAATCCAAAGTTAAAGGAGTTTTACAGCACCCTTAAACTGAGAGTTTCAAAACTGAGTAAAAATTACTCAAACTGGCTCCGAATCAAATTCACTCAAATTTGAAAACATGAATATACTCATTTCTAAAAATATGCAGATACTCAAAAATGAATTTTCTTGAGTTAGTAGTGCATGGCATTCTCATGGATTGGAGTGCGACAAGAGTCACTATTATTATAAAACTACTTAGCAAGTCATAGTGACTATCGTCGCACTCCGATTCATGATAATGCCATGCACTAACTCAAGAAAATTCATTTTTGAGTATCTTCACATTTTCAGAAATGAGTATATTCAAAATATTCATGTTTTCAAATTTGAGTAAATTTGATTCGTAGCCAGTTAAAGTAATTTTTACTCAGTTTTGAAACTGTCGTTTTAGGAGTGAGGTTGGCTCATTAAATCCAAAGAACAGGTCGTGAAGTCAAAAGGTGCAAGGGTTTGGTCCTTATGGTTAACTGCATAAAACCTACGAAAAAAACTAATTTAGGCTATTTTTATTATTTTTTTGTTCTTATTACTGATTAAAAAATGGCTTTAATTTATTTTTTTTAAATAAAATTTATAATTATAGAGTATAATTTAGTTTTTAGATATCATTACTTTTTTTTTAATATCAGTTTATTCACAAAGTGGAAACTTGTTATTCACAGCTGATATAAATTTTAATTAATCGCGAGTCTTGAATTCTCTTTTATTACTTTTTTAGGTGATGTAAAATTTTTTTTTTCGGAAAATAAGAAATAACTTACTTAAACACGATTCATCCTTAGTTTTTTTCTCTTCTGTTCGTACAACCAGAGATTGCACGACAATCATCATTTCCTTTTGGCAAGTTCTAAATAATTTGTTTTAGAATTTACAATTAATATAACATTTAATATAAAAACTATAATAAATTGAAATATTCGAAATCTTCATTTGTTTAGAAAATTAGCAAACGATTAACCGAATTCACCGAATACATAAAATTATCTTTTGGTAATTTAGAAGACAAAACCATTCTATGAATTAAAGGAAAATTATGTCATATAGTATGTATCTAATGTATTTAATATAGATATACTTGTGAAAATATAATAGTTATGACAAATTTTTAAACTTTCTTACTGTAGTCTCTATTCTAAAAAAATTTTGTAATCTGTTTCCACTGAAAAGCTCTGATTTCTGATCCGAATGACACATTTTCGGCGTACTGTCCAAATTTTTTAAGTAAGCTGCGTTGGGTTTTAAAAAATATCACATTTATTTTTTTTAGATTACAGTTCGAGTTGCAGTTACAAAACAAGATAGTATGAATTTAAAACAATAGAAAACATACTTATTTTCTCTTTTTCAAAATACAATTATGCTATAATTAATTCTTTTTATTTATAATTAAAATTTAAAAAGTTTAAGATGTTTTTTTTCAAAATAGATTATTATATTTTTATTTGAACAATTTTAATAATAATTTTTACGCTATATATTTTGGCGTATAAGGAATTTGTCATGATCTGTTTATTCATTTTTCAATTATATTTATCATTACAATATATTTACAATATAATGAAAATTTGGACTCGGAAATAGGGGGATATCTTAAACTTTTTCTACCAATTTAAGTATCCAAATAACTCTTTTTTAAAATACATTTTAAAAATTTCTCTATCCAAAAAAGTTTTTGATCTAGTTTCCAGAGAAAAACTTTTATAAATTACAATGACACATTGTAGGTATAAAAACATCCGAATTCTTGTGAGAATTCAGAGTAAAATTTTCGAATTCTTAAAATTTTAATTTTAAAATTTTTCTATTTTATCAGATTACGGATAAAAAGTTGCAGCTACATAGCAAGCAAATGTCGGCGTATTATCCTTCGAATTGAAACGGCCAATTCACACCATATTTTACATCGAAAGAAATTTATTTCACGCTTTAAAGATGTACTTTAAGGGATCTTTCTTAGAATCTTGAAGCGATCCGAAGGGAACTGCGTAATCAGTTTGCGGGGGTTATTGAGCGATAGCAAGCAGGAGGCGGTAGCACCAAAAAATTAGCATTATATAAATTTAATTAATTACGATTAGATGCGAGCTGTGAATGAACTTTCATCCTTGTGCATAAACTGATATTAGTAAAGAGTAATAAACGATAAAAAAACTAAATTACTCTAATTATATCTTTTGTTTTGTTGTTTTTTTAACTGTTTTCAATCTGAATTAAGAACCGAACTGAAATGAGCTCTTTTTGTCAGTTTTCATGCACAGTTTATTATTGTATTTACAAAGGCAAACTAACTTCTTGCATCTTTTGACACCACGACTAGCTTTATTTACATTTTATGAGCCAACATGTAGTAGTCTAATAACCTTGCTGTTAATCAAAAGGAAAGTATAACATCAGGTTATAAATTATATGACTCTTTTGTGAAAATGATATCGTATCAATTACATCAACAATACTATCTATTCATCTTTATTAACACTCAGCTAAATTATTAAACAGATATTTTATGGGTTTTGTGTTCTTAAAATAGCTCTGGTTCTAATAAAAATATATCATTCCTCCCCCCCTTATGGGCTTTGAAATAAAATTCGCAGCAGGTTCTTCTATGCAATACACGTTAGTGAAATTAGAGTTCTATTGATGAATTGATTAATAAAGAATATTTTCTTTTCAATAAAACAAGGATAAGAAAATCAAAATACGTGTTTTATGAATTGGTTCTCCAAACAACATTTAATTCCATTCAATAAACACATCCTTCTCCTCTGCTTTATGGTGATATTTTTACTTTCGTTATGGTTAGGTTTTTGAAGATTATATTACGAACTGATTACTTTTTATAAGCATTTATGATTCGTAGTTAAAACTTTTGAGGATGCTGAATCCAAAAAATTCAGCTACTGTTTCAAAATGTAAAAGAAAATTAATTATATATATCATATAATCAAACATTATTACTTTCTTTGACCTAAATAGTTACTATTCCCGCATAATAGTATATATCCACTTAAAATTTCGTCATCTTATATAAATTTTCACGAAAACTGGATGAATATAATTATTAAGGAAATTTTTCTATATTCAAAGCAGTTCACTATACATCACTATAAAACACAACAAAACTATACTAGTAGTATTTCCGAAGTCAGAGATAAACATGATAGACAATTTAAGTAAAAATAAAACTTTCTTCAATAATAAAATTAAAAATATAAATAAAGCTTTTAAAGGTGAAAAACTGTTGAAAAATCCAAAATTTTTTCCTTAAACAATGAATTTTGAGTTCAATACGATTCAGTACGATTCATGAATTACGAGAAAAAGGTCTCTAATCCTTTAAAAGAATTTTTTATTGCAATACTTATTTTTTATACCTGTTTATATAGAGTAAAATAAACTCGGTGGCAAGTGTAAGGTCTCCTGAAACAACAGCATCACCTAGAAGTCTTATATGTAAAAAACATTTCATAATTTTTATGGATGAATGGGTACAGTAATACAACCTTCCCCTGCCCTGGTGTGTACACTGCAAATGCGAGAACTCTGTTGCAACACTAAGTGAACACAATAATTAACATTTATATTCAAAACATTTCGATTGTGTTCTATGAGAAATAGGTTAGAGGCAGAAAATGTGTTCTTAAGGTGCTGCGATGCAAATTTAAGAACACTATTTTACGAAACTATCTGCAAATCACATTTCTAACACTTTTCAAACATATTCAAAAGGTGTTCAAGGGTTCTACATTAACAACACAGCTAAAGTGTTGTAAATTTGAGGACAAAATATGTTTAATTTT